>CM053511.1:8712008-8877841 GCA_028627145.1 Eidolon dupreanum
CCCCCCCCCCCCCCCCCCCCCCCGTGCCTGAGCGGAGCCCGGGAAGCTGAGTGGAGAGCTGCAGAGAAACGGCGCTGCTGCTGCCGACACCGTTTAGATCCAGCCGGGCTCAAAGCCGGGAGAGCTCAGCCTCCTCAGTTAACACAAACTGCTTTTCTGTTTTGCACGTGCATCGGTCTGAATGAGATCTCTAGCTTACGACAAAAAAAGTCTGACAAAAATAATCAAATACGCACTCAAGGATTGTCACCTACTAGTTTCAGGAGCCATGTTTTCCTTGGCCAGTAGACCGTGGGCTCTGAGATGACGGGGAAGGGGGTTAGGACAGGGCACGTAGGGCAAAGTTTCGGAGGGACGGCAGGGGAAGGGCAGGATGACATTGTCACTTCTCTCTTCATTTCTCTTGTTTAGCTCAGATAAGTTGTTACTCCTGCTTCTGGAGGAAGGGACAAAGGACCCCTCAGATGCCCCTGAATTGAGTGTGGTTTGCACTCCCATCTGGATGTGCAGAAGAACCCAACGTCTACAGGGGGGGGGGGTCTTCACGTCTAGACCATCGGGGCTGAGCGAAGGTCATACTAGTGGCCCCTGGGATGGCTGTACCTTGGTTTCCTGATTGAGCTGTTTCTTCTGGTCCTGCCTCTTAAATGTGGATGGTGTCCCAGGGTTCTGACCTCTAGCTCTGAGCTGCCCCTGAGAACGCTATCACCCCAAGGCCTTGCCTTTCTCCTCCGTCAGCTGTCTGTCCATCTTCATTCTTTCTCAATAGGCCTGAGGGAGGTGACACATGCCCCTTAGTAGTGGTGACGCCTGCTCACACGGATTTTTCACAGGACAGTGCGGGTGGGTGGGGCTACTCCCAGGGTTGGGGTGGGGGTGACACAGTTTGAAAGGAATCCAGGCGATGCTCATCTTTTCTCCGTCAGCAGGCTGACAGCCACGGACCTGTATACGGATGACTCCTGAATTGATCCATCCCATCCTGAGCTTACTTCTGTGTTCCAGGCCCATGTTGGACATGGATGCTAATCCTCAAATTAATATCAACACTAATACTAATGTAATGCAAGGTCACACTTATCGAAGACCTCGAGTCAGTCATGGCTCTTAATACTTTTTATGTACTGATCCACACAGCCCCTTAAAAGCTAGTAACCGCATAATCTCCGTTAAACAGATGAAGAAACCGAGGCTCAGGAAACTAAAATGACACCTCCAAGGTCACACAGCTAGTAAGTGGCCGAGGCAGGATTTGACTTCAAGCCATGTGGACTCCTGAGCTCAGCTGCTTAACCTGGGGTCCACACTGCATGCCAGGCCCTGGGTGTCCCGCAGGTGTGCCAGATGCTACATGCCCAGGGCCTTCTGTACCACCCATTATGTGATTTCTCTCTGTTCACGGCCACGGTCAAAGGACCACTCCCTTAGATTCCCAAGCCAGGAGCCTGGGGTTCACTCTCTTGACCCTTTCTTCCTCACTTCATATGTTCAAGTCCAGTCAATGCTTTCTCTGAATTGGTGCTCTAGAGCAGGGGTCCTCAACCACTAGGCCGAGGACCAGTACGGGTTTGTGACCTGTTGGGAACTGAGATGCACAGCAGGAGGTGAGGGGACAGCTAGCGAGCGAAGCTCCATCTGTATTGGCAGCTGCTCCCCAGCGCTAGCATCACTGCCTCAGCTCCACCTCCGATCATCAGGCATTGGTTTCTCATAGGACCATCGGTCCCTGGTGCCACAAAGGTTGGGGACTGCTGCTCCAGGTGGCCAGAATAAAGGGCATGCACTATCTGTTGCCTCCCTTAGAACCCCAACTCTCAGCCAACCCAGGAGCCCTGAGGCGCTCCCCTGGGCTCCCCAGGCTCACTCCCCTGCCCTTGGTCTCTGTGACCAGGGCTGTCCTTCTTCCAGCCAGGTGAGTACTTCTCCCCTCTTCCCAGAGATTTAATTGGTCCTGATTTTCTTTAAATGGTAACTTAATCTTTCTTTTGAAGATTCTCAGAGACTGGGGCTGAAAGAGGCATTTCTTCAAACTTCTTATCCATTTTTAACGAGGAAAGCCCATCCTTGGGCCACACTCACACCTAAATTCACTTGGTATCCATTTGCCACTCGACCAGCTTTGCTGTTCTGACCATCCCTCCAGCAGTGGTGGAATTCAGGTGTTGACGCTTGCTGAGTTGAAGGGAAGACGTGGATGTGATCTCGTCACCATGTGGTCCAGCCCCCTCTAGAGAACCCGGCGAGCCAAGCATTTGTGCGCATGCGGGTCAGGACCCCCGGAGCACCAGCCGCCCCACCCAGAACACCGGGAAGAGAGGAGCCCAAGCCGAAGGCTTCCGTGGACCTTTCCCAATGAAGAATCATCCATCGGGATTAACAAGGAAGAGACTCTGAAAAGCTAACAGGAGTCATCTGAAAAGTATGACACTATTTTAAAAATCTATCTGTAGCACTGTTTTTGCAAACATACTGCTAGAAGCGAGCCCTGCTGCCAGGGCGAGTACAGACGGGGAGTGGTACAGTGACGGGGGGGTGGTACAGTGACGGGGAGTGGTACAGTGACGGGGGGTGGTACAGTGACGGGGGGTGGTACAGTGACGGGGGGTGGTACAGTGACGGGGGGTGGTACAGTGACGGGGGGTGGTACAGTGACGGGGAGTGGTACAGTGACGGGAGTGGTACAGTGACGGGGAGTGGTACAGTGACGGGAGTGGTACAGTGACCACCGCTGGTGAGCGACATCGCCTGCTAAGTCTCTCTTCTACAGTTTACCTCATGTACTCTCCCAACTAGCCCTGTGGGGTATACTAGTTCCCCATTTTGCAGATCTGGAAACCCGGGGGAACCTAGTTCTGGACCATTTTGTCTCATCTTCTGCATATCATTCTAGAAAAACGGCTTATTCCCGGCTAGTGCGGCCAAGTCTAATTCAATTCTCTGGCACTTTGCAATAGTAGAAGCAAAACTGCCTATTGAATGATTTTCTACTTCAAAAACATCCCGCTTTTGTCAGAGTTTCAGCGGTATCCATCCTAGGCACACAGAGTTACATGTCCGAGAAGGACAGGTCAGGAGTGCCCAGTCATATGGTTGGACTTACTAGGCTCAGATCACCGCGGTTCCTGCACCAGCACCAGCTAGAGAGTTGGGCCGAGCCGGCTCCGTGTGCTGAAGGCAATAAAGCTGGCTTGCAGGCACCCGCAGAGTAAGACTTCTCACTCACTCGGATGGGTCCTAAAATGGTCCAGATGAATGCGGTTTAGCAGCGCTTGGCCTCTAAGATGTAAACAAAGCTGCTGACGTGTAATCACCAAGGGTGAGGGCAAGAAGGGTCGTTGAAATCGCTTTGTCTCAGAATGCCCAAAGTGGCATAGAAGCCACAGTCCTCCTTCCAGCCCCCTCAACAGACATCACTAATCCATCACAGCACACGATTACTTGACTATTCCTCAGAATCCTTCTTGACACAATGCCCCTGGCAGCCATGACCAATGAATCAGAGTTGACAGAAGATGAAATCTCTTTGCCACCCCTGACCTAGACCAGTCACCCCATCTGAACAGAGGTGGAATGAGCTAAATGATTGAGGGAGTCAGGAATTGGGACCCCTTTCCTCTGAATGCTTTGCCTTTGAAGCTGCCCTAGGAAATAGCTCCTCATTCTTGTCCCCTTCCCATTAAAGGCAGATGTAAAGTTGGGGTCACTTGGCAGATGTTAGGGGGCACACGGGGAAAAGGAAACTGGCATGAGTGGTATTTTTTAAGCCCCACGGGCCCAGGGGCTGTGCTTGTGCCATAAGTGATTTTGGCTTATTCTGTGATCCTGCCATCCAGGTAGAATCATGGTGCGATGGGCAGAGGAAGAGAAGGCAGGCCCCTGCACAAGCTCATTCTCTAGTCCCAGGTCCACTAATGGAAGAGACGTGACCTTGATAAATGTTTCAGGCAAATGCAATTTTAATTTGAAGTATGCTACAAGTCCTAGTGTGCTAGGTGGTGCATTGGACAAAGTGAAGCATGGTTCTGAGAATCTGTCTTGCAGCTGAGGAGACGGCCAGACCTCGCTGGGGAAGGAGAGGGACCTGACATTGACCGTGAAGCTACACGGCCCAAACTCGAGTCTTAAACGACCTTCCATCTGTATCAGTGGAATCTTTATTTTGTACTAGCGCCTTTCACATTTTCAAGACCATTTCTGCAAGGGAAAGAGGCTAGCACTGGAAGAAAGGGAGGTCCTGAGAAGTTGGACTGCTTTCCGTGGGGTCCCCCAGCTCGTCACGAAGAACTAAGCTGCCCTTGCCTTCTGCCTGGGGCCAGGACCCGATAGACTGGCAGACGGGGAGCAGGGAAATGGAGCCACCTTTGACCGCCTTCTCGCAAATTTCTGTTTTGAAGAGTGGGCTCAGGGGTTACGACTGGATTCCCTTTCTCCCCCCCAACCCCCCGCCTCGCCCTGCAGCTAAGCCAGGACTTCTGACTCCCAGTCCAGTGCTCTGTGCCCTGACCCATGCTGCTATGTCTTGTCCCGACAGGAACCTTAACCTGCGGTCACATCCCATATGTAGAACAAGAATAAGGGGCCAATATTTATTGAGCACGTCTCACGTACCGGCACAAGGCCAAGCAGCTTGACATGAATTAATTCTCTGAATCTTCACAGTCAACCGATGCGGTAGGTATTATCATTATCCCCATTTTACAGAGAGGATACTAAAGTACAGAGAGGCTGGCAACTGGCCCCGCAGCTAGTGGAAGAGGCAGGATTTGAACCTGGGCAGTCCGACTCCAGGGCCCTGCCCTTAACACAGACATGGCCTCCCTGAGCTACCTCCTCATCGCTTTCCCTTTCAGCCGTCTGACAGTCACTTACTGAGCACCTACTATGTGCCAGGTCCTGTGGATCAAGGACACAGCCCATCTCGAAAGCCCAACTCCTGTCTGGAGACTTGCCGAGAAAGCACCCAGTCACGGCTCAAGGCCCTGGTCAGCCCTCTCGCCCTCCCCCACCCGGCACTCAGGACTCTGCTGAAAGAACAGCCTATGCACAACGACTGTCAAACGCGATTCTCACCCGGGCTGTCAGTTTCTTACAGAAAAACACCATCTCTGGCCTCCCGCAGCGCCCCCACCCTCAGGAGCCCTTGGTAACTATTTACTATTGTCGCTGACCCCGGGCTCAGAGGAGGAAGACCTTATTACAAAGCAGGAAGGAAGCCCGGGGGCTCATTACTTCCCCCTCCCTCATTTGCAATGGGTGTCCGTCCTGTGCAATTTCCCTAGCTGGGTCTGCAGTGCAATTCTCCTCACACTGAGTGGCCAGGATCTTGGCGATCTGAATTCGTGGCACTGGCCCTGCCAAAGAACCCCAACTCCCTTGGGGAAGCCACGCTCACTGTTCTCCCACAGCCTGGGAAGCCCCACCACGGCAGTCCCCAAAGCCTTTTTGCTGGTCTGTGTGGTCTGGATCCTGGGACAAATCTCTCAATGGTGTGACTAGCCGGTAAATCTCTTGGGGGTCTTGATATGAGAGAGCTGCCCAGAGCCTGTGATCTAAACCCCCATCAAGCCTGGAGAGTTGCCCACGCCATCACATACATCTGGTGTTGGGGGTCACACCTGTGGTATGTGCAGCTGTCTGGCATTAGCTTAGGGACAGCTTGCCAACGCACAGCATGTCTTAGGAGACACCTGAGGGTCACCTCATCCAGCAGCTTCCAAACAGTTTTATAGCAGCTGGGAGAGGGTCTGCGTGGCTCAGAAGCTTCCCTCATTCACTCTCCCTAAACCTTCACCCTACCGCCCCTCCGGGTTTCCCGGTCATCACGGAAGAGCGTCTGTGAAAACACTGCCCCACTCAAAACTGTCGTCTCCTTCTGTGTTTCCCATCGACGCTTCTCCAACCTGCGCCAGAATTCTGCGAGTGACGGCTAACCCACTACTCCGACTGGACGGCGATTTCACCTGTGCACACCTCCTTCGTTAGGAATTTAAGTCAACAGCTGTCCACCTTCCTCCCGTCAGCGACAGCCCTTTAAACGTGCCAAGGTGCCTTTGTCACCTCTCTCTCCTGTCTCCTCAGGGCTGGAGTTCGCACACTGCTGTGAGCCAGGTAGTTCCCTCTTTGTCCTAAGAATGTCTCCCTAACCCTGGCGAGGCGGTTCCTTGGGAGTAATTCCAAGCACAGGCCCCCTGGATGGAACAGGGGGGACAGCCCCGCCACCTGCAGGCTCGGCTCGCCTCTGGTGAGCGACTGGCAGGGACCCAGTAATTCCAAGGGACTCACGCTCGATTCTCTGCACTGTGCCATTTGCAGGCGCCTGGAGGGAAAGGGTTTCAGGGCTGTCCTGCTCCTCCCATCCGCCCACTCTCCCTCCGTGCCATCCACCCCAGGCCCCGACATCCATCGCCGCCGATCACGTGGTCACTCACCGGTCCCGTGCTGCTCACATCCTGGGAATTTTTCGCACATTCACTCGGAGAGCAGTCAGTGCTTCGAGACCTACGAGGAAGAGAAACTCGACATTAAAAGCAGGGCAGAGCACCTGGGTGTCCAACTCTGTTTTTCTGGCAGGACTGAGGCACCGGGGGGCCGGGACGGAGATGGGGAGAAGGCAGAGAAAGGAAATGGTAAGGACCGAGCTGCTCATTACGCCAACCTCAAAATCTCTGGGCTTTGTGGCGATTCTGAGAGGAAAAGAAAAAAAAAGACCCTCACCCTGGGTGAGTCAGCAGCTTGTCGAGAATTGCAAAACTACCAGCAAGATCTGACAGAGTGGGGTGGTGGGGGTTCTCTCCTGAACCTCACTTGGGGTCTCCCCCGGTCTTTGGTGTCTCTTCCTAGCAGTGGCGGGCCCTCTGTGGTTCCATTTTGATGAGGATGACGGGGAGAGCCCTGTGCGCAGGCCTAAAGTTAAAAAAAAAAAAAAAAATACTGCAGGCCTTGACACAAAAGCCCCAAAAGCGTATTTATATCCTGGGAGACTCTTGCCAAGCGAACCCTGTGTGCTTTGAAAATTCCCCAGGAGAGCTGGAGCCGGAGGAGCAGGCGTGTGCCTGGTCGGAGGGTGCGCTCCCAGCGTGGCAAGTTGAGGCCTGAGCTCTAGAGGGTTCCGCGGGCCTGAGGCCCACCTGCAGCCCGTGTGCCCGAGCAGCAAGCTGATGCGCCGCGGGGAGCCCAGTCCTCGCTCCCCACGCCCAGCCCGCCTTCAGAGAGCAAAACTTGTTTTTTCTTATTTCCCTGAAAGTTTGGAGGTGAGCAGAGGTTTCTCTGTTCATCGGTCCTTGCCCTCAAAGGAGAACCCTTTGCATGGGGCAAAAAAAGTCACCTTCATGGCAACAGTGTCTGTCGACTGGGTGCTTTCCATGGCCGGGCACTCCAGACCTGATCTATGTTCTCGCTGGGCAGGGGCGAATTCTCGTCACTTGGGAGCTCGTGGGAAAGGCAGGTTCTCAGGCCCCACCCAGCCCTGTGGAATCAGAACCTGCTTTTTAATAGGCTCCTCAGGTGACACCTGGGCATATTAAAGTCTGCAAGGGGCTCATTTATGAACCTTTTAATCATGCAAGGGAGAAAAGAAGGGAGGAAGGGAGGATGGAAGGAAGGAAGGAAGGAAGGAAGGAAGGAAGGAAGGAAGGAAGGAAGGAAGGAAGGGAGGGACGGACGGAGGAAGGGAGGGAGGAGGTCATTCATCAGGAAGTCCATTCTCCAGGTGAGGAACTAGGTTAAAAGAAGCCAGAATTTGGCCATTGTGCTATTAGAGCCAGTAAGAGGTAGAGCCGATCCAAACCCATGTTCTTGTGAGTCCCAAGCTGGTGACCCTTCGACTGCACTATTTTGGGAAAGTAAAATGAGAGGGCAAAGGGGCAGGCAGGCCTGGCCTGGGGGAGGGGACGAGGGTGGTTGGGCAGAGGTGGGCGGATGACCTCAGGCCCTGGAGAGGGCGGGTCCAGGGTGTCCCGGAGAGCCCTCAGAGAGGGAGGCACTGCATAGTGGAGGCAGGGTCCCCTCCTCCACACTTTGTCAAGGGCCAGCACGATTTCCCAGTCAGAGGTTCTGGGCTTCCTTCCTGTGGGGAAATCCAAGCTTCTGCATTTAACCCCAGTGATGAATTTAGCTTGATTCCAGGGCGTTTAGCTCTGTTGCCTGCTGCCCCGTGAACCTGGTTATTCCTACACTGTCAGGTATCCCTGACTTGACACTACTTGCAAAATCCTTTAGAGTTTAGAAAGAGCTTTTCAGCTAATCTCCTTAAAAGGACTTGGGGGTGTCACAGAGCTCTTTTGTAGTTGAGGGAACCGAGGCACAGAGAGGTGAAGTGGTTTTCCCAAGGTTGCACAGGCTGGGGTTGAGGTTCTCGGACTCTAAGTCCAGAAGTGTGAGCTCAGGTGCTCCTGATGGGGAAAGAAATCACATCCCAGGTGTCATGCTCTTCTTAGTGCCACCCAATGCCACATGGTCCTGCTCTACATTCTAACAGAATGAGTTTACTGAACAGACTCACGGACCAAGAGGAAAACAGTCCACAGCCCACATGGGGAGCGTGACCGGGTACCATTCTCGATGTAAACTGGCCAGGTGGCATTCCTGTTTGTCAGCTAGTCATGGGTTGACTAGATTACACACTGCTTGCTCCACAATTGCAGGTTAGTGCATAGAAGTTATATGAGGGAATGACGTCAAGAGAATGTGGTTCACGGGCAAATGTTCCCACCACGTTAATGTTTCGTATCACCAAGTGACAACAGCTGGAGGCAAAGTATCCCAACAGAGCAGAGCACCGCAAGCCACAGAGGACCCCTCACCGTCCAGATGCCAGCTGCGGCACGCTCCCTGTCTTGGCTGTGGCCGGCCCAGTGCTCCGTCTCAGAAGCGCTTACTGTTCAGTTCTCCCTGATCGTGGTGCAAAAGCCACAGGCTGCTCTGTCCGTCCCCGAATGTTCTGGCAAAGCCAGGACCATCGCCGGGATTGTGCTTCGTTACCGAGCTGCACGATCGTGAGGGTTCTGTTGTAGTGCAGTGGCCCCCAAAGAGTACGATTTTTGAGTTTTTCAGAATGCAGTGTTTTATAGGAATGCATAAGTCATTTTACAGCAGAAATGCTTACATAATGGAAATGATATTATAGGTATTAATAACTATATGACAAACGTATTATCTATAGCTATTAAATATTGAACATGTGAACATTAAATATTGAATACGACATTAAATATTCGATTAACAATCATTTATTGAGTACCCATACGTACCTGATTCTGTGCTAAGCATCAGAGAGACATAAATAAATAAGAGCCAGTCCTTACTCTTAGGAAACTCATGGTATCAAAAAAGGAGGAAGACAAATAGTAGATGGAGCGTGAGAACGGACAATGTGCACGGAGGGGACACGAGATGGGAGCTGCTGGCAGATGCCTCGTTTGTCTCGGGATGAGGACCATACCCCTCACCCTGGGGCCTCTAAGGCCCTGAGAAGCCTGGCCCTTGCTCACATCTCCCCACCTCAGCTTGCCCTGCTGTGTTCTGGGCTCACGATCTGCCAAACTTTTTGAACCTACTGTGCTCTGTGCAGCCACATGGCTATGCTGTCTCAGTCCCATTCCCTTCAAGGCTCTGTCTCCTGACTTATCCTGTAGGACTAAGGGAAGTGACGTACAGAGTGCTTAGAATCGTGTAAGCAGGTATGTTAACTACTATTATTATCAATAATACTTATTATCCTCAACTGACTAGGTGCTGCTTCTTGAGCACAGAGAAGGAGAGTGACTTGGTCGGGGTTGCACAATGAATTATTCTCAGAGCTGGGGAGTCTCACCGAATCGGTTCTGTTTGCCTGTTTACCCTCGAACCCAGCACTGTACCACCACCCGCTAGACCCTTGACCCTGACCAGCATGGGGAAAGAGTACGGGTCCTGGAGACAGGGCGTCCGGGTCTAGCCCTAGTCCTCTCGCACACATCCTCTGTGCCCTCATGCCCATCACTTCCCTCCCTGGGACTTTGGTTTCCTCACCGGCTAAGTGGGCTCCAAAGAGAGCTCGCCTCCTCGGGCCGAGTCAGGGATCCAGGGACCCGGTGCCCGACACGGTTCTGCACGTGGAAAATGGCAGCTCGCATTACGAGCCCTTTAAATGCATGACAGGACTTTTCAATGTCCTTGCAGCCCTCGACGTGCACACATTTCCAGCCTTCCTGGCTCAGGACTCCTTTCAATAGAAAGTGCTGGTCATAGAGCAAAATCCCAACAAGGAAAAAATCTGCCTGTAGGATTTTCCACACAGGTCCCCCATATTCCATTTTGGCCCGGTTTAAGCCTATTAAATTGCTAGACACTTGAAAGGGGAAAAAAAGGAAGCTACTTGAAGTCTGTAGAAGAAGAAAACACCCTCCCCTAGGATGACTCTCTCTAAGGCAGTTTATTCCATCCCATTTTTCATTCAGCAAACATTTAGCAGATGAGTAACAAACTCCGGGTCCAGTCAACGTGTCATTATGTCCCGAGGTGATGGCCTTATATGGACCAGAGGGCGAGCAATCATGGAGTACAAGGGAGGGAGCGATGGGCTCTGGCTCCAGGCTGGACACAGGAAAGGAAAGTCAAGTTCAAAGATGGCAGAAAGCTATAACCACTTCTGGGGAGCCGTCTTTCTGTAAGTTGGAAGTGCAGTCTTAATTTGCCTGTCTTTGCTCCAGAAAATGCATCACCTTAGTCACCAACAACAAACAGCCTTTAATTCAAAAGACCGTCACTAGCAAATGACTAATGCGAAGGCCACCACTTCCTGAGCACTTGCTCTGTGCCAGGCACGGGGCTAGACCCTCATGTCATCTCTCTTTCCCACAGCAGCTCGGAGGGGCAGGTAGTCATGTCCCGTTTTGCAGACAGCAAGCCTGAATCTTAGAGTGATCAAATAAATTGCCCGGCATCACAGGAATAGAGTCTAGCGCTGGGGTTTGAACTCTGGCCTGACATCTCTCCCACCGACTGCAACCTGCTCTTCCACTAAGACCCCCCAAGTATATGGAGGAAGCTGAGTTCATAACCTCATGAGGGGTGCGGGTTCAGCTCAACGTCTTGGATTCTGAGAACTGATCAAGCTGAATTCTACTTGAGAATTGATCTGTGTTTATATCCAAAAATATCCCCTTCGAAATCGCCAAGCACAATCGACACTCTAGGAGATGTGCCCGGCATAAGGCCAGCAGCGTCCACCTGGATCACTGCTGTCTCTTCATTCTTTACGGGGCGCTGACTGTGGGACAGGAGCTGGGGAGATAAGGCGAGCTGGCCCTTGCAGTTGGGCTGGATGCAAAGATTTCAATAAGATCATCGTGCTGACTGAAGCACACACGATGGGGGCAAGATCTCCAGGAGAGGCACACGAGGATCCAGCAGATGTGGGGAGGGGACCCGAAAGGCAGTCGGCAGTGAACCAAGCAGAGAGGGAAGGAAGGGTTGAGACAGCCAGAGAAGGGTGTGCACAGGACCGTGGCGGCAGGGGCCATGGTGGACACCAGACCACGGCAGCTGGCCAGAGTGGACACAGCCGAGCAGGCCAGACGAAGAGCAGGAGCTGCAGCCCTTTTAAACAGTTGAGTCTTTACATGGGAGTGATGGGAAATCACCAAAGAGTTGGGATTCTTGGGGTCTGCAGTTCCCAGCACATGGTGGCCCTCAAAAGTATTTGTTGAACGGATGGTGGAACCCATCCATAACCCTGAGCCCCCTTCGGGTCCCCCAGTGATCTGAGAAGCAATGCCTGGGCCCCCACCATCTTAACAAAGGGCACCCACTGGGCAATCTGATTTGTACAGGGGAAAATTCTACCGGGGCCCTGGGCCTGAGCCCCGCTCCAGCCCCGGCTCCCGCCGGCAGAAGTGCGGGGTGAACGCGCCTTTGATGGCACCTCGTGTTCAGAGGCAAAGATGCAGCTCCCCGGGGATCTATGAAAATGAGCCCTTGCAAAAGAGCCGTAAGGGGGCTGGAAACACAAGCTTTCTGGGCTGGCAGTGGTTTCTTTCTCTAAAACAAACAACAGCGAAGAGAGGATCGACCTGGGTGGGAATCAGGTTCTTCACAATCTCTGATGGGTGAGACTCAAAGGCAAGTGGCAGAAGGTGGTTGAAGAGACTGGTCTGCGACAAAATCGTGCCTGGTTAGGGTACGCAGATGTGACCTCCAAGAACGCATGTGTCTCACCCCTCCTTGGTGGGAAATGGAGCTCCTACTCGGCTTCCGGTGACATTAATTTAACCCTAATTTCTTTACCATAGGGAGAATGACAGACCCAGCTTAGGAGAGGGCTTCTACCATTCAGCAGCTTTGTGATCACAGGCAAAATATTTTATCTTCTCTGAGCCTTAGTTTGTCATCCACAAAATGGGATATGATGGGGGTTAGATAATATTGTGAAAGCAGGATGCTGGGGTTTGAACCCAAGTGTCGGAATATAACTGTCCCATTTCTCCCACACTGGCTCTTGAATTTGGGACATGTCCCCTCCAACTCATAATCATCTGGCATATGAGGTGCTTAATAAATGCTGTTTCTGCCTCCCATCTTTAACACATTTTATTTTTCCACGTTCAGCACAAATCTGGGTATGCAGGAGGTACTTAATAAACCCATGTAAACTAGATTCTCCTAGTGGAACAAAGTGGCCATGAATATAGAAGGAAAAGGCAGCTAGCTGTGTTTTCTCTCTGTTGCATCCTGTTTCAAACCCTTTATTAAATGCCTTAAGTATTGCTTGCCTTCAGGGTCAAAATAAAATTTCCAGAGGTTTTCACTTTGCGCTTATAAATGATTCTAACTAAACGCTTTTTATTTTTTTAAAAAAAATTTTTATGTGTGTGTGAGAGCAGAAATGTACTGACTCATAGCTGGAAAAACTCTCTCTCCTGCACACATTCCAAATTTGTCTAGTCACATGAATTGAGTAAGAACGTTTAATGTGGCTGCTAGTCTCAGGCTGGCGAGCAGTAACGCCAGCAACTCAGGGCTCCATCTCTCCCCTCCCTGCCCCCTGCTCCGAGCAAGAGCATAGGGGAGGCTATGCAGTGGGCAGTCAACACTTGATGTGGGTTCAATAAATGCAAGGATAGGAAAGGATCTGGTAACTAACTAAAACTTGAATTGCGCAAGGCGGCGAATAAGTTTTTTAAAATCAAATAAAAATTTGCATGTACGATCTCCGAAACTGAACAGCTACATTTATCCACTCCAGTCTGTCCTGGGCACTACATCAAGCACGTCGTTTAATCTTCACAGCCACCGCGTTAGGTGACTGTGATTATCCTCAGGTGGGGAAAGCGAGGCACAAAAGTTTTAAGTAACTTGTCCAAGGTCCCACAGCAAATGGATGGTGAAGCTAAGATTCAGGCCAGTGTAGTTCTAGAGTAGATGCTCTTACACACTCATCCATTCATTCTGAAAGGAAAGAATCCTTTTGCAGAGAAGAATGAAAACCCCATTTATTCTGCAAATAACTCTCCACCACTTAGAATACAAACACTACACCAAATGTTGAATGGGAGACTGGTGGTAGGTGTGAGCAAAATGGGGGCAATTGGTTACTGCTGTCCACAAGTTTGTAATCGTATAGAGGAGCTATGATGTATGCTCAAGTAATTATAATAAAATTAAGTGGAAATGCCCATGGCAGGATTGTAAAGTGACATGGATGGGGAGGGCTTGGTAAGGTAATGACTCTGGCTGGGGTGATCTGGTAGGGCTTTCTGGTGGAGGCGCTGTTTAAGCTGAATCGAAGGATGTGTAGAATTCAGACAGGAGGTGGTTAGAGGAGGTCCTGCCTGCTTAATACCAGTGAGCACACGCAAGTGGCTGATGGCCCTGGGAGTTCCCGTCTGACTCGGGACCCATCCACTCCAGGTGGGAGCATCATCTATGGGGTGGCTGGACCTCTACGTCTCGTTGGTGAGGAGCACAGGCAGAGAGGAGAGAGGAAAAGAGGCGCATCTAGGGACCAGAAGATGGGGGCGGGCAGGACACTGGAGCGAGGGTGGAGGGTGCAGATCTGGCCAGAGCGGGGTTTCTAGTTCCACCTTCAGCTGGGCTGGCTCTGAGCAAACCCCTTGCTCTCGGGTCTCAGTTTCTCCTGTCTACAGGAAGGAAAATGAAGGAAGTGCCTGGACAGTCCAGCGGGCGGAACCTTGGAGAGCTCCCAATTCATCCCATCTCTTTGCAGATGAGAGAACCAAGGGCCAGAGAAGTTGCGTTGGTGAAACTCCCTGGATTCGAAACCAAGTCTGTGGAACGAAGACTCACGGGTCCCATCACCCAACTGAGCTACTTTTCCCACACCCACGCCTCAGGGGTGCATGCTCACCCCACCAGCAGGCCAGGAAGCTCCAGGCACTCTGAGGGAGGGGAGACAACCTCAAACGTGTCACCTAGCATCAGGCTCCGACTCCGCCAGGGACTTTGGAAGGCTGGGTGGCCATGGACACTGAGAGGTGCAGCTCCAGGGCCACCAGCCTGGGCCCAGCCCTCCCCGCATGTTCCCCTTTCTCGCCCGTGGCTGGCACCATCCTCAAAGAGCCCCCTGGCCCTCCACTCAGGAAGTTTCCAGGAAACCACAGCCATGACCGTGGCCACGGATTTCCCTGACAAGACGTGCATCTATCCCTCTCGAAGTGACAACCTGCCCACCCTGCTGTGACAATAGAGGCTGCTGCTACCCTTGTCAGTTAATGCCGAAGTCATCCAAGTGGGGCCTCGGGCCTCCGGGCCTGATGTTTCTCTCAGAACTGGCTTGAACCTGGGCAGCCTTCTCGGGCCCCTTGGATACCAGGTCCTTCAACCAAATTCTCCCCTCTCCCTGGAATGCTCGCCTCCTTGCACACACATCCTCCTCCTCCCTCGTCCAGCTTCGACAGGCCTCCCCGACCACAGCAGCTTTGGCTGAGCTGCGTCCTCTGTGCAAGCCCGGCTCGGCTGGGCACTGCACCCGGGAGGGCTGGGCAGAGGTCCGATGTCCCCACGAGGGTGGGGCCACGTGCTAGGACAAGCACAGTCACAGTGGGCATTCACGGCTGGTGCAGGCACTGAGCGTGCCCACCTCTGCACCTGCTGCTCCCCACCTGGAATACTCTGTCCCCAGCCTTCGTGTGGCTGTCAGCTTCTGGTCCACGTCACCTCCCCAGTCACTTTCTTCCCCTGCTGTCCTCTATTTTACTACCTGTTTTATTTCCTTAAAGGAAATAAAGCCCACGCCCCATTCTCAAGTTACTGACTTGCTACCCGATGACTTATTTATTTGTTTATTATCTGGATCCTCCAGGAAGAATGAGAAGAAGGGATCTGCTCTGGCTTGGCCCCTGCTAGATTCCCGGCCCCCAGGAGAGTGTCCAGCACGGAGCACGTGCTCCATAAGTGTTCCCCGGATGAAATGATGAGTGCCACCAGGCACTGTGGACGGGTGTTACTCTCACTTAAGTGTCACACCCTGTGTGGGTGGTGTCATCATCCCCACTTCACAGCGAGGGATCTGAGGCTCAGAGAAGTTGAGTAAGCTGTCTAAGGCTACACGGCGAGTAGGTGGAGAAGCAGGTATCAAACCTGAATTTGTCTGATATGAAAGCTCATGCTTTGACCACTGGACTCTGCTGTTCGCCTTCAGAGTTTTTGGAATCCCCATAGTAAGGACGCAGGAAATACCTGTGGATCGAATGATCTTGAATGCCACGCATGTGGCCTGAATGTCTATCTCCCCAAAATTCATATGTCAAAGCCATAACCCCAAGTGACTATATTTGGAGATGGGACCTCCAAGGGAGGTTAATTGAGGTCATAACAGTGGGACCCTGATCCCATAAAATTAGCATCCTTATAAGAAGAGGCACCAGAGGGCTCGCACACGCTCTGAGGACAGGCTTTGGGAGGACACATCCAGAAGGCGGCTGTCTGCAAGTGAGGAAGAGTGTCCTTACCAGAAAGAGAACTGGCCAGAACCCTGATCGTGGACTACCAGCCTCTGGAACTGTGAGAAAAAAAGTCTCTGTGGTTTACGCCGCCCAGCTGTGTGATTTTGTTACAGCATCCTGAGCACACTATTACACCATGTTTTATGGAATCCTCATTGCTGGGTCTAGGAAGGTAAATTCCTCCTCCCCTCCCTCTCTCCCTCAGCTTGGGGCCGTGTGGCCTCAGGCTTCTCATCTATAAAATGGGCATCTTAGTTAATGCTGTTTATTCAAAGAGGTATTGTGGGGATTAGAAGGAAATAAAATGTGAGAAGCCCCTAACACAGTTTCTGTATGTGAAGACACTCAGTAAAGGACAGCTGTGATTATGACGGGTCTTTATTACCGTGGAGGGGCAGCAGTGTGGGAGGCAGCTGGGAGCAAGCAAAGGCTGTGCTTGCTAAGATTCCTACGGTGAAGTAAGAAAAACCCTGAAAAAGACCCAGGAAATACTGGGAGGAGGAGACAAATGTGACCTTAAGATTGGCCTTCTCAAGCTCTCTGTCTGGTTCCTCATCTGTAAAGTGGGACTCTCCCTGCCTGTCCACCCAGGATTTCTGTGTGAATTAAATGAGAAAAGAGGTGTGAGGATGCTTTGAAGTTAAGAAACACCAGGCAATCATAAGGGTTACGTTTTCCTTTTTTCCACACAAAAAGGAAAGATGGCAGGAGGAGAGAGATGTACCTATAGGTCCTATGCTCGCTTGCAAACCATCGAGGCAAGAAAAGTAACAAATGACAGGACAGCAAGATGCAAACAAGAACTTGGCAGGAAGCAAGCCGGCATCTTGGATCTTTCCTCTGACATCCTAGGCTCAGCCTGGCTTCATGCCAGTCACCTACATGTCTGCATTCATGCAGTGACTCAAAACTACTCCCAGATTCTCAGACCCCGAAGTGTAAAATTTCAAAGTCGGAAAATGGGATTGAACGTACTCTCCATGATTTATAGATGAAGCTGAGAGTCACAAAAGGGCTGGTTAAAACCCATCCTCAGAAGACAGGTGGCCTGAGCTCCAATCCTGGCTCTGCTGTTTTACTGGCTGTGTGACTTTGGCCAAATTACTTAACATCTCTGTGCCTCTGTGACTGGGATTAACCGGGGCTGATAAGAGTGCTGACTCCCCAGAGTGGTTAAGTGAGTGAATAAGTGTAAAGCACTAGGAATAAGCCTCACACTTGGGGAGACTCATGGAGTAGGAGTTATTATTATTATTTAAGGCCACAGGGTATTTTAGCGGTAGAGTTGCGAATATTCGTTTTTGACTCTGCCTCGCGCTCTTTGCATGGCTCCACACTGAAATGTTTGATTCTAACCAGTATGCCATGTTCGCTACCAGCAGAGACACGGACTGACCTGTTTTTGGAAGAAAGGGCGCATTCACGCAGCCTGCGCGCCCCGTTTCTGGAGCGTTCTGAGCCCCCAACTCCGACGGTAACTGAACAGAGCGACGACGCTTCACAGACACCTTTCTGCCACCTCACATTGTGTCACCCGGGAAGGCAGCAACAGTAATTCTCAAAAATTTAAAAAATTAAACAGGAAGGAGGCCCAAATCAGTTTGGAGCCGTCTGCTCGGATGTCACAGGCACGGCGACTGTCACTCTGGTACTTTCCGTGTCCAAAGGTCTTCCACCTACAGCCTTTCCTTTCTGCCTCACGACAGATGGTGACTCATAAAGTGGGTTCTAGTACGGCTAGTTAGTTCAGGTCCTGTCGCTACCACTCACTGGCCGGGTAGCCATGTATTACTGTCTGCACCCCGACAAACCAGGACACGACAACTCTGACGTCGTGGGTTGTTGGGAGATCTGAGGTAACTCACACAAAGCCAAGAGCCCGCCTGTAATACTCCCCTCATCCAGGAAGTGTTTATCCTGTGCCTACGACGTGCCAGGTGCTGAAAACTCAGCAGCAGCCACCAAAACAGAGCCCCTCCCTTCAGGGAGCTGAGCGTGACGGGGAGAGCAGACGATGTGACAAGTGAATGCGCACACCGCGTCCAGCAGCAATACGTGCTTTGAAGAGAAAACAGGATGAGAGGGTGGAGACTTTAGGGGTGCTGGTTTGCCTACGACCAGGTGGGGGGCAGGGAAGGCCTTTTTGGCAGGCTCTCTTTTAAGTGAAACCTGAATGAAATGAGAAGACCACGGAGCCAGCTGGGGAAAGAGCGTCCTAAGCTGAGGAAACGGCGGGTGACAGTGCCAGGGGACGTGAACGCCGGAAGGCCGGGTGGCAGTGGGGACAGCGAGCATGTGGGGCCTTGCGGGTACCATGGGGACTTTGGCTTTTGCTTTGAGTGTGATAGGGGAACCAGCGAAGAGCTTGGAGTAGGGGAGCGACAGAACCTGACCTATGCTTTGAGAAAGTGGCTGTGAGGGGAACAGAGAGTCATGGGCTGCGTGGAGCATGAAATGGAGGGGGCGGGCGGCAGGTATGAGATAGCCAACAGCTACTGCAATGGTCCGTGTGAGAGATGACGGGGCATGGTAGAGGTGGCAGGACGCGGCACCCCCGAAGTGCCCACTCTAGCATGTGCTGTGTATATAACTCCAGAGGTGCCATTCACAGCCACCCAAATGGGAAGGGTGGCCCCTGGAGGGGTGCAACACGGTGGCCCCAGAAGGCATGGGCAGGTCAGGGATGTATTCTGAAGGCAGAACAGACAGGACTTATGTAGGTGGAATGGAGTGTGAGAGAGAAGAGGAAACCAGGATTCTTTAAAGGACAAACAGAGGTATCTACTGAGATGTTGAAGATTGGGACCCAGGAGTTAGTTTTAGATGTTTTAAGTCTGGGAAGCTTCTTCATGAAACTTAGAGGCTATGATGATGATGATGATGGTGATTATGCAATGGCGGCTAGTGAGGATTTTGAGAAGAGCAAACTTCGAGTGTGTGTGTGTGTGCTGGGCACGCTGGAAGGACTTTAGACATAATCTCTGTACTGCGGTAGGCGTTATTATCATCCTCATTCAATAAATGAGCGTTGTGGGTTGAATTGTGCCCCTATGCATGTCCTACTCCCCAGAACCTGTGAATGTGACCTTATTGAGAAAGAGTCTTTGCAGGTGTAAGGATCTCAAGATGAGATCATCTTGGATTATCAAGATAGGCCCTAAATCCAATGGCAAGTGTCCTCATAAGAGACATCCAGAGGAGAAATGCACAGACAGAAAGAAGGTGATGCGAAGACAGACGCAGAGATTGGAGTGATGCAGCCACAATGGTTGCCAACAGCCTCCAGGAGCTGGAAGAGGCAAGGAAGGGTTTTCTAGAGCCTCCAGGGGGAGCAGGCCCCTGCTGACACTTGATTTGAAACTTCTGGCCTCCAGAACAGCGAGAGATTAAATTTGTGTTGCTGTAAGCCACCGAGTTTGTGGTCATTTTTATGGCAACCACAGGAAACTGATACAAACAAGGAAAACCAGGCACAGAGAGGTGAAGTAACTTGTCCAAAGTCACACAGCACGGGAGCTGTAGAACTGGAACTATGTGGCTCCAGAGGCGCTCACGCCACAGGCAGGCATTGTGGAAGGTCAAGGTGGGGAGGCCGAATGTCTTTCTCACTCCTGATCCCCACTCCTCTGCCTTGAAAAGCCCGGAGGAGCCTTCGTCCAGCCACTCCAATGCTCCTGGCAGCCGCCCCGCAGATTCTGGGCCTTGCTGGGATTCGGTCCAATCTGGTGTCCACGTGCGAGTGGCCACAAAGAGACCCCGGTGGGGCCGTGGCCTGGTAAACAGATTTCAGTGGCAGCTCGGGATTCATGACAGCCACTCAGGAACTGCGTATGGTCTGGATTTCACAACCAGCTCCTCTTTCCGTGACACTGAAAAGCTCTTGGCTCCCGCCAGCCAGCCAGCCTCGGCCATGAGGGCTGGGAACTGGAAACAGGGTGTGTCGGCCACTCCCGAACCTCTGCCAGCGGCTAAAACTGGTCTCTGAAGAAACAGAGATTGTCCATTTCCTCTCCCTCTGGTGCCCAGGAAAATATTTTACTCAACAAAAAAAAATCAAAAATTGGGAATCTGGGGAAAACATCCTGCCGCCACCACCCCACCCTCTCCTGCTCGGCCTTGTCAAATCTGCATCGGAGATGAAATCTTTAACAGAGAGCGACAGTGGGGGCCTTTGAATGAACAGGGCCTGTGAACAGAGCCCATGCCGCTTCCCACACACAACCCTGTCCTTAGGACACTTAATGAGGAGAGGTCAGTTAATTTGGGGGAGGGGGGTGGGAATCAGGGCAGGGGGAAGGCTTCTATTTGTGAAGAATAAAATAATTAAATTCAGGTCAGTGGAGGGAGCCACTGGGCTGAAACAAATTTCGGGGTCAGCGAGGGAAGGCAAGAGGAGTGAGGGTTATAGATGTTTCAAAAGCAGGGATTGTCTCTCTGGGGGCTGCTGGCCTCTGGGGGCAGGGGCCGGCTCAGTAGCCCCCCTCCCCTTACAGGCAGGCGCGCGCACGCACGCACACGCACACACACACACACACACGCACACACACAATGACACACGCTTGGTCTCTCAGAAACACGCTTGGGCTATGAGATCATGAGGTTTGACTCATATACCCAGTCACTCGTTCGTTCCTCAAAATATATTTTGAGGACAAAATTTTAAACACACTCGTGTAACTGACCCAGCCAAGCGTGAACCATTATCTCGACGGGGACCCCGCGGCAGACCTTGTAGATTTACCTCGGTGACATGGCCCTTGACCAAGAGTTTGGAGGCCTCCTCTGAAGCTGTCTTCAGAATCAGGTTAGGAGGCAGAGTGTAAAACGGCACATTTTTCTATGATTGCCCCTTATTCTGACTTCCCACAATTGTATTTCTAAGGTAAGTCACATTCCCGGTTCCACAGGTGTGACTGGCAAAGCCACCTGCCAAGATCTGCCAACACCAAGGGTGAGAGCATGGGGGGGGGGATGTTCTTGGGGCCTCAGAGGTTCTGAGCATGGCACCTCCTTTGGAATAGGGGTGAGCTTCCCAAGGGGAGAACTTCTGTGAGCACATTATCCATTTGCCAAGGTAGGTTCTGGAGAGTATTCGTTTTATTGTTTTTTTAGAAGGCACTTGTATCGTGCAATGGCACCTGCTCTAGGCTTGGCACTGGGTCAAGCACACGTGGGCTAGAGTCACGAGATGTAAGACAAGATTTCTGTCTCCATCTACCCGGCAGGGGAGCCAAGGCTCCCCGTGAGGAGTCACCTGGGACGGATGACATCATGTGCCCGTTCGTGGGGCTTAGGGCAGCTGTTCTGAAGAAACCCATGGGAGAAAGGCACCAGGAGGGTGGGGTGAGGTGGGGCCCGAATCCTACTTTGAAGAACGGGGAGCACTGTAAGATGGTGGGCGGAGGACATGGCGCCTGGGGCTGGAGGCAGGGAGGAGGGCCATCCCGGAAGGTAGGTGTGCGAGGGAGAGGTGTGGAGACTTCGGCTGAGAAGCGGGAGGTGGGGAAGCTCGCTTGGCGGAAGGAGAACTTCATGGGGACCCAGCCCCGGCAGGACCCTCCCCGTCCAACCGAGCATTGCCTTGGAACGTAGAAACATTTTGAGTGGCATCTGAGAATACCACAGAGCGTATGCAACTCACAGTGGATTCCACTGAGTGTATCTATCACAGCCTTACTGTGCCTCAGTTTCTCTGTCTAGAAACCAATCGTAAAACAACTGACATTCATGTGTTAAGCCCTGTCCCAAGTACCTTAACACTTTTAATTTAATAATAAAGCTATTAATACCATAATTTTACATGCTCTTGGCTACTACATTCTTTGCCCTCTCAAATACCACGGGGTTACGTCTGGATAAACCCATCATAAGTTGAAAATATCATAAGGCGAAAATGCATTTACTGCATGTCACCTACCGAACATCACAGCTAAGCCTCGCCTGCTTTACACGCTCTCAGAACACTTACGTCAGCCTCCAGTCGGCCAGACCATCTAATACAACGACTATACTGTAGAGTGTCAATTATTTACCCTCGTGATCACGTGGCCGACTGGGACTGGGACTCACAGCCGCTGCCCAGCACCAAGAAAGAGGATTCTACTACCGATCGCCACCCGGGGAAAATACAGTTCCTGAGTGTGTCTCGCTTTCACACCATCATAGAGTGAAAAAAATCATAAGTCGAACCTTCTTAAGTTGGGCACCGTCTGTAGAGATTTTCCTGAGGCTAAAATCAAATAACATACATAAAAGAGGTCTTTCAATTAAGTGGCACTCTACAAAAGCTGATTATTGTTGCTGATGTGAGTATAATTTCGCCACTGTAGGGTAAAGGTTATTTAAGGCCTGAGTACCAACACTAGCAGAGGAAAGCTCCCGTGGAGATTGTCAAAAGAAAATGTTACCCAAAGCCTGCAACGTGAGACGGTAGGGCATCGGGGTTGTTTGTTTGTTTCTTGTACCAGGCCCAGCGTTCTGAGAAGGGGTCATTAATGGTTCCTGGTTCCCTGGCGGCAGAAGGAACACAGCGCCCTGCCAGGGGCAGCATTCTCCACAGACCGGCTGCCCAGGACGGGCCTGAGCTCCCCCCGCTCACTGAAAGCCTGTATTCAAATCCCAGGAGCTGGTGAACACGACCTGCTCTCTGCCATCAGAAGGCTGAGTGTTTGGGGAAACAGATCCTCCTTCCAAAAAGAAATGCGATAAGTCTTCTGGGTCCCTTCCCTTCCCCTCCCCTCCGAAGCCTGTTTCTGCGCAGACTTCCCCACCATCAACCGCCCAACAACCCACTGGGAGGCTGGGAACCATCCTTGTTCTCCCCTCTCCAGCATCCGCCTCTGACCCCCGCTACAGCCCTCCTGTGACTCCGCACCTCCGCGCCCATCCACTGCTCTCTATCTCCGTGATTGCTACGCCATCTCCTGCCTGAACTTCCACGGCCACCTCCCCCTGGCCTCCCTGGTTCCGCCTTGGCTTTCCCTCTCTACCAAGAGATTTTCTAAAAATGAAGATAAGATCGCAACGCTCTCCTGCTCCAACGTTCAAAGGCTTCCACTGAACTCAGAGCGATCCCAATTCCTTTACCAAGTCCTGCAAGGCCTGTGTGACATGGCTCCTGCCTGTCCTTCCCACTCAGCATCAGCCATTGTCCCCTGGAGATTACTTCCTGGCCTGTGGAATGGCAGAATAATGTCTACCTTTCAGGCTGGCCGTGAGGCCACCGGGAGTGAGGATGTACAGAAGTGCTCTGTAAACTGAAAAGTGCAGCATAATACAACCTGTATCCCATTTATAATCGGGCTTTTGTGCTTTTATTCTTGTTTTCATGGTTTCCAGTTCCAAGTATTGGTACCTTTTATTGTTTACAATGTTACATCACTTTCAGATGTAAGGATATTTATACCTACAAGGTAGTATTGAAAACTACTGTGACAGCATCTCAATATTCCAAAGGTAACAGCCCAGTTATGGTGTGCTTAAAACTTGCACAATTATTTGTTCTTCTCTGGGTAGAAAATCAGAATTTTAACTATGCTGTCGGATTGTTAGAGGCCTGATGAGATCCCGTTTAAATGATAAACCGGTTTATTCTCTTATGAAAATGACACAACAAAAAAGTGATCTTAATATTTCTGCAGCATCATCAACAGCAGCAGATAGCATTTATTTATTAAGCCCCAACTTTGTGCCAGTCCCTTTATTAAGTAAGCACTGTTTATGCTTGCTGTTTGTTAATCCTCACTACAACATTAAGAGGTATTGCTATCATCCAGATGAGGAAGCTGAAGCTCAGAGAGGTTAAGTAACTTGCCTAAGGTCACGCAGCTAGTGAGAAATGAGTTCCAATCCTCTGTCTTAATAGCCCTTGTTCTTTGGTTTCACTCTATGTGTGTTTGGGGGCAGTGGGACCAGATAATGTGTGTATTTGTGGGAGGGGAATAGGGATAATAGGGGAATGGTGGCTTAATCAAGTACAAGGCCATTGGGCCCCACAAAGGCAAGGGAGTTTGGGCAGTAGATTCTCTTTAAGTTTCACTCTTTCATGTCTGCGTTCTAACTTGCAAAGCGGCATAATGCCCATTAGGTTTCCCCGTAATCATTGAAAAAGAGTGTAATTCTCTTTTGTAAAGAGCGGCCATTGCCCTTTTGCTATTTAAACCAAGAGATGTGTGTGCGTGTGTGTGCGAGACGGACAGAGAGACGGAGGGAGACAGAGCATTCAGTCACGAAGCGCCGCGTTTCAGAAGCCGATGAAGATGCGTGGGCCAGAGAGACCCCCAGAGAAGCTCTCCTACCTCCCCGGCCACTTCACTCACCACTGGCAAAACAGTCACACGGAGGTGAACAGCAATGACGACGGCTATGACAACACCTTCCTTCTACTTCCAGTTCTGCTCTTCTGCCCAGAACTCGCTGTGCAACCTCATGCAAGTTAATGCCTGTCTCTGGTCCTCAGCGTCCTCATTAGTCAAGTTAAACATCAAGATTCCTGGTATCCATTCCAGCTCTCAGACTGAGGGATGCTTTTATAGCCATGATCTCTTTTGCTTTCACCACCTTCCTGAGGAGATGGGCAGGTCAGATTGGCCACGTGCCACTCGGAGAAGGTGGCAGGGTTCAGCGCCAGATCCTAGACTAGAGCTGTTGACTTCCAACACCACGTCCAGTGTCAGCTGACTCCACTAAGCTGCCTTCAAGGTTGTGGACAGAGCTTGCCCAGGACCTATGCATGTTTAACCTCTTATAACAGAAAGGGTGACAGACACTCTGAAGCCACAGCATGGAATCCCTGGCCACCCCAAGGGATCGGTGTCTGGGGTGGTTCCTTCTGTCCTTCCCTCCTCCCCTCCTGCCTTCCTTCCTCTGATTTGCAGAGAGAAGAGAACAGTAGAGGAAGTAGGAGATGCTGCAGGAAAGACAGGGGTGGCTTGGATGACTTCCTGAAGTCCCTGCCAGATGTCCAATTAACTAGGGGAAGAAAAGAAACCACCATAAGCATGAGGTGTGTGTGTGTGTGTGTGTGTGTGTGTGTGTGTGTGTGTGTGTTTGTGTGTGTGTGTCTGTGTGTGTGTGTATTGGTGAATGGTGAGAATTAAGAGCTAAGTGTGGAAAAAGCCCTCACAGCCACCTGTATTTCCTCTCTAATTACTCTGTGTTTTATATTTCTTCACAAATCAATGAGCTTCCTGTTAAACATTAGGCGAACCTTCATGAGTCGGGGGAAGGACAGAAGCTCCCCCATGAAGATGCGCCAGCTGGAAGACGGTGAGTCATGACATAGCCTCCTCCGCTTCTCTCTGGTGAATGTTCCCTGGAGTCCAGCACGAACAGTTCTTTTCCAAGGCCCATACAGGCAAGCAGAACGTCAGCCAGGCCGGAACCCGGGCAGAACCCCACCAGGCTGGGGGCTTCGAGAGAGGTCTGACTCTTCCTACCCAAGCAGCTCAGAGCGCTGTAGATGCAGCAATCCCCATTTCCATGAGGGGTCCCCTAGATAATGAGACGAGTGCTGTCCCACAGGTGTGGGATAAAGGCCACCACCTGCAGGGCACAATTCGTGGGGGACTAACGAAAGCCTCCTCCAACCAAAATATCACCCCAACCTGCAGAGTGACCCTTTCCTGAACCTGGCTTGAAATTCTCATAACAGAGTCACTCATGGCTGAGACAACAAAGAGAGGAGGCCTCGGGGGTAAATGAAATAGCCAGAACTTTGCTCTAGAAAGTCCTGATTGCAGTGTTAGTAAATGCCATCTTAGATGCTCACGCGATCTCACCCATCCTTGATTTCTGAATCTGCAAACCCCACATAATAATGAGAAACGTTGATTGCAGACATCTAGCACAGGGCCTGGCTTGCGCTGTGTGTCTGAGTGAACAGCAACTGTTATTACAATCATCTCAATAATTTCTAAGGTCTCTGTCGAAAAGTCCGTGGGGCGACGGGGCTGTTCCACCCCCACCATCGCCCACGAGTAAAGGTTCCCTTGCTGGTTGGGCCCTCAGGAAATGAACCAGGGCAGTGGTTCTCAAAGAGTGGTCCCTGCATCACCTGGGAATTTGTTTCAAATCCAAATTTTGGGGCCCCACCTCCAGACTGAGTCAGCAGTTTGGGGGGTGAGACAGTCACTTCACAAGCCCCCAAAGCGATGCCCGCTCAAATCTGAGGACTACCAAGCTTAGGCAATAACCACCAAACCTGGCTGATAATCAGAATATCCAGGGAGTAGCTAGGGGAGAAATGCAGGTTCCCAGGGATTCAGAGTCATCAGGTTCTGGGATGCATTTTAACAAGCTCCATGGGTGATTCCACTGAGCTAGAGGTTGGCTTTGTTGGGAGAGGAAAACACGGAGGCTGGAAGAGACGCAGGGGTGCGGGTGGCCGGGGAGGGGTCTGGGTGACGCGGGGCTGGTAGGGCTGGTGGCGCCGAGCGAGGAGAAACCGCTGAGGGTCAGTTCCACAGATTTATGGGATAGAGTCTCCTACAGCCTTCTCACTTTCCAACCAGGGAATCTGAGTCCCAAAGAGAAGCGACCATGCTAAGTTCACGCAGCTCGTGCCTGGCAGAGCTGAACCGGGGCCAGGGGGGGTCCTGCTTCCAACGCCGGCGCCCTGTCCGCTGAACTCACGCTCGAATCTGTGCTCCCTCTCACTGCCCTCGGAGCACGCTCCGCAGCCAAGCACCGAGTCCACACACTCGGCCCCGGAGCGGACCGAGCGAGGTCAAGGGAGGAGCTGGAGTCAGATCTGAGGGCGAATTTAAGCTCAGTCGCTGGGTCGTTGAGCCACCATGCCACCCTCTCAAGGCCGCAGTTTCCTCACCTGTAAAATGGGGATCAGGTCTGACCTCACAAGGCTGCTTAGCAGGTCAAATAAAATGACACACTCGAAGGTGCTTTCAAGGCCGTCAGGTGCAGGGGCTAAAGAAAGGAGTCGTTATGATTTCTTGCCTAGAAGCACTTACAGTCTAGCTGCGGGGAAGAAACGCACTCAAAGTATCGGGGGAACAATTCAAAGCTCCCCTCCATGCTAAGTGCAAGGTCACACCTCTGTGCCTTTGCTGGGGCCGCCCTCTGCCTGGAAGGCTGCCCCCAGGACCCTGTATGTTCTAGAATCCCCCCGTGATGTGGTTCGGTCTGTGCCTGACTTTCTCCACCTGTGAGCTCCTTGAAGGCAGGAAGTGAGGCTCGTTCAGTTTTGTGGCCCCAGAATGTCTGATGTCTCAAAGGTGCGCTCAGGCAGGAAGTGGTTGATTCAGGTAAGGAGGCTCTTGGGCAGGGGGGCCTTAGAGCACGGGCAGGGGCTTTTCGGGTGGGCAGGGGCCTCCGAGAATTCCTGTGTTGCTCCACTGGAGCGAGCACAGGGAGGAAAAGGCGTCAAACCAGCCAGAGGACACCGGCCGACTCCTCGCTCTTCTCCAACTCCCACGTATCTGTCATTCACCCCGCCATCCGAGGTTCTCAGGTTCCTGCAGAGCGCCGTCAGGCGAAGGCACAAAGGGAGGAACGCGAAACAGGAACCATCGATGCTCCACCCGCGGGGGCCCCCAAAGCTACTAAATTAAAGAGACAAGCAAGAAGCAGGGTCACAGCAAATGCTCGGCGACCACGGCGAGGCCTTCTGCAGGTCTGGTTGTTTCTTTCTCCTGTTTTCCCATGAGCTGTGTGACCTTGAGCAAGTCACAGTGGTTCTCTGGGCCTCGCTTTGCTCCTTTTGCAATGGGAACTGCGTCAATAAGGAGCTATTGGGCTGTTTTCCCCTAAAGAATAAAGCAAAACAACACAACCAATGGGGTAACTGCCACTGGTCCGGCGAAGCAAAGTGGGTTCAAAGTTGGCACAGTGTCCTGGCCCTCATCCTTCCATAGAAAACCGGCAATAACAACGATGAAGTGAGCAGTGACAATTCATCTTTACTGAGTACGTACAGAGCACCAAGCACTGGACAAGCGCTTGTGTTGTTATGTTGTTCAGTCCTCACTACGGCCCTTTAAGGCAGATGCTATCATTATTCCCATTTTACAGTTGGACAAACCGATGCTCAGAGAGGCTAACTGCACTGGTGAGTAGGTGAGCCAGGATCAGGTTCCGGAGCCTACCTTCCTACCCACTGCACTCTACCGAGCCTGGAAGTCTGTGTTTCCATATTTGGGAAAGACTAGAGGATCTAAAAAGGCAAGGAAAATAATAATTTTCTAGACCAAGGACTCAGTCTGGAAAGAAAGACCACACGGGGAGCATGCACAAATTCAAAATCTACTGAATCGCTCCCAGTGCTGGAAAAAACATCTCAGGAGCTCGGTTCAAACTTAGGGTCGGGTTAGGTGCCCTGGAGACGGCTCAGGCCTTGGAGCTGGACGCCCTGGGTTCCGGCCAGAGCCCCACGCACAGGCCTCCTCAGCGGGGGTCAGGCGGCTGCTCTGGGGTCCATTTGCTCATCTGGCAGGGGTTCTGGAACGTTCCCGCCCAGATTCGCAGAGTCCCATCAACATGCACGTACTCCACATGCCAAGTTTTAAAAGGTTCTGTCTCTCACACGTGAATTCGTTTCTCCACTAACGAAATAGCGAGGCATTCGTTCAACTGCTGGAGTTTCTGATCAAAACAAGGTGACCATTGTCATCCGGCGCCAGCCCAGAGAAAAAGACGAAACACCCCCCAGCCCCGCCCCAGCATATTTTTAGGCAGCCAGTGCCACTGTATCCTGGGTACTGTACAATTTCCACCGTTTTCTGGAAATACTGACTCCCATTATGTGGACTTTTAGGAAAACACTGGCCTAAACAGTTTCTGAGGTCTCTTTTAACACTGAGTTCAACAATTCTACAGACTCGATTACGTCCGTAAGTGTTCTCGCTAATACTGAGGGTGTACTCGCTAATCTTCTCCTGTCCACTCAGTGCTAGAAAGGCAGGAATGGGGAGGACCCCTTTCAGTCTGAAGGAGGTCAGCTGAGGACACCCATTGGGCTGGCCTCTGCCACTTCACACTGAGGGTGGAACTCACTGGGACTGAGAGGCCGTACCAGCTAAAAATATAAACAAGTTCAAGAAGGGTTTCGATGAACTCAAGGAGGAGTGAACGGTGGGAGGGGGGAGAGCCCTGTTCAGGTTTCGTCCTGTGTTTCTGCAGCTTCCTGTCACAATGGCATGCTTGGCCGGGCAGAACTCGGACGGTTCCGCCGCCCCTGTGAAGCTGATGTTCTCGTGTGAGGAGATAAAAAAGAAAGAAGGAAAGCAAAATGAAACAAAGGAACGAGGGCAGATGATAGCTTCCTGTGTCAACATTTAACTTCCACCATCAGAAGGAAATATATAGCCATTGTTGGAAATTTAGAGAGAAAGGAAGGAAAACAATCATCTCTGATTCCACATCTGAGGGTTAACTGCTAATGTTTTGCTGTATAGTAGCCCCCTCCGTGGTTTCGCTTTCCGCGTGTTTGGTTACCTGAGGCCCAAAAAATATTAAATGGAAAATTCCAGAAATAAATAACGAAGCTTTCAATTTCGCGCCGTTCTGAGTAGCGTGGCGCAATCTCGTGCAGTCCCGCGCGCTCCGGCACAGGACGCGAATCCTCCCTTTGTCCCAGTGCATCCGTGTGTGCCCCCAGCTACCAGTCACTTAGGCGCCACCTCAGTTCGGAGGCTGACTGTCTGGGCATCACAGTGCTCGTGTCGAGTTGCCCTGATTTTACTTAATGATGCCACATCCACATAAATGTTATTACAGCACATTGTTTTAATTGTTCTATTTTATTATGAGTTATCGTTGTCGATCTCTTACTGTGCCTAATTTACAAATTAAACTTTATCCTAGGCGTGTATGTATAGGAAAAATCACATATATACTGTGCAGGCATCCACTGGGGCTCACGGAACATGGCCCCCGTGGGTAAGGGGGGACTACTCTATTTCCATCTGCATGTGTGTGTTTTCTTTTAAAATAAGTACTATACAGTAGGTATCCTGCATTTTTCATTTAATATTTCACACTCAAAAAAAATCACGTTATTAAATAGATTTGCTGTATGACTTGAAGGTTTCTACTTATTTATTTAGCCATTAATTTATTGAATCATGGAAGTATTTTACCCTTCAGCTCTTGTTGAACATTGTTCTTCTTTTCCCAATTTTCTGCCTTCTAAGTGATGCTGGGATAGACCCACTGGATTTCTTCTTTTCAGAGAAATAACAATAAACCTCAAAATCTCAGAGTGTAACATTTAGCCAGCTGCCCTTATGTAGACAAAGGGCATGTGAGGGACGAGGGGGCACACGAAGAACAGTCACTGGAGCGCTCGATCCACAGTTGCTACGATGCCATTTTAAAGGCTCCAGGACCCCACTACGCTGTGCTTTCCCCTCCTTCGCCACAGCGATTTATTTATGCTGAAGACTCTTCTTTTGGTCCCTAGAAACTGAGCATTTAGAGAGTGAAAGAGACACGCAGGCACTGGGCTGAAGCACACCAGGCCATGGCCCTTAACCAGAAATGCAAATCTCTCAGCCGGCAAATCCCAAACACCGAGCTCATCCGTCCCCCATCGCTGCCCACAGCCCAGCCAGGTGGCCTGTGTCTTCCATTTTACTGGAGTGAGCTGAAAGGGAGTTAATTGGCTGGGCTGTGGATCAGTAATCTGAGAAGGAAAGGGTCTGTCTGAAATGGACTTGTCTTCTCAGAGTCTCAATTTTATCCAATAAGAAAGAGTAAGTCATTTCTTTTCTTCTCAGCCTTAACTCTACTAAAAGCCATTAAGCACTGCCAGAGACAGAAGACATTTATCTGTTGGCAAGTGTGAATGCCGCGTTCTGTACCTCCAGCAGGCATAGAGATTAAGCTGTTTACTTGGTGGCCACCCCAAGGGACTGAAATGTAGCTCTAATGTGACAGCATTTCAGAAATGCATCTTTTCATTAATTTTTTTTAAATTGAGGTAACATTTGTTAATAACATTATATAAGCAATCGTGAAGAAACTTAATTAGATAGAAGAAAACTCAGAAAGGTAGTTCCATGAGCTCAGGAAGAAAATGAATGAACAGGAGGAGTACTTTACCAAAGAGATTGAAACTCTAAAAAAGAACCAAACAGAAATTCTGGAGCTAAAGAACTCAATGAGATTAAGAATGCGTTAGAAAGCATTGGAAATAGAGCAGACCGTATGGAGGAGAGACTTGGCAAGCTTAAAGATAGAAATCTAGAAATGATTCAGGTGGAAGAGGAGAGAGAACTAAGGTTAAAAAAAAGAAAGAACTCTGAGAACCGTTCAACTCCATGAGAATGGGCAACATAATGAGAATGGATATTCCAGAAGGAGGAGAGAGAGAAGGGAACAGAGAGCCTGGTCAATCAAATGCTGTTTTTCAATCTCAGACTCTCATCCTCCATTCCCCACCTGGAAACCCACTAGGAATTTGCGAAATTAATTCAACTAAATTATACTCTGACCAGCTCTGACCACCACATGCAAGTGGGATGACCAGTAAATGACCTCACTTAACTGGTTCTTGTTTTAGAAAGGAGAGGGGGCACCTGAAGGATGCTGAGGGAGCAGTAGGACAACCTGTTTAATAACTAAGATCAAAGAGAGGTCAGGTACCAGTTAGAGTCCTCTGCATGTTCATTCATACTCATAATTTAACATGATGAAGTCTCTCGGTGTGGTGTGTTCAGATTCTCCCTGTCTAGGGGAACAAACCCACTTCCTCATCACCAACAGAGCTCCCTTCACAATCTGTCCACACCATTCCTTCCGCCAATCTGGGGTCACTGCTACTTCAAAATGCCACTATAAACTTACCTTGGATATGCAGAAAACCTGTCAGGATCGATTCCATCTGGGGTCATTTATTTTGGATCCTTTTGGCACTCTTAAAATTCAGAGTCCTCAGTTCCTGGGCTACTGCTTTGCAATTTTTGTCATATGACTTGGCTGGTATGTTTGGTCTCCACCCCTAAGTACCTTAGCACTTGAAGGTAGAGCCAGTCTTTTATGTTTGGTCCCTGCTATGCTGAATGTCTGTGTCCCTCCTAAAGTTATGTGTTACATAATGCCCAATATAATACTATTAAGAGGTGAAGCCTTTGGGAGGTGACTAGGTCATGAGGGTGAAGTCCTTGTGAATGGGATCAGCGCCCTTATAAAAGAGACCCCAGAGAGCTCCCTCGTCCCCTTCCACCATGTAAGGTCACAGGAAGAGGGCCCTCATCAGTACTGTGAGGAATACATTTCCGTTGTTTATAAACCACCCTGTCTATCCTATTTTTACTATAGTAGTCCAGAAGGACTAAGAGTCCCCAACAGTGCTCAAGGCGAGAGACTTTCTTGCCCAGCTCCTAGAATGAGGCGGGAGAGTTTTCATATTGTTCTCACTCTTATTTTCTCTCCAATTTATATGAATATATGTGTGCATATCCTTTTAAAGGGAATATGAGCACATTAAATAAGTTTTGAAAGGGAAAGAGACGCTGTCGTAGTCCATCACCAACTCTCACCACTGTTTCAAGGTCTTGAAGCTCTCTGACGAGACTAAGTTAACGGGATTTGTTTACATGCAAAGTTTGCAGATTTGAACAGATTATTTTGGATTTGCAGATTTGGATTTAAAAGGTATCATGAGAAGCCCTCGACAGAGCACTGTGGCTGTGATTAAGAGGGTGCACCCTGTCTGGGTCGAACCCTGGCTCTGCCACTTACCAGCTGTGTGACTTTGGGCAAATTACTGAACCCCTCTGACTCTGGGCATTTCTGGATTCCTTACAAATTGTTATGCTACTACACATACACTTCATATGTTCCTGTTTTACCTAATGTCCCATGTATGCATCTACCCTTATTATTATTACGTAGTTCTCATAGCCACCATTCAGACAGTTATGTAATATTCTATTCAATCACTGGCTCAGAGTCAAGTAAATGTTTTCTAACTTTTTTTGCTGAAATGCAGTGTTTAAATGACTGTTGAAAAAAAGATCGATACCCTCAATTTGTAGGATAAATGAATTATCTGCCATCTCCTGGAGACTGTGTGTAACATAAAAGGCAGCCAAGACCCTGGTAGAGCCCAAACGCATTGTATGTGGTTTATATTCTCAATGAGAAGAACCTGTAATTCACCTGCCGGGAGCCCATTCACATAGACCATCCATCAGCCCCATGAAGGGGGACTACCTGAGATGCGATGAACCACTCATCCCACATTTAAGGCAGCCCCCCTTTCTTTTATCCTGCAATATCCTGGCCCGTGTCCCCTGGGGCTGCTTCAGGACATCGGCTCCTGTCCATACCCCACTTATCTCACCTGAGCATGAGGGCTCTCTAGTCAGACAAGGTGTGCCACAGGATGGCACCTCCTGAGATTCTTTTAGCCACTGCTGGTGGAAACAGGCACGAGTCATGGCTTTCCCTGTCTTTCTAGGATTTGGCTTCTCTTCTGATCAGGCTTCTCACCCTTATTCCACGTGATGTCCCAGGCTGAGTGTTTAAGGATACAGTCTCCATTACTGTCACTCTTGAGAGAGATGTGTGTGCGTCTCCTCTCTCTCTGTTCCCATCTCTCTCCATCTCTCTCTATCATCTCTCTCTGCACCTCTCTTTCACTTCCTTCCCCTTAATTCTCTCCCTCTCGCTCTCCCTCCAGTCCTTAAAAAAACCAGGGAGTTTTGTTTCATTCCCTTCCTGAGCCCCAGGTTTATGCTTCTGTCCTTAGGTCAAAGCTGCTCTTCCCACAGACGTCAGTGTCCAGTTCACAGAGGACCCTTGGCCCCACGTCCACTGCGCCTCGCTCTGCTGTCTTGACCAGAACCTTCTAGGTGCCTCTGGTGCTCTCCTGTTTTCCAGCTATTTTCTCCCTCATCTTGTCTCTGTTCTTAATACTTTCTAGTGGGGGCTGTTGGCCAGATCCTACCATTTCTTGATCATTTCTCTTTTTTCCCTTCTAAAGACTCAGATTCTGAAGTCAGATCTGGGTAACCCTGGGCCAGTTACTTAATCTCTTCCTCAGTTTTCTCATCTGTAAAAGAGGGCTATGTTCGTATTAATTTGTTTCAGAGTCGCAGTGAAGATTAAGTGAGGGGATATAGGTATAGCACCTGGCACAGTGCTTGATACAGAGAAAGCACCCAAAATGTTAGCAATTATTACCATCATCATTATCATTATTATTATAATGATCAATAAGGAGTTTTTATTATTCTAAATAGCTTAAGGTTCTCCTATGGCTTATCATTTTCTAAATTCCTCCAGCTTGGATTTCCTAATCTCTCCCAAGGAACCTTACCCAACCCCACACCCTTATCTCCTGGTTAATGTTTCTTCTCTATAGACTGGTAAAAATAACAAAGCTGAAGCATAAAAATGGCTTGTGACCCTGAGTAAGTAACAGTATTCCTGGGTTCCACCTCCCTCCCCTAAAAAATGAGGTTGGTCTGGAAGCATTTCCCCAAGGTCGTTCTGGAAGCTTCTATCACACTTTTCCACCACCCCCCCCCCCACCGGCGCACACAGCCCTCTTGGCCAGAGCAGAGCCATAAGTGACCCACCTAGCACCCATCGTCCAAACTTCACCTCCATTCGCTGGATAACAAAATTTGAATCCTGTCTACACCTCCTGGTGCCTCAGCAGAGTGTGGCAGGGCTGACCCGAGCCCTCTCAGAGAAAGAGGTTTTTGAATTGGCATAAATCTCAGCTCTGTAAGGAAGGAAAATGAACTGCCAGCTCTGCTCAAAAACTAGGACAAGGTTCTCTTTAGCAAGTCTCCAGGTACTGTTCAGGCAATCGCTGGGTATCATGAGCCTTAAAATACGCCCCGCCTGGTACAACGTCTCCTGATTAAGCCGGCTGCCAGGCCCAGGGCACTTCAGGCAGGAATGGTGAGTTTCAAAACCACACAATTACTAGTGGTTGGGAAAACCCTTCTGAAACACCATGCCAATCATTTAATTCATTTCCAAGTCCTTTTTAATGCAAAATATGCTAATATGTTGTTAGAGTGTCCAGCAGAGAAACCTTCTAGAAATGGGGGCCTCTCTTGCTTGGAGGTTAAGTGGAGGGCTGGTGGGAATGGGGCAGGGTGAGAATAATGGCCCATTTTCCTTCCAGTGAAGAAAAGAGACCGATGCCATTGGGCTCGAGTGTTTCTTTGTCCTCCCTTCAGCTGCAGAAGGTGGATCACCCTCGCAGCTTCTTTTCTGCCCAGAGCCCAAGTCCTGCCCCTGTTTCGTGTCTTTGTCTGTTAGTTCCTCCTGGAGTAGGGGGTTATAACGGAGGAAATAAAGAAAGGGTGACAGAGAAATGGCGACTTGGAGGAAAAAATTAATTTAGTCCCGAAGGGTGCAGTGTGGTCTTTGATAAATGGCACAATCCGGTAGGACCCCATTTCTCTTACCTACGTAAGAAAGGAGGATAAGTTACAGACCAAGAGCCTCGGATGTTTCAGGGGAATCAGCCTCTTTACCAAATGTTACACCTATTCTGCCAGAAATCATGGGCTTCTTGCAACGTACTTCATTAGTGATTTCACGGTATCATCAAAAATTGTGGTTCCTGCTTATTTAGTGGGCGCATACTATTAGATACAACTTTGCATACCCGGCCCGTGCTAGCCCTGGGGTGGGGCTCACAGGAGCAGGACACGTGGATCTTGTCCTTTACAGCTGTCACTAACTGAGCACCTACTATCGTCCAAGAATAACAGATGCTTTGACTGCAGTGGGAGAAACACACATCCAGGCACACAGGAAGTGAGGGGCATGTGTGCACGGCCACCTACAGGAGTGGGGAAGCCAGAACATAATCTACTGAGTCTCTAGCCCAGGGCTTGCTAACAGCTGGCCAAGGCTGGATTTGGCCCTCAGACACGTTTTCTTTGACTTACACAATGCTTAAAACATTTTGAAAATGTCTCATAAAAATCAAGATTTCTTACTGTCCTTGAAAAAATAAAAAGGGGATCTGGGATCTCTGGCATCACTGAATCCACATTACTGCATGGGAACAGTCAGCCTGAGCTCAGTGGCAAATGTTCCTTTTACACTAGGCACAGGCTTTCTAATTTGCCAAAGTTGCCACTACTCCCTATTACTTACCCCGGACTAGCCTCCCTCATTCCTTTTATCTGCCTGACCTCCGTATGCATTTGGGTTTGCAAGCCTAATTTAGGACAGGCCTCTTACCTTGCAAGTGTGGGATCTGAGTCCCAGAGAGGTTAGGAGATAGATAGTAGATAAGTACAGACTTGAACTCAGGTCTCAGTTGGCACACCTGGGTCCATGCCATTTTTACTATATCATGCTGTATGTACATGATGAACTAAATACAGGAGGAGCACTATAACTACCTAATGGATGGATGAGCAAATGAATGACTGGATGGACCAGCCCAGGTCATAGATGCTGGAGGGTGTGGCAGGGCTCTGGTGGGCAGGAAGGCGGGAGGAAGCTTTGTGAAGGGGGTGGCCTAAAAAAGCAGGAAAGGAATAAAGGGTTCTTGGCTGACTTGACCTGAAACCCTATTTATTCAGTTTTGTTTATTTGTGACTTTTCTAATGTATTTTTTATTGTAAAATAGAGCAGAGATACAAAAAAGCACAAAGCACATGACCATATGAACTGTTTTGAATTGTTTATGTTTGGGGGGGGGGTCCTGTTTTCTTTCCCAAAGCTACCAAGGCTGCTTCAAAATCAGACTTCCCAAGCTTTTTCAATCTGCACTCACTGCAGAGTAAGAAGCCAACCTACCTCTTCCAGTCTGAGATGGTGTAGCAGAAATATTAGGGGGTGGGCAGCTGGGAGACCTGGGGTTTGAGTCCTGACTTGGGCACACGAGAAAGGTAGTTTCCTCTCGGTGGACCTCAGATGAGTAAGCTGGACCAGGTCACCTGGAAGGTGCCCACTTCCAGTGCTCTAGGACTCTGTGAGGCTAGGAATGGCTAGGGACAGCAGAAGGAACCTGCTAGGATGTCTGGAAAAAGAAAGTTAGTGACGCAGTCACCTACTGGCTCAGGCCAGGAGCAAAACTGTCATCGTGGTTACATCAGAACCAGAAACCAGGTGGCAGCATCTACCATAGATCCTTCCAGGTAATAGGATGTTTGTGAAAACAGAACTTAGAGGTCATGAACTCTAAGGGGTCTGCGCCCTCTCACCCCACCCTGCCCCGCTGACGGGGAGTACACGGGAGTTTGGACGAGGGATGTGACTTGCCCACGGTCTGATCCTGAGCATTATACTGCATCCTAGATGCTTTCTCTTTGGCCTTTATTCTAAGCAAGGCCTCTCACAAGGGCCAGAGGCCTGGGGTGTGAATACAAAGGTTTGGACCAGACCTCTCTTTGATGAAAGGGCATAAATTTAAACTTTTGATCCAGTCTGTATATGACACACTGTATGTGGTAGTCTGAATTTGGGACTATGACAACTGTAGAATATCCTGAATAATATATTTTAAATATGAAGCTTTGGATAAGCTAGTATGTAGCATGAGTCTATTGTACAGTATTTGGATATCAAAAGAGTTAACTTGTTAATTTAAATATTTTACAGATCTACAATTTTTGTAATCAATTTTAATGTTTTTTCATATTTTAACATGCCAGAAGACTAGAATATGAAGTGGCCAGGGTCTCTCTTGACCTCTGTGGGGGTCAATGCCACAGCAGAGCTTGAGTTCCAGGATCTGGGGGGGTTGGCCCCTTCAGTTCACTAAACAGGGGTGGGGAGGGGGTATGATAAAATGGAGATGAAGCACATCTATCTCGGCCGAGACAACCAGCACTTCCTGTGTACTTACTAAGTGCTAGGAATGTTCTAACGTCTGAGCACAGAGAAGACCAGGCCTTGCCTCAGAGGAAATCATGGCCTGGCTAGGCAGCCAGACACTGAATGAGCCATAAAGTAACGTGACAAGTACTGTGACCGAGAGATGCAGAAAGCGCTGGGGCACATGGGTGGGGGGAATGTGCGTTTGCTTGAGGTGACCATGGGGCAGATGGTGTGATGGGAGGCGTGGCAGACGGAATGACACCGCTTCCACAGATGATCATGCCCTAATCCCCACGAGTGAAGATATTGCCTTACGTGACAAGAGGAGCTTTGCAGATGCATTAAGGTAAGGATGCTGAGATGGGGAGATTATCTTGGTTTATCTGGATGGGCCCAATGTAACCACAGAAGTCCTTACAAGTGAAAAAGGGAGGCAGGAGGTCAGAGTCAGAGTGATGCAGCTTAAGAAAGATGCAACCCGACATTGCTGGCTTTGAAGACGGAGGAAGGAGCCATGAGCCAAGGAAAACAGGGAGTTTCTAGAAGCTGGAAAAGATCAGGAAATAGATTCTCTCCTACAGCGAGTGCCCAGAATGAACAACCCTGCTGATGCCTTGACTTTAGCCCAGGGAGACCCATTTCAGACTCCTGACTTCCAGAACTGTCAGATAATAAATGTGTGTTGTTGGAAGCCACTAAATTTATGGGAGTTTGTTACAGCAGCAAAAGGAAACTAATATAGGAGTCCTGGGGGACCAGTCCTGAATTGGTACCCATCGAACATCTGTTTATCCCTCCAAAAACAAGAGCTGTGGGCTAGGTGCTCTCTAATGTCCCTTCTGGTTCTCGTGGTTTTCATGGAAGAATGGAGCAGCCACTGTTCTATAATGGCTGGCAACTTGTTGCATGGGTTGACAGAAAACAGCATTTCCCAGAGTGTGTTTGGTGGAATTTAATTTCTATGGGCTGTTGATGGGGGTTAGTCAGAAAAGAGGACTATTCATGCAGCAAATCGTTACTGAGTACTTACCAGGAGCTATTCTAAGTACTGGGAGAATCAGTGATGAACAAGGCAGATAATGTCATCCCAGCCTTCATAAAGCTCAGATCAGAGGAGCTGAGCTGTGAACCCTGAGAAGGAATATATCTGCCAAAATAAACTCATGTTTAACAGGGTCCAAATTCATAATCAGTGTATAGCAGCTATTGTTTACAGAGGCCTCTCAAGCACACTGCATATCAGTGAAAAGCTGCAGACTGAGCTGCCAAAACTCTTGCACCATGTTTCTGCCTTCTGAGCTGAACCTTATAAAGGAGTCCCTTGAACCATATTTCAACCAATGGGCTGAGACCTGCCTCATCCAATCAGAACTGGGCAGCTACATGCGCAATTCCAATTAATCAGGACAGTGCTATTTGGACCAATCAAGTGTGCAAAATTGGATTCCTCATTTGCATAAAAATGGACCGATCAGGGACCAGGTGGGCACTTTATATAAGCCAGCTTCCGCTTTGGCTAGCGGGAGTGCACTTTGGTTTCTACCCCAACCCGTGTTTCCCCATTTTGCAAAGCGTTTTCCTAAATAAAGTTTCTCCTTGTACCGAACTCAACTGGGGACTCCTGTTGGCATTGGATTGGTGGCAGTGACCTTTTGTTGACAGAATGAATGCACAAGGAATTAATGAACAAGCCACTTTTCACTGGTGATTAGTACTATGAAGGAAATGAAACCTGGCGATGAGATAGAATGGGATGGGGAGGCCGGCTACTCTCAGCAGGTCTCAGCAGGGTGGTCAGCCTGGCCTTCCAAGGTCAATTTGACCTGGGCCTACATGACTAGTTGAGCTGGGCATTTAAGGAAAAGGGCGAACAAGTCTGAAAAAATACTGAGCTAAGCAAAATTGAGTAGAATTATGTATGGAAGAGTCTGAGGGTTTGAAGATAAGTTAACTGGTTCACGAGTGCATGTAACACATTATTTTATTGAACCAGGCAGTGTTCTTGGCACAAGGAATACAGTACGGAACAAAACAGACAAGGCCACTGGTGTGTGGTGCACTGTTGGTGTGGGATAGACAGATAATACAAAAGTAAACAGATACACATAAAAATTGGGATGTAAAAGCACTCTCAAGAACAGAGCATAAGAGGATAGAGGTCTGGGAAGACCTCTCAGAGGTGTTGATACCAGAACAGAGACCTAACACACAGGAGGAATCAGTGTGCAGCATTTCCCAAACTAAGGTGACAACGGAACCCCTCTGTTATAGAGCATCTTGCAAGACTCCTGCTTCTCAGAGCACACTTTGAGAAACACTAGCAAGGAGACAGTTGAAGCGTGAAGCTGGCACTTTCACATTCTAGCAGGGCCCAGGTTGGCATGACAGAACGGAGACTATGACTGTCATGAATGCAGAATATGACATTTTATGTAGGAGTCCCCCTGCCAATGCATATGAGAAAACAGGAGTGACAGAGAGGTCCCTGCTCAGCTGCAGAATTAGCAAAGCCCTGCACACATTCTCCCGGCTGTCCCGGATTCAGCCTCAGTCCTGCTGGATTCACAGAGCTGGAGAATATGATGAACTCATGATTGCATGAGCTGGCCTCTGCAGGCATGAACAGATGCTGGTTTTCACATGTCCCAGAGAACAGAGTATAAGAACAGGAATCTTCTCCTCGGATGTTATTTTGGGAAGAACGCATATTTGTTTTTAAAGGGTATCTGGGTGACAACAATCAATGTCCACATTGTCCGAGACCTTTACCCAAGTCTTCTTTCAGTCTTGACAAAGGAATGAATTCTACACCCCAGGCCCAAACACAAGATCTGGGGCCCGAACCAGGCCACACCCTGTACTCACGGAAAGCACACACCCTGAGAGACAGACTAATATTCCCTCCAAGGAGCCACAGGGAGTTTCTCTGAGAAAGAACCCCGCCGTCCCTGCAATGTCCTTTCCTGTCTAGAAAAGGCAGTCTGGACTTTCTCACAGCTCACACCAGACAAGGCCTATTATGTATTCAAGTCCCGCTGCAGCCAGCCTTCCAGCACGCATCCCGCTCCGGCAGAAACGCCTCTCCCAGGAGCAGGCTCCGTTCATGGTAAGCTGGGCTCCAGGTCTGCTGGAGGCGGTGATGCCATCACCGCTGGCAAGTGCTGACGCCACTCACCTTCCACCTCCCCTCGGTGGGGAGTCAACACAGAGACAGATGGGAACAGTCTTCCCACGGGAACCACTGTTTGTTCCGAGCCTCTGTTTCCCAGGGGGAGTGCGATGACCAAACACACCTGTGGTTTCTCTGCTTGGATGCTCTCCCTGCCCTTTGTCACCTTCTTGTCCTCCTGTCATCTTTTTCGTCTCAGCTCAGTGTCACTTCCTCTGGGAAGCTGTCTCGATTGGATTCAATCCCACCATTTTGGGTTATTCTGGCACATCATGTCTCTTAAGAGCACCTGAGGTGGCTTCAAGTCCCAGGTCTGTCATCGACTGTCCCTTGGACAAATCCTATCACCTTCCCCAGCCTCAGATACCGAAGGAAGGAGGTTGATAAGATGCTCTCTCTATGGTCCCAGTCTCAACCCTCTGGGGTTTCCCTTCTTAAAACAAGGACCACGATCCCAGCAGCTACTGAAGTGGAGGTCTTGACTTTGGGGTTTGACCTTGGGAAAAATCACTTCCCTCTTTTTCATTTACTTATCACTAAAATGAAGGAGTGTGTTATCATATTGTTTTCAAACTTTTTAAGGCATGACATTCATTTTTTTAAAATGCAAACTAACATCTGAAGCAGGTAAGAGTGGAGCTGCTTTGAAATAGGAGTGAGGGTCTGGAAGGCCCCTTTCTGTCTGGCCTCTGAGGCACCTCCCACAGTCCGGCTCCTGAGACACAGTTTGAAAGCCACTCCCTTAGATGGTCATTCCAAATCTCACAGAGTCAAGTTCCGCTCACTCCTCACGCTCCTGGTCGCCTGCATTCTGTGGGGTCCAGAGATCTTTTGAGGAGTGTCCAAAAGATACAAAGGTTTGCCTGCAACCCCTTAATTGTTTTTACATGCTTGATTTCAAATGTCACTCCGAAGGACACAGGAAATGAGAATCTTAAAGATAGGAGAGGAGAAACCAATCAATTGACCCATTTCCAAATCATTGCCATGGACTCAAAGTGCTAAAATAAAGGACACGAACAATCACGGCCAGCTCTGCCTGCTAAGAAAGGAGGCGCCGACACCCACGGAGGGTGTCCCCGGCCCTGACACGCTCCTGGGCACCTGTGTGTCAGCACGGCGCCCAGCAGTGTGTCTCCGGTTCCCACCATAAAGTCCCCATCCACGGAGGGCTGGGCAGCAAACCACGAGACCTGGCCGCAGGTCCCCCGGAGCACCCAGCGGAGCCAAGGACACAAACACGGACTTCAGGCTCCTGCAGAACCAGCCCACCCCTCCTTCGGAATTCCGAATTCGCTGGAACATTTCCCACCCATCGCTGTTACCCAGAACATCTGCGTGGCTCTCCACAGCCTGGGCTCTGCACACGTCTTTATTTTTCTTGCATCTAAATTCATCGCCCTCCACGTGGTGAGCAAAACGTGCAGAGGTTTGTAGAGAAAGAGTGAGTGCCCTGCTTCCTCTGTGTCGGGGAGACAAAAAGCCACTGAGAAACCTTCTGAGAGAGGCTCCAGGGGCCTGCTGCGTTCTGATTCGGAAGCCAGAACAGCTGACCTTTCGGAACCGGAGAGAAACCATTTATATTCTGAGGCAGCCGATTATTATTGTTATATGTTAATGGCTCTAAAGCTCCTCTAAAACCATGTCCTGGGGTTAGAGCTTCCTTTTGTATTCCCTCAATACTTGTTTGGCTTATAAAAATGCATGAAATCAGTAGTCACTCTGCAACCCCAAATGTGTCCCCCTCTCAGCCTCACTGTCTGGTGACGAGCCTCTTTATCAATCTCAAGATGGCAGCTGAACCCACTGCACCATGGGCACCTCCCTTTTGTCTCCCCATCCCCACCCACTTGTCCTATTCTGTCCTCGTGAATTTAAACCGTCAACTCTCCAGTGACAGACACAGCAAGCTGGGAGGGGAGGGAGGCCGTGCTATTTATAATCCAGCGTTGTTCGCCCTCAGAACACGGCCATTTTTTCCAGGCCACCTGCCAGAGACACATTCCCCAGACTCCATATATGGGCCTCCCCACAGGTCCCTGTGGCCATAGCCTAGCCTATGGCAAGTCAGGAAGGTAAGGCCCGATCTACGCCTCTGAGGCCTAAGAGGAGGCCAATGCAGGCCTGGCAGCCTAGCCTCCTCCCGTGGGGTGATCCGAGACAGGATAGAGAGAGTGAGGAGCCCTGGGGTACCGGCCTGACAGAGCTTGGAGAGCAGCCGGCTTTCCCCCAGGGCTTGAAAAAGAATGGTGAGGAAAAAAAAATGTATTCTTGCTCTAAAACATTAGGTCACTCCTTTTTTTGCCAAGTGGTTTTCAATTGTTTCCATCGTGATGTGACTGAGGTCCATGGCGGCCTTGCCAGCCCCTGAGGGCTCAGAAAACTGGATTTATAGACGCCTTTAGACAGGCAGATGGGAGGGAGAGCCCAGGAGAACAGGCAAGCCAAGGCCAGGGAGCTGGGCTTGGCCATGCAGGTATTCTCTGCAGGCTTTCAGCTTTGAGTCGCGTATATTAAGGACACAGAAAGAGAGAAGTGCTCGGCCTCTCATGGGCATTCGGACACAAATACTCCACTGCCTTCTGAAAGCCAAGCTTGGAGGCAAGAGGAAGGACCTGGCCAGTTTACAACTCTGGGCTCTTCTCATCTCTGTCCTTTCTATGCCAACGCCCGTGGGGCCAGGCTGGGGCCACCAATGCACGGGCAGCCTGTGGAGCAAGAGACCTGGAAACTCTTCTCCAAGTTCACGTGGATGAGTTCACTTCGATTTCTTGAACCATGTCTCCAAAACCTCCTTAAGAACTTTCTGCAGTGGACACAGCTATGTCAAATCAAGTTCAAGTCCTTCCTCTAAATAGCCATCTGTGGCCACTTGGACATCTCTTCCTTAGGATGGAGAGCCATCTGGTATTATTATGAACTGCGATTAATATTAATAATAACAGTTTGGCTTTACTCAGTGCTGACTGCATGCCAACCACTTAACACACAGCATCTCATTTAATCCTCATAGTGACCCTGAGAGACGGGTGTTATTTTGAAGGTGAGGAAACGGGGGTGCAGAGCAGTGAAGTAGCATTTCCATTGCTTACCCTGTAGGTAAGTGGCAGGACCTGACCCACGACTGTCCAGCCTCTCTGCTGTAAGCACTCATACCCGCCACTCACTCCCGCAGCCTTCATTGTTACTTTTTATCAGTAGCAGGTGGAGGCCTTATCTTAAACATCTTGCCTCTTCTTCCCTCCTCCCCTGAGCATCTAGAACAAAGCAGACCCACAGAAAATCTTCACTCATGTAAGCAATTCTTCCACCAGGGGCACCCTCTACCTGCCAGCTCTTTTCAACCTACCTAGGGCGATTTCTGATTCTCTTTGGATTCCATGGCCTCTGTATCCTCCCTGAGGGGCCACGGGCCTGCATCTGAGGAGGTCCCAGCCGTCCCTACCGTTACTGGCTTGCCTGTGACAAATACGGGACTGGCACTTCAGTGGGGAAAAGCAGCAGCGGGAGATGATCAATTCCTAAGCAACGAAGATCCTGTTTTCATGCAAACGTCCTCGGCATTAAAACAAAAACAAATCCCTCCCAGGGAGTGTCCTAGATGCCAAGACACATTTTTGAGTGAGGTTTTGCGCCTCAGCGAAAGACTAACAGGGATGAGAGGCGAGAGCTGCGTGCCAAGTGCCGGCACGTATACTCTCATTTAAACCTCGGAGCCACTCCGCGGGCTTGCGTAGTCAGATCCCGACTTGACAGATGAGGAAAGAGGCTGTGAGAAATGAGGGAACATGTCCAGTGTCAGTCAGCTGGCAAATGGCGGCCAGGGGACGTGACCAGGTCTGATGGAGGCTGTGTCGTTTCGGACACAGGCACCGGTATCGACTGTGAATACATTCACCTTACAGAGGCTAGGGTATGACCACGGACATTTCGAGTGACTTGCTTTTCTCATCACCAGATAAAAAGAAATTAGGATGGTGCCTGGGTGCCATCTCTTCTTACAAAAAACGAGACCCGGGTGTGAATCTGGATTAAATGTCAGAAGTGACTAAATGCTGTTTAATCTGTGACACCTACAAAGGGCTCCTGGAGCGTCCTTGACTACTTGGCTCTAGGCGTGGTCTTGGCTTCCCTGCCTCTGAGGCCAACAGCAGATAAAGAGAGGGAGACCGAGAGGAGTGTTATGATGTACTACAGGACCTTTGGGTGGAATGACAATAAGTGCCCTGAGTTCTGAAGAGGTGGGACCCCTGAGGGCTTCCTGGAGAAGGGGCTATTTCAATTCAACTTAGGAGGTCTCTAACAGCTTTGGCCTGATCCTGGAGAAGCTGGGTGCCCACCAACACCAGCGCTACCAGAACAGATGAGATGCGGGCCAACTCCAGGCCTGGCCCCTAAAACCCTCCCACTTATGGTTCTCTCTCTTTCTCCATCTACCAACTGAACGGAGAGAGCACTCAGGACGAGAGAGAAACAAAGCCACAAGAAGGAAAGAGCCCCGGATCCCTGAATCACTGTGTGGAAGGCCGCCTACCAAACACACACCCTGAGTCGTGCGAGCAGGAAGGAAACCCTAAGGGATTAAGCTATTAAAATGTGGGGCAGTTACAGCTGTTAGTGCAGCTTGACTCATACAGCCTCTTACTAGCCATGTGGCTCTGGAAAAGTTTCTTAACCTACCAGAGTTTCAGTTTCCTTCTCTGTGAAATGAGAATTAAAAAAAATCTTCCTAAGAACCACCAAGTTAACCCTTGTAAAGCTCCTGCATTATAACTTCTGTGAGCCTGAGGCCCTTTTGCCTTCACCAGTCCTGTTCTGCATTAAAAAAAAAAAACAAAAACAAAAACCCAAAATGCAAAACATTTAAAATTAGGTTTTACAGTTATAATTGGTATAAAGATGAATATAATCCAGGCTGAATTCGTCATGATGGTTTTATACTCACTATTACTGATTTTATACTCACTATTATTATATTCATTTTTTTCTTCTGATTTTAAGAGAAATTAAAATTAAACATTTTCTGGGGTCCTAAAAGTCGTGAGCCCTGGGCATTCACTGTTCCTATAGTACTTAATGGAGAAGCCAATCCAGCTTACTACAGCACCTGGCCTGCCACGCATGTGATATGTGGTAACTATGGATAGTAAAAATAATAATAATTATGGATATTAAAAATAATAGTAGGGAGATGGAGGCACGAAACAGCAACAAATGGTTATGAAGCCCTTTCATATGTCTCATTTTCTCCACCCCTCACCTCCATTGTATAAGATGTATATCATCTGTATTTTCTGAAGCAAAGAAGTGAGGGTCAAGGAGATGCTCAAGAAAGGCAGGGACATCCATCACTCGGTGCTGTACGCGTGGCACCTTACGTCAGGCACCATGCGAGGCACCTGTCTTACTTTATCACATTTAATTTTCACAGCCCGATGATGAGGTAGGTTTCTCATTTAACCCCATTTTATGACTGAAAAAAGAAACTGATGCTAAGGACAAGTAACTGAGCTCAGAACCGAAACCACTTCTAGTGCCAAACCTAATGTTCCTTCCCCCACCTTGCCTTTCCATCTATCAAGAGCTGTGTCATGAGGATTGATAAATGGCCGTGTCTGTAGAGGGTGTCAGACACCCCAACACCTTCCACGGAGCAGAGAAGAACCTGCTCAGGGCTGACATGCCAGATTACGCTTCTGCTTTCTCGTTCTCCACCCAAATGTACTCTTTAGAAGGTCTAATTATAGTGACTTCTATTTTCTTGTAAATAACCACATCTGGCATAACTGATTTGACTGATCTGAGGCTCCAAGTTGGCAGTCTTGGCGGCCTGAGCCAATGTGTCAATTATGCCAAGTAGGCTGTAAGCAAAAGTTGCACAAGTGGAAGAGAGAAAAAAAAATTAGTCACAGGCATAGAGATGGTGGGGATCGATAGATGCTTTTTTTGCAACAGGAAAAAGCATGTAACTTAACTTGGCCAATGAGTGTCAAGCCCTTAGCAACCCAACTTAGTAAAAACAGAGCCAGGCAGGTCCCAGGGAATAAAAACCATCTTTTCAGTGAAGACTCAGTTCTAGAAACTGGCTTCTTAAATAGCTTTTGAGTCTAAGTAGATACTTCCAGGAATTTGCCATAGCTCTTTATACTTGTTTTCAGGGCGAAAGACAGAAGGAAGTGCTCCCATGATTCAAGAATATAGTCTTAAGGGCTATATTCAGAGAGTGGCTGTTCAGCCGGTATCAAGTATCAGCAAGAACTTTGTATCTGGACTTATGCACAAGTCTACCCTCTCCACCCAACCTATCAGTAGTGTGACTAAGCAAATCACTGAGGCTTCCCGAATCCATCTCAGCTTTCTCATCTATAAGTGTTGACAACCTAGAACTCTTGTGGAACTGATGATATAATGACTGTGTGTGACAGCTTGTTGGAAAGTGTAAGCACAGCATCAATGCTAATCATCATCCTTATTACTAACAGATCAGCATATACAAAGTCCTGTTTTCAATCCATGGCTTCTTTCTTTCCTCAAATAACTCTAAGTAGAAACAGTCACGCTTTAAGTCAGAGAGGGGTCATATGAGAGATGGGATCTACTTGGGACTTCTTTCATAGGAAGGTGTTTGAAAGTCATCTTATCCACCATGCTCTGAAAGCCCCTGCATCCGAAAGGAGCATCTTCCAAGTGGGAACGTGGGAAAATGAACAGTGCCTTTCATCCACTCCCCACTAGCCCACCGGAAATGGACACATGCTTTCGGTGACCCAATTCCTGTAACCTTCCTTGGGTCTGGCTGACCTATGCGAGCAGAGCAGTTAAGAGCAGAGGGGCTGATGCCCTACTGACTAGGCTCTGAGTGCAACTCAGTTGTTTACTTAGATGGTGTGACCTTGGGCAAGTCACCACATCTTTCTATGCTTCAGTTTCCTCATCTGTAAGATGAGGGTAAGAGCAGTACCTGTCTAGCCCTTGGGGTGGTGGAGAAATAAATGAATGAACACATGTCAGTGGGGCCAGGCCAATGGGAACCAATCGGTATGTGTTGGAATTTACTACGACTGCGGCAACATTCATATTACAAGTCGACGGCCTTCCTTCCCCCATCCAGTGTCTATTAACATGAGTGTTTAACATGTTAACCATCCTCAGATTTTCCATATTAAACTCCTTGCTAGAAAGAACATTCTGTGGTCCACACAGAAGATCTGGCAGCAAAGAACATTGTTAAAAGCTCCATGATCTGTATCTGAATCTTTGAGAGTCACCTCCTTCAACAGAAGTTCATTTCAAGGGCAGAGGTGTTGGAGAGTTCTGGGCTGAGAATCAGGGGACCGAGTCCTAGCCCAATGCCATATTCCCTACTTTGTGGCCTTGGGCAAGTCACTGCCTGTCTCTGAGTATTAATCTTCCTGGATGTAAAGTAAAGGGGGCTTTTGGCTATAAATTTCAGTTTACTCAGCTGTAAAAAGGGATAATAAGAACTATCATAGAGGTGCTACAAGGTGTAAACCAAAAAACGCATCGCACACTAAGATGGGTGAGGCATTCTCCCTACATCATCCCATTAATCCTTAAAAGAAGCCAACGAGGCAGGTGTTACTTTACCCCATTTTACAGATGAGGAAACTGAAGTTTAAGAGGTCAGGTGTCTTCATGTGTCATTGCGGCTGTGCAAGTTCCAAAGCTGCACACTGGAAGGATTCTAGGGCTTACATTTAGGTCTTCATTTAAATGACAAATAAAAATGTGGATGGTTTTTATAAAGCAGTGGTTTTCCTTTGCTTTGCGTCTATCACTATTTCTTCAGAAAATGTGTGTGCGCTGCAAAATGTAACAACACTGGCAATATTTGTTAATAATATAGCTACCGATATGGAGCTCCAACCCAGACTGGTCAGGTTCGAATCCTGATAAGGTCACTCACCTACTGACTCTGGTATCCTGGCAAGTTACACCCCTCCCTGTAACTGAGTCCCAGCTGTGAATCTGGAAGGGGTGTGGCAAGAATCATGGATTCTGAACGATGAATCACGTGGGTTAACAGATGTGCTTTGTGGCCGCAGCCAATGCTTTTTATAGGTTATTATTATTTGTCAGTTCTGTTGTTGTTGTCCAGCCCCCTACAGTTTACCTCAGTCGTTTCCCTTATATCATACGTGGTTCTTGTATCTAAGGGCGGAAGTGATCATTTGCCTCTTAAAAGTATTTAAAGGTATAATTATTAGCCCCATTTCACAGATGAGTAAGTATACTGAAACTAAAGTAGTGACCCGCCCAAGGTGACAGGATGGTTCAGGGTCAGAAGCAGTCACTAAGACCCATTTGAGTTCTTCTGATAACAAGGCTGGGTGGCTTTTTGTTTGTTTGTGTTTGTTTTTATTTCCTATGCTGCACTTCACATCCCTGGGACTATTTTGAAACTTGCGATTTGTACTTCTTAATCCCTTCACCTTTTCAAGGGCTGGATGGCTCTGGACAAGTCGCTGTACCTCTCTGAGCCTCGTCTGTAAAATAAGAGGGCTGAAGCTGAAGTCTCAACTCTTTCATTTCCTGACAGAGAGGCACTAAGTACCCCACTAAGAGAAGGTACCTAGAGACAGATTCTGGACTTGAATTAGGGGTCTTCCACTCACACTTGGGTGACAAATTACTTGAGCAAATTACTTAATCTCCCTGTACCTCGGTTTTCTCATCTGCAAAATGGGGCTAATAATAGAACCCGCCCTAGAAAGTACTTAGGGGAACTGAATGAGTAAAGCCATGTGGCGTATCAGGACAAGGTGGCCATTGTTACTAAGGCTCACGTGGCCAGCTCAGCCTCCCACACCCTGGTCAGCTCTAAGCCCTGCATGTCAGTCCCAGATTACTCTCCTGACCTTGGTGTACCTACTGCACAGGCATCGCCTGTGGTTTCCAGGTTGGGTGGTCTCAGGCAGGAGCGCTAAACGCTCAAGCAAAATTCAAAGGCCACTTCCAAGTGCCTAATGTTTCAATCTGAACGGGAAACCCTATTTTTCTATTTCCGCCTATACCATTGACAATGGTGTTTTGCTTTCCTTCCCATACAGTCTGGAAATCCTGAATAAATGTCAAAAAAGAATTCAACAAATATATAATAGTATTAAAACTCTTAGCAGTGAACCATTTCTTATATTACCAGAAGCTTAAAGGGATATTTTCAATTACATTATTCAATAAATATGCTATTTAAGGCTTAAGTGATGTTGCTATAATTTGTAGTTAATAGGTCAGTGGTTCATTCATTCAGCTGGAAAATATCCGAGCCTGCCTGAGAGCCAAGCAGCGCCCCAAGCTTCGATGATCCAACAACAACCATGATAACAGCAGCAGCGGCACTAGCAGCTCCCACTCACTAACCGCCTATTGTGTGGACGGCTGCCTTGGCCTGGCAGACCCTCTCTCCACGCTCCTCCACTCTGCTCCGTGGTGCCTGTGGACTGCTCAGCGGGCATCCTCACCTCACCCCCTCGCTTCCGGGTGAGTTCTACCAGTGGGAGGAACCAGCACGAGATCAGAGGGTCAAAGGACAGTGAGGTCCCAGCCCCACCGTGGGACCTGAAAAAATGCAGCGTTTTGTGCTTCAGCTTCCCCACCTGCCAGATGGGGCGAATAGCAATACTCACCTCATAAATGTGACTTAACTGAGTTAACGTGTTTAGAACAGCGCCTGGCCATAGCAGCATGCAGTAAATGTTAGTCTGTACTCCTTATTTTCGTGTGGGACAGTCGCTCTCCTGAGTTCCAGTGGCCACACTGCTTCTGTCCTAGTGGAGGTAGGGCCTCCAGCTGTTGCTTGCCCTGGGATTCCCCACTTCTTGTTGGCCTCCCTGAACTCTGTCCACCCTCTGTCAATGGTCCATTCGTTAATTCTCCTCGCTACTCCATGCCCTGCTGGGACTCTAACTCCAACACCCGTACATACTGTGTTCTAGGTGGTTTTCATGAGTTTTCTGCAATGCTTACATTATTCCTTTAAGGGAAGTGTTACTGTGCCCATTTCTACAGATGGAAAACAGGTTTAAAGCCCAACTCAAGCCCCATGATTAGGAAGTGATTAAGTTGCATTTCAAATTCAAGCCTAACTTTCATACCCAGGCTTACCTTTAATGTCTAGTGAAAATGACACATGCACCTGTGACTTCCCAAATGCTTATAGACAAGAGGTGATGACAATCTTATGTGATGACTAGTCTCAGAAGCATAAGAACAATGAACCTGACCAAAGCCAAGGGCACCTAGAATTGGAGTGTCAGTCAGAGATGGCTTCCTGGAGGAGGTGATGTTGCCCTGACTCACAAAAGATGTGGAGTTATTCTGAGACTGAGGAAGAGAAACTGGAATGGGTATAGGACCAGAAGGAGGAGAGGAAGAGAGAAGGAGCTTTTCCAGGAGGTGCAAGCAGTTCATAAATCCTAGAGCAGAGAACTTGATGGGATGGTGAGGGCGAGAGAGAGGCTGGCTGCTCACGACGAAGAGCACGGGTGCTGAGCCAAGGAGCAGGGAGTCCCACACACTTTGAGTGGCAGGCCTGAAGTGCAGGGGGATTACAGCCCCCCCCGGGAGCGGCCCACAGCAGTGACTGATGGGAGCTGGTAAGTACCACACCTGCCTCGACCCTCAGGGAGAGGACGCCGAGGGCACCACAGCCTTCCCTGGCCCACAGGTGCAGGGTGGGGCTGAGCCCCAGCTGCCCGCTGTGCACACGCGCTTCAAAGTGCCCCATGTCCTGCCCCTTCTCGTCCCAGTGCCGCATCCCGGCGCCTCCACCAGCGCTCCCGTCTCTTCTCGAATAAACTACCTGCACTTGAATCTTGGTCTTGCCGCCTGCCTCTGGGGAACCCAGACTAAGACAGTCTGATTCTTGGTTTCATAGGATGAAAGAGCACAGAATGAGGGGGCTTCAGGGGTAAGAACCTTCCAGAAGCAGGAAACACATGGAATCTACAGCCAGTTAATGGAGGAAGTGAGAATTATCTTGTGTGCAGGCGGAGGGCTCTAAGCAGCTGCCAAGCCCGCGAGGGGATCCAGGATCCTGTGTTCTAGTCTTAGCCCTGGACTCCGCATCATATGCTGGAGAGAATACGGCCTTTCAAGAGGGGTTGATCCGGGTATGAATTCAGGCTGGGTCCCAGATAGACAGGTGACCCCTATAGGAAGTCATGTGGCCTCCCAGCACCTGGGTTTGCTCAGCTGATGATGTTCAAGTGTGAAAATGTAAATAAAAAACACCTCACTAAGGAACTCTAGGTTCCTTTCTAGTGTCTTCTTAGGGACTATTTATTTTGTGTTCTGTTTTCTGCATACCTTTCAGTCTAGTATTGACCTCATGACATGTGCAACCCTCTCTGTATTTGTATTTGCTTCCCAAGAGACTGGGGGTCCAGTTTTAATTGACTTTGCATCTCTAGCATTTAACACCACACCTGTCACGAAGCAAGCACTTAATGTTTGTTGAATGAATAAATGATAATAATGAAAAGAGTCCCTTAAAAAAAAATCTACCAGTGATGATAGGTTCTCTGGAGCATTTATTTATTCATTCACTGAATCTCAGCACTGAGTCCTGCTGTGTGCCAGGCACCATTCTATGTACAGACAACACAATTGTGGCCAAAGCTGCCGCATTCTTCTCTCAGGTGGCGGTTTACCCTCCTGGGGAGAGAGTAATGATCCCAGAACCCAGGCTGCCCAGAAGATGAACCTGGGAGCTTTAAAGAGGAGTCCCTATACTCCAGAGACTCGAATTTAATTATGTGGGGTGGGACCAGGCATTGAGATTTAAAAAAAAAAAGCTTCTCTGTAAACATAATGTGCTTCTAGAGCTGGGATCGAGAGAAAAAGCAAGATTATTTCAGAGTGAAGAGGGCTGTGAAGAAGATAAAACAGAGAATGTGGTTTAGCTGGTGGTTCTCAGTGGAGGGGGAGGGAGGGATGGACAGTTTGCCCCCAGGAGGACTTTGGCAACATCTGGGGACATTTCTGCTTGTCACAACTGGAGGGTGGTGCTACCGGCGTCCAGTGGGCTGAGGCCAGGGAAGCTGCTACACATCCTACGATGCACAGAACAGCCCGCTGTGAGAAAGAATGACCTGACACCACATGTCTATAGAACGGAGATAGAGAAACCCTGGTCTAGAGGGGCTTGGAGCAGGGACCACTCAGGGAAGGCCTCCTGGGGGAGGTGGCAGGGAAGCAGAGTGCCAGCACAAGTCTTTGGAGGAAGTGACGAGGAACACTGACTGTGAGGTGGGCCCTCAGCCACCATCACAGCCTGGAACAGAAAGACGCCAGATGGCTGAACCGCCAAGTGTGGCTGACACCACCCGCTAACCTAAGAGGACTCACTCCCCTGCTCCTGGTGTCATTCTGGGGTTGTCTGCTAGGGTGGCTCAGGGGAGGGAGGGGGAAATCCAGATGCTTTTGCTTGGCTGCTTTCGTTTTTAAATCCCCCCCCCAGAGTCCCCACCCCCTTTCCAGGCTCAGAACCGGAAAGGGGAGAAGGAGAGGGTGTTAATAATCGGGGCTGACCACTCAGATGTCTCCCACATAACTGCAGGCTCACTTCCTCCTCTTCTCATCTTCTGCTGTCACCCCCACCCCACCCCTCCCCAAAACGAGGGGGAGGGGCAAGGGAGATTTCTTGGAGACATCCTACCAGCTTCCCCCAGCTCTGGCAGAAGTGATTTCCCCAGAGAAACTGGGACCCAGAAATAAACACGACATTCCATGGGAGGAGGGGAGGAAGGGCAGCCCGGCCAGCTCTGTCCCCATCAGTGAGATGGCCCATTAACTTTTCCAGCAAGGCGCTGGGCCCTGGGAACCTGCCAGTCCTCTTTGCCCACCGAGCCACCTTCTCTTCCCTCTCTTGCTCCCTGCCTGTAAATCAGTCGCCTTGGGAGCTTAGATGGGCAGGAGCAGCACAGAGCAGCCTGCCTGCTGACACCACGTGGGCTTTCTAAGGAATCTTCACAACCGTTCCCTGGGCAGTTCTGGTGGAAAGTCAGTCCTTTTGGTACAAGGCTTCCAGAAAGCTCTGAGTCAACAGGCTGCTCTGAGGGAGCCGGCCTCCGACAGGCAGCCCCATCCCTACCTGCAGAAAAGCTGCCAACCTGGGGTGGGCAGATGCACCCACCGCAGACTGCTGAGAGGGAGAGTGACGCGGAGGCTGTAAGGCCACTTCCACCTCACAAGCAGGAAGACTGAGGCCCAAGAGGGGACAAGTGACCTGGTCAGAGTCAGCTGGCAGTGGGCGGCTGAGCTGGGTGACCCCCCCTGACCCCTGCCTGTGTGTGGAATTTCATTCAGGCCACATACTTTTTCCAGAATAGTTCCGTGTCGACTCCTCCAAACAGAAAGACAGACTGTCCAGAACCGGCAGCCACCTTCTTCCAAATGTGCAGTAGGAGGGTACTACACGCCTCGGCTTCCTTAGTCTAGATTTCTCGTCTATGAAACGAAAATAGTCCCCTTGTCTTCCCAGAGTCCCCAAATATAAACCCCATGTCCAAATCATGTTCGTAAGGAAAGTTGTCAAGTCCTAACTTATGAAACTCCATTTCACACAAAGGGACTTGATTGGAAATTTGCAGGAATCTGTTTATTCGAGTAATTATTTTATTAAAAACAATCGGCCCAATATGCCCTGAGAATTTTATTATGGATACCCATGACAGAGTAGGTAATTAGCAATAAATAGTCCCTTTCTGCAAACCTAGGATTACAATTTTTTATGGGTTGTTATTTTAAACAAACACTCCACGAACGTATAGTCTTTTCATTTATCGAAAGCCTTGATTTACAGAGTTGAGTATCTACAGCCTGGAACATATAAAAGAGACCATCAGCCTCGATGTATATTTCTGGTTAAAGTTGTGCACAAATACCTATGCACCATCAAACAAAAGAGTCAAAAATATCAAACTTTTCAGTGGTGCTATGTCTTAACTGGGTGTGTGTCTGTGTGTGTATGCACCTGTCTACACATGATATAACTTCTAGTTGTCGGTTTTTGTTTTGTTTTTATAAGTCTTTCAGGCAAGCCTCCCACATGGCTTTGAAAGAGGAAAAAAAAAACCATGTTCTTTGTTCTTTAGCTCCTGCCATTTAATATGATTCTCATCCTCCCTCCCCGCCCCCTGCCTCCCACCTCCCCCACCCCTTCCCTTCTCCCTTGGGAAAAGACTTGGCTTTTAAGTGATCACTAGCTATTCTCATGATTAACCCAATCATTTGCTGTTAACCCACACTTGGGGTTACTGATAGCACATGGCGGAAAGATATTTCATTAGCTGCCAGAACAAATGACCAATGTGCCAAATCTCCAACAGCTTGTGTCCTGGATAAGGGTCACTGTGGGCCCACTGGTGCTGCCTGCCTCAGAAATTCCACAAATATTTACTGAGCATCTACTCTGCACAAGGGGTAGCCACTACAGCTTTGGGGCTCCACTGTGCGCTCCAGGACACAAACACTACCCCTTCCTCCACCTCCCCGCCATTTCTGCAGAAACCCAGGGTTGCAGACCCAGCACCAGCGTTCTCTGAGGCTGCCTTGCAGAGAAGAAAAGCTAGGGGCCATCACGATCCTGCCTACAACTACCATGTGAGCCACGGAAAGAGGGCAGGGTGGGACGGGGCTGGGATGGGAGGGACATACTGGTGTGTTCTGTCACAAAGGTCGTCTGAGCTGCAACAGACAAGCTGTACCAGATGAGCTAGGGGAAACCGAAAGTAATTGCTTTTTCTCAGACGTCCCTTCAAATGCCTGTTGTTCATGCAAAGCAAAGATGGGTTGGTGGGAAGCAGATGGACAGGACTCTTCCAGAATCTCAGAAGGAAACTGCCTACATCTCAGGATCCAGTTAGGTCGCCTAGACTGAGAGCTTCCCACAGTCAGAAAGACTGTTTTCCTCACTCATCGGACTCTGAGGATCGCCTGCTCCTCTACTCCAGAGAGAGAATCAAGCTACGCTGTTACTTTCTGGGGACCAAACTCCGCAATTTAAACCATGAACACAAAAACGTGAAGTTCGCTAAAACAATATTTAACAGGCATACTTCTCCAGATGTGTATCTCTCTCACGTCCACCGCCAAAAGTCTGAAGTGGTTAGCTTTGTCAGAGAACTTGGCACGAAATTCTAACACTGAGACACAAAGAAGAAAAGAGCAGAGTTCTAGCCCGGTTTCCACTGCTGGTAACTCGATGTGGCACGTGTCCTTCACCTACTCTGTGATGGAGGGAAGCCCCTCGCACCCGGGGGTCTAAGTGGGAGATGTGGCCTGTGGGCTCTCCTGCTCTGGGCACCCGAGGGTGGTGAAAAGGCTTGTCACAGGTGTAAAGGGTACTGAGGGGTAAAGCACTGTATCCTGAAAGTAAGCGGGGAGGAGGGGAGCATTTTTCCTATCATGGATAAAATATGTTGCTCTGGAGTGAGCTCTGATATTGAAACTTTTAAAAAGAGCAGAGGGGCCCTGGGCATTTTACAGCCTAGACAGAGCTTCAGTTTCCTTTCCTACAAAACCTCAGGGGGTTGGAGCAGGTGATCGCAAATGTGGGCCTTAACACTGGCTGGCTGTTGGAAATAGGAACCAGTACAAAGTTGGCAACCAACAAATGCTAGGCTGGTTGATCACAGAACTAACTGGTTAAAGAGGGTTTTTACTTTATTGAGCAGAACCAGATGCCATATGCAATGTTTCTGGAGCAAAAATTCAATACATGATCATTCCTATAAGGGATGATCAGGGGTCTTAAGTGATCTTTCAAGGCCATTTTTTAAAATCTAGAGAGTTCTACAAAGAAATAAACAAGTCTAGAATAAAAGCAGTATCTCATTCACCACTGTAGTATCTCTAGTATTTAGCATGGAATCTTTCCTGTATGAATAAACAAAGTATCCAGCATCCATCACACTTCTGACACCTTGAAATGTAGACACAGTCAAATACACAAAAAGCATTTCAACTACTCACCCGAGTAGCACTGGTATTTAATCCCTGACCTTTTCAGCATCTCCTAACATACTTCCAACTCCCAAAATCAAGTGTTGGGTTGAGAATCAGCTAGATCTGCCTGTGAAACAGGGCTCTGCCCCTTCCTAGTTGTGTTCCTTCCATCTCTCTGAGCCTCAGTTTCCTCATCTATTAAATGCAAACAATCAGGCCTCTCTCAGGAGGAAAGTAACAGTAAGGACCTCCCGGGCGCATGGCGTAGAGTACATAAATTAATCCACAGTGTGAGAATCTGCCTGGCACGGTGCACGTGTGTGGTAAATGGAAGCCATTAGAGTCACTCTGATTGTGCTCAGCATCATTAGTGCTTGGCAATAATTAGGGGCTCATTAAATGTTAATTTTCTTTATGCCAGACTGGATGCTTGATGTAAAACCAAATTGTAATGGTATGCTACAACATCTAAGAAAGGTAATTATGCCGCAGTGAAAATTTATTTGAATGTTTCGTGGTCTTTCAGATCAGGACCTCTCCTCCACATACCACTGGGTGGGACAACTGAGCACTGCCCTTAGAGCCAAAAATGGCACAGGAAGCACCATTCAAGTCTGGGCTTTGTCACTGATACTCATTGCTCACTGAGGCTCAGAGAGGCTCAGAAGAACAGTGACTTGCGGAAGCAGCACAGCCAGCCCAGGGCTTCACTGGACAGAGACATGTCACAGCTGCCAAATATTCATGTGCTCCCTCACATCTCCCAGGCTCCTCGCAGTTAGGCAGGGCTGAGTGAGAAGTGACACCTTTAAAGAGTACCTGTGTGAGCCTTCGATTTTCTTTCCCTTTGCTCCAGCAGCCTGAATCTGTTTCAGATGACGTGGCTACCAAATTTAGGCTGCCTTCCCCACAGCTTGGAAGTAGGCTACCTTGAAGAGCTGTTGTCTTGAAATGCATTTCATGAAGGTAAGAAATACACCTTTCTCTTAAACCACTAGGATACTGGGGTTTACTTGTCACTGTGTCATACCTTGGCCTGAACTGACTACTCATATCTCTTATTCAGTGTCTATTTCAGAGGGTTCATGCATGTTTGTCGCAGAATTCTCTATTACTTAACACACACACACACACACACACACACACACACACACACACACACTAAATGAAATCTCAGTGAGGCCACTTTTCTTATCACACAAGCTGGCCCAGCAAGATTATTAGGATTTAGCAAAACTATCTCTCTCATGACATGTATTTTTTTCTTCCCCCCCTAGAGAAAGAAAAATTAATGACAAAACTGCAAGAGCACAATGTCTTGAGAAGGAGGAGCTGTATTAGTGCCAAGAAACACCTTCTAAGGGAAAGGAAAAAAATGCTCCTGTTATTAATTCTAGTCGTACAGCCTTTCTTGAGGTATAAGCAAAATCCTGAACTTTGGAAGGGAATACAGAGCCAGTGTCGCTGTGTCCCACTTGCTAAGGCACTTAGCACAGAATCTGAATACCCTTTACTTAACACCCCAGCACTGTGATGTGGCATGCACCTGGGCCCTGATGTCACTCAGATCTGTCGTTCAGTCCCAGCTTGGCCATTTACTAGGTGACTTGGGCAAGTTAATTTCTTGCCTCCATTTCCTGATATATAAAATGGGTATAAAAATTTCTACCAAGCAGGGTTATTGGGAGTATTAAATAAAATAAAACAAGGTGGAGTATACAACATGCTTGGTTCAATGGCTGGCATAGAGCAGCTGGTTTAGGTCCATTTGTTTCCTTCCTCCCTACGCCTTCAGAATTTGGTGTCGAGTTCAGGCTCAGTCAAAAGAAAGTTTAATATTGAAAGTAGTAGTAAGACCTTGCAAAAACACCTGTGATACTGCCACAACGTAAGGTGAAGGCAGCATTCCTAGGAGAAAACAAAAGCCACGTCAGAGAGAGGAAGTGGACCTAGATCACACACAGAGGCCAGATGTCCAGACGAGGCGCTGGGCTGGGCGGATGAGGCAGGCAGACTGGCAGAGTTTGGCTAAGACACCCTGAACCTGTGACAAAGCCAGCCTGGGACCGGAAGCTTCCTTGACTGCTTCCTGTTAGGCAACGGTCCAAGGCAATGCTCTTCTGGGTGGTGGCAAGTACTAGCCACCAGCGGCAGGGGTGAGCAGCAACTCTTACTTCCCTAACTTGTTCTGACCCCACCCCCTCCCCCAGCACAGGCTTCCAAACAGGCTCTGGTGAACGTACTCATTCACATTACCATCCAATCATGTGAGACGTTCATTCTGAACCGGCTTAGTGGGCCAGCCCTGTGCTGGCGCTGGTAACACGGAGACAAAGAGGAAACGCTCCCTTACCGTGGAGGGGTGATGCATAGTTTTTCAGGGAGACAGATCTGCAAACAGATCAAACTCCACATGCTAAGATTTCTAAGGGGTTAACTCTAGGGAACTCTAGCTTCTCAGAGGAGAGAACAAGTATCTCTGTAGTTTTGCTAAGTTTGGGGAAGGAGTCTTCCCTGAGAGAAGGACCTATGTGTGGAAAGGAATAAAAGGGAAGAGAGGAGGCACACTCGGGGTTCAGGGGTCAGTCCTGTGTGGCCGAAGTGTGGGGCATATGACAGAGCAGGAAGTGGTTATAGTAAAATATACACAGTAGGTAGAGGTCAGCTCAAGATGAGTCACCATGCCGGGGTTGGAGTCTTGGATCTGATGCTATGGGTTGGAAGTGACTAAGTGGCAGTCATCAGAAAGGACAGGAAAGCCAATTAAAAAATTGATTCTGAATGCTTTCAGACTGGGCATATGCTTTCGACTGACACATTCCTCGCCACTTCCTACCGTCCTACACTTGACCCCCTCACTCTTTTATGTCATCTACATAGCCCCCGAAAGCATTTGGGTTTGTGGCTCCCGGGCAACCTGTGACCAGGGTAGGTTTTTAGGAAGGTAATGACACATGGTCAGATTTGGTGTTCTAGGGCCACACATCAGCGGAGTTGAGGCAGGAAGAGGACGTTGACAAATGCCATGACATGTCTTCTTTCCAACAGGACTTTTTCCTTTCTTCTTATTGAAAAAAAAAACAAAACAAAAAAAGCAAAACTCTGGAAGGGTGTCTGCCGACTTTGGAGCAGCGAGGCCCAGCACCACTTCCCCCTCCTATTTCAACACACACAGATTTCTCTCTTTTGTTCAATTCTATTTATCAATTAAACAACTATTTATTGAGCAACCACTCGGCCAGAGCTAGGTGTTCGGGTGGCAGACGGTGGGGGGTGGGGATGTGGAAATCAAAGCACAAAGCCCCAGTGTCCAGCCGGCCTGGGGCCTCTCGTGGCAGCAGCACATGAGACCGCTGATGGATAGTATAAGGGAGCAGGCTTCGAAGACACATGGTGGCCCAACAGCACAGACAGCCTGTGTTTGGATGTGCCAGCAGGTGTGTGCCAGGCGTGGCACGTGCACAGCACTGGGGAGGGCACCTTTGGTCCTGTGGTTCTGCCGGCAAGCTGCCTTCCCCTGAAACAGGACTCCCGAGCTTCGGTTATTAAGGCGAGTCCGTTTAAGCCACGTGCAGAATCCATGTGGCCTTTGGCTGAATGAGCAAGAAAGCGCCATCATTTCTGTCATTTTGTAACCGACATATACCGTCTATATCCAGATATCGTGAAGCAGATTTGCCAAATCTCCTACCTGCATCAATCAGCTGCCTAGCCCAGTTAATGCCCTTTATATCATACCTGCTACTTATTATGCTCAAATAAACATCCGTCGTTCATTTGAAAGTTGCCTAAACTATCTTGAGGTACCTTTATTTTCAGGGGAACTTTGGGGAAACTAAACTGGGCAGTCACTGGTGACTCCATGTCCCTAAGCGACCTGTCCCTGCCCCCACACAGGATTCCCCATCAGCTGCTTCTGGCTGCGGTCTGCCTGACGTGGATGAAACTGCTTCAGTCTCAGATCTCCCAGACCTGTGGTGGAGTTCTGGCTCTGCCCTTCACGCTATCTGCTCAGCCGGGTTGCTGTACAGATGATCCAGGCTATGGTGTGAAGGTGTGTGGAGCCTGCACACAGCTGGCATTCGATAAATTAGAAAAAACCCCAACCCTATGCATAAGAAAGTCCTTTGTCAGCCCTGAATGCATGCCCATTCTTGCTGCTATCCTGAGCGCTCGCTGGTGGCTCAGCTCCTGGTTCTTACTGGTGGGGGAGAAGCCACACCCCTCTCGGAGGGCAGGAGGGGCTAGTGTAGTGTGAGATTGCCTAGTCCCAGAAACGCTGGACAAAGGACTTCCCTCCTTGTGCTCCTTCACCTGTTTGGTGCGGATAACAGAGTCCCCAGGTCTCTTAGGGATATCATGAGCTAACCCGCAAGAAAGCACTCAGCAGTGCGTCTGTGATGTCATTAAGAGCCAGCTACGCTGACTGCTGTAGTTGTTGCTAGGTGCCGAGCGACCGTGACCTTCCTGAGGGCAGGGCTGTTGTTTTCTTCTTCTAGCAGGTGCTCCATACATGTTTGCTGACTGGACGGAGGAAAAGAAGCTGGGAGGAGAGGTACTGTGACAGAGCTGGCCGGTCAGGGAAGGCCCAAGGAAACAGAAAGGCCTTAAGCTAGACTGCAGAAGAGGAAAAGCCATATTCTGCCACGTGATCGCTAGCCTCAGGCAAACTCCCTTACTTCCCTGGGCCTTGGTTTTCCCAAGCTGGACCAGGCGACCCTAGACTTTCTTCTAGCCAGGACACTCCTGATCCTACGACTACGCCACGTCGCTATTATGCTCATCCCCTCAGTGTCCTTCCCTGCGGATTTCACGGGACATCAGACTTTGTACCAGGGGATCCACAAGCCTATTTCTAACTGTGCTGAAGTCAGGCCGTGCTCAGGCTCGGCCCTCAGTATTTGAATTTCGACCATTAACCGACTGATCCCAAAGCATCTCCGCTCTGCAGCTCTGTGCCCCAGGGCCCTTGCTTTTGGAAACAATGTGAGTCTTCCAGCTGCCCCGTGCTCAGAATCAATTCTGTGACACAAAGTTCTCCCAAAGAAAGTGACAGACTGTTCCACAGGACAATGAAACCCCAGCGCTCCCTCCTCGGGGAGGTCAGGTGAGGGCTGTGTTGCTCTCTCTCCTGCCTGAAGCTGCCACCAGCCCTTCCCCAAAATTTCTGGGCCAAGGAGCAGTCTCTTCTTCCAGCTTCTAGCTGTCAGTCTCTGCCCCTCCATTACTCACCCTCCTCCCCCACCAAAAAAGCAAAGACACACCCCGTCCCTGCCAGTGTTGACATTCTAGCCTCTCCCTGCCCCCTCTGGGCCATCACCTACCATAAACAACTTGGCCATGACATCCAGCTCAGACCAGGCTGTGTGCAAATATCTTAAAGGAGCTGTTTCTAAAAAGACAAAGGTGCAATGCACATGAAAATAATTTCTAAATGTGCTCCTCCACAGGCCAGGGAGATTGCATGGGGGTTCTGGGTACACCCAGGGGCTGGAGGAGCCTTAGATGGCTTTGTCGTTAGAACGATTCAGCCCAGTCTTGTATTTTAAGAACAGCGGGAACGTAATATCAGCTGAAAGGAGTTTTCTGTGCGTTCTTTAACTAAATGGCTCTACAGCTGAAAAGAGCCACAAGCAGACGTGTTATGATTCATGGGCTCCCAATTACAATGATCCTCTTTTATTGTATAAAAACAGCAACACAGCCATTCTTCACCCTCCCAACGCCTGCTCCCTGCATCCCCTTCCTCCACTGGCTGGCAAAGCTGCTCAGCATCCTGAAAGTAGCACCCAGATTCTCCTCCTCTGTCTCCAACTTTGCAGCTTCCAGCCCACTGGGATTCTTTTTCTCTAAAGCCAAGGAGGAGAGAGGGTGGAGAGGGTGCAGTGCCCCCTGGAGAATGTTCTGTTATAGGCACCGATAAAGGCTTTAGAATTGTCTTTGGGGAGGGCGGGGCTAAGGATCACAGGCACATATTTGGAATTCTCTCCTGTATTGACTAAACTCACATTCACACACACACACACGCACACACACACGCACACACACATGCACATGCACATGCATGCATGCATGTGCACATATACCCCTACACTCAGACTGTCCAGAAGCACGTTCTAAACCTGCTCCTTCTGTCCACACATTCTTCCAGGCCGGCCTCCGAAGACTTCAGAAATACCTGGCGATGACTAAGAGCTTTGGAATCAGAGCGATCTGAGTTTGAATCCTACTCGGCTACCTTCTCTCTGTGACCTTGAACATGGTCCTAGCCTCTCTGAGTTCTGATTTCCTGTCTTTAAAATGGGGCTGTCCCTCTGCTCTCAGTGTACTCCTTAAGGCCACACTGAATGGCACAGTGAAGGAAAAGTGGTTGGCAGAGTGTCGGGGACATACCAAAGTCCGCCCTTATCTCAGGTCTCGCTTCCCGCGGTTTCAGTTACTCGCAGTCCAACCATGGTCAGAAAATATGAAATGGAAAACTCCACAAACAAACGATACATCAGTTTCAAATTGCGTGCCATTCCGAGTAGCATGACGAAATCTCGTGCCGTCTCGCTCCGTCCCACCCGGGACGTGAATCATCCCTTTGTCCAGTGTTCCCGCACTGTACATGCTCCCGCCCCTGACTGGGTTGTCAGCTCGACAGGGTTTTCATGATACTGAAGTGCTTATGTCCAAGTCGCCCTGATTTTAGTTAATGATGCCACATTCACATAATTTGTATTACAGTACATTGTAGAATTGTTCTATTGTATCATTGTTGTTGTCAATCTCTTACAGTGCCTAATTTATAAATCAAGCTTTATCACGCGTATGTCTTTTAAAGGAAAAACATAGTACATATAGGGTTCTATCTGTGGTTTCGGACATCCACTGGGGTCTTGAAATGTAGTCCTCATGGATAAAGGGGACTAACGCAGTAGCTACTCAGTTTTTAGGAGCTGTAGCTTTTCTTAAGATGGTGAACACTGTATGTTGTGGTGTGTCTGGGTGTGTAGGGAGCTTTGAATTTGTTCGATCTCACCAGCCAGAATGAACGAGGCTGCGGGTGGGGGTGGAGAGATGGCTGTGGGGGGCACGAATGTCAGTCCCACTGAGGAACGCTTTGCTCAACACTTTCTGCAACACTGATTTAAACTGTCGCGTTTGCACTGCCCATGCACGCATGCTTCCTCCTCCTTAATTCAGACTTCTGAGCCTTCCTCGGTTTTTCTGCAGATGGTGTGGAGCCCAGAAGCTGCAGCTGCCAGCATCTGATCAGGCCAAGGAAAACCCACAGCGCAAGAGCTGCCTTCACCTCTTCCCCTACCCTTCTATCTCCGACACAGTCCGTCCTCGGCCCCACAGGGAAGATTTCCTCCTAAAGAGGGAACCACGTGGTTGCTTTCTTCGGCCCCAGCCATATACAAACCCATGCCCCACACTGAACTTGACAGCGAATGGTTCCCAGGCCTTTGCTGGTTTCCAACCCTGCAAGGTAAACTCCTCATGGCTTTAAACCCAGGAAGGTTAGCCCAGCATGCATGTCCCACTTTTCTATCCCAAACCAAACCTCTGCACCCATAAAATATACCAAAGACCTTGTACACCTAAGTGAATGCCTGGGTCGCACTCTTTAATGTTGATCCCCCATGGATCAATAGCACAAGCATTTCATTCACTGCAAATTCTAGGTGTTAGATACTATCACAGTGAATCACTGTGTAATAAGATTTAATCTTGACTAAATGTTTCTGGTACTAGGGGACTGAAGGGGGGCAGAAAGAGGAAGAAAGTATGTGAACTTTAAGAGGTAAATTGTCCATCAAGGGGAAAGGATAGGTGTCAGCAAGAAAATGTTTCTGGCCCTGGTCTTCATTCCATTTTAAAGTTTAGATAGAAACTGATGTACTGTTGTCAGGACTGTTTTTTATTTTCTTGGGGAGGTCTGTTACACACACATGTGCACACATATACACTCACACCATTGCCAATCAACCCGTCTTAAATGCATGACTACAAGCATAAGAACAGGAAACAGATCGTGGGTGGATGTTCTTAAAATCACATGTCTGACGTAAGGTGGGGGCTTTGCCTTAGAGAAGGGTGGAGGAAGGGAGTCGGGAGGGGATTTTTTTTTTTCTTTCAGTTGAAAACGAAACTAACTTGTCAACATTAAGAACAATGTCCACTTGACTATCTACCACAGGTGCAAATCATAGCCCAGCAGTTCCTTTCGGAACTACGCCATCTGTATTTGACCATGACACAGCACATTACAGCACCTGAAGATGCACCGAGGTCTCCCCGTGAGGATGCATGTGTGTGTGCGGGAGGACGGAGGAGAATGGCAATGAGATGGAGAAAGTCTGGGTCCTGGACAATGATGAATAAAATCCACGTATGTTAATTACTTGGCACCTCAGGGATACAATAAAGTCACATCCCAGAGGTGGTGGCTGTGATGAGGATGGTGGCGGTGATGATGGTGATAACAGCTAACATTTACTGAGCACGACCCAGGTGCTGGGTGTAGGAAAGCCCTTTTATACGTTGCTTCTTGAGCTTCATGACAACCTGTAAAGCAGCTACCAGAATGATTTCCTTTTCTGAGGGACAAGGAAACTGAGGTTTAGAGAGGTAGTAGCCCAAAGTCATGAAGCTAATAACTTGAGTAGACAGCCAGGGATGTGGGTTCTTGCTGGAGGAATCTAGTATGGGAAACCTGGCAGGAGTGCCCTTGGGGGCCCTCCGAAAGCAAAGGTGAAGGGGTCATGGCCAAAGTTATTCTGCTGACGAGTGGTGGAGTTGCAGGTGGGGCCCAGAAGCCCAAGGGTCAGGAGAAAGGCAAATGTAGTGTTTGGTGAGTAACTGGCACTTCTTCTACCGTTTTTAGTTCCACTAAGTTATTACGAAAGTAGAGCTAGTTACTTCCTGGTAGGAGCTGACTAACATTGGGTTAATTCTGGATTCTCATTGGCAGGACCTAAAAGAAAATCTTCCCACTGTCCCGCACTTTCTTATTGTATGCGGTCTTCTTTCTGTCCGAAGGCAAACCTGGTGCCCTGGTCTGAAATTTTCCAGAACTCTCTTTATTTCAAATAAGGACCAAGTTAATTTGTCTTTACAAGACATACTGCTGTCAATCTTCTCTTCCTAAAACGCATGACATTCCCTCCTCGGCAACCTGCCATAGCTCCCCAGTACCCGTAGATTAAAGGCCAACCTCCTCCACATCCAACCCCAGGACTGGCATCATCTCTTTGCACAACCTTCCCTCCATTCCCTCTTCACCTCCCCAGGATACACACAGCTCCCAGGATGCCGTTTTCATCTCGAATACCTTTCTTCCTCTTCTCGTCTTAAGCCATACACACTTTTTCTGCCAACTCAACATCTGTTCGTTTACTCCTCCTGCCTTTTTTGTTCATGGCAGCAAAGTGCCTAACTAAAAATATTTGATTGCCCCTCCCTGGTAGGTTTGGGAGGCCACGTAGCACAATTCTGGTCAATAAGCTAAGGAGAGAAATCCCTTACAGATGTGTTCCTTCTCAGATGTAACAGTAAAGCCAAACTAGGTAAAGACTCTTTGTGCCTCACTCATCCTACTTTCTCTTTCCTGGAATGCAGATGTGAGGCATGGAGAAAGAGCAGCCATCTTCCCACCAGGAGACCACAGACCTGGGCCAAAGGCCGATACTCCAAGGAAGGCAGGGTGGAAAGATAGAGTCTAGATTCCCACTAGTACAGCTGAGGCATTGTTCCACCTGCCCTTCCCACCTGCCATTGTCCCAGTGAAGTGGTCAGCATTTCTGTTGCTGGCAGCTGAACGCAGTAATGTCTGATATACCTTCGGATATTGTTCCTCTTCATTCATGGGTCAGTTTGGTTGTTACCCACTCTAGGATATCCTCCATGGTTCCTTGGCTCACAGCAGAATAATCATGCCCTTCACTGTGCTTCCAAGTAGTTACTCTTCTCAATTACGGTACTTATTTAATCCTGCTTGGTTTTTGCCTGATTCCTAGGGGACACAGGGTCTCTGTCTCACGAGCATAATGTCTGCGGCAGCGCACATAATGTCTGGAGCACAGAATGCACGTGGCACTCCGCTTACTAGCTGTTTGGTCTTGGGCCCCAAGTTGGAGAACCTCTCTGTGTCTCCGCCTCCTCATCTCTAAGAAGGAGAGAATGAGAGTGCTGGCCTCATAGGGCTGTCACAAAGACAACCTTAAGAGGGGTTAATGAAATAGTTTAATCATATGCACTTAGAACAGCCTCTGGCATATAAAAGTGCTTAGTGACTGAAGGCTCTTATTACAGTGGCGAATATTATAGTTACTGAAGAAACAAATAAAACAACACATAGTTAGCAAATAAACGAATAAAGGAATGAATCCCAGGAAGACTCTTATGAGTTCAGGCCACAGGGGAGTGGTCACTGCTCCCTCTTTCCTCCCTGTGCCTGACCCTTTCCTTTTCATTCTAACTAGGACTTCCCATATCCAGGGAGCTGCTGTAATGGAGTGTTGAAAGCTAAGAAGTAAGGCCTGGCTTCGAATGCTGACTTCGCTTTTTGCTGTGCAACTTTGGGCAAGTTTCTTCACCTCTCTGAGCCTCCGTTTCTTCAAGTGTAAATGAGATAACAAGAGTACTCACAGGGTTATGGCGAGGATTAAATGATAAAGCATGTAAAGCATACAGCATTGTACCTGCCATACTGAAATAGTAAGTGTTGGCAACTGTTATCAAACATTGCCATTTTTCTTTTTGTCAAATTTCTAGCTTCCTACCCAATCATGCGGCCCTGATATGGATGAGGCACTTAGAGTGGAGTCACCTTTCTGCCCCACGGGGACATGTCAAGATATACTGCATCCACATCAGGGAGAGAATATCCTTCTCGAGTGCCAACAAACAGCTCTGTCATTTTGATCTTTTCCTTTACATGGGGGATTATTTAATATACATCAGGTGCTCAGATGACGTCATTTCATTATTAACGTTGACGAAGAAAAAAATCGATTTCCAGCCCAGGGCTGGTGTCAGTGAGGAATCTGCATGTTCTCCCCATGTCTCCCTTGCTTTTCCCTGAGGACTCTGGTTTCCTCCTACATCCCAAAGATGTGCATGTTGGGTGAACTGCTGTGTCGAAATTGTCCCAGTCTGAGTGAGTGTGACGTCAGTGTGAATGTGTCCTGCGATGGAAGGGTTCCCGCCTTGCACCCTGAGATGCTGGGACAGGCTCTGCTCACAACAAGCCTGGACTGGAATAAGTGAGTTGGAAAAATAATTATGCTTCTTGTTTTTATTAATCTTTCTTAAATGAATGTATAGCTCGTGTATTTCAATGTTTAATGTTAAAAGTGTTTTGGGTCTTTATTTAGAAGTTTGGTGATGTTTTCGTGACTGGAAATAGGCTATAGGAACTTAATTCTTACATCAGTTAGCCCAGGGTCAAATTGGTTACATCGTGGGTCATTTCACTTAAAGCTGAAGTCCACAAAACTACTGATTAAGTAAGGACTTAACTGTATCTTATTTACCCTAGAAACTTGGCCCCTACATTTTCTTAAGAGCTGATAACTTCAGGTAGATCCTTAGTTGATATCAAACCTGGCCCACAGGTAGGTGTGCACAGGAGCACAATCAAAGAGTGGAGCTTTTAAACAGCAAAGATATTCCCACAGTTCAGAGGACTAGTTATTGTCAGTGATGCATCCAATCTCACTTATAGAACTTGCTCCTAAAATGTGTATACAGCTTTCTATAACTTTTCGTTTAAACTTAAATCAAGCCTTTATGTTAGTGCCATGCAAGCACTTGACAGCTTCATTAATCTATTTCCTCTATTAAACATGCCATTCCACAAGATATTTATCCCACTTGGTCATCATCCAAATGCTTTTTGACACTACTGCCCTGGGACTGAACTGCATACACTCGGTGCCCTCATAGATAGAAAGTCACTGCTCCTGTGAAATCTTGAAAAGCTCTCAGGACGTCACTCCCTTCACTTCAACAGGCATTAATTTCTGCTCTCCCTAAAGGAGCAAAGAAGGGAGAGAGAGGGAGGGGGATGGGGTGTGTGGGGGCAGGGGAGGGATTCGGTTTGAGTGTGTCTGTGTGTTTTAGGAGGGTAACTGCGGGAGGTCTGAGCAAGCCAAGGGATGAAGAGAAGGGATTCTCTGGGAATACTGCCCAACAGGGCCCACCTCAGAGGCCAACTTCGAGAGAAAAGGCGCTCATCAGAGATCAGATAGAACTCTAGGGCCTTTAAAGACAGAAATCCCTGGGGCCCAGGCTGTTCAGGGGCTCTTTCCAATGAGAGGGGTCCAGAGAAAGTCGTTACTCTCCCACCTCCCGGACAAACGGCAAACCCGAAACGGCTGAAGGCAGAGACCCCCGCTGGCTTGGAAGCCCTTCAATCAGGTGGAAGCCTGAGCAAATCACAATTTGACTTCCCCGTCAAGTTTTCTCCTTAGTCTGACAAACCATCCTCCTGCTCCTCCTCTGCCTCCGAGCACCGCACAGCTACGAGGCCAAGGGGACCGTCCTGTGATGCTCACTGGTTTCCAACTTTCCGCTCATCTGCGTCTCCGCAGCCTCGTGCAAAGCGGCTGGGCGAAGGGCAAGTTTGCGAAGGCCAGGCTACCAAGTCCTGGGGAAGCCACAAAGAAGCTGCCACACCAACAAAGATTGACCTCTCGTGGGGCAGACGCACAGCGCCAGCTGCCGTTCCGGGGGTGAACGTGGGCTGGGGCCGGCCGAGGCGGGCTGCGGGCGTGGGCCGGCCTGCGGCGGACAGCCAGGCCGGGGACCCCCGCGGTCACCCACAGCCCCTCCCCACGTGGGCGCCCAGGCACCTGAGCGGGGCGTGGGGACAGCGCCGCGCTCCGGCCCTGCCCGCGGCAGGTAGCTCCGGCGCACGCCCGCGCCGCGCGCCCGCTGCCTGCAGCCACCAGGAGCGACGAGAGAGGAGAGGCAGCCTCAACCCACGGCGTCATGCTTCCTGCCACCACATTACGGCGAATCGTCACCAGGCGAGGGGAGAAGAGGGGAGAGGGGGGGAGGGAGGGGAGCACACACGCAGCCCCCCGCCTGCCGAAACCCGCCGAGACGGGGCCACGTCCCGGTGGAGTCCCCGCGGGACCTGCCCCGTTTGCACAAAGCGCCGCAGTTGGGCCAAGAAGGGAGGGAGCCGGCCGCGAAATAAATAAATAAAAAACAGAGTCGGGTCTACGTAACGCCCTGTCGAAAGCGGACGCCATATTTTTTTGTGGCTTATGTCGACATAGGGAAACGTAGACATGTTTTTCCTCCTCCTCCTCTCGGGCTGGCTCCCGTTTATCCAAACTTGTAATCAGAACTCTTTAAAAAAAATCGCTCCCCCACCCCGGATCTTCTTATTGCTTCCCTCCCGCAAAAAGAGCCCGCACCCCCCCTCCCCCTTGTCCGCACCCCCTCTTCCGATCACAAACCCGGCCAAGTCCCATTAACAACACATTTTCGGGAGCCGTGGCGGCGGCGGCGGCGGCGGCGGCGGCGGCGGTGGGAAAGTTGGGCTGGAGTGGCCGGCGCCCGGCGTGCGGGGCGCGGGGCTGGCGGCGCCGGGCCGGGGGTGCAGGGCGCCGAGGCGAAGTTTCTTACCTGCGCCGGGGCTGGGAACGCGGAGACGCGGCACGGGCGTTCCAAAATGGAACTCTGCTGGCTGCCCCCACCCACTCCCCACTCCCCACCGGGCTGCCGGCTCGGGCTCCGTGGGAAAGAGGGAGAAAGCCCGCCCGCCGGACAGACAGACAGAAAAAGCCCCCGTACGGACGACAGTGGCCAAAATTTAAAAAAGAAAAAAAGAAAAAAAAAAAAAAAGAAGGGAGGAAAAAAAAAAAGAGGAAAAAAAAAATGTCTCGATCAGTGGGGAATCTACGCCAAAACCCACATGATCTGTAACGTCAGCATGCGTATTTGCATACGATACCACCACCCGAGCTGCCACCCGGGCTCGGGTTCCGCAGAAAGTTACAAAGTGAAATTCAGCCCCCTCCGGAGACGCCGGCGAAATGTCATTTTCAGGCGGGAGCTGGGGGGTGGGGGGTGGGGAGGGGGGACGCTAGCCCTAAAGGCACTGGTTACTAGCCAAGGTTGGGGTGGGGGGCAGCGAATTAACTTATAAGTCTGAGCCCAGTAACGGAGTCGGTGGAATTTCTGTGAGGGGAGGAGGTGGGAGGCGTGAGCGAGATCATTGAATATTAAGTACGACCCGCGCGGCGGCCAAGGCCGAACCCTCCCAGTGCAATACCCATTTTCTTTATGAAAAGTTCAAGGTGTCACTGATGAGCTCTGCAAACTGTTGATCCTGACCACGTGGAGTGGCGGACGGAGGGACCGCAGGGCTCTGTTGCTCGCCCTGCGCGGGAGGCACCCAGGACCCTGCGTCCCTCCCGCAGCGCGAGGGGCAGCGCGTGGGTGGGGCCACCACGCGCCCAGGGCGCTGCCTGAGCCTTCTCTCATCTTTGGGCTCAGAGAAATAATAATTACTATTTTTTCTTTTTTTTTGTAAAGCGAGACACATTTTACCCCTGAACTAGTAATGAGAGGGCTTGGGGTAGGGAGGTTAAGAAAAAAAAAAAAAGCCCCTAGTTATATAACGACTTGAAATTAGGTGACTTTTGACGAGGGATTCTGAGATTTCCACTTGCGCCAGGTCCAAGGTTGGTTAAAGATCCTCAAACTTTTTTTTTTTTTTTCTTAAGAGTCAATAAACAAACACACGCCCTGGGAGCTGACTTCAACTCTTGCGGGGCCGGCGTTCGCTGCGATTCTCAGACTAGGAGAAATGCACACTCCTGCGGCGCTGGCAGGGGAGTCCCTTAGAAGCGAGGCGGGTCCCTTTCAGAGTTGGGACTCTGTGGGTGGGAGGAGATCCCTAACCGCCCCCGCCCCCTTAGAGCGCTGATGCCGAGATCTAGCGGCCCTTCGCCTGCGGTCTCGGAACCGTGAACTGACGTTCTGGGCGACACACTCTTGCTTGCAACAGTGCTCGGCTCAGGAGCTCTAAGCGAATCGGGATCCAGGGCACGCTTGAGAATCTCACGGGGCAACCTGTCGGCGCCACACGTTGCTGCCCGGATGGACCGGTTTCCCCTCTGTGGGCATCTCCACGCGCCCGCGTCTCCGGTGCGTGAGCTGAGCGAGAGCGCGCCCGAGCTGAGCGAGGCGAGGAGATGCTGTGTGGGGTCTATTTTTGACGCTCTGAGAAAACAAAGGGCGCCTGGGACTGGGAGGCTCAGCGGAGTCCCCGCCCGCCCTGAGGATTAGCAGGCGCGGAGCGTTGGGACTTCTCGGCCAGCCTCTGCTTCGGGGAATTAGAACGAACTCTAGCGGTGGTTTGGTACTCGGCTCTGGGCGCGAGGGCAGCAACAGGTGGCCATGTGCAGCTGAGTGGCGGTAGGCGAGGACGGAGACTGGGTCGGGGACAGCTGGTCTTGGGAAATGACTCCTGGTCAAACGCACTTGGTGACCTTTTCGTCTTTTTTTGTTTTCTAGGGTGGGGAGAAGAAAGCAACCAAAAGGTTCTTCTAGGGTCTCTTCTCGGGCTCTAATTTCTCTAACAAGGACCCGTGGGGCCCCAGAAATTGTTACAATAAAAATAAAAATAGCTCATATGCAAAACTTTCTGACTGGCCTGCACCTGTTTGTTCGGTTACTGCTGATGCAGGGTCGATTTGTTTTTTCACAAGGCATAAAACAGGGTCCTGATCTGGGAGGGAGTCACGTGTGATGCTCAAACACCTGAGAGGTGAACTGCCCGGCTCTTAAAGATTCTGTTAATAACTCCGTTAATGACTGTGACCCAGACTGCATCACCTCTTTCTCAGACTCATTTGATACTCCTCTAAGATCCTCAAATACTTGCCATCCACGCCTGGTGCGTTCAACATCAGAATTTAGGAATGCTGTTTTTTCTTCCCTCAGGGGTGTGTCAGAAAAGTAAAAGAACCGCTCCCCACCTCAACTTTAACATTTTTACGTTTCTTACCCTTGACTCTTCCAGGTCTTACTCTTTCTTACTCTTACTTTTGACTCACCACTTTCCTGCTTCTTTTAAATAAGTATAATTCTCAGTTTGTTTCCCTGGACATTATTGAACCCCTAAGTAAGCTATTCCTATTTTGAGGTTGTGCTTCCTTTGGAAGGTCCATTGCTTAGGAGAGTTTCTGTAAGCCAAGGTTCCTTCACCATCACCCAGTTAGCACCTGCTTCTGGCTGGATGAGAGATTCATAGGGTGGGAAAGGTCAAGGTGTAGCCAAGCAGGGTAAATAAACCCTCTGGCCTGTCTCTGGGGTTCTCCTGTCTTCAGGGCAGTTGGTTCTCAAGGGCACTGTGGGGGTTTTGGATGTGCTGCACTGTCCTTAGATTGGTCAAAGTTTAGTATGGACTGACCTTTCACTATATAAACAAACAGCAGGGAATAAAACAAAGGTGACTTTTGCATTAAGTGTTATGATTCCAGTTTGCTTAACGTGTAGGCGGAGTAGGCAAACCCTAACCTGTTATGATTCAGGAGCTTTGGAATCAATAGTTATAAGAGTAATATTTATCGAGTGTTTTGTATGCATATGCCAGTTGCTACTTAATCTTTTCAATAACCTATCAGTCAGTGATTCTCAGAGGGGTTTTTTTTTTTTTGGTCTCAGTTTTCTTTTAAACTTAAAATTGTCGAGGACCCCAAATAGCTCTAGTTTATGTGGGAAATACATATGGATATATACACAGATATTTACCGTATTAGAAATTAAGCATATTAGAAATTAAATTGGAGAAAAACTAAAACATAGGAATTTACAAACACTTTCTATTAGCCATCAGAGAAATGACACCATTTCATGTCGCATAGCCTATGGAAAACTATTGTATACTTGTGAGAAAATGGGTGTGAAGAGGGCAAGTGACATTTTAGCACTATTATGAAAATGGTTTTGACATTGAGGTCCCCCTGAAAGAGTCTTGGGGTCCTCCAGGGTTCCAGATCATGTTTTGAGAACCATGATTAAGGTATGTGATATTATACCCGTTTGCAGATGAGGGAACCAAGACTCAGAGAAATGTAGTCACTTACTGGAAGGAAATGGAGGAAACAAGGATTTAACCTGGGTTCACTGGAGCCTGGAGCCTGAGTTCTTAATGATTGCACAAGTCCACTTTCTGTTACAACGCGAGCTCCACCTCCAGCCTAGAACAGCCTCTCGTGCTTCCCAAGATGACTTTTATTAACGGCAATCACATTCTGAGGTCCCACCAGGTGCCAGGCGCAGTGCCAGGCCTTCAGATGCATTATCTTGTCAGATCCTCAAACCATCTACCCCCGTGGGTATTGTTTCCAGTCCTTTTACAGATGACAAAACTGCAGTTCAGGGAGGTTAAGAAACATCTCCAAAGTCACTCGGCCAGTAACTAGTAGAACCTGGATTCAAATCTTAGCCTGGTGGCTTCAAAACAAGCAAAGGACAAGAATCCATCATGGTGCTTTATAGAGGCCTAGGGAGGAGAGAGCAGCTTCTGTCTATAATCTGGTGACAACAAAGCCTGGCTAGGAAGTCTTACAAATTTAGAAATGGCAGGAGAAGAAATAAATAAAAACCCAGCATTATCCTTGAGGAACCCTGTGTCTAATGCAATAAATCCACACTGGCTTACAAACCCTAAACAGCCGTGTTAGGCCCAGCAAAGATTTGGAATTAAGATAAGAATTGCAGGGTCACCCCTTCCCACCATCTGATCCCTGCACAGTGCATGCTAGATAAATATCTTTTTTTTTTTTTTTTTTTTAAGAAAAGAATACAGAGGAGCAAGCAAGAAAAGCAAACCAATTATCAGCTGTCCAACCAGCTAATGGTGATAATTTTGGTATGTATCCTTCCATATGCTCATTTATTTAATTTTTTACATTATAAGACTCTTAAGAGAAATGAAAACTATTAAATATCAATTTACGAACTGTAGCACAGATCAGCTACTACTTATAACAACAAGACAGGGCATGACTTTTTGGAAGTTCACATGCTTTACAGAATACCTACAAGTGGGAGGAGAAAAGGAAAAATGCTAGACAGATACTGTTTCCTTCCTTGTCAGCATCACCTCACCCTGTGGTTTGATATAAAATGTTTCATTCCTTGAGAAGAAATCCCATGGCATTGGTAGGATCTGAGCTGGGTCTTGATGTTTTCAGGTTTAGCAGGAACTTGACTTAGCAGTGGCTTGGACCTGCTTGGAGTATAGAACTGAACATTTACAAAATGGGGAAGCTCAGAGTATATTATTTATTTGATTTCATAGTCTAGTTTGATCCTTGCATCATCCCTGGAAGGGGAGCAGAACTGGTGCTATTATCCTTGTAGTACAGAGGAAGTGACTGAAACTTATAAAGGTTAGAGTAATTAGTTTAGGTTCACAGACTAAATTCAGAACCATGATTTCAATCCAACTCTTGTAATTGCAAGGCCAATGCTATTTCTGTGCCCCTTTTTCACCATTTTCTATTACACCCAAAAGAAGACTAAATGTAGCCAATATCTGACACTGTCTCTCTTTTTATTTGCAGAGCCCTGGGGGAGAATTATCACTCCAAAGGTCTTTTTATCCTATACAATTTCATATATATTTATTCATTTATTTGTCTGTCTCCCTACAAGAACATAAGGTTCCTAACAGGCAGGTGCTTTGTTTAATTCATTGCTATATCCCCAACTTAAACCTGCCTGGTGTATTGTAGGTGCACAATAAGTAATGGCTGAATGAATGAATGCATGAATGAAGTGCATTTCTCGTTAAGACTCATCCAGTAATAGGGAGCCAGTGCTGTTCAATAGCACACACGCCTCCTGTTTACCTAAAATGATTTTAGCTAAGGAAAGCATTTTCCTGAGGTCAAAGCTTTTGTTTGTATGGCACATGGACTTTGTGTCAGGTGAGGAAACGCATGGGTGGCCCCCTTTATCTGGATTTCCAGCATGAGAAACATTGGCTCTGCATTTGTCCTTAGGCATCTGTTCCTCTGACAAGATCATTTTACAGGTGGGGAAACTGAGGCTCTCAGTTGGTGGCAGTGCTGACACTACAACCCAAATCTCCCAACTTCTGGCTTATGTGAATTCCCGTACAGATTTGATTAGAAACAACAAAGCCTCAAGCCTGCCAGAGAGAAACAGAGCTATGCCTTCAGAAAATACATGAAAGAGCTAGGAAAGATCTGTCTAGCCAAGTATTGTGGGGGAAAAGGCTTATGGGGAGGGGACAGGAAGCACCTGTTACAAAGGTGTGGTAGGAGACAGATGGCAAGACATGGTTATAGTGGCCCATGAATTTGTCTTTAAAGTAGGGATAATAACGCCTGCTGGCTTTCTTCTTAAGATTTTGTGAGCCTCCGATGAGACGACATGTGTAAACTGCCTCCCTATTCTTCATAATGAACTTTTATGATGTTTTTGTAGATATAGTCATTTGGTAGCTATAGTATAGAGGCTCTGGGGTTTGAATTTCAGCTCCAGCGCTTGCTTAACTTCTCCAGACTTTAGTATCCTTATCTATGAATACTTGGGGATAAAAAAGAGGATAATGGTACTACCTGTCTCCCAGGATGTTGAAATAATTCACATCAAGTATTGAGCTTTAGCACTTGACCCTCTGTGAGTGGTCAGTAAATGCCATCTTTTATTATCTTTTCTCATATGAAAATATGCATATTAATTGCTGGCAATTTAAAAAATTTACATACTTAAAACATATCTGTTGAAGGAATGCATAAGCAAAAATAAATACATAAGATAAATGAATAGATATCAATTAATTTTACTCCCCAAAAGAAAGCACTATGAATATTTTGCTATATATGTGTGCCTACATTAAATTTTTAAAAAGTTGTCTGCTTTTTTTACACACTATTCTAGGCTAGGATACAGAACTTATATTAGATCTAGATAATAAGTAAATATATACCAGGTAATAAATTCTATGAACATGACTAAAGCTTGGTAAAGGATAGAAAGGAATGTCCTCTTTTTGAGCTGATATTTGAATGAGTGATGATTATCTGGACAGATGTACAAAAATATTTTAAGTGGTCCACCTCTATGGTTAACGTGACCCTTATATAAATGACTATTTTTCTTGTCACTGTGAATTTATATGCCTTTTTTATGTGCCACTTTTAATGACTGTGTAAAAATGTTGTTTCATACAAGGTTGAACAACAAAAACAGCCACAAAGCTTCAAGGGGAAGCCACATGGAGGAAAAGCAAGATGCTGGGGACAGTAGCCCCAGCTGGTTTCTGGCTGACATCCCGTCAGACGTGAGCCATGTGAATGAGCCATCTTGGATGCTCCAGCTGGATTAACCTCCCCGCTGACTGTAGCTCTACGTGACATCATGTAGAACAGAAGAGCCACCTAGTTTAACTCAGTCAGCCCACAGAATCATGAGAGATGATAACAAAATGGTAGTTGTTTAATACTCATAAGTTTGGGGGTGGTTTATTACATGGTAGCTGATAGAAATGGAAAGTATTTTCCACGTGTCTTCATTTGCACACTTATCTAAGCACTCCTGATGTGCTTCCCAGTGTCTCTGTATGATGCGGCATTCCGAGATCGTAGAGAAGGCCAGCTCAAGTGAGGCGGGCCCGGTCCATGAAATCTGGGCTGGCCACTCTTCTGAGTCAAACACTTTTCCTGATTTCAGTTGTTTGTCACAAAACAGCTGGATTCAGCTGGATTCTGCCTGAGAATCCCCACCCCCTAGGCCCCAGATCCTAAGCAGATGAAGACTCTTAGGTACTGTTTACGAAGCGTTGCTGCTCAGTAGGTGCTAAGTTCCTATTTAGCTTTGCCGAAAACAGAGGTTTCCATACCTCAGAGAAGCACATGGTGGTGGGAACTCCAAGTGCCCACGATGTACCAGGCGACCTAGAAGGTGGTTTTCATGCTTTGTTTCACGTAATGTTCACAACCTTCTGAGTAGATATAGCATCTCCTCAACTTGTAGGAGGAAACTGAGGCTTACAGGGGTTTATGAATTATCCATGGGCCATCCAGCTAATAAGCTGGAAGGGGGACTGGAACGCAAGTTTGACTGGCTGCAAATCTTGCCTGCTTTACCGATGTGTTGCAGATTAACTAATTTGCAAACCGCCTTCACAATTTTCTCCCAGTGGCATGTGTACCACCTGCAGTATTATTTAACATTTTTATTTGTAGTGGTTCACATTAAAAACTTAAATGCACTTATTTAATAATAATAATAAAAATAATAATAATAGTACTAATAATAATAAAGCTTTTTATCACAACGGAAAACAGAGAATCCAAGACTGCTTGTAAGAAAAGACAGGTATCAGTAAAAATAATTTGTGGAAAGAAACAGTGCTATGAAGCTAGCTAGATCCTGTTATTTGCAGAAGGTGGAGCCTGAGGGTAAAGGTGTCAGAAAGGTGTTAAAGACAGACTACCACCAAACTGAGAACTTTCTCCTGAGCTTATTAAAAGGATGAAAAGAGAACGGAAAAGGAGTAATTTTCTTTCTGAGTCAGAGCCATTACTGCTGCATCCATGCATCATTTAAACCCATCTTATGCACCACACATGCTACCAGGGGCACACGTCTCGTACCACTGACACCTGTCTACCTCTCACAAATGAACCGGTTATAACATTGCTCCCTCAAAAAGCATTGGGTTAGTTTGAGGACCTTGGATGCTGTAAACACCAACTAATTCATTTCTCTGGCACCAGTCTCTACCCTTAGTACCCCTGCCGTCACCAATATGCAGATCTTGCTCGATCATTTCCCTGCTTACAATCTTTTGCTGCTTCCCATTTCTTTAGGGTGACATGGGTCATCTTGCACCAATCGGTCCCAACTAACTTTTCCAGCCTGGTCTTCTGCTTCTTCTAATCTTGTCCTCCAAGATTCAGAATCTCTATGTTCCTTGTCACTCCTTAAATTTGCTATAGTCTTTCCCATCCCCATAAATGGTGCACCCTGTACCTGGGGAAGCCTTCCCTCCTCTGTGCTTTGAGACTAAATCAAATGTCACCTCCTTTGGGAAACTATCTTACACTCTTCCCAAGAGAGTTAATCCTGTCATCTCTGAAGTCTGACATAATATTGCTCTTTCCTTGAATTAGCAATTATTGCCTTGTAACCTAGTCATGTCTTTATCTTTGCCACACCCACTTGACTGTAAATCCTTTGTGGATGGGTATTTTGCCGGTCATCTTTGTGTCCTTATTTCTTGCCCAACATGGAATATATATGGTCGGTAGAATTCTAAGGTGGCCTCTAAGATTCTAGCTCTTGGTTATTCAAACACTAACCTAGGTACTGCCATGAAAGGATTTGCAAATGTAACTAAAGGCTCAAATCAGTTGACTTTAAAATCCAGAGATCATGAAGATTATCTGGATAGGCCTGATCTAATCACATGAGCCCTTTACAAGCAGACAGATTTCTCTGGCTGGCTGAAGAAAAAGTCAGGACATTCAAAGCGTGAGAGAGATTTTATACAGGGGGATTGTCTGTCACTGCATTGGAGGGGTCACATGGCCAGGACCTGAGAGCCACCTCTAGCTGTCCCCTGGCTGACAGTTAAGAAGACAACGGGGACATCAGTCCTAAAACCACAAGGAACTGAATTCTGCCAGTAACCACATAGCTTGGAAGAAGGATACCCTGAGACCAGGACTACAGCTCTGGCTAACATCTGGATTTCACCCCGTGAGATCCCGAGTGGAAAATCCAATTGCACCGTGTCCAGACTTCTGACCGACAAATTGTGCAACAAATGAATTTGTATTTGTTTTATGATGCTCAGTTTATGGCAATTTCTTACACAGCAATGGAAGACTAATAAAGGATAGCTATTGAGTAAATGTTTGCTGAGTGAATACGTGAATGGAAACACGCATCATTCGGTAGCACAGTGATATTTGAGAGGAATGACTTTCTCCACTCCTGATTCCCAGGAAAAGGTGTTTTCTGTAAGAATGCTTCTGCCTCTCTCTGTCTCTGGAAATGTTTGGCTCAGTGCACCCTTCCTCTCGGGGGCACCTCTGAGAATACAAGTCCCGTTTGCTCTGGTATTAGCATGGGTTGTGGCACCCCAAGTAGCACTGCTTTCACCTGTGTGGGTAGGTCAGCCTCATTCTGGGTTGTGGCTGTGCAGCCCACATGTCTAAGACTGTCGTAATCTACTCTGGCTGTCGTAACAAAATACCACAGACTGGTTATCCTAAACGATAGACATATATTTATCACAGTGCTGAAGGCTGCGAAGTGCGAGATCAAGGTGCCAGCAAGGTAGATTTTATTCTGAGGGCTCTTCTCTTGGCCTGTAGACACTGTGTGCTCACATGACCTCTTTTTTGTGTACACATGGGTGAGGTGGGCAGATATCTCTTTCTCTTTTTATAAGGGCTCTAATCACATCCTGAGGGCCCGGCTCCTCATGAACTCATCTAACCCTAATCACCTCCCAAAGGTTCTGTCTCCAAATATCATCACATTAGGAGTTTTGGTTTCAATATATGAATTTGGGGAGGGACACATTTAATCCATAACACAGATCTATGACCCCCTCCTTCAGCCTGGCGTCTACCAGTGTCGGGCCCATCTGTGTTTTTCTGTTTGCCTGCTTGTTCTAAACCCAGGTGTGGGAAATGGGGACTATTTCTTGATGGGCAGGTAGTGGTCTCTTGCAGACCCCAAGAGGAGACACAAGCTGTTGTGAGGTTTGTATCTGTGGCAAGATACCTTTTGGAAGCATTGACTGATGGTCTCACTTCCATCCATTTTCTTGTCTCCATGACCTTGCCCTCCACCTAGCAGTGGGGATGAGACTTTTTGGTGCTTTTGCTTCAGGAAAAGAATGAGGCAAAAATTGTATCTTGGAGCAAATTCCTACTTTTTAGTTTTAAAAGTGCAAATCCTTGGGGACAATGGTAAGAACTTATGACATGAACAATACATTTTAGAGGGAACACAATGAAGGAGAAAATTCCCGTCTTCCACCCTAACTAGGCACAGATTCCTTTGGCTTGGGGGAGAAGGGGGAAAGTAGTGAGGGCTCCTCAGATTCCTATTCTCTGGGTGAACCCTGAGGAGGCTAAGCTCAGAGGGCCTGTGCCGTCCTGGGGTAGAGTTCTGTGGGTAGGTAGCAAGACTCCAGAGAAAAGTGGCTTCCTGATGTGGCAGATTGACACGACACCACCCCCCATCCCAAGTGCTATTCTACAAAGCGAGTTTGCCACTCTCCATCGGGAGGTGGGGTCTCTGTCCCTCTCCTTGAACCTGGATGGGCTGCGAGGGCTTTGACCAACAGTGTAGAACAGAAGTGTTTCTATGAGATTTCCACGGCTAAGTCGCAAAAGGCCAGTCAGCATCTATCTTGTCCATTGGGACACACAAGTTTTGGAGACCTGAGCCACTGTGTAAGAAGTGTGGTTCCTCCGAGGCTGCTGGATCGTGAGGTCACCTCTGTACACAAGGAAAAGCCCCAGGTAGCTGCTCAGGTCAGCAGCCCAGTGGAGCTTTCATGTGACGGCCAGCACTGACATAGACATGGGAGTGATGACACCTCTACATGATTCCAGCCTCCAGGTGTTGAGTCCCCCTCAGGTAGAGGGTCTTACCAGCTGATGCCCCAGACATCATGAGCAGAGACAAGGCATTCCCACTGTGTCCTGTCTGAATTCCTGAGCCACAGATCAGTGGGCATAATGAAATGGTTGTTCCACATCCCTAACTGTAGGGGTGGTTTGTGACTCAGCAACAGTAACCGGTGTGGTGGGTGAGTGTGGGGTGATCCTGAGTGCCAAGGGTGGTATAGTGGTAGACAGAATAACGACCCCACAAAGACCTCCACATCCTAATCCCCAGAAAGTGGGCACGTGTTAACTTACAGGGTAAGGGAGACTGCAGATGTGAATAAGGATCTTGAGATGGGGAGATCGTCCTGGAATATCGAGTGGACCTAATGTAATCACACGGGTCTTTAAAAGAGGAAGGCAAAGGATCAGAGTCAGAGAAGCCGGGACAGTGGAAGCAAGAGGCCATTGGCTGAGTGGGAGCTTCAAATACAAATGAAGTTGTATTAGAGGAATTAAAAAAAGTTATAAGTCTTGCACACCTGAGTTGATTTCTGATTTCCAACTGAGATGCTCTTTGCAGAATGTGTGCTTTCCAGGGGGTGGGTGTGTATATACAGTGGTCATACTCAGGCACCAGCACCCGAATTTATTGAAGGTGAACAAATTAGAATATTGTGTTTTTTTTTAAATTATAACTTCTTATAATCTTGAAATAGTTCAAGATTCCCCAGAAACTGAAAAATAGTACAGAAAGATCCCATGTACCCTCCCCTCAGCTTCCCCCAATGGTGATAGCTTATATTTTTTAAAATGAGGAAATTGATATTGGTACGATGCTAGTGCAGGCCTTATTTGAATTTCACCAGTTTTTACATATACTTTTTTTTTTTTTAAGTTAAGCAAATTTTTTTAGGTCTATGAAATTTGAAGTATATTTTTTTATGTTGTAGTTACTTTTTAAAATTAAGATTCTTAATTTAAAATCGTAAATTCATAAGCAGAGGATCCCTCATGTTGTTCCTTTATATCTGTACCTTCTCTTCCTCCCTGGTCCCCTTCGTAACCCCTAGCAACCATTACTTTGTTCCCAGTGCCTATAATTTTGTCCTTTCAAGAATCTTATATAAATGGAATCAGAATACGTGACTTTTTAGGATTTTTTTTTTCTAGTCGGAATAAGTCTCAGGCAACCTGCTCAGGTGGTTGCATGTATCAACAGTTTGTTTTTATTCCTGAGTAGCGTTCTTTGATGTGGGTGTACTTACTACATTCACATGTTGAAGGACATCTGGATCTTACCCAGTTTCTGGCTATTGTCAATAAAGATGCTATAAACATTTGTGTACAGGTTTTGGTGTGAACTTATGACTTCATTTATCTGGGATAAATGCCCAGGAGTATGATTGTTAGGTCATCTGATCAGTGCATTTTTAGTTTTGTAAGAAACTGCCAAACTGTTTTCTCGAGTGGCTGTATCGTTTTACATTTCCACTAGCATCGTATGAGTGGTCCAGTTTTTCTGCATCCTCATTGGCACTGGGTATGTAAATGTTTTTGTTTGTTTGTTTGTTTGTTTGTTTGTTTTAGTGTTTCTGATAGGTGTGTTGTGGTACTGCATTGTGGCTTTCATTTGCATTTCTCTAATGGCTTGTGATGTTGAACTTCTTTTGTGCCATCTGTATCTCCTCTTCTGTGAAATGTCACATGGTGTCTCTTACCCATTTTCTAATTGGATAGTTTGCTTTTACACTGTTGAGTTTTTGAGAAGTCTTTATATAATCTAGAGAACAGTTTTTTGTTGGATATATGGTTTGCAAATATTTTCTCCCACTCTGTAGATTGCTTTTTCATACATTTGACATAGTCTTTCACAGAGTAAACGTTTTAATTTTGATAAAGTTCAGTATTTAATTTTAGTGTCTAGTTTTCAAGTGTTTGGAGATTTCTCTGTCATCTTACTGTAATTGATTTCTAGTCTGATTCAATTGTGTTTGGAGAATACACTGCGTATAATTTCCATTCTTTTAAAATTGTTGAGGTTTGTTTTTATGGCCCAGTATATCGTCAGTCTTGGTGTATGTTTCATGAACACTTGAAAAGAATGTATATTCTGCTGTTATTGGGTGGAGTGTTCTATAAAAAGTATTTATTAGATCCTGTTGACTAATGGTGTTGTTGAGCTCTATATCCTTGCTTATTTCTTTGTCCAGTTGTTTTATCAGTTGTTGAGAGAAATCTCCAACTATGTGGATTTGTCTAGTTCTCCTTCCATTCTATTAGTTTTTGCTTTACAGATTTTGCAGCTCTGTTGTTTAGTGCATACACAATTACCCTGTGTGGGGTTCACTCAGCTTCTTAAGTCTGTCGTTTTATGTCTCTTGTGAAATCTGAGATGTTTTCAGCCATTATTTCTTTGATAACCTTTCATCCTGGTCATCTTTCTCCTCTCCTGGGACTCCAATGACACAAACGTTAGATCTTTTGTTATGGTCCCACCACAGTTCCCTGAGGCTCTGATTTTTATTCTTTTGGTCTATTTCTTCTGTTGTTCAGATTAGATCATTTCTGTCATTCTGTCTTTGAATTCACTGTTTCTCTCCTCTGTCCTCTCTATTATGCTTTTGAGTTCATCCCCCAAAGCTTTTATTTTGGATATTGTATTTTTCAGGTCTAAAATTTCTATGTGGTTATCCTTTATATCTTCTATTTCTCTATTGAGACTTTCTATTTCTTTGACAAGTCTTTCTATTTATTCATTTGTTTCAAGCATGTTCATATTTGCTTTTCAAAGTATTTTTGTCATGGCTGCTTTCAAATCTGTCAGATGCTTCTAATATAATTCTGTCATTTTGGTATTGGCTCCAATTGATTGTCTTTTTTTGTTTAATTTGAGATCTTCCCGGTTCTTGGTATGACGAGTGATTTCTGACTGAAACATGGACCTTTTCATGTTATGTAATGAACCTCTGGATCTTATTTAAATCTGTGTTAGCTGGCTTTCCCTGACACCACTCTGGCAGGGAAAGGAGGGGGCTCATCCTTGTTTCTTGCTACCAGATGCGGTAGAAGTTCAAGTTCAAGTGACACACTTGGCCTCCGTTGGTACCTGAGACAAGGGATTCCTCATTACTGCTGAGCAGGTGTAGGCTCTCCAGCTCCCCACGTGTTCTCCATATGGCCCTGTGACCGATGGGCTATGTCGAGAGCTTTGAGTCTCTACTAGGTCTCCTCTGATGCTACCCTACAGGGACGGGAGAGAATTTCAATATTATTGGGTGAAGGTGGAAGTCCAGGCTCCCGCATGAGACCAGTGATGATGGTGTTTGTAGGTTGCTGGTTTCTTCAGCTGCAAGCCTTGGGCACATGAAGCAAAAGGAAACCCAGGGAAATTACTGTCATGTCATTCCTTGTGTTCTGAGGTCCCGAGCTGGTCTGCCTTCTTCTCTCTACCGTTCAGTCTTTTTATGTTTGGTTTACAATAATATCCAGAGATTGTAGTAGTACCTAGTAGGAATAGGGGAAAATATGTTTCTTCCATCTTTCCAGAAGACCTAAAATTTAAAGCTATTTCCATAGGGTCACGATGAGCATTTTAAGCCTGTAAGATGATGATCACACTCTTACCACCTTACAAAGGATGCTCAGTTGCTCTTATGAAGTGAACTGGGCACTGAGGGGACATCGTGACTGGATGTCAAAGACCTGCCTGTGGTGTATCCTGGATCTCTAAAGGGTCATGACTCATTTCCCTTTTAGAAAAATAAAGAAAACATTTCCATCTGCCCTCACTGACACGAGGTCCCCAGCTTGTCTTCCAAACTTGAATCCCAGATCTTTCATGAAAGTTTGAAACTTTGAGTGTGATTGACATGAAAAGAGCACTAAAGAGGGAGTCAGGAGAAGCATCCTGCTGCGTGTCCTCGGGCAATCCATTTCAACTTTCTGGGCCTCAGTTTCCCTATCTCGAATACAGGAAACATGGGGATGGATTACATCAGACTTTCCATCTTCAACCATTTATATAGCACTGGTTTGAGTTTGCCATGGCAGAATCATCTGCTTTTTTACTTACTTTTTTTCCTAATCGACTTCCTGTAAAGAGGAAACTTCGTGTTGCTGTGGGATGCTTGTCCCTTGATGGGAGGGTGGCTGTGCTGGCTCAGTGCAGCCAAGACCACTGTTTAGTCATGGTGTCCTCTGAGGTCCCCATGTCAGCCGGAAGGAGACGGTTACCTGGGCTTATACATTTAATGTGCTACCTATACCCTAGCCCAGATTCTAACAAAATATGTCCTCCTGGCAGAAGGCCAGTTATGAAGACTCTTGAAGCACAGATGGCATGAGCTCTGTAGTGTGGTGGGCATTTACCCCCTGCCCCCAGACTGTGGACAGGAAACCTGTTGTTGGTTCATTTGAAAATTTCCAACCATGGCCTTCCCCTCCCTGCTCTCTAGTTCTAAAGCATTTTATTAAAAAAACCTCCCTCATCCCCGGACATTTCGGAGCAGGCACTGAGCATCATGGCCTTCTCTCTAACATCCTGTCTGCTCCCCCTCCCCTGTGACAGAATGTCGCATGACAGCATAGTTACTTTTGAATTAAAAATAAATGGAAACTCATGTTCTTTGGAGTATGTGTAAGGATAACTTCATGACACCTCTTATGGTAATTGGAGAGCCCAGGGGATTTGCACAACTGGGGATTAGCCAGTCAGCATCTTTCTGACCCCCTTCTGGGATGCGACTCTGGGAAGTGCCTGGGTAGGTGACTGCCCCCTCAGGGGGCCAGACTTCCCACATCCCAGCTGGGATGGAGTGGGGGACTCTTGTTTCTCCTTCTAACTCACCCACTGCTTATCTCAAGTATAACTCTCTGGTGTCAGGTATGTACTAGACTTATTGGGGTGATCATTGTTTAACGTATATAAAAGTCTAAGCACTATGTTGTACACCGGAAACTAATATAATATTGTATGTCAATTGTAATTCAAAAATAAATTTTAAAAAAGTAAACATCTACACAGTTTTGGAAATAAAATCAAGGTCAGTTTAAGCTGTAAATAATAAGTAAGGATTAGGGGCAAAGTTAGAAAATGTTTATATCCTTTTTCTCCTCTGTCAGTTTTAAATGTAACATTCCTTTATAATATCTTTTTAGCTGATTTCAGAAAAGTTATATGTAATTTATAAAAAATAAACAGAAATGTCCTTACATTATAGGGACAGCATCTCTATCTCTTCTGTTCATTGCTGCATCCTCAAACACTTGAAGTGTGTCTGACTTTTGCATATAGACTTTCAATGAATGTTTGTTGAATGAATAAGTTCTGTAGCTGTCTTCATTCAACTCTAAATTCTATGAGGCCAGGACCATGTCTGTCTTCCTGCAACCCCAAGGTGTAACCCAGTACTGGGCACATAGTATGTGATCGAGAAATATCTATGGAGCTGAGCTTGCTCCTGGAATGTTCCTTCTTCATTCTTCGGAGGAGTTTCTGTGGCCTTGCAGTTAGGAGCAGGGGCTCAGAGACGGGTGGTCCTGAGTGTGAACACTCACTCACGTTTTCTCTCTGAGGTTCTGTGGCAAGAACATCAACTCTCTAACCCTCTATTTCCTTCGTAAAAAATAGGGATAACAATACCTACCAAGTTAGTTCAACCACGGGTTGTCGAGAAGCTTAAGTGGAAGGTCCATAGCACTCAATAAATGGCAGTTATAATTATTGTTGCTATTGACATTATGTACAACTTCTGTTTCTTATTCAGATAGTCATGCCCGCACTAACTCGGTTGGGTTTTAAGTGGAAAAGGTGACCTGGTGATACGTCAGGGAGTGCTGGACACGGCTTAAACTGTGTACGTAGGCGGCGACCCCCTGTCTAGAGCCCACAGGGGTGAATCTGGGTGCTTTGAGAGTTACCTTTAGGTCGGAAACCCTAATTCATCCTTGCTGAGAGTGCGTTGTGTGTGTGTGTGGTGGGCGGGTGGCGGGGACGGGCGTTGCATGATCCAACAATGAATTGAAATGCTGTTTCATAAACAAAATATTTCAATCCCTGGGACCTGTGAGGAGAGATAGCAAAAGGGGGACTACATGTTGTTCCTAACTGACCCCCCCCCTCCCTTGTCCCCGAGGGCTAGAACAGAGAGATGGCGAAGCATGGCAGCTGAGCTCAGGGGCCCTTGGCCCAGATGTCGCACAGTGGAGCCCTGACCCGTCCCCTCCCAAGTGTGCTGGCTTGGCTGACTTACCCTCCCGCTTCTCTTTGTCATCACCTGTAAAAAGTGGAGATAATAGCAGTAGCTACCATGTCATTTTGATTGTAAGGGGTAGGTGAAACAATTCATATAGAGAGCTTGCAGCAACACCTGGGGCATTGTGGATGCCTAGTACATGTTACCTCCCGCTAATGGATAATCCTGGTTGCTGCACCTTTTTCACAGGTGTTGTTCTCCAGCCAACTTTCTGGCTCCATCGTGTTCTCCTGACTTGAGCTAGCTGTGGGGCACAGGTGTGGGCTCGGCACTCGCCCGGGGCCTGCCATGACAGTGTTAGGAGAGGATGACTTCAGCCCCAGGAATATTTCCTGATGACTGCTGGCTTCTATTTATACCCCCCAGCACTGGGCTTGCTCAGAGAACGCCAGCATTACTGCTACGCCATTAGCTTGTCAGTCACCTGGAGTCTAAAATTGTCCTCTGCTGTTACCATACAGTGTCCCAGAATCACGGAACGTTGGAGCCGATGTCCAAACCACAAAAGCCTCTCATGTTTGATGGATAAAGTAGTTACAACCATGTCCAATGTAGGAAATGTTGGAAAGGCCGCAAATTTATGAGGCCTTCTTAGTTTTCAGATAGACTGCTACAAAATCTCTTTCTTAGCTCCCCCTCCGCCCTTTTCACTGTTATCTCTTGTTCAAACTCTATTAGGTCTTCCTCCTTATATCTTTGGGTGCCTCAAATCCATTCTCTAGAGCAGGGGTTTGCAAAATTTTTCTGTAAAGGGCTAGATAGTAAATATCTTTGGCTTTGCAGGCCATAAGTCTCTGTTTCAACTGCCCAATTTATGCTGTTGTAGCACAGAAACAGCTGTAGACAATACACAAATACATGGGGGTGCTTATGTCTCAATAAAACTTTATTGATAGGTTATAGGTGCTGAAATTTAAATACACAAAATTTTCATATGTTGTGAAATATTATTTCGTTTGTTTTTTAAATCAATTTAACAATGTTAAAACCAGTTTTCGCTTGTGAATAGCACAAAAATAGGCAGGCTGGATTTGGTCCAGGGGTGATTGTTTGCTCACCTTTGATTTAGAATGATTTTTCAGAAATGCACCACAGCTCTTATGTGGCTGTTGCTTTGAAGCCATCTGCCGAGTGCGTGAAGGGCACAAGGCCCGGCAAGGAGAGTTCCTCCTGGAATGCGCTGACCCTCACAGGGTACCAGGGCCACTATTTGCCTCCTTATTGAGAGGTATAGGGATGCCCTAGGGACCCAGCGAGGAGGTGGGAGAGGGACTTGAAGCTGGTCGTCTGAGCCTGCTCTCTCATCTGCTACACCACACTGCCTCGGGTAGCTGCCAGTGGCTTCCCTCTGCATCTGGAAGGTCCCCAAAGTTCCTCCCATGCTCCTGGAGGCTCAGGAGGTTTTCATCTCCCCTATGCCTCCACCTCTCCCTCCCAGCCAGTTGGATTATCTTTTGTTTCCTTAAACTCTCCAAGTTTATTTCTGGCTCCAGATTCTCACCTACAATGCTCTTCCTTCCCCTCTGGGCCCAGCGAATGCCTATGGGTCTGAGCTTAAGTGTCACTGTCTCAGAAGGGCCTTTATAACTCCTACAGTATTCTCTCTCACAGAGCTGATTCTCTCCTGCTGCAGTATGTATGACAACAGGGGGCTGCAGAGCGACGAATGACTTCACATACATATTCTCCACCAGCCTGGAATTTTATGTCGGATGGTGGGGGAGTGTAGCTGCCAGGCACACCTTGTTGATATGTAGTATTGAGCCCAGGGCCTGGCCCAGAGTAAGTGCTCAACAAATATCTGGAAAACAATAATTAAATACATTTTGCATCTTAATCCTCTCAACACCCATGGGAAGTCGTTATCACTGTCCCCACCCCCACCCCTTATCAGTGAGAAAACCTGGATTCAGAAACATTAAGGAGCTTTAAGTCCAAGGTGTCATAAACAATAATCAAATTCAAGGTCTCTGATGCCACATCCAGTGACTTTATTGATGTACCACGAACCTTCCCTTATGGATATTCATATGTGAATGTGTATTCACATAGATAAATTTACTTTAGTACAGGTGCCGAAATTTAGAAGGTGCATAAAAGGATAGAGCAAGAATTCCCTTCCCGCTTTGCCTCCCAGCCTCCTAGAACCCTTTCCAAAAGCCACCAATGGCACCAGTTTCTTATATGTCCTTCCAGAGGTCGTCTATGCATACCGTAGAAAACACCAGTATTTATTCTCCTCCCTCACCGCCTTTGACATAATGGCAGCATAACATACAAGTGGTTCTTTCTTTTTTTTTTCTCAGCAATATGTTACAGAGACCTGTATCGTACACGTCTCTTCTATATCCTGCAGAAAGAGCTTCCTTTTCATTGTTTTTATGGTTGCAGAGTATTTCGTCATATGCATGTTGCACAATTTATTTAATCATTCCCCAGTGACAGACAGTTGGGTTGCTTCCAAATGTATGCCACAGCACACAGTGACAAGTAACTTTGTAAATATGTCAATTCACACATGTGCAAGTGTATCCGAAGGAGAAAGCTCTAGGAGTGGAACTGTTGGGATAAAGAGTATGTGTGCTGCAGTATATATAGTTTAAAAGTCTGTCTTTTCAGAAAGCATGTTTTAGAAAGCATGGCCCATCATTTCTGAGGTTCAGTGTGGCCCTGACAACAGGACCATGGTAACGCTAGGTCAGTGTCTAGAAAGAAGCTGGTGGTGACAGCTCCCTTTCTAGGGGGATCCGAGAACCAGCCAGGCACGTGCCCCAGCAGCTTTCCCTCCTGCCTGACTTCAGTGCTCTCACTCCTGTGGATTAAGTCCTTGAAAAGCAGCGTCCTGGGTCAGAATCAGCCTGGGCTCCAAGATCAAACCTACCTCGAATCAGGTACCAGCTCTGAAATTCATAAGCTGTGTGACCTAGGAAAAGGCACTTAGTCTTTCTGAGTCTCGGTGTCTTCACCTGTAAAATGGGCCTAATAATTCTATCCAATTTACAGAGTGGTTGTGAGGATTAAATAAACCAACCCACACAATGTATGTACACTTTTGCTATTATTATTAACTTTGAGGTCACAGAACCCCAAATGGCAAATGTTGACTAGAGATGGAAAGGCAGAAGTAATGGTCCGGGAGCACAGTGCGGGCCTGGGAGGGGGAAGGAGATGCGGCAGGGCAATTGGAATCCCAGCAGACTGGGGGTCAGCTGAAAGCCACAGGGGTGAAAGGTGAGGCAGTAACTCCAGAGATGACCTGTGTTCCCCAGCTTACCTAGAACCTGCTCGGTTAATGGTTAAGCCGGTGGTGCCTGCGGTGTGGTCAGTGTGGGAGGCCACCCTGTGTGCTTGGGACAAAATGTAGCCAACTGGAAACATCCTCTACATCCTCTCAAAGTGAAGGCTCTTAAGGTTCTGTCTTGCTGGGAGAGTTGCGTGGGGAGCGATCAGGAACCGACTCGCCTTCTGCTGTGGAGAAGGATTTTGACAACTGCTGGGAACACTATCTATGCCCTTGTCACTAGTGCTGTTGTCACCACTGCCCTCCTGCAGAGTGGCCACTGTGCATCAGGTGCCAGGTTCTGTGCCAAGAAAGTGACAAGAGATATTGTTCCTATTTTACGGATGAGGAGACTGAGGCTCAAAGAAGCTAATTGCCTAAGATTACGTAATGAGTAAGTGGTGGGGCTAGGATCTGAATCCTGGTCGCTGTGTAACTCCAAACCTTTAATGCCCATCATCACCATCACACCCTTCCCGCCATCTTCTCCATCATCATCACTGCTGCCACCAACGTTATCGTCACCATCCTTGTCATCAATTCCACAAAACCAGTTTCACATATATCAGCTCATTGAATATTCACAGCATATGATAAATATCACGCATGCATCATCTCCATGTTGTAGATGGGTTAAGTGAGCTACTATGTGCAAAACAGTAATGAGCATGTGCTAAGCTCCCAGGGACTCTTTTTTATTGGTATTAAACTCTCTTATTATCATCACCATCATCATCACCATCTCAGTACTGCCCAGATCAGACCCCCTGTGAAGTCACTGGGGCCCTAACTTCCACCAGCTCTATAGCGCGGAGAAGTGTGACTCTGAATGCCTCCCAACTGCCCTCCTGTAATGTGACCCACATGGCCTCTGCCTCCCAGGCTGCTGACAAGGTGCTCAGGGGTTGGCCTAAGGCCACTGCACCCGGGGATTGAGCAACCTCCTGCGGGTTGAGCAACCTCCTGTCTGCTGAAGAAGCCTTCACACGGGGCGTTCAGACGAGGCTATGAACATAGGGCCCCATCGAGTGCAGCTCCCGGCTGCCATCTCGGACGGGTTTCATGCTCGCAGCCGCCTCCCTTCCTGGTCATTGCACCTGTGGTGCCCCAGTCGTCCGTCCTGGAGTGCGTGGCTCCCCCACCTGGAGCTTCCCTCCTCACCAGCTCCTTCCTCCAAGACCATTCCCTCTTTCTCTGTGTCATCCATACTTTATCTACCTTCCCTCTGCTCTTCTTGGAGTCTTATTATTTATTTATTTATTTATTTTTACAAATGCGACCCAAGGCTTGTATTCCAGGGACACTTGTGCCTCAATTGTTCCAAGTCCAGGTCTGGTAGAACTTGCTGGAAAAGCGACCAGTTCTTGGTCTTGAATGTGGCAGCCGCGACTTTCCTGGATCACCCAGCTGCAAAGGAGGTGGGGGGCGGGGGAAGTCCAGGGCAAGGCCCAGGTCTGACTGAGACTCAAGTCCCTCCATGAACATTGGGCCCTCTTCTGGCGGTGACCCCAGCCCCAGAATTCATGGGTTGCTACCGGGTTGTTCAGATAATCTTTGTGCCTCACCTGCCAAAGACAGCCACTCCTCTGGGGTACAGTGACACTGAAGGAACCCTGAACCCCAACTCCAGGTTTTCTCTGGAGAGCTCACAGTCCCCAGAGGACATCTTGCAAAGCTGCAGGCACGAAAGTCAGACATTCAAAGCAGGGGGTGTGTGTGTATGAGGTAGGGGGCACACAATCGTTTCCTAGCTGTACACTCTCATGCACGCACACGTATGTGGGCCACAACCAAGTGACCGCACGTATGGAATATTTTGAACAGGCAAGAGCTTCAGAGCTGGGCAGGCCCGGGATCTAATTCTGCTCCCTTCCTCACTCCCTGACACCATCATTTGTGTGGGAGATGGAATCAGAGCCCTTAGAGGTGTGGGCTCAGGAGTTAGTGTGCCTGGGTTCAAATCCTGTCTGCACTGTTCATTATCAATGGAACCTTAGGCAAAGCGTTTGGCATCTCAGAGACTCACTTTCTTCACCCATAAAATGGGAGGATAATTAATTGCACTGGCCTATGGCTGTTGTGAGGCTGCCATGTCCCCGTCACAGGGCCTGCAAGTCAACTTGAACAAATCATAGCTGCGAGTTTCGAAGCATATTTTATGAGGCCACTAATTGTCCTTAGCCCCTCTCTTTCCTCTGTAACTGTGTCTGCAGAGAGGCTGCGAAATTTCATGCTCTACTTTCCTGGTCTGACCCCAAGAAGTCAATTTGCCTGTCACAGTCACGTGAGCAGAAGACAAACTCCTTGGCGCCGTCTGAGGAGCTTAGCAGTCAAGATGTCAGCCACGTCTCAGCTGCTCGTCTCCCCGTTCTTGGCTTCAGAATTTCCAATCTAATGCCTTGGCCTGGTGTCCTCAGATTTCGCTGTGATTGTGGATTTTGCAGGCTTTTCCCAGTGGAGCCCTCGCTGGAGATGTTCATAGCCAGGAAAATTCTTCTCTTCTCTAATGCAAGGCAGATGCCACTTACATAAAGGAAGTGGTGAAGGGACACTGGAGCTGGGCTTCCCGAAGTCTGTTCTCAATTCCAAGTGGCTGAGGACATCTGGCCATCCATGGGACTCAGTTGAATGTGTGGGACTTGATGTACCTGAGGGCCATGAGCAGGAAGGTGGGGTAGACGGACCTGTTTATCAAAAAGGCAAGATTTGGTTTATACGGGTAGAGATGATGGGTAAGGAAGTAAGAGGAGAACCAAACACATCAGTAAATATTTGCATTTCCTGGCTGCTTTGAATCCTGAACTTTTTTCCAATTACAGTTTTAATCACGTGTTTTCCCCTCCTTACTCTCTTTAGCTATTGTTTCCCCTTGGTTATTCTTTATACTTTAAACAGAACTGTTCTGTTCAGGTGCAAGATATTTTTTATTCCAGCTCGTATGGTAGAAACTTAGCAAGATAAAGCTATTTGCATATTATTTCCCAAAAGACAGACAGAAAGAAAAGAAATACCATTCCTCCAACAACATCCCACAGTCTTTCTAAAATAAACCTTTCTTCTTAATTATTCCTGAATGGACATCTCAATCTGTTTCATACAAATATAAAAGTGTTGATACCAATTGAGGAAAAAGAGAAGCACAAGTAATTAGTAGGAATATGAAAATTCTTCCTTATATTTGTATAAGGCTTCACAGTTAAAGAAAATATGCTCTTCCGGATTCCATTTTATTTAATGACTGAAGCAACCTGTTAGTGGAAGTGGGTGAAGTATTACGATCCTCATTTTGTAGATGAGAACCCTTGCACAAAGTTAGGCACTTGGAAGGTGTACGAGTTCATTTCTAGTCTAGGGTTTTTGACTCTAAATCTAATGCTCTGTGTTCTAGGATTTCTAATGTTTGATGACTTGAACAACAATTTGTGTGTTCAATATTTAGGTTTTTCCAATTTGCAGTTTTCTGCCCTATATAATAAATTTCATTTTGCCTGTTGGATAGCTTTTGTTATTATCTTCTCATATGTCAGTATTAATTTTGTATGGATAATTTCTGAAAATCTAGCATCTGTTGACACAAATATCAAGTTCTTCTATGTCCTCAGTCAGGATGGTGGTGAGAAGCCATGTGTCTGGTTTTAGCGACATCAGCCATGCCATAGCTTTTTCTATGCACCGTGAGGCCTGTAGACCAGTCCAGAAGGGTCCCAGGTATGCTCTGGAACATGCTGTGATGATACCTGGTTGATAAGGCAATGGGGACAGAAAGGAGAAGGGGATAATTATATCTCTGGAAAGAAGAACTGGGGAAGGCTTCCCAGAGAAGGTGATGCGTGAGCTGAGGTCTTCAGTATAATTAATCTTTTCTTGGCAGCCAGGGGTCATGTAGGGGGCTTTCAGGGAGAGGAGGTAGCAGATGGGATGCAGAAGTGAAGGCCAACCAGCCAGGAAGGGTTCATGGAACCCTCCAGTCTGAGAGTTCAGCTCTCAGAGTCTCCATCACAAAGGAGATTTGTGTAAACCTTCTGGGCCCGTGGTTCTGAACCCTTGTTCACATTATAACCATCTTTATGGCTCTGATTCACTGGCCTCCTCAGAATGTAAAAAATGCCCCAGATGATATTAATTAACTGTTAAAGAAATAATTATGCCCAAACTTGTTGAGATGGTAAGGGAGACTTTATTCAAGACTGTTGCAATGGGGAGATTGTAATAAGAGAGAGAGAGAGAGATAGCGTTTAACTCCAAATACAACAAAGGCAAGGGAGGATTTATAGCCAATGAAGAGAGTGAGGGGGTGAGTGATGGAAACTACTAAGAGAAGACATCAAGGGTAGGGGCGTTCTTCTTAAAGGTGGATGAAGGATTTAGACATCAAAGGAGATGAAGAAATCAATGGTGGGGGCACGACTTAGAGAATTTGCCGAGACTGGGCCGTGCAGGCCAATGACAGGGTGGAGGTCAAAGCTGAGACCTTGGTCTCGCTTGAGAAGAGGTCTCAGAAGAGGCTGACTGGAGTTTGGTCAAGGAAAGAACCTTTGTCATTGCATCCAGAGTTGAGGCCCTTGCCTCCTGGCTGTGGCTGGGGCACAGAAAGGATCCTCAGTAGCAAGTTCATGGTTACCACCCTGTGGCTGCCGAGTCTGTTTTGCTTAGCATTGCACTGATTGGTTTCTCAGTGTAACCTTGAGAAGGATGGTGAAGGTCCAGAGGTCTGTTCGGAGGTGTGAGGAGGGCTGAGGAGATTTTGGGGGGCAGGTAGCATGCTGGGAGGAGAAGCAAGATGGAAAATCCCACAGTCAGCCTTGAACCCAGTGACTCAAATGCTGTCCCTTGGCAAGTGACCTAAGCTCTCAGAGCCTCAGTTTCCTCACAGACTCACTGATGGCAAATATAACGATCACTGCATGACTATTGTGAGGAAGAAATTCTGTCAAGTGTCCTTCACCACACCTAGAGCATGACTGGTGACATTAGGAAGTAGTCGACTTGAGTGAGGAAAGAGGCTCAGAAGACATAATTTCCTGCCCAGTACTTATGCCCTGCTCTGTCATCAATGATAATGATAACATTAATGGTAATATATAGACTATACTTAATATAATATAAAACATGTTATTTATAAAATGTAAGTGATACTTTGGATTCATATAAAAAAAAAACCCGCCAAAGAGCACAGTTTGCTTTACTGCTACTGTCTCTTCCATCCTTAGTGCTCTGGGAGAGGTAGCACAGCCCAGTGATTAGCTCTAGGCTTCCAAGCTGGAAGGTCTTGGTTCAAATCCTGGCTCCACCATTTATTGACCTTGGGTCAGTTACTAAACCTCTCTGCCTGAGTTCTCTCATCTGTAAAATTGAGATAATAATAACAACTCTCACAGAGTTGCTGTATGGATTAAATGAATTGAAACAGATAGCATACTAAGAAAAGTGTCAGAAAATGTTCAGTAATTATTGGCTATAATTTAGACTTATGGATATGTATTAATTTCTAGCACTGCTATAAAAATTACCATGAGTTCAGTGGCTTGAAGTGACACACATTTATTATCTTACGGTTCTGTAGGTCGGAAGTCTGACATGAGTCTCACCACCTAAAACCAAGGTATTGATGTGGCTGCATTCCTTTCTAAGGGAGAATTTTTTTTTTCTTTTTCTTTTTTTTTGGTTCTTTTGCCAATTTCCAGAGGCTGCCCACATTTTTTGGCTCACAGCCCCTTTTTCCATCTTCAAAGCTAGCAACTTTGTAGCTCATGCTTTCAGAGTCATAGTTCCTCTGACTACAGCTGGGAAAGAGTTTTAAAAATCTGTGTGATTTAATTGAACTCCCCTGGATAATCCAGGCTAATCTCCTCATCTCAATGTCCTTCATTTAACCACATCTGCAAAGTCCCTTTTGTCACATAAGATAACATCTTCATAGGTTCCTGCAACAGGACATACACATGAGGGAGCTCCCTCCCCTACCTACAACAGGATCCATCCGTAGAAGCATTTAACATTGCCCACAGGTACCACAGTGATATCAACACCGTCTTTTTAAAAAAGGTAATTAATTAATTAATTAAAAAATGGATATACAATTGACATACAACATTGTGTAAGTTTAAGGTGTATAAAACATTGATTTGATACATTTATATATTGCAACATGATGACCACTGAAGTGTTAGCTGCCACTTCTGTTGTATCACATAATTATCATTTCTTTTTTGTGGTGAGGACATTTAAACTCTAGTTTCTTGGCAACTTTGAAGCATATGCAGTATTGTTGACCATAATCACTATGCAGTGCATTAGATACTCAGAATTAATTCACCTTCTAACTACAAGTTTGTACCCTTTGACCAACATCTCCCCATTTTCCCATCTCCCAGCCTCTGGTAACCACTATTCTACTCTCTATTTCTACGCATTTAGCTTTTTTAGATTCCAGGAATAAGTGAGATCATATAATATTTGTCTTTCTCTGACTTATCTCACTTAACAGAATGCTCTCGAGGTCCATCCAGGTTGATGCAAATGGCAGAATTTCCTTGTTTCTTGGTGGCTGAATAATCTCTCTCTCTCTCTCTCTCTCTCTCTCTCTCTCTCTCTCTCTCTCTCTCCTCCCCCCCCCCACCCCGCTCTCTCTCACTCTCTCTATCTCTGTCTCTATCACCTATAACACATCTTCTTTATCTATTCATCTGTTGATGGGTACTTAGGTTGTTTCCATAATTTGGCTGTCGAAAATAATGCTGCAATTGTTTTTTTTTTTTTAAATCTGTCAATGAAGGTTTTAGAAGGTCTCCTTCAGCACTAGCTGCTGGGCATGAGGGAGTGAATGATGCAGACCTTGTCCTTGCTCTGTTGGAGATCACAATCTAGTGGACTCATGGGCATTGAACAAATGAACAAAAACAGACAGAGATGGCCAGAGTGAAGGACGTCATTGCTGTTGGTGACAGATAACAATAGCGGCGCTGAATTTAGAGTTGGAAGTCTGAGGTAAGAGCACACATCATGAGATCTGTTTAGTGGGATTGGCCTGCATTAAAAAAAAAAAAAAAGAAATAGAATAGAAAATGTTAGAGCATAGTGGATATAGTAAAAGTAAATTGTATGTATTTTTTTTTTTGAAAATATTGTTCTGATGACACCCACATAGCCACACATGTGTGTGGATTGCAGTGTCTGCTGTGGATCCAGAGTCATTTAGTGGCAACTTTGCAGTCCAGGCTTATGGAACCTCACTGGCCTGGAGCTACCCCATCTGGAACTCGTAGCCCCTTTGCAGTTGTACCAGAGGAAGAGGACTCTGGAGAGGCTCCAAGGGGCAGTTAAATGCGTGGGCATGGGAATGACACACATCATCTCTGCTCATGCTCATTGGTCAGAACAGGTCATGTGGCTCCAGTCAAATGCAAGTGGACCGGGAACCAGAATCTGGCATACTTTACTTGTGTCTATTACACACTCAGTCAGATTTTGCCACCTAGGTCCTGAAGCAGTGCTATACGGGCCCCCACATTTCAGAATATCCTTCATGAAAGCAGTCTTTTCAGCATGTCTTGAAGTATTTTTTTCCTCTGGGATGAGATAAGACTCCCACGCTTAGAGCCGGCCTTTATTCCTCTTCCTTGTCATGTGTGCAATGTGAAAATGAATCTCCAGCCTTTGCTGTAGTCATAAAATCTCTGAACTGAGGGTCCACTGGAGAAAAGTAAAGGGAGCATGGGGAGAGCCCAGCTGGGGCTGGGTAACATGACTTGATATGATAACATGATTTATGATTTGATGCCAGTAGGCTGAGTGGCTCAGAGGTAGAGACAATGGGATAATAAATCTCTAAAGCTGGAGACTAGCAGAGCAGGATTGTGAAGGAAGCACACATTTTAAGGTGGCTGGAAGGATGTCATTGACTGACCTTGGGCACTTGGACAATAGGGAGGAAGGAAATTAGGACATGTCTGAAGGACTGGGGTCTACAGAATCTTACATTAAAGTAGGCAGGAGGTCACTGGCTCTTCCCATGACCTTGTAAGAAGGGTAATATTATTATCCCCAATTAACAGATGAGGAAACTTAGGTTTGGAGTGGTTTTATGATCTGCTCCAGCTCATAAGCTTGTAAGAAGTAGCAGCAGGACCAGGACCCAACATTGTTTAACAATAAGCACAGTATCCTTTTCACAGAGATGGAAGAATAAAGTCATGAAAGGGCCCATAGGAGCCCAAGAGGCCATGTACCCACCTAAGTAGCCATCGTGGCTCTCCACCTTCCCAGACCAGCCCTAGGGGAGCCTTGTGAGTCCTGTCCAAAGGCTCTGGAGAATGGCTCCTGGAGGTATATCTTCTTGCATGTGGTCCTGTGTACCAGGGTGACAGGTAAGGTAATGGCCGCAGTAAGGGATTTCCCATCTGTTGATATTCAGGTTCTCCAGCCAAGCACTCCAAAATCGAAATGCATAGTTAATAAGCTGACTCACTGCAACAAAGCGATTTAACTCCCTGATAATTATGCGGGTCCACCTCTCACTCCCAGCACCTCAGCATCACTCCTGGTGTCGTCAATTTGGCAAAACGAAAACCCTTACATCTGTCCAGGGCATTTGAATCCCCAGAGATGCGATCATTATTTTGGAAATGTCAAGAATTCAAAGCTCTGCAAAAGTACCACTTTTTCACTAAGGTTGGCAGGTAAAATACAGGATGCCCAGTTAAATTTGAACTTCAGACGAACGATGAAGCACTTTTTAGTATAAGTGGGTTCCAAATATCACATGGGACATACTAAAACGTAGTTTGTTAAATATTCAAATTTCATTGAGCATCTTGTATTTTTATTCACTGGATCTGTCAACCCGACTTTCCACACAGAGTTAAGATTTCTAATTGCACACAGATTGCAGCTGAATCTTTAGCTCTATCTACGACAGAAGGAACCTTGAGCGTATGAGAGGGCTATGAATTTGCTGAGTATAGTCTAGCTTACACACACCTTCTTATTTATTTATTTGTTTGTTTGTTTGTTTGTTTTATTTATGTATTTATGTATGTATGTATGTATGTATGTATTTATTTATATTATTGTGACATTGGTTAACGAAATCCAGTAAGTTTCAGGTGTACAATTCAACAGTACATGCCTTCTTTTTTGGCAGTTGCTCAAAGCAGCCATGTTTATTCCATAAGATCCAGACACTCAGCAAGAGTTAATTGGCTGGGGTTGAGCACATGAGTCAAGTTGGGACGATCAGATCTGTTTCCGAGCACTAGGATTCAGAGAGAGCCGGTTAGTCTTTGCAAGTGGTTGGAACTGAGGCGATGGTCCGTGAGACACCTTATTATCCCTCCCACAAACCTCCCCCTTTTCACTGAGCTAGACTTCCTTGATTTCCGTTACTTGAAACCAAGCATCTGTACCTGAGAAAGGGGGGTAACCTGAGACTGTGTCGAGTAGTGGCATGGAGAAACCCTGTCCTGGGATCGCCATGCCAATCCTTCCCCACTGCCTTAGTTTGTTCAGGCCGCTCTAACAAAATATCATGGACTGGGTGGCTTCTGAACAACAGAAATTGATTTCTCACAGTTCTGGGGGTTTGAAGCCAAAATCAGGGTTCCAGCACGGTTGGGCGAGGGCTCTCTTTTGGGTTGCAGGCTTCTTGTTGTGTCCTCACATGGTGAAAGGGGTTAGGGAGCTCTCTGGAGCCTCTTTTTAAAGGCACGAATCCCATTTACGAGGGCTCCACCCTCATGACTTAAGTAACTCCGAAAGGCCCCACCAACTAATACCATCACCTTTGGGTTTTAGGATTTTAACATATGAATATGAACATTTAGACCATAACGCCCATCCACCCAAATTCTATTTATTTTTTAAGACCAGAATAAGTCCCATCTTCTCCATGAAACCCTTGTTAATGGTCCAGCACATTAAAAAACAAACAAATAAACAAAAAACTTGACCGATTTCCTGGTTACCAAGGGCTTCCTTAACTGAAATATGGGAATGCGGAATTCCATCAGAAGAATTCAGCATTAGTGGGAGTTGTGAAAAGAGACATTTCTTTTCAGACTCTCCATATTCCTCCTCTTAGAGGCAGCCATCGAGTAATTATGTCATTACCTGAGACCCTTCCATAGATCCTTCTATGAGGTAGGACAAAGAACACTGCATTAAGATGATCTATATTAATTTTCTGGTTTGACATCTACTTTCACCACATACCAAAGTGCGACTTTGGACAACTCATTTGAGATGCTTCCTTGCTTGTGACTCACCTGCTTTGAATCTGCATTGCTTTTAAGTGGATGAACAACCTTGTAACTCATGCCTTGTCTTCAGCTTTTCCCCATCGCTACCTACTCTACACACTACTACAGATTAAGTCTCTAATTTACAACACTACTAGATAAAGTAACTTACACGAACCAATAAGAAGATTACTATGACCGCAAGATTCCATGCCTCAGCACTCCTAGAAGTCAGGCCTCTTTTTTTGCATGTACTGTTCCCTCTGCCTGAATCTCCTTCCCTGGCTTTCTCCTAATCACTCTTTAAAATGTGACTTAAATGTCAATTCTATGGAGCCATTCCAGTCTCTTTCATATCCCCTCTATCACAATTGAATGTGTTTTCCCTTCTCTGTGTTCCCCCTGCACTTTGTATATTCTTGCATAATAGTATTTATCACGTGGCGTTGTACTTATCATTACATGTATCATGTTTGTTTGCATATCTGCCTCCTCCCACAGGCTTCAAGCTTCTCAAGGGCAAGGTTGGGGTCTTCCTGTGTATTCAGCACCTGGCATGATAACTGGTACATATCAGGTGTTCAGATGTAAGCTCTCAGGATGAGACTAAGTCCTTTAGCTCATCACTGCTGCCTCATGGGTTCTTGGCCAAGTCATATATGAGGAATAGTGGCCAAATGAGAGACAAAGTACAAGCTTGCTTAATGATTGGCAAGAACCATAAAATCTCCAAATCAAGGCCTTCTCTGATAAAAGTTGGATAGGAAAATGGGTCCTTAGGCTAAGAGGAAAAAATAGGACTTTCTTTTCCCTGTTTCCTCAAATCCAGAATGGCTAAGCCTACATAGCTATCTCTAGGTCTTCTTACCCAACGAACTGTATGGGCAAAGGATGGCCAGTTGGCACTGCATATCCAGTAGTGGGACCAGAATCAGGCCAAGGAATGGTGTGATATAGGGATTGGAGAGACGTCTTTGCTCCTGGGTGCAGAAGGTGAAGGGGCATACTTGCTCCACTTGCTAGTAAACATGGTCCAATGATTACCCCAGGCTGTGATCTGTGACAGGAGCTCATCTCCCCCTCTCTTGGGGTAGCTATTAAGGGAAGGCATAGACAGAGGCGCTAGAAGTGATAAAAGGGATGAAAGTTCCTTTAATCCTATTATGAGACAGAAAAACCATAAAAAAATCAAAAAATATATTTTGAGTGAATGTAAAGATTCTCTATACAGTCTCCTCCTCATCTTACCTACGTCCTGAATTGCACCTCAAAAGATAGTCGAAGAACGTAAAATGATATCAAAAAAGATCCAAAGATCAGAGAGTGGATAGCCCAGTGTAAATATTCCATTTGTTTCTATTAAAAATTTATTGGTAACTCCACAGACTCAACCTATTTTAATCAGTCCTCAAGCAACATAAACCAGCAGGTAGCCCTATTTCAATGAGTAATACCTGGAGATGGAGAAATTTACTGAGAAAAGCATTTAATTTCCTTTTCTGGTGTGGGCTGTATCTTCTTAGCGGAAATGCCCATTTTTTTTCAGAGGTGTACAAGTCCCAGATGGGCTACTTAGGGACTGGAGGCAAGCTGGTTTCCCAGAGCTGCCTGATCTCAGGATCTTTTCTAGTAGAGAAAAATACAAGCCCATTTGGACCGGCAGCAGGCTGAGTGGTGCTCCGCCTTCTTGCAGCCTCTCTGTGCTGGCAACCGGTGCTGCCAAAGCAGCCCGATGACACATGAATGCTGCAGTACGTTTTGAAAATACAGATTAAAAAAATTAAAATACAATTCAACTACTCAGCTATTAGCAGTGTCACAATTTTTAGTCATTATCTTTCCAGGTCTTCGTGTGTATGTGCACATGCGTGTGTGTGTGTGTGCACCTGCATGCTCACGTGTGCCTGCCTGCATGCGCATGTGCTTATTATGTTAAAACTCTTATCAGGTCATATCACACATACTAATTTATATGCATATGTACCTTCTTTTAAAAATGGCTGGACAATATCACTGTCAGTTTTATGTGACATTAAATAATCTTATACAAATTTATCTTCAGTGGCAGCTGGGTATTCCAGGTGTAATTATCCTTTTCCTGTTGCTGGACATTTAGACTGTGCCCTATTTTTCACTATTATAACCAATTCCAAAATGAAAATTCTTTTAGTTATATTTTTGTGTCCATCTATGATTATTAATCTAGGATAAAATCTTTGAAGTGGAATTGCTAAGTCAGGAGTTTGCAATCTTTAGAGGTTTTTTGGACAGGTATTTGACATCGGGTTGTACTAATTCTCTTCAGCAGTGGTCCAATTTCTCTGAAACATTCTGCGACTGGGCGGCATTGGGTCTTCAGCATGTCATGGTGTAATGGACAGATGAAGCACTTTCTTAGGGGCTCCCCAGTGCACCTGGAGATCCAGTTGCCACAAGGATCCCTCTCATTAATCCATCCTTTACTGGTTCTCCTCTTCTCCCCGTCTCACTGGTCCCACTCCCTCATTTGTCTTCCTAGGATTACTTCCCAAATAAACTCCCAGTATGCAAGTCCTTATCTCAAGAGTCTGCTTCTGAGGGATCCAACACCAAGTTTAGGGAACCCCAAACTAAGACATGCGAGAACACGCTGGAGGCCGGATCCGTTCTGCATGAGTGACAGTCCATTCGGGCTGCTAGAACAGAATACCATAACCTGGGGGGCTTATAAGCAACAGGGATTTATTTCTCCCAGTTCTGAAGATTGGTGAGTCCTTGATCCTGGACTCACCAATCTTCAGTGTCTGGTGAGAGTCCATTTCCTCATAGTTGGTTCCTTCTAGGTATGTCCTTTCATGGTAAAAGGGACTTGGGACCTCTCTTAGACCTCTTTTATTAGGGCACAAACCCATTCACAAGGGCTCCATCAATTCCCAAAGGCCCCCACGTCCTACCACCATTACATTGGGTATTAAGATTTAATGTATGAGTTTTGGGGGTGCACAAAGATTTGGACGATAGCAAAGGTGAGCACTGGTAGTAGTACCAGTAGTTGTTAAAATAATAATCATAATACTATTTTAAAAATAGTAACAGTGTCCCTGCTTATTGTATACGAACTATGTGCCAGACACTGGAATAAGCTCTTCACGTCCATTTGGCCTCTCCAAGCCCACACCTCCAGGAAGTATATACTATTTATTATCATCCCATGTGATGGATGAGGAAACCGATGCTTAGGATGGTTGGGGAACTTGTCTTATACACCTGGTAGAAAATGGTAGACCTGGGATTTAAAATCTGACTTTAGGACCTGTGTCCTTAGAGAAGGAGACATTCGAGCTGATCCTTTAAGGAAGAGTATGTGTGTGGGGGGGTCTGCCAGGCGGACAGGGGAGAGGGTCATGTAAGGCAGATGGAGGAGCAGGAGCCAAAGCATGCTGGGTCACAGTGGGTCTTGTGGAGGGCTTGCAGGGACAGTGAGATGTGTTGGGAAAGGTCTAGAGAGAGAAAAAAAATGCAGCTGAATTGTTTGGCTGGGGCCAAGCTGTGATGGACTTCACTCACCCTGCTAAGAACTTTGGGCTTAGAGCTGTTGAATAGGACACTTTTAAGCCCAGAAATGACATGCTGAGACTCATGTGGCAGAGTGGAGAGGGGACAGTAATTGGAGAGGTGGCAGGGAAACCAATTAGGAAGCGACAGAGATTTGATTTGCCTTCATCCTGCCATTTCCCTAACTCCCTCCATGGAGATGGACCTGGGCTGGCTGGCAAATGAGCTGAGCAGCTCCCCTGGGACCATACTTTCAGCAACTGGCTGTCCTCCCTACAGACGAGTCGGGTTTTCAAAGCAGCCAGCAGAATATCCTGGTCTATAAATAAGCCTTATCTCTCTCTACTCTCCCCTTCCCCCAGTGCTTTGGGCAAAGCCTTTTCTAGAATTCAGACAACCAGAGAGATCTCTGAAGCCTCCGTGGGGTGGGGAGACAGAGGTGGGCAGGCAGTTCTGAGAGATGTAGGCGGTGGAGTCGTGCATGTTTGAACAGGACAAGATCTAGAGAGAGGGGGCCTAGGAGACATGGGGAAACTGAGGCCAGGGTCTCCTGTTCCCTTCCAGTTCCACAGCGCCGCCTTAAGGCCCTTTGCTTTACTTCTGTTTTGCCTAAAAATGTTCTTTTTCCAGGGAGTTATTTGCAATACTCCACCCCTCTCCTTCAAGTTTTTGCTTGAAACCTCACTTTCATTGAGATCCGCAGTGGCTACCTACTGCCATCTGCACTTAGCTCCTTTCCTCTTTGGTCATAGCACATGTCACCTTCGACTACACAATGTCATTAACTTGTTGTTTCTATCCCATGTTAGCCTCCCAAGGGTGGGATCGATGTCCACTTTGTTCAGCGAGTGTCCCAAGTGTCTAGAAAGGGCCTAGCAACAGCAGATGCTGAATAAACATTTGTCAGGCTGACCATACTGCTTGTCTTTCTCTCGTCCTGGCTGCCTTTAATGGCAATTTTCGACTGATCTCACTGATGCTAAAGGGAAGTATACATACAACACAGGGATGATGATGGTGATGATGATGATAATTTTTAATTAAGGGCCACAATCAAATTGTTAAGGAAGAAATTAAGAGCTTGTAAATTCATTCTCAAACTCTTAATGAATTACTTCCCTGAAAACATTGGTCTACGTACTAAGACTCTAGGCAGCTCTTCCAATGGACTTATAATACAAGGACACACTTATGCTTTAAAATTTTCTAGTAGCTAAATGAAAAAGTAAAAAAATAAAAATAATTTATTTTATTTAATTCAACATAGCCAAAATATTATCAATGCAACATGTAATAAATATAAACACAATGAGGTATTTTCTATTTTTTTTTCCTGTCTGAATCTTTGAAATCTAGTATGTATTTTACATTTCAGCACATCGTGATTTGGACTAGCCACATATTAAGTGCTCAAATAGCCACATGTAACTAAGGGCTGTGGACAGGGAAATTCTAGAAAGAAGACACAGCCCTTTCTCTCTGGGAACTCATATGTGAGCCAGTAACCAACCCTGCCAGGTTCAAGAGTAGAGGGAGGTACTAAGTGAACATCAAGGGAGATGTGATTAGTTCTGCTTGAAAGGATGGGAAATTGGCAAAGACATGAAAAACCAGGTCACATAAGAAAATATACTTAGCCAATAAATATGGGAACATGTTTAGCTTTCCCTGTTATCAAAGCAATGAGTTAAACTAATACTGAAGCTTTATTTGTTATAATTAAATTAGTAAAATTGAAAACTGATAAGGTTGGTCCCCTCGTGAGTGGCTAGTGGTGTGACAGCGGCATAGCACTTTTGGATACCATTTTGGGAATATGTCTCAAGCACCAAAAGAAGCCTTTATATCCTTTACTCCATGATCCCATTTCTGGGAATTCGTCTTTAAAAATAATTCAGAACGAAGGGAAAAAAGATAAGGCACGACGTTGTTCATGTTAATGTTACTTAGTCATCGAAAGAGTGGAAATGACTTCAAGGAACAAGAAAAGGGTTGCGTGCATTTGGAAGACAACCTTGAAGAAAATGCACTCACGTAAGAAATGCTGTCGTTACACTGATGAGGGAGAAAAGTCGAACTACTTAGTTTCTGCACCTCAAACGTTATCCAAGTATCTCAGAAAAACTGGGAGGGAACACGGAACTTTTATTTTTCATATGATGAGATTGTGATTAAACACTTCCCATGTTTTGTTTATTTTCATACAAAAATACAAATATGTAAACAAATTTGGGAGGGCAGGTACAAGGCTCAGGGAGGTAGCTCGTGGGAGATGCTCAGAGAAAGGTTTTCTTCCGCATCTCATCCCGCCCTGGCCTTCGACGTATTTATCTTGCCCGTTGTGTGTGCCTGGCACCAGCCGTGGGCTTTGTTATGTTACCTCTTAGCATCCTTACAATCGCTTCTGTTAGCTGATTGAGGGGTATAAGTGAAAAACACGGGAGATTGGCTAGAAACATATGAAAATCTGCCTTTTTCCAAACTGGCACAGGTGTTACTTCTCGTGTTACTCTCACCTTACTCCTTTCTCTCCACGGAGAACAGGTGAGACAGGCAGGGGCTCGTGGGCCCCACATCTGCCATTCACTTCCCTTCTAGCTTCCTCCTGAAGCCTCTCATGCAGGAATCGTTCCAGAGAGGAAACAGGAGAAGCTAATAAGCTAACTTTCGGAGGGGTTCACGGAGTCCCGCACTCGCCCGGTGGGGTGCCAGAGGTCACCCTGGCTACTCTGCTTGAAACTTTGTCAAAATGCCTTTTCTCATTTCTGTTCTTTGCGGAATGTGAACATTCAAAGAAGCTAAAGTAAACAACAGTAACATCAGCAAGGTCATTATGAATAATATCACTGTATTTCGACATGTAGATAGAGATAAAGAAAAATGGCCTGGATTTGAGGCCCTGCCCCATTGGCTGGTGGGACGCTGGGCCGGCCCTTCTCCCCTCCACACCCCCCCCAAGTCTGTGTCCTGCTCTGCAAAGGGTGGGGGCGATACTGCCAACCTCCAAGGCTGTTGTAGAGAGCAGTGGGATGCCAGCTTCGTAAAGTGTCATTTGCTGCGAACACATCAGGTGGCGGGGACCAGTCCCACAAGAAGGGCCTCTTGGGAGAAGCCTGATTAAGGTAGCAAAAGGGAGCAAAAAAAACCAAAAACCAGTACTGCCTTTGACCACATCCCCGTCCTCCGAAGGGACAGGAAACCCTCACCTTAGCCCAAGGGATAGGCAAGCTGGGTAGAGTGGGTTGACTAGTGTACCCCGGAATTCATGTGTATCCGGAATTCATGTAACCTTATTGGGAAATGGGGTCTTGTAGATATAACTAAGGTAAGGATTGTGATGAGATCAGACTGGATTAGAGTAAGGCCTAAATTCAACGCAAGTGTCCTTATGAGAAGAGAAGGCACGCACAGAGGCAGGGAGGAAGGCCACACCAAGACCGAGGCGGGTCTCGCCAGCCAGTAAGGGGCGCGGCTTTGAATCCAGGCCTCCCCATCCTGGCCCAGGGCTCCGTCCACTGTGGCTGGGAGACTGTCGCCAGCGGCCCCGGAGGCAGGCTGAGCCTCGCTGTGGTGGGATTTCAGGGGCAACACCTTTTCTTCAAGGTTCATACCTAGGCCTTCGATTCATGAAGCCATCTCCTCATGGATGTGTAGAGCTGGGTGGGGGTCTATGCGTGAGGTGGTGGGGACAGGGGACACAGAGTGGGGACTTGGGAGGACATCTAGTAGCTTCCCTAGTAGGTAGCGATGCTCTGGAAAGGCCTGTCACAGCAATCAGGAGATGTGGGGATTTCTAAGATCTGAGACTAGTCCTGTCACCAGCCAGATGTGTGTCTGTGGAGAAGTCACGTTTCTCTGGGGTCCAGTTTCTTCATCTGTAGGATGGAATAAATTTCTGTTCTGCGTATATCGTAGAGCTGTCGTGAAGGTCAAGTGGAATTCTGCTCCTGGGATTTCAAATCCTACGAAAGATTTCAAAAGACAAGAATATCAATGTGTGAAAATATTTATTGCAGCCTTTATTTGTCATAGCAAAACCCAAGAAACAAATGCAAACAGCTCCACAAAAGAACCAAACACACAAAGAAGCAGAAACCGTCAAATAAATCTAGAAGCTATTCTGTATCATCAACTGAATGGAAAATCGTGTAGCCGTTAATGAGCATGATTCTGAAAAGTGCGTAGTTAACGTGGAAAAGTGTTTGAGCATTGTGACATGGAAACAGAGGAATACAGATGGTGTCTGCTCTAAAGCGTGCATCATCACTTATAAATGTGAGGACAGCCTGAAAGGAAACATGGAAACATGAAGAACCAATGTGTTAAGGTGATGAGATTTTGAATCAATAGAAACCTCTTTATTGATACTAAAATGTTTTGAAATGAATGCAAATGAGAGAAAAATTCAAATAAAATGTATGTGAATGTGTGTATTTTTATCTAGAGGCTAGGGATGTCTGTCTCAGAGTTCCTGGTGATGGGGAACTGTGGCTTGTAGGCAAACCTGAGAAGTTTTGAGAGGGGAATGATGAATACCGGTCAGGTTGATGATGACAGCTCCATGGGGGCAGGTCCCATGTCCTCTACACCTCAGGTCCCGCACCCTGCCTGGTCCTGGTCCTCAGTGGGGAATCGCATCTCAGCCTCTTACTAGTGATATAGGGCCAGTAGGCAAACTATTTCTATTTTACAGATGAGGAAGCCAATGCCTAGAAGAAAGTGAATGGCCTAAGGTTTCCAGCAGTGAACAGCCAGGCCACACCTCACGCCTCCTCACCCCCAGGCCAGTGCCTTTGCGGTACCCACAGGGCTGTGTGGTCAGCACCGCAGATGGGAAGTGGACTAGTTACTCTCTGTTCATCCAGGTTCCACCCATCTCTGGAACAATAGGTGTGGTAAGCGGAGCAGCAGCTCCCCAGAGATGTCTTCATCCCAGACCTCAGAACCCGTGAACACGTTAGGTCACATGGAAAAGGGAAAGTCAGGTTACTACATGGAATTAAGGTTGCTCACCAGTTGGCCCTGAGACATGGTTATTATCCTGGCTTATCCCCATGGGCCCAATGTCATCACAAGTGCAAGATGGATGCAGGTGAGAGAGAACTAGAGAGGTCGGCATGAGAAAGACTCAGCCCAATGATGCTGGTTTTGAAGATGGAGGAAGGACCACAAGCTAAGTGGGTGGCCTCTAGAAGCTGAAAAAGGCAAAATAAAAAAAAAATGAATTCGTCCCTAGAGCATCTAGAAAGAATGTAGCCCTGCCAACACCTTGATTTTCAGTCCAGTGAGACTTATTTTGGAATTCCAACCTCTAGGGCTGTAAGATACCAGATCTGCGTTGTTTTAAGCAACTGTGTTTGTGGAAATAGGTTACAGCAGCAATGGGGAATGGGGGATAATGGAGTGGTGTTCCTGGCCCCCTGGCTGGGTACCTCTGAAAAGAGACTATTATGACCATCATTAGTGAGGGCAGATGTGTTGGACAAAGCCCAGCTTTTTGCAATTAGTCATCATGCTTAGTATACTAATCCAATGAGTAATTTCTCCACTAGCCATGATTAAATCATTTTCAAGCCAAGAGTCTCTTGTTTTAAGTCCCAGGGTGGGGAAGACCCTAAGGGGAGGTCTGTGTGACTCTTCGTGGCCAGCCTCTGACATGGGTGGGTATTGTCATCCCCATTTCATGGATGAGGAAACCGAGGCTCTTGAGGGAATCAGGACACTGTCCCAGGTTCCCATCGTGACTGGCCGAGCCAAGGCTTGCATCCGGGTCTGTTTGGCCTGTCTCTTCCCTCTGCGTGCTCTGGCCTTGACTGCCTTTTCCCTGCATGTGTTTCTCACTATGGTTCTTACGCTAAGTTACCATGCACACTCTCTCTCTGTTGACTGGACGTAATCCTTCACGCCCCACCCCTCAGCCCGGAGGTCTTGCCCCTTTAATTACAAGACACACCGAGGAGCAGCGTTGGCTCCTTCTGAATTTTGCTCGGTGTCAGAGCTTGCTTCTGGGGAGTCCAAAATTCCTAATGGATGAGGGAATGAATCTGCCATGAGAGAAGGAAAAACCCTTTCCTTTAGTTTGAATCTGTGGAGTATTCCCACCCTTCTTCCCTGAAATCCCAAACCCACTTTTGCGGCTGGTCATTACTGGACATTAGCAGAGGTGTGTGTCTCAGCCTAGAAATTCTTTTCATAGATAGAAGTGTTAAAAACTCAACATTAAAGGCGGGAAATGGTAGGGAGTCTTTGATGTGCATGAAGGAAGTCAGGCTTTTGGTAAAGGGGTGTGACACACACACACGCGCGCACACACACACACACACACACACACACTTTTCTTGATCAAACATGAAAGATTCTCTCTGCTTCCTTCAGCTTTAAATCATGGTTGGCTTTAATTCCCAGGAGCCTCCCTATTGCAGTGCCGGCTGGGCGGAGAATGTTTCTGCAGGTCTTTTGCTCTACTTGGCTCAGTAAAAACCCTTCAAACAGGATTCCCATTTGTCCTCATGGCACATAGTGCTACAAAGAGTGCCAGGAGTGTTTACTCAGCAAGGGGGTGCAGAAGAAAATACAGGGGACCGCTCCAAGGTCACGCACCTAATCCGTGGCCCAGAACACTCTACTCGTTCTGTTCCAGTGAAAGCTACGCATGTGAACGCTCAGAATCTACTTAATTGACAAATTCACGTGTGTCCCTGGAATTGTTTGTGCAACCAACTGCATGTGAATCTTGGAGAGGCGAGGGCGTCAGAAGGGAGAGTGTCTGGGATATTTTAATATTCAGTATTTCCAGACTCAGCAGGCAGTGGGCTAAATCTGTCCGCCGATGGGCAGGCATGAGTTATGAAACCACTCATGCAGGTTGAGAGGTTGCCCAGAACTGGGGAAGTGTTGCTACCAGTGTCTCCTCAAGCTGGTTGAGGGAGGGGTGGCTTCTCCAGGCAGGAGGAAAGGTCTGATGTGGACCAGTGAGTGGTCACAGTGGGGCTGTGGCCCACAAGCAATGGGACCAGTGGGGTTTTCCCTGAATCCTGGGTCCTCATACAAGGTGGGCAGGGGAATCAGAAAGCAGACAAGGAGCCCAGGACTACCCCAGCTTTCTGTGGGGCTGGAAGGTGATGCTGCCCCCTAGTGGTTAAGGTCCATACCCCCCCGGTGTGGGGTTGGAGGAGGGGAGTGGCTAAAGTTCAAATGTGACCTCTTACTGCCCTGGGTTCTTCTTCCTCCCCGCATGATGGGGGCTGGGAGTGCCCCAGTGTGAGGCTGGAAGCTGGGAGCCAAGGTCAGATCATCATGGGGAGAACAGTGAAGGCCAGGAGTAGGGTAGGGGAGGAGGTGGTAGATATAGAGTTCTAAGGCCAGGGAAGAGAACAGGGGCACCCATCCTCTCGAGTGATGCTTATTTACTGATGTGCTGTGTCTGAGATGGTGCTGAGCACATTGCACGTGTTCTCTCAATTCCACACACCAACCCTGCTCATTACGTATCACTATTCCCACGGTTACAGATCAGAGACAAAGAATCCAGTATCATCATTGTCATACCTGTGGTAGTTAATAGTTATGTAATTCTCGAGGTCACATAAGCACTTTGCAAGCATCACCTCATGTAGTCTCCACGCTTACGTTAGGAGGTAGGTTTTATCACTCCTATTTTCATTATTTCCATTATATCATTGAGGAACCCGAGGCTCAGAGAGGGTGTGTATCAGTTAACTTTTACAATGTAGCAAGTTGCCCCCAAATTTAGTGGCTCGATACAACAATCACTTATTTAGTTTTTTATGCAGGGAGTTGGCAGTTTGGGCTGGGTTCAGCTGAGTGGTTCTTCTGGTCTCAACAGGTCCAGCCAAGCCATCATGCGTCTATGGTCGGATGCAGGTCAGCTAGGCGGCTCTGCTTCAGGGGCTGGGTTGGTTGTGGGCTGGGGTAATGGTGGAGACTGATCCATGTGTGCCTCTTCGTCCAGTGGCTAGCCCTGGCTTGTGGCTGGGCAGGGGTCTGAGAGAGAGAGAGAGAGAGTAGAAACATGTAAGGTCTCCTGAGGCCCAGGCTCAAAACTGATACAGTGTCACTTCTACTGAATTCTACTGGCCAAAGCAGGTCCATGAGTAGGCCAGAATAAAGGGACAGGGAATATAGACTTCTGATAGGAGGGGCTATGAAATCACAGAGCAAAGAGTGAGTGTAGGTATAGGGAGAGGTGGAGACCAGGGCCATTTTTATAATGTATCACCGGATGGATATGGGGAATGGGTGGCCGTAGAGCGGAGTTTTCTGGCAGAAAGAACAGAATGCATGAAGACCCCCTAGACTTCTAGGGAGGAAAGAGCATGTGTTTTTGAAAAGTAAGCTGGTGTAACTGGAATCCAGGAGGAGGAAGGTGGAGAAGCTGGGGATGGGACTCTATTCTGAGCTCTTCATCTGGGTTAGCTCAGTCCTCACGGCGACCCATGAAGGAAGCGCTACAGTCACCTCCTTTCTTTCTAGATGGAGAAACCAAGGTATGGGAAGGTTGAACAAAACCCTGAGTCACACAGATCAGGATTCCATCCCAGGGGGTCCAGGTAGTCAGCTCCCACCCCGGACTGTTTGCCATGCTGCTGGTTCCACAATTTGTAGAAGAAAGAACACGGGAAAGAAGGGTTCTGGCGTAGAGTACGAGGGCCGGACATTGAAACGAGTTTCCTTACAGGCCCAGAGACAATGAGGTAGAAATTCCTTGTCACCCCTTGTTTGTCCAAGGTTAAGACTGCTTCTTTCTGCTTGGAAGCAAGGAGGAACCAGACTTTTTGGCTCTGTGACAGTGCAGATGAGTGCCCAATGGTATGAAGTGTGTTCACGAAAATACTTTTGTTTTTAAGCAATAGAAATTGACTTGGTCTAGCTCAAGTTTTAAAAGAAACATAGGAAAGTATTGGGAGAGCTTGCAGAATAAGAGAGTCTTAGGAAGGGGAAGAACTGCACCTCAGTGGCAGGAATTTGTGGGCTCACCTTCTAGATTGCTGCCAGTTCGATTCTGAAGACTTTCCATCATGATGTCTTTTTGTTTACTTTTTGTTGACTTTCCACAAGGGAGAATCTGATGCCATTTGGGTTGCATGTTTTTACATTGGACAAATTGGGTCAGGCCATGATAACAGGGACACGATCACAGCCAAGGCCACTGAGGGAATCACTATGAAGCCACCACACTCGAAGTCTGCTTCTTGGTGGATTAGTTCTAAGCATCACTGCCTACATCCACCTGGACAATCCCAAGGGCACGTCTCTGCCAAAGCAAGGAGTCGGGATTCTAAAGTTCCAGAGATTCTGACTAAACTTCCCTCCAGCAGCTTTATTGCAGATACAAATTCTCAGCAAGATAATTTGAATATGATTTTCTTAATTACATTTATTTAATTGCCTTTTTTGAGTTCGGGAAATAATTTTCATCCCATTATAACAATCCGAGGCAGATAGATGATGTGTTTGAGCTCAAACAATTTTGCCTCGCGAAGATCATACTTATATGCTAGCGCTTCTCAATCTTGCTTTCTAAATGACCAAGTTATAAAATATGTATTAGCATTTCAAAGCCATTGCTTTTGCGAATTCAATATCTTCTCTAGGAAAGACATCAGGGCAGGCAGCTCTCTTTGGTTGAGTTCACAGTGTGATATTCAAAGGTGCTTCATTGCATTTGCTGAGGGTCGAAGCTGGGCTTTGTAGACAGTGAGCTTCTTTTCTGAGCTTCCTGTGTAATTTGCCCCCAAGACTGAAAATACTACTTGCACAGATTAAACGAAATCCATGGTTTTCAAAGAATAAATTGCCGACTTAAACTTCCAGATGGAAGCTTCTCTTATACGTGGACAAAACTGGCTTCCACATAAATATTTTATAACCAAACATTCTGATTCTTGACATGAATACCGTTTTCGTTGGAATGTAATCTATTAGCAGAAAATTTGGGGTGGGAATTTAAGACTCAGATACTCAACAGGCCTGGATTTGCCACCAATCAATTCATAATATGACCTTAGACAAACATCCCAGCTTCTCTATAATTTGCTTATTTCAATACATCAAACCAGAATAGGTAAATATCAGTTAGGATTGTGTCCAGCTACAAATGATGGAAAACCTGATAGGGGCTTATCTAATGTGACAAATCAAGGAGAGAGTTGTAATGTTATTTAGGCCTGATAACCCAAAATATAAGGCCTCTCAAAGCGAGAGGAAACAAGCATTTATTTGAGGTCAAAAAGCATAGCTGATTCAGGCAGAAACCCAAAAAGTGTTCCAATTAGGAGACAAAGAAAGGCAAGGGGTATTTATGAGAAAGGAATATTTTTGAGAAAGGGAAGAGAAACGATTATATCAGTAGAAAGGAGGAAGATAAGCTACCATAGTGATACTAATGCTAAAGAATGTTTTTAATTTTCAGTTAGGCAGTCCTCAGTCGAGTAGTTGTAACATCTGCTTTCTTGTTATTCTTGTAAACAGTTCTCTGGGACACAAAGCTGCTTTAGGCCCAGTCTAAAGGTTATTTCGCCCCATTTTAACCTTCCAAAGCTTTTAGGCATAAGGAGTGCAAGGCGGTTTCTCCATTTTAAAGTGGCTCCATTTATATACATTTTTACAGGCTTCATCTCTACTCCTGTGATCACCCTGATGGTGGTTTTTGTCCTGATGGTGGAAAGATGGCTGTTGCACTTTCTGAAGGAAGAAGAGGGAAGGGTAAAGGGCGCAGGTCAGGAAAACATGCCAGCTGAGTTTGTTCCCATTTTAGGTAAGCGAATATTCTGGAACCTTTCTGTTTCCCCCTCCAAGTAGTCTTCCCCTTACGTCTCACTTGCCAGAGCTGAAATGTGGCCACCTCTACCCACAAGAGAATCTGGAGGGTGTTCCTTTTATTTGGGCATATTGAAGCCCTGAATGAAATCAGGGGTCTGTGGCTGAAGAAAGATGATGCGTCCTTTTTATCTCTAAAAGACAGAACGAAACTATCATTTATTGGCTCATTTATTGGTCTTCTACCAGGTAGCAAGCATTGCTGTAAACCCTTTTCACCAGTCATCTCAATTTAATACAATATCTATGTGCAGTAGGTATGTACTCTATTTTAGAGGTGAAGAAACTGAGTCTAGGAGACATTAGGTAAATTGCTCAAAGTTGTAGAGTGGAACGAATTAAAAAAAAATCTCTGTTGGGTTCAGGAGGACTGGAGGTCTCAAGTCACTCTGAATTTTTTACGTTGGCCTCTAGGCAAGGGCTTAAAGCATTTTTTTCTCCCTTCTTTTACTCTATACCTGCAAGGGAAAATAAGGCTTGGGGGTAAGGGAGGAGCTCCCGGGGGCTGACCTTCCTCTGTTCTCCCACGGTGATATTTAGGGGTGCTGGGGCTCTTGTCTAGACCTGTGCTTCCCTGATGATGTCATCAATCCTTCCTAAATTCTTCTGGAGCAGCGCTGTGGCAGTCTCCCCACCTTTAAGCCTCTTCCCTACCCATCAGAGCAAGGCCGCTTCCTCCTTGTTGCCCCCCTGCAAACTTCATGCAGGTCACCTCTACTGGCTTGAGGGACACGAAGCAGAATTTAATTGCCCCCAGCTCTCATGCACAAGTAACATCGATTAACTGGCTCCTACAGAAGGAGTTGTAAATGTAAATAGTCACAGTCTCGGGAGAAGATGCTGCCTTTGAATCACACCTTGCCACTCCCTGGCCACGTGACTTGCAACTTACTTGATTATATCTCAGTTTCTTTATCTCTAAAATGGGTGATAAAAAAGATATTTGTTTTCATAGTGCTGTTATGAGAATTTAGATACATGAAGCACCGAGAGCAACGTCTACCATGCAGCTGACGTTCGTGAGTGTTTAAGTCAGCTCTTGTTGACTGTCCTTTCTTTTAGACATTTTTGTGACTAACTTGCTTGAGTAGATGCATTCTTTCGAATCTTCAATACCAAGTCTCCTGGGGTTGCTCTTAAGTTACTATTTGTTTATAATGAATCCTGTAGTTATCAATTAATGCCTTGCTTCCTACTGTTAATGCAGAGCAAGAAAAATAATAGCTAATATTTCAGCTCTTACTCTTTTGCTTTTCTTAAATACAGATTGAACAGTACTGTGAAGGTTGTGTCCCCCCAGATGTGTGAAATATGATGGCCCTTAGATTAGTCAACTTGGGAGGGATGGGTTGGTGAATAACGAAGATCACTTTGTTTTCTTCACAGTTGGGGCTAAGCCTGTGGGTTTGAAATCCACTGTTTTCCTTGGCACTGGCTCTACTTCCTGTCATGTGTGTATATGTTCACGTGCTGGTGAAATATATTTCTCAGCATGGATCGTTGTGGGCCCTAAGGAGACCACTTCAGCACGGCGCTTTTCTGTTTTTTCTCAGCTTGTGGTCCCTGCCCAGTGAAGCACCATCTGGGGACAAGAGGACAAAGCACAGAGTTCCTATCCCTCATCTGCCATCACCTCAGGCCATGATGTTGGGCAAGTCACCCCCTCATTTGGACCTTCGGCTTCCCCTTCTAAGAGATGATCTCTAGGGCCCCTCCCTGCTCTACCATTTCTCAGTATTCACTGAAAGGTGTTATTGGGAGGTCTTGATTATAAAGTTTTTCTTTTGAGGATTGCCTTAATTTATTGGGCATCTTGTTGCTGAAAAATATTATCAAGAAAACAAAGACTCAAGTTCCTTTTCCTTTCCCAAATGGGATGCTTAAACAAAATCCAGTTTTATGCAACAAACACAGAGGGGTAGAAATGGATAGGGCTTCTCCTGTCTTCGAGCAGTCCCAGAGGAGGCTGTAAACAGCAGGATATCCCTTCAACCAGATGGGCCCTGAGCTTGGAGAGCCAAACAGTCAGTGAGAATAGAGAAATCAGTGGTGGAAATGAGGAGAGGCTGGCGGTGGTGATGTCAGTTTATTCTCACAGCTGAGTATCATCAGCCTGCAGGCCTGGGTGAAGACGGGGAAGAAGAACCACATGGAGAGGCTCTGAAACTTAAACTGGCGGGCTGCGATGTTCCAAGTCACGGTTCAGGTCTGATGGGAAAGTGACCCATTGAGCTAACCTAGGACACGAGACCTTCTCGAGAGCAGGGCTGGCCTCTGGGAACATTGGGACAGGGCCGGGGTAGCTGGCCCTTGATCCCTCATTGGTGACTTTGCTTAATTTTTCTTGGTGCAAAAGCCTCAGACATCCAGGGCCTCTTATGGCCCCTAGGGCCCATCCCATCCTACCTTACCTAGCCCAGTCTTGATTTATCCAGAGACTACTATTTTCAATTTTTTTTCTGTTTCTTTCTGTTCACCGTCAATTGTATTAATATTTTACTTGGGGGACAGCACGGTGGGGTAGGAAGAATCTCCGCCTTTCGACTCTCTCTCGAATGGTGATTATGGTCCTTTGCTCATAACGGTGGGAATCTGGGCAGGTTACCCACTATTCCTGGGCCTCAGTTCTCTCACCTTTGAGATGGGTACAGTGATACTGAACATATAACATTATTGAGAGAAGTAGATGAGATACAAAGGTTATCTCAAAAAAAAAAAAAAGCCATGAGAAGTATTATTTCTTCCTTCCTGTTCCATCTTATACTTCCTGTGCCTGAGAATCTAGGGGATTTACAAAAGGCACCTGGGAGCCACCTAATCTCCCAATGGGAATTGCTACTCCTTCAAAGCTTCTCAGATGATGTGTGCTGGCTGGGTTAGGACCGCTGCCCACGGGCAGTGCCGATGAAGAGTTTGCTACCCTAGGCTCCATGCCAATTCCATTCCCATCCCACTGCCTTTTGTGTTTTAATCTGATGAATCAAGGTTTGTGTCCCGGATGTTTGTTTTCATTGGCACCTTGATAGGAGTGGGGCCATGTTCTCTTCTGGCCCTAAGGGGAGAGAAAGGTTTATTGAAATGAATAGCAGAGATCATTGGTCAAAAACGAGACATTCTTTCGGACAGTGGCTGAGAATCAGAGGGGCCGGGGAGGACCGGTGACTCAGTTAGGCAGATTTCCTGTCTCCTTCAGCAGTGCTTAAGCAGGAAACCAGGCAGCCAGACCGGGACAAACTTGGTGAATTTAGAAATCAGGGGATGTGACGATTCCAAGGTGACATGGACAAATAGGGCGTGTCTGACCATGGGTGTGGCTTGGAGACTGGGGCAGGTGTTTGTAACTGAGAACGGCTTCCTGGGGGACTCCTTCTTCCTCTCAGTTACCTCTTGCAGTGACCTTCAAGAGGTCACCTGAAGGTCACCAGCAGACAGTTCCTAGATAGCCCAAAGCTTCCTGCGTGTCTCTGTCTGAGGGTGTTATCTGGCCATGGGCGCTTGGCTCTCGCTTGGTGGCAGGATGGAAGTCACAGAAAATGAATGGCTTCGGTGCTACCCTCCCATGGAAGGATGGCAGTTGCTGGATGAACACCCCAGCTTCCCTGACCTTTGGTGGGACAGTCTTGAGGCACGTTCTGCACAGTTTCTCAGAGGATCTCCCGTGTGATAGCCCCAGACGCCCACGGTGAAAACATGCTCATCACCAACACCTTTGACTGGCTTCCCTCCCGTCCCCATCTCCCTTCCCCACCCCTTCCCTGTCCCTCCTGGATCACCTCACAACTAAGCTACTTGGACCCCAATTCCTGTCTCAGGATTTGCTTCTGTGAGAAAACATCTATCGTTCATCGGCCTTTTCTTATTCACAGAGTTTTGCATCTCAGTTTACATATCCACCTTGTGACACAGATCGATCACGAATCTCTGGGGATGCACCATGGAGCTCACTACTTTGCATCTTCACTGTTTACAAACACCTTTCCTTCTGTGGACTTCGTGGATAGAAAGAGGAAGGCAATCATGGTAAGTACAGTGCTTTCCAATCTGTGGATTGTGACCCATGAGGGAGTTATAATATTCATTTCTTTTTAAATGAAAGAAAACAAATATGACATATTAGAATGGACCACACATTCTAAGAGTACACACTATTATATGAACATTTCATTTTGGTCGCGTGCGAATATACTCACATGTTTGTAAAATATATTTCTCAACATGGGATCATGGTCAGAAATTTTGGAAGCCACTGTCGTATTGGGCCTCTGTGGTTTTACCTTCCCAAGATCCATTCTTACCTTTCCCTCCAGTAACAGCACCTATCTATGCCCCTAATTAGACATAGTCTTGGTGAAACTGTCAATCAAGGTGTTCCATCATTCTTTCATCAAAAGATGGTCACACGATCCATGACAGGTCCGTCAGATGACTGCTCCAGGGAACTCGAATCTAGAGAGGACACTTGCAAGGGCAGAAAATAGTTGAAGATACTTCATCCAAAGGGGATGCCTGGAAGTAACATCTATTTTTTTCCCTGCTACCTAGATCCTTGAACTTCCTTGATTTTTTTCCCCCTTCCAAACTTTTGTTGTTCAGCCATTTGGTTGGTTCTGTGAAATGTCTACGGATCACTTCTTTCTTTATTTTTTTGCTCCTTAGGTAGGTAGAGCTGTTTTCTGTTTCTAGAAAACAGAGCACTCCCATACCTGAAGGCTGTAGAGCTCGCTGACCCTAACTGTACTGCTTCCTGCCTGTGTGATGGAAAATTGCTTAACTTCTCTAAGTGTCAGTTTCCTCTCATGTCAAATGAATAATAGTAATGCTAGATTGAAGGGTATAGATGATGCTTCTATGACCACTGGCCCTCGACCTTCAATTAATGACTGCTACTATGGTGGACTAAATTCTATTTGTCTTTGTTTTACTTGTGATGACTTTTCACTTCTTAAATATCTGTGTAGTAAATGAATGAATTTACACGACAATGTGGATTTCCACAACTAAGATCAATAGTTGAATTTCTTTGGAAAGTTACAATCCTTTGGATATTAAACATGCCATTTTTTTGTTCAAAAACTTAATAGGAGAAAATCTTTGTAATCAGAGGTTAAACAAGAGTTCTTACTAATGATAGCAAAAGCATAATCCATAGAAGAAAAATTGATAAATTGGAATTAAAAATTTGGCTCTCTGTTAAGAGAATAAAAAGATAATCTAGAGACTGGAAGAAAATGTTTTGCATATCACATATCCAACGAAGGATTTGTATCTAGAATATATGAAACTTTAGAAACATACAGCTATTTTTAAAAAGGAGAAAAAGACATAGACTTGTCACCAAGGAGGACATATGGAAGGCAAAGAAGCACATTAAAAGATATTCAGCATCATTAGTCATCAAGGGAAAGCAAATTAAAGCCATAATGAAATGCAACTACTTACCTATCAAAATGGCTAAAAATAAAAATACTAACAATACCAAGTGCCGACAGGGGTGCAGAGCGACTGGAATGCTCCTGCATCGCCAGTGAGTATACAAACGGTTCAACTACTCTGGAAGATGATTGGATAGTTTCTCATAAAGTGAAACATACACTAACCACACATCCCAACAATCCCACTCTCAAGAAATGAAATGAAAATTTATGGTCACACAAAACCTGTACACATATTTATAGCAGCTCTAATCATCATCACCCCAAACCGGAAACAACTCAAATGTCCCTGAGCAGTGGAATGAATAAACAGACTCCGGTATGTCCATATGATGCAATAAAACTCAGCGACAAGAAGGAACTATCGATGCGCACAGCCGACTTAGAGGAATCTCAAAGGCATTGTTATGTCAAGTGAAAGAAGCCAGTCTCAGGTGACACACCATATGAGTCCATTTGTTCAGGGGTTAGGGGTTAGGTGGAGGGTTTGACATTAAAGAGATAGCACCAAGGAGTTCTTTAGGAGTGACTGAACTGCTCTGCATCCTGATTATCCTGATTATGCTGGTGGTTACATAAATCTACACATGTGTTAAAATTCACAGAAAAATCAGTTTCCTGTATGATAATTAGAAGAATATTTTTTTATGTTGATCATATGTTGAAATAATACTATTTGCACAGATCAAGTTCAATGAAACATATTATTAAAATTAAGTTCACCTCTTTCTTTTTATTTTAAAAAGTGTGGTTACCAGAAAGTTATAATTATAATATGTGGCTTGGGTTATAGGGTTGTTGGACAGCACTGCTCGGGGTGACACAGTCAGCGCTGCTCTGGATGACACAATCCCAGTGGGGAGGTCTGGATTTTTCTCTCTCCATCTGGTTGGGCAGGTGTAGGATGGCCCTTGCGGTGAGCAGGGCTAACACAAGCTACTGCGTCTGGAGGCTGCTCACTTCCTCCCAGTCTGTCTGAGGAGGTGAATGCCATGCTCAACATCTGCTTCCTTCTCTGTCTGATTGGCTCCTCCTAACCTTTGGAGGAGGAAAAAGTGAGGGCAGGACTAGACATCTCACAGAGGGGCAGGGCGAAGGATTAGATGCAGAAGAGCATCGGGCTTTGCCCTTAGGCTTGGGTTTGAATTCCATCTCAGCCACTAGCTGGCTGCACAGTTCTTGATGTTTCTTAACCCCAGTTTCTTCATGTGCGAGTGAGAAAAATAGTTCCCTCGGGGGTTTGCTCGCCTCATAGGGTTGTGGAGAGGACAAACTACAGGAGAGAGGGAGAATGCACAGAAAGCACCTACTAGGCCTTAAGGTACTGATTATTTTGCTATTTCTTTTCTTGCTTAGTGTGGTGTTTGCTCTCCTCAGGCTCTGCTTTCTCTCTCTCTCTCTCTCTCTCTCTCTCTCTCTCTCTCTCTCTCTCTCTCTCTCTCTCTCATTCTCGTTCTCCCTCTCGCTCTTTCTCTCAATCTCTCATCTTTCTGTCTTTCTTTTGCAGTTGAACCCTGCAGGCATTCTGCCCGACTTTTCTCCCTGATTCAGCACTGAGAAATGCCGAGACAAGCGTTCCCATGAAGCTGCTTGTCAGCAAACACCCACTCCTGTCTCCACTCTCCGCATGTGTGAGAGGCAGGCCTAGACTACACGCGAGGCCCTGGGCCATGCCAGCTCCCAGGCTGACTCACATACCCCCTGCTGTACAGAGACCTCCGGGCTGCGCTCCCAGCCTGTGAGATTAGAAATCAGAGGCTCCCAAACAATATGACAGTCCAGAGGGAAAACGTCCTCCCACTGTCTGTGGGGGGTTGTGGCAGTTTTCCTGGATTCAGTTTCAAAGGCAGAGAAGCCTTGGTTTTCAGGCATGTTACTGGTGTATGGTCTGCCCTTCTCACTTTCTCTCCTTTGCCTTTAGTTTCAATCGAGCTTTTATTATGTTATTCCAGTTGCTTACCTCCCACTGCTCAGCACTGCCATCAGATACCAGGTAGGTACAGTGTAGCCTTATCAGCTATGTGGATTTTCATCAAAGGAACTTATGAGGTACCCGCCTGGTCATGGTACTGTATGAAGCTCTGTGGAAGGGTAGCTAAACAGACATGAGAGGTCTCTTGGGGTTTGCACATGATGGCAGTCACAGTCGTTACCTGGTAGGGCTATCTTGATCACCAATCAGGACCGTGAGAGCTGCAAGGTCCTGTCAGATCTCGAGTTCAGAGGGCTGTGGTCTAAAGACCTCAGAAGCGGGCCTGAAGTGGGACCTTGGGCCATCAAAAGAAACCCTCTTTCATGAGACTGGCCGTGTGGCATGGTGGGAAAGCGCATGGGTTTTGGAACCTGGCAGCATCAGGTCCATCTGGGCTCTTCCACTTAGGAGCCTCCTGGGTGCAGCATCTAGTCTCTTGGTTTCTGGGTCTTGGTTCCTCATCTGTGATCAAGTACTAGTCTCACAGCTTGTTGAGAAAATGTCATACCTGCCGTTTATTGAGCTGCTGCTATATGCCAGTCACCGTGCTAACTCTTCTACGGGGACTTTCAAATTTAATCTGAACTTTCGGCAACCCCACGAAGCAGGTGTTGTTCTTATCTTCATTTTACAGATGAGGAAATTGAGGCTTAGAGACGTTAAACAATATGTTTAAGATCATATGGTTAGCAAATGGAGGAGACAGAATTTAAATTCTAGCAGTCATGCTGCCTGGCCCTGACTGCTCCGTGCCTGCGTTTAGGTGGGGACAGGGAAGGAGGGTCTGGGGCATCAGGGGTGGGGGTGCAGGCAGCTGAGAGTCCTCCTTTGGAAAGCATGGGGGTGGCAGGAGGTAAGACTCTGTGAGCTAAGGCTCTAAGCCTCCGAAGCCTGCTCCATTATCCCATTGCACTCCACTTACAAAGCATAAACTCGGTGGTGAAATTTGAGAATTTCGAGATGGCGACTGCAGAGCATTAAAACCAAGAGTTGGATCTTCTGAGTGTGGGGCCCTGTGTGACTGCACTGGCCAAATGCTCATGAAGTTGACTTTATTTCAAGTAAGTGCCTTTTATTTAGGGCATAAACTTTTCTAAAGCATGAAGCAAATGCTCACCTTTTCTTTTTGGTCTTTTTGGTGGCTCTTGTTATATATCGAGTTTAAGTTGGGAGTGCACTCATCTGCTTGGATGTGTATTTTAAAACACTCAGCACCGCCTCAGCCCTTGTGACTTGGGGAAAAGGAGCGCTGGGTAGTCTTTACAGAGTCTCTGCTGTCGCTTCGGTGGCCACACCGGAGACTCCTGAGCTTGCAGCTCCTCCCTACCCAGTTTGAAGAGTATTTAGTTCATGACTTCCCTGGGAGGTAGAAGAGTGCTGTGGTTTCAATTCCATAGAGTCCAAATACTTGGGCTTACATTCCAAACACCTGGGGTGATTAACCACGCTCCCAACTCTGTCCCTTTCTAGCCACTGACCTTGGGCAAATAACTCTATCCTTTTGAACCTCAGTTTTGCCATCTATAAAATAGGCATATGGTACCAATTTCTTATGACTCTTTGAGGATTATCAGTGACAATGGTGTGAAAAGCACCCAGCACAGTGCCTGGCATATGTTGACCACTGTTGTTATGCCTGAGTTTAAGAACAGCAGCAGAACTCAAGAGTGTGTGTGAGTAGGCAGTTAATTATCAAACTGGAATAGTGCCAGGTATAATGAATGAATTCTGAGAATTTTTTTCAGTAGTTTATCAGCTACTAACGATGCTTAAGATGTGTTCTTCATTTTATAGTTCATGAAGCCCTTTCTAACCTGTAATTCTATTTAAGCCTCACAATAGCCCTGCAAAACAGGAGTAGCAAGAATTTTATTATTCTGTTTTATAGATCAGGAAAATAGAGGCTCAGAGATTAATGGATTAACAACTGTGTTCATTTGTTCAACAGGCATTTAATGAGCACCTACTGTGTGTAAGGCACTATGTAAGGTTATGGGATAAAAATGAATAAAAATTGTTTTTTATCCTTTCTTAAAAAAATGAAGACTTATTTCTCATTCATGTTATTGGTCTATCACAGGTCAGCTGGTGGCTCTGCTCCCTCTAATTTTCACTCCAAATTAGACACATGGTGCAGCCACAGGTTGGAACATTGCTGGTTGTTGTGGCCAGAAGAAAAAGAGATCTGAGATCAGGATCTCACAGCAGCAATCAAATTCTCCACTCACACTTTTAAGATGTGCCCGCCCAACCACAGAAGGCAGGGCAGGAATTCTCCGAGGTGCCCAGAAGGCAGAGAGCTGGACCTACTTGGCAAACAGATTAACAACTACTCCAGCTAGGCAGGCTCTAAAGGATAGGTAGGAATCAGCTGACTATTGGTGGGGTGGGAGTGGGTGGGGAGAGTGGAAGAGGGTGAAGGTAAAGTGGAACTTTAAGGATATAGAGGATGGGTGTGGAAAGCAAAAGCAGAGCCAGGGGGCAGAAATATGCAAGGCAGTTGGGGGTGGAAGAGTGAGTCTGCCAGTCTGGCTGGAAGAGTTGGATTCAACTGTTTAGCAAATACCGACTCAGCTCCTATTGTGTATTAAGTATTGGCGATGCAAAGAAGCGAAAATGTAGTACTTACCTTTTGAACAGCTTACAGTCCAGTAGAAGAGCAAGGTTTTTCCGAGAGAACAAAGGGAATCAAGATATAAGAAAAAGTAGCCGATGCCTATGTTTGCCAGGTACTCTTCCGGGATCTGTACCTATCTGAACTCATTTCATCACCTTTGTAGCCCCACAAGGTGGTGCTTTTATCATCCGCATTTTACAGGTGGCAAAACTGAGGCATGAGAGAGCAGATGTGGACTTCGAATCCAGGCACTCCGAGTCCAGTGTTTGTGCCCTTAACAGTAAAAGTTGCACTCTGCTGCTTTTTGCTTGATAACACGTGAGTAGCGGCTATGCCTGTAATCTTGGATGGCAAGTAGTTTTGCCTTGAGATCAAAATGATAGATTGTTATTGGCTGCCTGAAGCTCCGTATTGGGAAGGTTTCCAAGACCAGGCTGGGACTCAGAGAGAAAAGAATGCCATGATTAATTAATAATGCCCACCGTCGTTGTGAGAAGTGGTGTTGTCAGCGCAAAATACTTGGTAACCTGGTGTAGTTAATGCCTACAGCAAAGTGTATTTAATCAATTTATTAACAAATAAAGAGAGTCAAACCCAAACAACTAATTCATTGACTATTTTCCTCATTTTTCAATCTGTTTTCTTACTCTGAGGCTCTATCACCTGTGTGGCAGCACAGGTACTCCTTGTTTGAACACTTAGCTGTCCTTTCTGGAGAATAATGTTTAAAATATCAAAAGTGCACCCCCTCAGACGAACATAACACCTTAATTGTCAAAACAATAAAGACATCAGCTGTGGAACATGTTCAATCCATTGCACCCCTGGCTCCAGTCATCAGCTGGGATGGCATGGCGATGCTAGCAATAAGAAAAGGATTCTAATTGCTGAATCCAATTTCTGTACAAAGAAGAATCCATCAGCTGACTTGGGAAATCCAGCCATAAGGGAATCCATCCGCAGCATGCATCATTAGTGAAATTTCCTGCCCAGAAATGTTTGAGGCTTTCCTTTGCAGGGATGGTTCTAGAAACATTGCCTCCCCCAGCCCCATCCCGAGTCTCTTTTCTTAGCTTTTCTTTCCTGGGTATCACTTCTCCCTGTGCTCAGACTTTTGTTTCTTTCTTATTCTTTCTCACACATTCCTAGGAGTGGATTCTAAATTTAGCTCCATGGAGACATAGAGACCCACTAGTAGCTTAGTGCTCAGATGATAAATAGGTTGCCTCTTCCGGGCCAGCTCTGATCAATTGCTGGTGGCTGCTGAAATGCTAAAATGAGAGGGCCGATGATGGACTTGGCCTGAAAGCATATTGGGATTGATTAGCAATGTCTGCCATGGGTATGGGCTAGGGATAATAATTTGTTAGGCTCCCACTGGCTCTGCCAAAGTGGAAAGCCTACACTGTTTTTATTGCTGTAATGTTGGTGAATGAGCTTGGGGTTTGGTCCTAGGAGATAATAGTTCAAGTCCTGTCTCTACTTTCTATGTGAATCTTGGATGTGTTACTTATCTCCTCTCAGTTTCAATAAAACTTGAATAAAAATAGTCCTCCTTATAAAGTGGTTGTAAATGTTGTAGGAATGATGCTCATTCATTGATTCATTCCTTCAACAAATGTTTGTTGAGCACAGTGTGAGGTGCTGGGGATACAATGGCGGGACAATATGGACATGGTTTCTGCCCACACAGAGCTTATAGTCTAGTGAGGGGATATATTGGTTTTCTATTGCTGTGCAACAAATAACCCACCAATTAACAGGCTAAAGCTACAAACATTTTTATGTCACATTTTCTGTGAGTCAGGAGTCTGGGCACGGCTTAGTTGGCTCTTGTGCTCAGAGCCTTATAAGGTTGCAGTCAGTGCTGCCCACTGAGCCATCCATGTTCTCATCTGGAAGCTTGACTAGGGAAAGTCTGCTTCCCAGCTCATTTACCTTGTTATAGGAATTCACTTTCTTACCATGGTGAGACTTTGGTTCCCTGGCTTTGGCTGGCTGTCAGCTGGATCCCATCCACAGGTCCTGCATGACCCACAGGACCACCCGTGACAAGCAGAGGCCTCTTGCAGGCACTTGACACATGGGCTTCTCCAGCATGGCCAGGTACCTCATCAAGCTAGCAGGAAGAGTCTCTCGCTCTTGTCTGCTGAGATGGAGTCTTACGTAACCTAATATCCTGGGGGGTGATAGCCTATCGCCTTGCTATATTCTGTTGATTAGAAGGAAGCCACAGGTCCTGCCCATAATCAAGGGGAAGAGATGACACCAAGGTATGGATAATAGGAAATAGAAACCACTGGGGGTCACTTTAGGGTCTCTCCACTGCAGAAACATACAAACGAGAGTTTATTTCTAAGAATATGTATATAAGGAGGATATATACACAAGAACAACAATAGTGTGATAATTGCTATGGTAAGGGAGATGCAGGGTATAAGAATATTGGGGCACTTGAACAGTCTCAGGATTGTCAGGGAGGACTTCCTGGAATAAGTAATTTTTTTTTTTTTTATTTTAAAGCTGAGACTCAAAGGATGAGTAGGATTATCCATATCCTAATGTACTATCTAGACATTATTTCTTCTTGTTTTCATTACCATGTGCCTCCCAAAATTGGAACAAGTCTTTAGATAAGGCCTTTCCAGCGCTAATTACAGTGAGACCCTTTCCATACTTGCTCTGAGATCTCTTCTTTGTTGATGCACCCCAGAGAAAGTCAGCTCCTGGGCTCAGGCTTTGTGGGATGGCAAGGAGGTAAGTACCAGGCTGGGAGGGTGATGGCAGATGGGATTCTAGGGGTGTCATTGATGTTTCCCTGGAAGGGTGGGGAGCTGACGGTGGCTCTAGGGCAGAGTGAGAAAACCACCATCTGTTTCCAATTGAGCCTATGGTTGAAGGATCTATGGCCTAGTCAAAGCTTTTGCCACTCCATGTGGATCTGTTTAGAAATAATGAGAGCAATAATAATTGTCATCCAAAGTTATGTTTTATTTTATTAAGCTTTTAATAGACATTACTCATCATTATCAAGAACAATGCATCATAGTTTTGACCACTTGCAGTGTGACAGACACTGGTTAAACCCTAAGTGCTTGGGTTGGATTATCTGTCTCAAAAAGAAGCTTCCTCCATGTCTTTTAACCTGAGATGCTGATGACAAGATTGTCTTCCTGTTTCTTTGCTGCTTATTAAAATTCTTCTCATCCTGCATGCTCCATCTCATGTCCAACGTCTTCTAAGAAATTGGCCATGACCGCTTCAGTGCATATCATCAGTTCCACCAAGTTCATCACACCATCAGCTTCTGTCTTCCATCACTTGCTAACGAGAATCATAGCATTTAGGTGTTCCATCCACCTGTCCCTTGCTAGCTGCACTTCTACCTTACAGTCTCTCCCCTATGACAGTCTGACCACTTTCAGCCTGGTCACTCTGCCTGCAATCCCTCCTCCCCTCTGTTCCAGCCTAGAAAGTGCAGACAGATTGAATTTCCTAAGCTTCAGCCTTGATTGTGTCACTTTATCACTCAGAAACTTTCAGTACCTCATCTTTAACGCACCAATTTCACTTCCAGCAATTTATCCTCCAGACTTGCGTGCCCATGTGTGAAATGATGGCTGTTGTACATACCGAGTGCTGTATTACTTACAACAGCAACAAGTCTGGAGTAACCTGAATATCCATCAGTGTGGGCTTGGTTAGTAAGGCCTGGTACATTTAGAGCAGTGTTTTTTAAGTCTGGTTGCACATGTGGGTCATCTGGGTGTGGTACATTAGAATGACCACAAATTCTCTGCCACTCCTCCTATTGAGAGGTAAAGCCTAATCCCCCTTCTCATAAATAGGAATAGTCCTTTGTTTAGGAACTGGCTTGATCAAGAGAATGGGATCCAATAGATGATCTGAGACCTCCAAGGCTAACTCATAAGAAGCCTTGTAGTTTCTGCACTGGCCTCTTGGAATTTTAGCTCCAGGATGAGCCAGCTTCCGTGTAAGAATCCTGACTGTTCTGAGACCACCATGCTGTAAGGAAGCCTGATTTAGCTGCATGCAGAAGAGGAAGAAGTGGGGGTGGAGAGAGAGAGAGAGTAAGAGAGAGAAAGACAGAGAGAGAGAGGGAGAGAGAGAGAGATCCTTCCAGCCTCAGCTGCTGCAGTCATCCCAGCCCAGCCCAGGCACCAGACGTCCAGAATGTGAGTGAGGATGCCTTCTTGAATATTCAAGCCTCTACAGACGTGACATGAAGAATAACCAAGGGTCCCAGCTGATGTCAGAGTCAAGGCACCAGATACCTGGCTCCCGTGGAGCCATTGCAGCCATCTTCCAAGCCACCCTGGGAGGCCCTCGATCATTGTGGAGCAGAGACAAGCTGTCCCTATTGTACCCTGCCAGAATTCTTGACTCCCCAAATTGCGAGCATAATGAAATGTTTATTGTTCATGATTTTGAGGTGGTTTATTATAGAGGAGTAGATCAGTGAGACTCCTGGGGATCTTTCAAAATCTCCCCAGACCTATCTAATGAACCACCATGTTGAGAACCACTGGTTTAGACAATTAAATGCTGCCTATTCATTTAAATGAATAAAGAAGTTCTTTATGATTTCTGCTAAGGGATGATGTCCAAGTTATATTGTGGAGGGAAAAATAGAAAGTTATCAGAACAATTTTTATACTATGCTACCATTTGTGTAAAAAAAAATGTGGGTCTGGGTTATTTCTGGAAGAATATATAAGAAAGTGGTAAGTAAGCCAATTTTTTGGCTCCAGAGAGGGACACTGAGTGGCTGAAGAAGAGAGGAAACATTTAATCTAATACTTTGTGATAGCTTTCATTTGAAAACATGTGAATACACCAATTCACTAATAAATAAATCTTGCCTGTTGTTTACCTGGAAAACGGCAAATTCTTTAGCCTGATCTAGCCTCAGCCCTTATTTCCAGGCTTATTATCTTATTATTTATTCCTCTTATTTTACATTAAAACTGGCTATGGTAAGTAGAATCATGCCATCTCCCCCCATCCCCAAGATGTCCATGTCCTACTTCCTGGAGACTGAGCATATTACCTCATTGGCAAAAGGGACTTTGCTGATGTGAGTTAAGGATCTTGAGATGGGGAGATTATCCTGGATTATTTAATCACAGGGTCCTTGTGAGTGAAATACAGAAATAGAAGGGTCAGAGAAGGAGAAGGGGCATGGAAGCAGAGGTCAGAATGATGTGATTGCTGACTTTGAAGATGGAGGAAGGGGCCATGGGCCAAGCACAGCAGGTGGCCTCCAGAAGCAGGAATAGGCAAGGAAACAGATTCTCCCCTAGAGCCTCCAGAAAGAACAGAGTCCTGCCATACCTGGCTTTTGCTCAGTAACACCCAGGTCAGACTTACTGTTTTAAGCCACTGCATTTGTGGAAATTTGTTATAGCAGCTGTGGGAAACTAACAGAGTGGTGTCTCTCCAGATAATAGTCCAGGAAATAGGCCTTTTGAGGGAACGTTAATGAAAATAATAAAAAAATTCTCCAAAGTCAAATAAAAAACAAATTATAATTTCAATCACATCCAACGAGCTATAGTTTGTATACAAAACATACACCAAAATGCACACATTTCATGTGTAGCATCCAATGAGTTTTGTATATGCATATACATGTCTCACATCCTTTGTTTTACATCTCTTGTGGCACATGAATTGCATAATGGTTAATATTAATGCAATCTTATGTTATATTTGCATAGATAGATAGTCATATAGATGGTCTTTTTCTGAGGAGAATGAATGACTATTTGCTTTCCTATTACATGATTATCAGGATGTGGTCAAATGGTCAGTAGGAGTCAAAGAAGGTATGCCACGAGGTAACGCTTGAGCTGCCCTAGGCCTGGGAAAACATTCTTAAGCTCTGCCACGGCAGCCTGTAGCTATGTGAGCTGAGTAGGCTGATATTGGATAGCTCCCTCGTCTTCATACCTCATACCCAGCCCAACACATTCCCAGTCCTGTGGATTTTACTTCTGCACCACATCCCTCATCCATAGCTTTCTCTTTATCCCCTCTGCAGGCACCCTTATTCAGGTCCTACCACATCTCGTCTGCACCATTATGATAGCCTCCTAAACAGTCTCCCACCTTTAGTCTTGCTCATCATCTGATCTACTTTCCATTCTAATACCAAGATCCCAGTCTTCTTGTTTTTTTGCCTAAAAATTTGAACATGGTTGCCTATTGTTTATAAGATCAAGTTGGGAGGGCTGGCATGGCCAGTGTGCCCCTCTCCACATGAGGCCCTTACTCCCTCAAACTTCACTTCCTGTTAATACTTTCCTATGCATCCTTTTTTCCAACCACTGGAAGGAGTGCTCCTCAGAGGTTCAAGGACACACCCTGCCTTTAATGAAGCCATGTTGTTCCATCATCTGAGATGCTCCTCCCCTTCTCCTTCTGGCAAACTCCTCGTCATTCGAAGACTTCTAATCTTCCCAAGGCACAATGAATCCTTTGCTTCACTACACTCCAGTTGTATTTTGTATACATTCCTTTGGAATAACTCTTACCTAATTACATTACAATGATAAGGTATTGTTTAGATTCTGTCTCCCTAGCTAGAATAGGAGTCTTGTAAAACCCAAATGCCATGCTTTATCTTTGTATCCCCACCACTTAGCGCAGCGCCTGGCAAAACATATTTGCAGCTAACAATGACTAATGCTTATTGAGTTCCTAGTGTGTGCTAGGCACTGCACTTCACTCAGCACGTTCATGGGTTAATTTGATTATTTCACTTATTTCTCATGAGGGAGGTTTTGTTACTGTCTGTGTGTTGCAGGAGAGAAAACTGAGCCTCAGAGAGGTTAAGGAAATTTCTAAGGACACACAATGCACAATGGGTAAGTGGTAGAATGTGTATTTGAACCCTAGTTTATTCAATTTGTTCTCTTAATACTAGTTACTGGTATTTCTTGAATGAACCCACGAGCATAGTCAGTTTGAATATTTAAAGTGTGTATCTGCAAGCAGCAGAGCTCGACCATTCCCTTGGCTTGAAAAAGAGAGAGGAGACTTCTTTGCAGAGACCTGTGAAGGTAAAAGATAAGGGGAGGAAGACTCAGAGAAGTGAAGAGACTTGCCCCAGGATACCAGGGAGTAAGTGATGGGGTCAGGGTTTTAACTGAAATAGGTCTCCAGGGTCGGGGTCCTGAAGCTCGGCTCCTGCGTCCAGCAGCTCCCTTCTCCAGGGAAGTTCCAAGGCTAAGGTCTTTCTCATGGCAGCTTTAAGGGGTCAAGAGAGAGTCCCTCCCAGGCCTCCCTCCTCCACTGCCAGTAGCCAAGAGCTATCTGAGCTCTTGGCTTTTTTAGGTTTCCATACAAGGAAATTCTAGAATTCTCTGTGCTCCTGGCAAGAGCCCTGTTTCTCCTTCAACAATCATAGCCTCTCCTGGTTCCTGCTTTGGTACCCTCAGGATCGATCTTACATGTTCTTTATCGCTGCTTATACCGGGCCCCCGCTTCCCAGAACATCCTTCATCTCTTGCATCTTCATCCCTACCCCGCTCTGCGCATTCTCTTCTTCCACAAGCCCATCACTTACTGCTCCCCGTCTCCTGAAACACTGTTGCTGTCACCCTGGGACCCATGGTCAGCCTTCAGCAAAATCTCCTATATCTTTGCCATCTTCCTTGAGTGTTGTCTTTACCTCCTTTCTATAGAAACTGGATGTCACCTGAGGACACAGCAGCCCTTTCCGAAGGTGTTCTAGGCACATAGGCCTAGATGTGGGATAGGTATCCTCTTTGCCCCCTCGTGCTCTTTCTAGATCATTTTACCATCACCTTACTAAAGATGCAAAACTTTAAATCCTCCTAGTAGCAGTTGGAGTGCTCACCCTACTCTCCTCAATAACTTGAAGACTTTAGCTCCTGGCTCACTGTCATTCTCCCCCAAACTATTCCTGTCCCAATTCTTGGTGATTTCAGTGCCTGTGTAGATAATCCAGTGCCCTCCAATGATCTTGTCCATCATCTTACCTGAGCCACGTACTCCCATAGTCATACCCTTGAATAATGCTGCCCAACAGAACTTTCTATGTTGATGGAAATGCTCTTTATCTGCACTGTCCAATAGAGTAGCATGGCTGTTGTAGGGAATGACAAGAAAATAAAGTCTCTACATGTCTGTACGGACACGACCATCATAGGCCTAACGACATAGTATGTACCAACGACAAGGTAACCTTTTTTCCCAAATATTTTCAATCTGCAGTTGGCTGAATCTGCAGGTGTGGAACCCATGGATACAGGGGGCAGACTGTACGCACTTGCTGTAATTTCTTCTCCTCAGGGCTTTGCATTTTCTGTTCTCTTTACCTGACATGCTTTTCCAGGAAATACCCACCAAGCCTATCTCTTCATTTCTTTTGGGTCTTTGCACAAATATCACCTCTGATCATACTATTTTAAACAGCAAAACATTCCCCCCCTTCCCTATCCCATTTTAATTTTTCTTCATAGTACTTCCCACCACCTGACACGCTATGACTCTATTCGTTTGATACTCGAGGGCAGGAACTTTTCATCTTTTTTTTTTTTTTTTTTTTTTTTGCCATTGCTGAATCTTAGCACCTAGAATAGTGTCTGGTCCATAACAGGCCCTAATGAATGTGGAAAGAATGATACAGTGACTTCTGTTCTCTGACATTCCTACTGGTTTGTAGCAATGGTGCAATTTTTCCTTACAAAGAAGGACAGCTATTCAGAATGATGTTACCACCCACCGCCCTCACTGAGAAGTTCTTAGAACAGAGCTTCTCAGACCTTAATGTGCACTTGAGTCGCCTGGGGATCTTGTTAAACTGCAGCTTCTGAGTTGGCAGGTCTGGGCTGGGGCCTGCGGTCCTGCATTTCTAACACGTTCCCAGGTCAGAGAGGTGCTCCTGATCCAGACCATGCTTTGAGTAGCAAAGCTGCATTGTTAATCTTAAACCTCATTCTTTCTTTTCTAAAAAAGTAGAGTGAGCATAAATACTTACACAGCACATTTACATATTTACAGTGTAAACCTGACCTTGAGTTCATGTGGTTCTGTGGTCAGTGCCTCCGTAGCTGCAGGTTACTCATTTGTGCACAGCTTCATCCATCACTGCATATGCTGTGGGAGGAAGTGTTGGCCGGTTAGGCTGTTTAAGGATGACTGTTTATTGTTCTGGGCAGAATGGACAGAATTAGTTTTTTGTTTTATTTTTGCTTTTGCGTGTGTGCGTATGTGTGCAAGAATATTATTACTGCTGCTACTTAAGTTTTCTAGCAATTGTTTGATGCCATTTGCCATGTTTTAGCATGACACCAATGCAAAGACAAGCCCTACCTTTCTGCTCAGGTTATTATTATTACATCACTTTGCCTCTGTCTAGAGAACAAGGTGGAGTGTTTCCTATGGTAATTACCATCATTAATTAGTTTTAAAATCATAGTCAGGGCCTCCCTACGCAGTTTGTAAATGTCACGAGGAGGCTCGGCTGGTGTGGGAGGGGGAGAGTGGAGATTGAAAACCAGTCAACACCTCTTTGTCAAGCCAGGCACTCCAGCTGAGGTTGCATTGCCTTTTCCTCTTACAGGGGGGTGCCCTTTTGCAAAGGTCATAAAGCTAGAGAGCGCTGAGCACAGCACTTTGATTTTAGGGATGTGGAGATACTGAGGACTGGAGCACTTGCTCGAGTTCTCATCATCACCATCATCAACAGCATCACCAGCACCGTCAGCATCACAACATTCACTGAGGACACAAGGCACTGGGCTCTACATACATTGTCTCATTGGTTCTGTACAACGACCACCCCTCATCAAGGTAAGTATTATTATTTTTATTACTACTGCTATTATTATTATTATTATTATTATTATTATTTTCATCCTCTTTGCAGAGTTAGAAACTGAAACGTGGAGAGGTTCAGCAACATGCCTAGGATCACAGAGCTGTGTTAAGTATAATTTTCAAACATGAAAACCATGGTTCTCAGGCAAATATTAAATAGTCCCACGTCAAAGATTTTATTTAACTCATTAGTGAGTAAGAGAACCAATAAGATAATTATAAAATATATGCAAAGAGCATTAGAGAATTTAGGCAAATGAAAGTGACTTAAAGAACTATAAGGAAACTGTGGCAGGCTGAACAATGGTCCCCCCAATATGTCCATGTCCTGATTCCTGAAACCTGTGACTATGTCACCTTACACGCGATGTCACCTTACATGTCGAAGGACTTTGCAGATGTGAGGAAGGATTTCGAGATCAGATTATTCTGAACTATCTGGGTAGGTCCAATGTCATCACAGCATCTTTACAAGAGGGAGCCAGGATTGCTGGGTGACAGAGAAGATGTAAGAATGGAGACGGAGGTCGGAGCGATGTGCTTTGAAGATGGAGAAAGGGGCCACACACCAAGGAGTATATGTGACCCTGGAATCTGAAAAAAGGCAGGTAATAGATCCTTTTCTAGATCCTCCAGAAGGAACCAGCCCTGCTGACACCTGATTTTAGCCCAGCGAAATTGACTTTTGACTTCTGACGTCTGGAACTTTAAGATAAATTGATGTTGTTTTAAGCCCTAGGATGTGGCAAATTGTTATAGCAACAGGAGGAAATTAATACAGAAAGGTTGCTGGATTAGATAGAAAGACTGGTTAATATCCAACAGGCCTATAAACCACAACTCTCAGAGCTAATTCTCTTACCAGAGTTAAATTATTTGCATCTTTACTGGACCAAAATACACGAGTTAACCTCTGCCCCCTACAGAGATGAAAATTGCCTAGTCAGTAGAAAGTCATGCTCAGGGTTGCACTATAATCTCTTCTGCATATCCCAAGTTTAGGCTGCTATTTGGACAGCTAGATGGTGCAGGAGCTGAGATTTGAACTAGGCCCATCCAAGTGCAAAATTTATGCTTTTAACTGTTAAGGGACATACCTTCTCACTAGCATTAGCTAATGAACTAGCAAGGCAACCCAAGGCAAAGAAAATTATGCATAGGAATTGAGAACACAGCTCAGAGATTGCCAGAGTGGATTCACCAACCTCACGATGGTGCTTCCGCAAAATAGAGGACCCAGAGAGATCCTTGCTCCTTTCTTAATTCCCATAAGAAATTCCTGTTCTAGCTCCCTGAAAACTTAGAGTCAAGCTTTCAGTGGGTGGTTTAAATGGATTCCTGGTTGGTATAACTTGGGAGACGTCATGGAAAGCCGAAATACTGTCCCTACTCCTCCCAACCTGGCTCAGGAGCAAAGGTTCCCTGAAAGTTCCATCTTTAAAAATACATTACTTGGTTAAACATCATGACACTTTACCTAGTAAATGCTTGATAAAGATTTGAATTGTAGGTGGTTTGGAGGAAGGGAGAGGTGGAGCTGGGGAGTAGCCAGCAAGAGCAAAAGGGTGGCGTTAAAAATGAGCGTGGCATTCCTAAGAGATGGCTCAGTGAAGTTACTGACTGCAGCTGGGAACTTTTATTGGGAAGTGAGATCTGTGCTTGGTTAGGTAAAGTGTGGCTAGAGGCTTAGATAAGGGCTTGGAAATGTCAGTTTACCTTAGAGGGCAATCATTCTCGACTAGGCATTAGAATAAGCTGGGGAGAGTGAAGAAACCCTAGTGCACAGTATCAGTTTGTTAGGGCTGCCTAACAAAGTACCACAGACTGGGGGACTTGAACAACAGAAGTTTATTTTCTCACAGTTCTGGATGCTAGAAGTTCAAGATCAAATCATTAATAGGGTTGGTTCCTTCTGAGGCCTCTCTCCTTGACTTGTTGACTTGTCTTCTTGTGTCTTCATGTGGTCTTCCTCTGTAACTGTGTCCAAATTTCCTTGTATAAGCACACCTGTTAGATTGGATTAGGGTCCATCGTAAAGACCTAGTTTTTAACTTGATTAGCTTTTAAAAGATCCTATCTTCAAATACAGTCACATTGTGAGGTACTGGGGGTTAGGACTTCGATATATGAATATTGGGGGAACACAATTCATCCCATAACAACCCCATCCCTAGAGACTGATTCAAGTGATCAGGAACGGGGCTGAGGCTTTGGTGTGGAAAGCTTCATTTTGATGCATGCCCAGGAATGAGAACCATTGTTGTGGGGTCCACAGTGTAGCCTATTGAGGGTGAAAGCTGGAGAGTTCAGGCACTATATCATAGTTATATCTGTGGTGTGTTCCCAAGACATAACCCAGGGACTTTCCCATAATAAACAAATGAGAAATGACATCAAATGAGTGTGTGAAACACTGTGTAAATAAGCAAAAGAGAAAGAAAGTATGTGATAGGCAAATGTATAGAAACACACTAAATGGGGACAAATCCATACAAATCAGACCATGAAACTATGGCTATCAGTTGCCAATCAGAAAAGGGATGTGCCAGTCACTGCAGATTGTTGGCTACATGATGTGCACTGCGTGCTTCTTATTAGAATAAGAAATCCTGCTCGTTATTCAGAGGAGCATTAAAAAAAAGTTGTAGTTCCTTACAGAGGTGTCCCTGATGTCAACAGACCCAGGGGTCACCTTGGGGCTCCTACTTTGAGGAGTGAGTGAAAGAAGAAATGAAGACAGCTTGCAGCTGGCAGCTTAAATACGTTGGTGTCGTTACGTACATATCTGCCACCCTCACCTTTCCACGTTTGCTGTCCCAGCCTGCTGTGGGCAGCTGGACCACGTTTCTCCCCGCTGTCTTATGCTCCTGGGCACAGCTTCTCGGTTCCTTTGATAAAGGCTGCCCTTTTTATTTTACACAGACTTCAATTGGTAAAAAAGGACAGGGCAAGATAAAGGTCTAGGAGAAAACCTTATACCTCTAGAATATGTTAGCATGCAAAAGAACCGTTCATTGGTCCTAGATCCTGAAAGATTGGTTCTGTTTATCTTGTATGAAACCTCGGTGGGTCAACACTTGGAGAATGTGTGTAATTTTAGTCATTGCACTGCTCGAGGGAGGACATGTGGAGGACACACAGGAAAGAGGCAAGCTAAATTATTAAGAAGACTCTTATTTGAGTAAGAGCTCAGAGGATATGGACTCAAGTATGGAAAGGCCAAAGTTTTAAAGAAATGAGCAAATGCTATGAATTTATAAAGGGCTTAGAAAAGATGCCTGTAAATAAATTTGTTCACCAAATTCCAATAGACTCAAATGAATTTTCAAAAGGCTAAAAGAATTACAAATATTGATTACAAATATTGAATGTGAATGATTTTAAACCATGGTAATAAACACATAGAATTTATTATATTTAGAAGTAGCACTGTTTGAAAAGATAAAGTGCCTTAAAATTTTGGATAAGTTCATGGGTAATGGAACAAGAATGAGTCTTTGGAGGCTGGAGGATGCTCTAAATACAGCCTTGCCCATGAAGGGCAATCACAGGCACCCCCAATTCTTCTGTCAGGGACAGTGTTAGACAAGTGTGCAGATGGATCACAGATGAGCCTGGGACAAGCTCAGGACTCAGCAATGCTTTGAGAATAAATAAGGAATCTGCCTATTTTTGAGGTGTGTGTGTGTGTATGTTTGATAGGTATGGTTACATTAGAATTAGTGGCATGGATGAATGATTAAACAAAATAACTAAAGGAAAACAATGAGTAGAGGGCTTTTTTGTAATATTTAATTTTGAAACAATTATATATTCACAGGATGTTTCAAAAAATAGTACCGAGTCTTATATTTCACCCAGCTTCCCCGCCATGGTGATGTCTTATAAAACTGCAGTACAATTTTAAAACCAGGAAATCGACATTGGTATATTACTGTTGCCTGCAGACTTTATTTCGTTTTCACCATTCTTAAAGCCTGTATTCATTTATGTGTGTCTGTATAATTTTATTCCTGTGTAGATTCCTATAACCACCATCACAGTCAAAATGCAGAGTTTCTCTGTCACCATAGAACTCCACGTTACCTCTTGTATTCCCACTTCCTTATCTTCCTCCTTCCCTGGCAACTGCTAATCTGGTCTCCATTTTTATAGTTTTGTCATTTCGACAATATTTTCAAAATTGAATCGACTTCAAAGGGTATGTAACCTTTACAGACAGACTTTTCCCATTAGGCAAAGTGCCCTCATTGGGGACTATCCAGATTGTCACATGTACTAATAGTTCATTTGTTTTGTTGTTGAGTAGTATTCTGATGAATGGATATACCAGGGTATATTCTATCACTCACCTAATAAAGGACATATGGTTTGTTTTCAGTATTTTGCTATTATGAATATAACTACTATGAACATTCATGGACATGTTTTCTTGTGAACATAAGTTTTCATTTCTCTGAGATAAATACCCAGAAGCGTGATTGCTGGGTTATAGGTTACGTGCATGTTTAGTTTCGTAAGAAACTCCCAAACTGTTTTCCATAGTGGCTGTACCATTTTACATTGCCACCAGCAATGTCTGAGAGATCCAATTTCTCTGTATCCTCACCAGCATTTAATATTATCATTTCTTTTTATTTTAGCTAGTCTAATAGTGTATAGGATATGTCACTGTGGTTTTAATTTGCATTATCTTAATGCCTAATGATGTTCAACAACTTTCTTGTGCTTATTCGCTGTCTATATATTTGTGACATATCTATTCATGTCTTTTGGCCTTTTTCTAATTGGGTAGTTTGTCTGTTTTTTTACTATTGAGTTTTGAGAGGCCTTTATATAGTCTCGATACAAGGCGTTTGTCAAATATGTGACTTCAAACACTTTGTCCTTGTTTGCAGCTTGTCTTTTCATCCTAAAGACCTAAACAGGGTCTTTCACAGCACAAAACAAGTGGAGGTTTTAAATTTCCACATGGAAAAGCCTGACCTCTACTTGAGGGCTCCCAAAATGGTCCTGCATTGGTTATTGCTCATGAAGGCAGATCACGGGTCTAATTCCCATTTGGGTGTGCTTATTCAGATTTACAATAGCTCACCCACCACGGGCTTAACTCTATTCAGGGGCCACACGTCCGTGTTTTTCAGGACATCACAAAAGGATGAGCTGAGAAAGACTAGTCTACTACTGAGAGAACAGCTGAAGGTCAAGTCCTCAGTGATCCAGAAAGTAAATCTGTAGCATCCTCCCCTTTAGAAAACTAGAAAATGCACCATCATCATTTTGTGAATGCACCAGCATTCACAAAGCCAAGAGGCTTCTCGAAGCATTTTTACCACAACATAAAGTAACAAACAGACTTGATTCATCGGGTGAACCAATACAGAGAGCCAAAACACACATGGAATTCAAAACCAGAAATAATCTCAAGTTTGAGTCATCCAATGTGCTTGTCTACATTGATTGCATCCACCAGAGCAAAGTCAAATCTGCTCCATGTGGCAAATGCAGCCTCAGGTTGAGAGTTGCTGCCATGGAGATCGTCAGAGGGAAGAGTTTCTGACACCTTGTCAGCCTGAAAGGAATGGATTACAACTCCATCTTATGTAAATTTCCACCGTGGAGAAAAAGATTAAAAGGAAAATAATCATGCTTTAGTCATTTTCATTTAGGGTAATAAGATCCTTTAATTACTTCTTGGGAAAAAGGCAACAACTGTTTTATCACAAATGGTAAGACACTTTATTTGACATATTGCAGGAACCCAATCTTTAGCTGAAACTTTGACCTACTAGTTGTGATAATTATGTTTGTAAGAGAAAGGGGGATTTTCTTTAAACATATAACATAAGCCAATTGGACATGAACATTTAAGGATGAATTGTACCAGTATGAATCCTGGAAGTAGAAAAAGAAATCGTGCCCTTCCTGCCTCTCCATGTCCAGGCTGAGTGGGTCTGAAGAGGGCGGACTGTCAGGTAAAGACCGTATTACAGGATCAGTAAGGGAACACCACATGTTTGCTATACTACAATGTTAATTCTCTTCATTTGGCTGCACTCCCCACTTCTCATGTGAGGATGCACCTCACCCCAGCTCTCAGCCCGCTGGGTCACTTTAATGAATGACTGCATCTCATTCACACAACTCTTTGATGTTGTTGTTGTTGTTATTATTATTATTATTGTTATTATTATTACTTGCCAATGAAGGAACTTCTCCTCAGGCAGAGTAACTTGCTCAAGGTATTGACCAGGATTGGAACCCAGAGTCTTACTCCAGAGTTCATATTCTCAAGTATCCCCACAATCTGCTTCTGTCAGGTGAATGTCCATCTTTGACCTCCACTTAATAAGAATCCCAAATAACAGATAATTTAGGTTGTGTTTCTCAGGACCACAGGATAAGTCTGGGGGGATTTTGGGGCAAATCATCTGCAGAAGTTAATCTTATTTTGGGAATTCTACTGGCAGCTTAAGGTAGGGGAAAATTTGTTTTACCCTGGCTTCCTCTAGGTTCTGTAAGGAATGTAAAAAAGATGGTGAGAGGATGGTGAAACGACTGTGTTCTCTCTTTGCTCAGGGTATCAGCTCCCAGCTTCCAGAGATGATACCAGGGTCCAGTGTCTGGGTATACCTGCCTATGGACTCAGAACAAGCTGGAAGTCAAGTGTATGGCTCAGATCCTCAGGAAGATAGGAGAGCCAGGACACATATATCAGAAGAATTCAAGACTCACGAGAGCAGTGATTTTGTCAGTTTTGTTCACTGCTGGATCACTGACACCTGGACAATTGCTTGGCCAGGTAGTAGCTCTATAAACATTTGTTGAATGAACGAATAAATGAAAAAATGAATGAATGTAGCAGGTGCTGGTAGGGCTTCCTATTTCTTCAGTTACTATCAAGATGAAGGACGTCAAAATTAGGGGTATTTAGACACGCATCAGAAATTTTCAGCTGCCATACATCCTGACTTCATACTCCTAATAATTATTATATTTAATTCAATCTTCCTTTTAAAGAAGTAACTCTTTTTTCTTTTGTTATCTTCAGACTCCCCTCTTACCTGCTAACTTAAGTCCTTTCTACCCTAAAATATCTTAACTTGATCCTGTATCTTTATCTATAATCTTTCTATTTCTACTTATCCTTTCAGCCAAATTTCTTAGGTTATCTATAATTCGTTTCTACCATCCCTCTTTCTATGCAGTCCTCAAACCCATTATTAACTAACTCACAATCCCCCACAACCCCACCAAAGTATTGTCATCAATATCCAATACTTTACCAATTCAATGAATACATTGCAGTTTTTCATTTTCATGAAATGTACTTTAGTTGCATTTGAAAGAGCAGTCCATTCCATGTTAAAATTCTCCTTCCTTGGTGAGTGTGACATCATCTGATTTGGATTTTACCCTTCATTCTCTGACCACTCTTTCTTCATAGATTTCTCTTCCTTTATTCACATGGAGGTTCTATGAGGTTCCATCTTCTGGCCACTGTCTGTCTTGCTCCACACATTCTCCTTATGTTAGCCTTGTGTTTGAGCTCATGAATGTTCACATGATCCAGACAGGCCAATCAAAGTCTTCCCTGGGAATTTTGTTAGAATTATCAGGAAAATGAGTTCTCTTTTCTTGGAGACAATTAGCTTTAAGGATCACATTAGTCTGGAGCTGCCTGGGACCATCTTCTCCAGCAGCAGAGAGGCTGCCTGAGCATAAAGTCAAAACATGGGGAAGCAGAGTAGAAAGTCATGTTGTCATCATGTTGCCACTGTATCTAGGCATATCTGGAGATTAAATTAATCTTGGACTCTAAAGTTCTGTGAATTAATATATTCTTTTTAAAGCAGGTTTGAGTTATGCTTCTGACACCTGCAACCAAGAGTCCTGAAAAATATGCCTTGTGCTGTCTTCCTATTTTCAGTGTGGTCTTCATAACTACAATTCTCTCACTGCGCCAGGAGGATTAACAAAAGATGTTCAACTGGCAGCGCCACTTCCCTGCTTAAGATCCTTCGATGGCTCCCTAGAGCCTGCTCAGGGGAGCCAAACTCAAGAGCCTTGAGGAAACAGGCAGATGATGTAAATGAGGGAAGAGGGCCAATCAAAGGGGGCTCAGCTGGAGAGTAGGTGCCACGCCTCCAGCTATTATATCCAGAATGAAAACACTGTGTGACTGCCACACCAAATACATCTGGAGGCTGGATTTGACCTCCAGGCTCCAAAGTTGCAATCTCTGGCCCATACTACAAGTTCAAGTTCCTGCACACAGCCCGGGAAGCCTTTGTGACCAAGCCCCTGACACTTCTCAAGACTCATTTCATTCTGTCATCAGATGCTGTAGTTATACTAAATCACTGCCAACATCTTTCACCATCCCATGCTTTTGCTTATGTTGTTCCTTTACCTAGGACCTCTGTCCACCCATTCTTTATATCATCATCTTCATTTTGCTAAATTCTATTTGTTTCAGTATTCATCTCAGGTATTATCAACTCCAGGGATCCTGCTTTTAATGGGATAGGTGTCCTTCCTCCATGCTCCCACAGCTGGCTGTATATTTCTCTGTCATTGCACCTGACATACACACCAGACCATGTTGATTTCTAACCCACAACCATTCCCTTCCCTGTTTACTTGCTGGCAGAATATACCTCTCTCAACAAAGACCGAAAAACCTGAGACTTCTTTCCCAGCCTGCCTTGCACCTAGGGTCTGGGACGTGATCCAATCCAGCTCAAAGGGATTGAATAGGAAATCTACTAAAGTATTCTCGGGAAAGATTTTCCTCCATGACAACAAAGGGGTGATGCAGAGAACACCCTTCCTTTTCATTTCTGCTGTTGGATGTCGTTCTGTGAGGAGTGAGGTTTAGAGCTGCAGCAGCCATCGTATAGCTATGGGGGAAAGCCAAGGGAATCACAGGGAAGGTGAAGCAGATTCCTGCCATCCCTGAGCTGCTGAACCAGCCTGGGAACTTTCTCCTTCAGCCTTTTTAAGATGTGAGATATGGCAATAACCCCTTTTGACTAAGTCAGAATTTTGTAGAATATTCTGTTACTTGCAGCTGAACACATTCGAAATGATTCAGCATATTATGTTCACATTGCCTTGTGTTTTTCTCCTCTACTATTCTCTTATTTGTAGGGTGGGATGATCATATACTCATCTTTGTACCCCTGGTGTTTAGCACAGAGTAGGAACTCAGTAAATGTTCACAGAAGTATTTATTTTTCCATAATGTTTTCACTAAGAGCTACAGAAAATGGTGTGTGCCAGACAATGTCTCATTTAGGAGATGGCCCCAGAGTGTTGAGGAGTGGGAAATATGACAGTGAATCTTATTATGTGTAACTGGGATTTATGGGAATGAAGGATCTGATACGAATGTTGCATCATCTCAGTGAAATTGACTAGTGCTATTCAAATTGTTCACAAAGCCTAGCATGCATATCAGATAATAGTGTAGTGTGTTGGTTGAAGAGGGGAAGAGTGGTAGGCACTTACCGCCCCCTCCTCCATGCTGAGCATCTTTCACATCCTGCTTGGGTCCCTGAGCCCTCTTTTCTGACCCCATGCCCTGGGTCAGAAAAACAAAAATGATAGCTGCCCCCATAATCTCAAACCCATCAAACCCCTTGGATATCCCTTAGCCCTTAGTTACTGCCTAAACTCTATTATTTAGAGTTGAAGGTTGCCATTAGCTTTGTAGAGGTTTGTGAGGTTCCATTTTTATTGAAATGTTTAGAACATGATACCAGCTATGGCTAAAAATGGTGCAATGAATCAAAAGGAAGTTACTTTGGAGAATCCATTTGGCAGCCCAAGTCCTCCAAGTACATGCATCTAATTTTATGGTTTGTAATACAAATCAGTTGATTTTGTCATATCATAGGGAGCTTGTTCGTTTTGGCAACCCGCGCGAACCAAGGGCAGACATTCTTATACGGGCTGTGGGCTGTTTTGTTCTTACTAATAAGGGAGGAAAATCCCTTTGGATCTCAATAATGACTCACAGAAAAGCCATTCCACTTTTCACATTTACAGAGCAATGCTAACTTAAGTCCTAATCTCAGATCTTCTCGACTCTGAAATTTAGATAGTGAAGTGGAAATCTCCAAGTGATTTGGGTCTCATAGTTTAGAATCTCTGCAGCCAAGAAAATGATTTATGTAACAGTGAAGCTGAGGTGCAGGGTGGATGTGGAGGGTGGAGGGTGCTATGGTGATAACACTACACCTAGATCATTAATGTCCACCCGCAAAAGAAACCCAGAGTCTGAGTGCTTGTGGATATAGGTGTTTTCTAAGGAGAGGTTAGATTACATTTCCATTTCTTCATGGCTACCAGTTTTCTTCCCTTTGGTTTCGGAAAAGTTCATGTAAGTCCCTCAGCCTGGATAAATTACAGCCTATGGCCAACAAGCTACTCTATATCCTCAAACTCTTGGCTTAGTTCCCTCACCTCTATGGCGTCCTTGAATCTTGTCTCTTCTCTAACAAAACAGCAGTCTTGAAGCACCCTCAATTTCAGTCTATTATTTCTCTCATGCTCCTTGTAACCCAGGATAGAAAGATACTTCTTGTTTCCTCTTTGATTAACAACGCTGTTCCCTTCATGCTATAACTCCTTTGCAGTTTATATTATCCATCCATCCACCCATTCATCCATCTGTCCATTCATCCATTTATCTACCTACCCATCCATCTAACAAATATTTGTTGAGTGCTTTCTATTTGCCAGTAATTGTTCCAGGAGCTGCAGATAACAGTGGTGAACAAGCCAGGCATGTCCCTGTTGTCACAGAGTTAGCATTTCAGCTTGTATACAGCGATAAACGAATGAACACTAAGCATACATCAATAGTGAGAGTGCTATAAAAAAAAACATGGTGGCGGCCATGAGAAAGGGGCCTTTCAGGTCTCATGCTGCAGGGTGTTGAGTGACCGAGGGCCCCAGCAGCTGAATTCTGAAATCTATCTCTATGTTTGCCTGGGACCTTGCTTCTCAGGAACTGCTTCTCGCCAATAACAGAGCAGGGCAGGGACATGAAGAGAGATGCAGAGCCCATTGATAGGAAACTTCGCTTTGCGTATTCTCTGAAGCTCTATGAAGATTTTGCTGAGTTTTCTTAGAAGCGCATTGTAGTCTAAGACCTTCCCTCTTCCCTCCTTGTCTCCTCCTCCCCCTCCCCCCTTCTCTCTCTCCTTCAGTCCAGAGCAGACCTTCACTGCAGCCAGCCAGCTCCCCCAGCCAATCCCAGTTCCCTCATGTTTCCCCTGATACAATTTTGCATTTCTTATCCCACCTTGCTGTCTTTCTCCTAGAGGACCTGGACTAATAGGAGCCTGATGCGGCTTGAAAGAAAGTCGTGACTAGGAGTGGGGCTGTTTTGGATACAGGGCCAGGACAGGCCTCTTGGGGGAGGTGCCTATGTTAAGGGACCTGACTGGAATGTGGGGGTGACCCATGCAGATGCCTGGGGGAGCCGCCCTTGGGGATGAAGGAAGAAGGAAGAGCACAGGTCGAGACTTAGAGACCTGGGTTTCTGAGGGTTCCCTTAAAATTACTGAGGCACGGAGAGTGAAGCAGGCAGATTTCTGGGTTCCCTCCAAACTCCTGCCAGTTTCCTTCATCCGTTTTGCATATTTGGCTTCCTCAAAGATTTCAGATGAACAATGAGTTCCAGGTTTAAACACAAATACTCTGAAAACCACTGTTCTGGATGAACTCTACGATTTCTGCTCCATTTTATGACTTTATGAGGCTATTGGCCATGGGGAGAATGGGTGGTGGAAGAAATTACCTCTCTTTGGAAGCCTAATTGTTCCACAGAGATACTGGATTAGTGCGAGGCAGGTGTAGATAAGGGGAATTAGAGCAAGTGATTAAAGGACTTAATGCATGGAGTCTGGTGGAGAGAGCTGGTGCTTGATGATTTGGGGAATTTCATGTGAAGCTGTGAAGCCTTGCAGTTGAATGGCAGCTGGAGGAGACCAGCTCATATCAGGTCGGCAGGCGTGGACACAGGACAGGCGTGAGTGCCAAGGCCTGGGAGGGGATGGGGGTCAAAGGGTCGTCCTCCATGTGGAATGGAGGGGGTTTAGAGAAGCAGTGGAGGATAACATCTGCGCTCACGGACTTTGGTTTCAAAATGTAAAATATTAATATTGCCCAGGAGAAAGGTGACAGAATTTACCTGTTATCAGAGAGTTGGTAACGGAATTTATAAAAATTTCCTGGCACTTCTTTAGTGATAAAACTTTGTATTTTTCCTGCTTTGTTTTCAGTAGAAAGAGGTTAGCAGCACTAATGCAAAGACCGAGTTTGATGTGAGAGGCTTTTTCAAAACATTTTTTTCCAGTCATTAAGACTGTGTAGAGAATGCCAGAACCACTGATAGGAAAGTGAATGTATAACACACGAGGTGAAGATATGCTCGCCCAGTGAGGACTCAGGGAATCCTTGAAGTATGCTTTAGTTTGTTTAGTTTGTATGTACATAAGAGGCTCAACTACAATGGCTAAAACATACAAGAGTTTATTGTCTCATGTAAAAAAAACAATTGGAGGTAAGTTGTGCAGGGCTGCTAAGGCAGATCCGTGAATTTTCTGCTCTGTGTGCCTTTTATCCTCATGGTCCAAGATGGCTGCTAATGCTCTTGCTATTACATCTGCTTTCAAAGCAGCAGGAAGGAGAAATGTAAGACCTGTCTTGTCCCCATTAGGAAGCCATTTAGGATGTCCCATACAACATTTCTGCTTATATATTATTGGCTAGAACTTAGTTTTATGAGCACATCTTGCTACAAAGGAGGTTGAGAAATAAATGATAATGTTCTCAGTTTAAAATTCAGATTTTAATTCATAAGGAAGAAGGGGAAATGGCTTTTGGGGGGCAACCAGATGTCTGAGTAAACTACTGAGAAGTATACATACTAGAAATGGAACACAACATTCATTCATTCATTTATTCATTCATTTACCGAATCACTTGCTTACTCATTAATTCAACAAATACTGAGTTCTTGGGTGCTGGAGACCTGAGAATGAATAGGGCACTATTTCTGCCCTCAGAGTGCTCCCTAAGTGTTCAGTGATAAGGACAGTGGCATGTGAGAAGTGATTTGACAGATGATTCTATGTTTAGTGAGAGCCGGAGCAAAAATTTAGCTCTAGTTGGGCTGGGGAGAAAAGAAGACATGTGAACTGGGACTTGGAGAATGATAGGAATTCTTCAAGTGCAGATAGGGAAAAGGCATTCTAGGTGGGACAGGTGGTAGGACAGGCAGTATATTCAAAGTCCCGTTGGTGTGAAATAGTATGAAGGACCCACTTGGGAGCTGCAAGTACAGCCAGAGCAAAGCTGAAGGATGGCAGAGATGGACGATGAAGGCCTTTGGTATTCTGCTAAAGACTTAAAAAAAAAAGCTTATCTATTGTAGTTTATTTGATTCTGCCGGTTCTGAGCCTTAGGAAGCACTGTTGTTCCTGCTCACCCCTCTGGGAGCTTCCACCATTGGGAAGAACATGCCCAGTTCTTGCGGTTCCTTCAACCTGGGCTTCAGAATGACATGCATGAAGCAGACTTGGGCTTGACCCACAGCTTGAAGCAGAACTACCCTAGCCACCTCTCAAGGCTATGAGCAATGCTGATTTTGTTTGCTTTGCACATTTGTAATTGTTTGTAAGGCAGTGTCATTGTAGTAGAAGCCTGCTAATATATCTGGTAGTTAGATTCCTCTCTGTCATCTCACACTGTGAGTGCTAGACAGGGCATGTAGCCAAGCCTACCTGTCGGGTCTACCAGATGACCTCAGAGGGAACTGCCCAACAAAGGCGGCATTCCATAAACCAGAGATTTGAGGCTCATCAGGACGCGAGAGCTGGCACTCAGGTGGATGGTGGGTTTTGTTGAGATTAGGGCTTCTCAGCCTTAGCAATACTGACTTTTGTTGTTGGGGGCTGTCCTGTGCATAGAAATTTAGAGGCATCCCTGGTTTTTACCTATTAAGTGCCAGTGGCACCCCTTCCCCTAATCCGTGCCAACCACAAATCTCCCCTGACATTGTCAAAGATCTCTTGGGTAGCAAAATCATTCCCAGTTGAGAACCACTCATTTATCTGATCCGGCTTCAGTTTTTCTGTTAAAGATAAGCACAGAAATGAGAATGAATGACACCATTTATTGAGCACTTACTGAAGTCCAGGCATTTTTTAAAGCACTTTCAGGAATTACTCTAATTTGGAAAGCTCATTACTTAGCTAAGGCTGCCATAATAAAACACCACAGAGTAGGTGGCTCGAACAATAGAAATGCGCTTTCTCACTGGTCCAGTGGCTGGAAATCTGAGATCAGGGCCAGTTAATTCTGAGACTGTTGTCATTGGCTTGGAGGTGGCATTTCCTCCGATGGTCCTTCCTCTGTGTGTGTCTGTATCCTGATCACCTCTTCTCATGAGGACTCAGGTCATGTTGGATCATGACCTGATTTAAGTTAATTACCTTTTTAAAAACCGATTCTTTAAATAGAGTCACATTCTGAGGTACTGGGGATTAGGACTTCAACATACAAATTCTTAGGGGACACAATTCAGCCATTGGAGAAAGTTTATGAATGGAGACAGAGGTTAAATCACACTTGCTTTTGTAACATGTTTAGAATGTGGGACCAACCCCAATAACCCCAGAATCTGTGCTTTCGACCATGTTCCACACTGCCTCGCCTAGAGATTAATCCTGCGAGGGACTCAGGAAGTGAGGCACTACATGAGGGTTTTGACATGAATTCTGTGTGTGTGGGTGTGTATGTGTTTTATAGTAGAAAAAAAAGAACAGGCTTGTTCAGGTATGATGTTCACTCCCCTTCACTGGTGTGTGGGAAGAACCTCCCCGGATCAGTTTCCCTGCTCAGAGATTGTGGGAAGTTCTCGGCCACTGCAGAGCTGGTCTGGACAACTCAATTCTACACAGTAAAGATATTTTGTGGACCCTGTGCCTCTTTGATAGTAGAGGTTAAAAAGCCCTTAAAATTTTCTACCTGTTCATCTAACAATTCTACTCCTTGGAATTTATTCTTAGGAAGGAATCAAATATGTGAATGAAGATTTATGCATAGGATATTTGATTTTAGCATGATTTGCAAGAGCAAACATTGGATAGATATTGGATAAATAAATTATGCATGTCCATATGGTGGGATGTTCAACTTGTAGATGAATATTTTCTTCCAAGGGAAAAACTTCATGATATATTAGTCCTTGAGAAAAATAGATTCAAATGCCATATAGAGGATGAGCCCAGTTTCTGAAATTGTGTATATTTGGCACCGTCATCCTGGACGAGTAGAGTCTTGTCAAATGCAGTGGAAGTGAATTGTATTTATGGTTTCCCGCTGTTCTATCGAGCTTGTTCTGTAGATATTATCCTGCTCCTTGATGAAACTGGGGCAAGTCCCAGGACTTCTTTGGTCATTCTTACCTAAGAAAAAGTCATCCAGTCACTTCTATTTCAAAAACATAGTCTCCATGTACTAATCATTATGTTTACTCTAGAGTAAGGACTCAAACCCTCCACTCTTCATTGCAGGTGAGAATTTCTTCCCTCTCCCAGCTCAGTGGCATCGGGCTGGCCCCTGAAATGAGTAGTGTAGGGGTGTCGTGTCTCTCTTTCTTCATCTGGTGCTTCTGATTTGCTCCCACACCCCCTGGGCTCTCTCCTGTGCCTCTAGAATTGAGAAGGGGGAACGAGAAGGAAAGTGGTGGGGAGAGACTTACTGGACTGGTGTCATCCTAGCCATCATCCAGGTCTGTCAGTTGACTGACCGTCTCCTGCGTTCTTTCATGGTCCTTTGAAGCCGGCCTCCCCCTGTTCCTGGTGGGTACCAGCCATTCGCTTGGCCAGGAGCTTGTGTCCTTTCTGATGGTTCCTGCATGATTTCTCCCTCAGCTCCAGGACCTGGCGGCACACCTCCTAGAATAGTTCTGTTTCACAGGAAGCTTTCGCACACCTTGGGGAAAGCAACCCACCTTCGACACAGCAACTCCTCACTCATGCTCATCGCAGCTGGCTGGCCACAGTCTCTGGCCATTTAGATTCTTCGGGGTGAGTCGGGCATCACTCTGCGGAGTCCCTCGTGTTCCATGCATCGAGCCTTCGAAGAGGTCTCATTGAAGCCCCTTTGCCTCGGCTCTGGGTGAGACGACAGAGCCCCACCCCCACAGGAGCGAGACTTCTAGGCATGACAGCTCTCTCCCCAGGTCCGTATCCAACACCAACCCCTATCTCTGCCTCTCCAGCTTCTTTAAGTTTCCGGAGGTGGGTAGATTGGTCTCTTGAAGCCTGGCTCCTCCCTACGATTTTGTGATCTCACCCCTCACTTTGAAGTGGGAAGCAGCGAGCTCTTGTTGTCTTGGAGCCTCAGCCGATAGCGAAACAGAAAGAACCTGTTTTTAACATCCTGTTTAGCACAAACAGAATTAAAGAGGCAGATGACACGCACATTAGTCGTGCAGAGGCATCTGGGGGAGAGAGGAGGATGGACGTCGGGCTAGGATGATCTCCAGGGTTCCTTCCGATCCAGAGACTGCATGGCAGGCTGGCAGAAAATAAAAGAAAGTGTCAGACATAAATGCTGACTGGGATGTTGGAGACAAGACACCCATGCAGCACGAGAGTGTTGGGCCATCAAGATCGTCCTTGATTAAAATAAATGCCCTCAGTGTGAATTATCAACGGTTGAGTCATTTGGAACAAGTTTTATTGCTCAGAGAAGAGAGAGGGGTCAGCTTGTCACTGCAGAAAGTTTCCACGAGAGAGTATATGCCAGCTAAGCTGAGTGTCACAGCGAGGCCTTGCTTCAGGTCCCCAAGCCTCTCCTCCCAGGCTCTGCGCTCACTTGTTCGCTCAGGTGCCGTCCTGCCAGGAAGTCACTCTCAGTCCCTGCAGCTGGAGGCAAGACAAGTCGTCTCTCATTCCTACTGTATCCTGTCTACACTCCTGGTTTGCCTCGGCTCACGGGGGGAAACACACACACGTCATTATTATCACTATTATTGTTGTTGTTATTATTATTATTTTCAAGGCACTGGGTTGGTCGCAGGCTGAGTCGGGATTAGCGCCGGGTTTCTGGGGACAGGCCTCTATCCTCTCCTGTCTAGCATTCTAGGTCTTATTCAGGCACCAGAAGCCTGGAAAGCATTTTACAGGATATTCTAATCCTCCTGGCGTTTGCGATAGGGCCCACGTGCCCAAACCCATCTTGCGTGTTGCCAGCTGGGAGCCTCTGGGAACGGAGCTGCTCCCCAGAGACAGAGAAAATGCAGCCTAAGGTGAGGGGCCACGGAAGGCTGAGCCCCCAGTGCTGGTCCTGCCGAGGAGGCTGGCTCGTCCCACCTGGCCGCCCTCCCTTCTGTGCATCTTTACCGAGAGTTTGGCTGGCGTTTCAGGAGGCCCCGGGCTGAGGTGCTGGGCATGCGTTAGCTCTCTGGGAGAAAAGGAAAGGCCTGGTGGGAGCCCCACTTCTCTGCCAGCACTATTAGAGAAAAGGCAGTTGCCTTGAATTACTGTGATTTTAAGTAGCCTGGTCAAAGCCTCCTGTTCTGCAGGATGGAAACCAAGGCACAGAGAAGGGTAGTGATGCTCGAGTTCATCTTTCTGGTTTAGAGGTGGCCAGTACTAGGCCAGCTGGAGAGAGGTCGGGACATCCTCTAACTTTGCCCAGGTGCCACCTCCTCTGGGGTGACTGCCCTGCTTCTTCAGGCTGAGTTAGATGCTCCCGTACGCACCAGGGCCACTGGACTTATCCTTGGACTGTAGGAGCCCTCCCCACTAAGCCATGTGCCCCTGGAGGGCCAGGCACATGTATGTATCGTCCCTAGGTCACCAGGAGAGGGCCGCGGTGGGCCTGCAGGGTCCCGTTGGTTGTGGTGGGGCCCTGGCGTCAGGGCTGGCTTCTCCTTCCCAAGTCAGACCTGCTCTACCTGTTGACAGTCTTCTCCCTTTTTGTCACAGGGAGCCTCAGAGGCTGAGCAGTTTCTTCTGAGGATTCCAGCCTCTTCATACCAGGAAGGCAGCCCTGCCAGGAGACAGCTGGAGTTTCTGGCTAGTTTCCCAGTGAAAGGAAAACGGGAAGAGGTTCTAGAACATCACCTCCCAATAGAAGAATAATGTGGAAAAGGGAAACAAAACAGGTGAAATTAATTTTAGTAATACATTTTATTTGATCCAAGATATCCAAAATACTATCATTTTCACATGTAATCAGTATAAACCATTATGAATGAGATGTCTTGCCTTTTTTTTTTTGTACTAAGTGCTCAAAATCTGATATGTATTTTATATGTATTACAACACCTCTCAATCCAGACTCTAAACTTTCACGGAAAATACTTGATGTTATAAAACTTACAGATTTTATAAAATTTACAGATGAAAAAATGGATTGACCTGCTCATGTTGTTCAAAACATACTTAAAGTTTTCCAACACCTGAATTAAGTATCTGTTTTTAAACTTAGATTAATTAAAATGGAATAAAATAATTCAGTTCCTCAGTCACACTGGTCACTTTTCAAGTCACACCCAGGCTTGAGAAGGTGGGATGGCAGCCAAGGGAAGGGGCAGTTGAATCAAAGAGAAAAGTCCAATGGCTCCAAGGGGCGGTGGCCGCTGCACCCAGCATTTCTGTGTGTTCAAGCATGAGTTTCACTTATTTCACTCAAGCCTTCAGGGGCTGAAGGCAGGTGGCAGTGATGGTGGGAGACTTGGTGGGGTTTCACCTCTGTGCACTTCCTGCAGCATCAGGAAGTGTGGACAGCACTGCTGTTGCTGGGGGACATGGAGGGTTGAAACTCTGGGCGGAGTCCCCTAGTCCAGGGACAACCCTGGCAAGAATAGCAGGGGAATTGGGGAAGCCCTGGGAACTGACAGAGGAAACAGCTCCTCCCCCTACTGGAATCCAGGGGAACAGCAGCCCTGCCTGGCTGGAGTGACTCAAGAGTTTCAGGGGGAGGCAGCTCATTATTTCCTTGAGTCCACCTTCCTGTGCAGAAGGGAGCGACAGGAGCCAGGTGGGGCATGGTGGGCAGGCACCAAGGAAAGGCTGGATCCCTTTTGAGGTTCCAAGTCTCGGAACACAGAGGCTCCAGACTTTGGAAGCATAGAGACAATTAGTCTGGAAAGGAATCTAAAAAGTGTAGGTAAGATCATTTAATAAAGTTCTGTGATTTCCAAACTCAAAACAAAACTATTTGTTTTTCTTTAGACTTAGGGTCAGCCAACAAATATTTGTTAGAAATCCACAATCGTCATATTCAGAAAGGCCTCACATGTTGAAATATACATTTTAAAACGTGACATAAAACTCGCTTCGGTGGTCTCTTCTAACGTATTCATACACTGAAAGCAATAATGTACATAGTAAAAAATTGGAACTGTGCTAAAGGTTATGCGGTGGAAAGTAAACTCCTCTCTTTTTGTCCTGAATGTCTTTTTAAAACGATCAAAGCACCTGGCATATGGTAGCTGTTGCACAAGTGTTTATCAAATGTTGAATGTGGACCAGAAAACTAACAGCAACAAAATGGTATTATTAAACCACAAACCAGCTGGGCAGTGTGTGAGGGATGGGGTTGGTGGGCCACAGAAGGTGGGGTGACAGCGGCTTCTTCAGTGTTGCTTTTGAATTCGAGAGTTTTACTCGTTTTCATCCAGGCGCTTTACTGAACATCTGGAGAAAGTGCTCTGATTGTTACTCTGAGCCTCTCTCTTCTCTGCAGAGAACGGAGGATATTAGGACAGACAAGGATAGTGCTTTTCAGAGCTCGTGGAGGTCAAGTGAAGTGCAGGGGTTGGTGTTGGATGTGATAGACTTGTCTCCCTTCCAGAAAAAAAGAGGAAGCTTTAAGCCAGGTTCTCTCCTTGGCAGGTGGGTTGAGCGACCTTAGGCAAATTCAGTGGATTTCAGGCTTGTGGACAGGGATTTAAAGGGGACTAAAAGGCAGTTTTTATTGCCCAGGAATTTGCTTCTGGGGGAAGACAGAGGTGTAAACCACTAATTGATAATACAGCACAGAATATGCTGCTAGCTAATGGTGAATTTCCTTAGGGTCCAGAAGAGGGGTCAAATCTCACGGATGGCCTGCTTTTATAAAGAAAATGATAATGGTTCATGCATGCTTGTTTGTTTATGTGTTGTCTGTGGCTGCCTTTGCCTCCTAATGGCAGAGATGAGGACTTACAAGAGGGACTTCAAAGTCTAAAATATTACAATCTGGCCCTTTATAGAAAAAGTTTGTCAATCTCTGGCCTAAAGGAAGGGATAGAGGAGGCATGTTGGCGTGGCTTCTGGGGATGAGGAGGAGCAGAAGGGGGTAATTCCGGGCACAGGCGACGGCCTGAGCAAAGGCATGGCAGCCCGATTCCAGCATGGAGGGGCAGGCCAGGCTCGAAATTCAGCTCTTCAAGCTGTTTCTCACCTCAGCTGAAAGGAATTGCATTGATTTTTCCACACCTTGTAGAAGAGAAAGAGAGAAGATGAATGAGCTGAAGTCTAGAAATGCTTTGAGAATAATATGAGAAAAGCAGTCATTAATCCAAAGACATTATTTCTATTTTATTGTTAAATGGATGCTAATTTTCTTCTTTTCTTTTTTTTTTTCCTTCCCAGCCCTGGCTGCCAATTTCCTTCTTCCGGTTATTCTGCCTTGAAAAACAAAGTAAAGCAAAACAAAACAAAATGAAACACCAGGCATACCGCCACAAACCAGGAATGTGTTTACTTCAAGAAATGTATTTTTGTTCTTTTTCAAATAGGTTCACACGATCCAAATAGGTGCAAATACATTTGATAAGGTCCAGAATTCAAAAAGGTTCAAGGGTATAGGAAGAAATACCTCCCTCCCATTCTGCAGCCTCTCTGTTCTCCACCCTGGGGACAGCCAAGGGTATCAGTTTCTTGCACTATATATCCTTTCTGAGATCTTTCAGGCAGGTACTAATATTTACACACATTATATTTTCTTCTTTTTAGCACAAATGATTATCTCCTATATATACCATTTTGCACTTTGCTTTCCTCACCTTAGTCACGGATTTTGAAAAGCGTTTCACATCCATACAGACGGAGCGTCCCGTTCTCTTTTACTGCTGCATAGTGTCCCATCACGTGCAAGCACCATATTATATGTAAGTCTTTTAGTGGCAAATAGGACGGTTGCTTCCCACTTTCCTGCCAGCAACTAGCCCTGCGTAGCATTGCTGGGTTCGGGGACTAGATAGAAGTCCATGGTGCTGGTGGCTTTAGAGACAGCCGTTCCTTAGTCCTCTACAGGTGAACGAGGGGGAGAGGAGAGTTAGATTCCAGCAGTCACACTGGCAGGGTCCTTCTGCCTCCTTTGGCTGTCTGAGGGATTAACCTTGTTCCTGAGATTGCGCTCCCACAGGCTGCTATGGGAAAAGCACCTTTTATAACTGGAAATTGAAGGCAAGATTATTCTGATGTAGTCGGATTGAGTGGTGGTGATGGCATTTGGCAGGTGTATTAGTCATGACATTTTTGCTGAAATTTATAAACACCTACCCCAAACTAGTTTAAGCAAAAAGGAGGCTTTGTGGACTTATACAGGCAAACAAGTCAGACACAACTAGCTGCCTTCCAAATATGCCTTCCTTCTATCTTCTCTATGTGCCCAATTAAAAACACTCAGCACTCCAGACTCCCTTGCAGTTAGAGGTGGCCATGTAATCCTTTTCTGAATACTGAGATATAAATGGAAGCATACAGAGTGGGACTTCTGGAAATCCTCACAAAAGGGGACATATTTAGCTGGCACATACTTTTTTGTCTTTCTTATCTTGAATGTGGCTATGACACCCAGAGATGCAACAATCGTCTTGGGAGATGAGAAGGAGAGCCAGGTGATGAGGATGGTGGAGCAAAATGGTAGGAAGATGCTGGGTCTCTGCTATCATCATGGGGCCAGCGTACCAGGGCTCACCTGCCAGTCTTTAGATCACTTGCTAACTGAGAAAAAGAAACTTCTCTTTGGTTAAGTCCTGGACTTGAGCTCTTATTACGAGCAGTTAAATGCAGGGCTAGCCCTGATCCAGTGCAACTGCACTGAGGGATTTGCATAGTGTCAAGATTCTCTGTCTCTTTCTAGTTTAGTCTCTCAGAATTCTTGAAGGGGCAAGGGACATGGTGCCAGCTGACAGCTCTCCTAATCCTGGAAAAAAGAGGGAGCTACCCCTTTGACTCCAAATGAGAGGGGGGGAAAAAAAAAACTCCAGGGGAGAAATCTGATTGGTTTGGAGAATACTCCTTGAACCAATCACCCGTGGACTAAGGGAGGAGCTAATATGATTGGCCAAGCCTGTGTCAATCCATTGAAAGCTTTAAACAGGGGAGTGGCATTATCAGAACTTCTATCTTCCTGAGCCCAGATCCTTGTGAGCCCTGGCTACTGTCTGTCTTTACTTTCCATTTTCTGGCTTCTCTATCATTCTTATTGGCCTCGTTCTTCATTTGTCTTGGCTGCCTTTGGTCTCTGTTACCCACCATTGCTGCCCCCTCTTCCACCTCCTTCACCAAATAGTCCTGGGCTGATTCTGGCCTTCCCGGTGGGGGACTGGTGCCAACTGGGTGTCCTCCTGAGGATGATTTCACCCGAGCAGCTCTTGCCTGCCCTCTTCTGGGCAGTGGTGGATACAGCTGCCTGCTCTTCCGTAGCTGGGTATAAACTGCTCAACAGCCTTGTCTCTTGATGTTGTTTCTGTCTTCTTATATCTGCCCCCAGGACCTCCTTAATTACTGACACATCAAGCAAGAAGTTTGTTTTTGAGTGACTACCATGTGTGTAGGTTTGTTTCGTGGTAGTCATGTATAGAAAACACTTCTGGCCTTGTACTGACCTAGATATTTTTCATTGTGGAATCTAAGCGCTACATAAATGTCAGAATATTAATTTTTGCTAATTTACATCTCTGTCCTATTTGTCTGAACCAAGGTCATTTCAGTTTATTTCAGCCATTGAAGAGATAACGTGTTTGAACTTTATAAAGATGTAAGGCTTATATAGTTATATTCCCGTGGAGGGTAGTCTTCTCAATAAATCACACCCCGATGCTCTCATCAAACTACAGAAGTCCATGAATATGTTTTCATTATTCACCATAGAATCAAGGCAATGCCCCAATTAATGGTTTTGCTCAGAGGTACCTGCTGTTCATAGGGAATTTTGGCCTTTAACATTGATCAGGAACTACCCCTGGGGTTTTAGATCTCATAAAACCTCCCAGCAGAACACCAGGCGGGTTCTTGGCCTTAAGGTGGGTGATGAAATTATTTTTTCTGAATAAGTGGATTTCCTTGGGCCAAGTCTAAACCCTTGCCTTTGTAGATTGGTTAGCAGATGCTCATTCGAATGCCTTGGCTCTAGACCCAGCCGTCTCTTCACGGTGCCAAGGCCACATCTTGCTTTCCTGGGTCCATGTTTCCAGTTCTCTTGTTCCCCCATTCATTGAAGCCCAGCCTATCTCTTAAAACCTACTTCTAATCGCTTTCCTCTGAAATCCCTTCCCTGCATCATGATTTTTCTTTCTGCTAAACAATCACACTTCCATAGTCGGTGGCTTTTATTTAGCGAACGTCATGTGTTATATTTTGGCATTGTTTTACTTTTTAATATAACATTACTTATACATTTGTACTGTCATTTAACTTTATAGAAGTTTATGTTCCATGTCTTTCTTTGAATAATAAAATCTTTAGTGCCAGAGACTGTATCTTACTTGGTTTTTTACCCCCAACACAGAATGCTGACTATTGCTATATGTTCAAAAGATGAGCAGCAAGCAGTTGATTGATGGGCTGTTGTATCATTTGCCTATCTTAGCTCTAATTAGTATACTTTCCTGAGAACTATTTACAAAAGACAGATTGGCCCGGGCCATCATTAACACTTCCTTGAAATATTTTCATGCATTTAGATGCTTTGCAAAATGTATTGCCCAAATAGTGCTGTGCGTCTATGTGCGCACATGACAAAGGTAAGCCAGATGAAGACCATCGTTTTAATTTATTGTCGATGCATGATCATTTTAAAATTTGGTGTTTCACTTTCATCAAAATTATACACGTATATAAGATTAGGGGTTGTCTTAGTCTGCTTGGGCTGTCATAGCAAAACCGTAGACTGGGTGGCTTAAACAACACACATTTATTTCTCACAGTTCTGGAGGCTGGAAGTCCAAGATCATGGTGCCAGCAGAATTGAAAGATTTCTGGTGATAATTCCTTTCTGGCCTGTCTTCTTGTTGTGTCCTCACATGGGGTGGTGGGGGGAGGGGAGGGGAAGGGAGATAACTCCAGTCTCTCTTTTTATAAGGACACTGATCCCACCATGGGATCCTATTTTCCTTCCAAAGACCTCAACTCCAAATTCCACCACTTTGGGGATTAGGGTTTCAAAACATAAATTTTGGGCAACAAAAAGTCAGTCCATAACAAGGGTCAAAGATTTCACAAGGGACATTAAAAACCAGCAGCTCCCCCTATCCCATCATTTTCCTGCTCTCTAGAATTGACACGTTTAACTTTTTTACTTGGTCATTTCGATATTACCTCCTTATCTCTATAATATGCTTATAATGTTCCTTTCTTTTAAATACTTTCAGCTTTAGGCATTACCTATTAGCCTGTCACTATTTTAGCTCTCTTTGACCATGCCTACCCTGCCCCATCATGTACTCACCCTCCCACAATCTCTCTACTGTTATTTTATAATTTTCCTTAGGTTAATATTTAGTGTGTATATTATCCTGTCTCTATAAGCATTTTTTACAGCTGAAACATGATTATGTTTATTTTATAGTACAGCTTTTAGGTTTTCTTGGAGTTAATAGTTATATTGTTCTTTCCTCCTCTGTTTTGTTTTCTATTGCTAATTTATCCCAAACTCTCTCCTCAATTTTTTAATGCTTCTCTCAATATTTTTATTCACATTGGGTATTCCAACAAGGCCATCCTTTTGGTTTTCTCTGCTGTGCTCTCCTGAGCTGTTCCAATCTGGACTATTTCTTTTCTAGGCTGAGTACACAGCTTTCCTTCTTGGATCATCCTTCACCATTATTCCTGAGATTCCTTTGACTCTTCATGGATTGATGCTCATATTTCCCAGACCCTGTGTCTTCCTCTTTTTTGATTTACCTCCTAATTTGGATGACCAACTTTTCTAGGAGCTTCTTGAGAAAGGGTATATGGGAGGTAAATGTTTTGAGAACTATTATATATGAAATTTTGCATTCCATTTTCACATTTAATTGTTTGCTTGGTTAGGTATGTAATTCTAGGCTGGAAATAATTTTTTTGCAGAACTCTAAAGTCATTGCTCCATTATCTTCTAATGGGCTATTGAGAAATCCATAGTTATCCTGATATTTAGAATAATCTTTTTGCCCCTATTCTGAAAATCCATGATGATAAATTTTAATACGAATTTGTTGTTATCTATCTGCTGTATATTTAATGTACCTCTTCAATCTAGAAACTCATACCTGTCAGTACTAGGTAATTTCTGGAATTATTGTGTTTGCCTCTCATCTATTTCTATGTTGTCTTCTGAAACTTTACTCATTCAGATGATGGACTCCTGGACTAATTTTTTTTTGAAAAAATTAAGTTTATTGGGGTAACATTGGTTAATACAATTATATAATTTTTGGGTGTACATTATAATTTGACATCTGTATATTCTATTGTGTGTTTACCACCCAAAGTCCAGTTTCCTTCAGTTACCATATATTTGATCTCCTTTACCCACGTCACCCTCCCCCACCCTCTTATATTTGACCCCCTTTACCCCACCTACCTGCCCCTTCCTTACCCTCTGGTAACTACTAGTCTATAGTTCATGTCCATGAGCCTTTGTTTGTTTGTCCTGTTCATTTATGGTTTTTAGGTTTATATCCCACATATAAGTGATATCATGTGATTTTCAACTTTTTCTGTCTGGCTTATTTAGCTTAGCATGATTATCTCGAGGTCCATCCATGTTGTCACAAATGGCAATATTTCATCTCTTCTTATGGTTGAGTAATATTCCATTGTATATATGTACCACAGCTTCTTTATCCAATCATCTATCGTAGGACACTTTGGTTGCTTCCATGTCCTGGTCACTGTGAATAATGCTGCTATGCTAGACTGACTATTAAAGTTTCTTTTCTATCATATCTTTTATATTTTTGACTTTTCACTGTATTTTCTGAATGACTTCTCTAACTTTGTCTTCTGCCCTTCTATTAAAAATTTCATTCTGGCTCTCACAGTTTGAATTTCTAAGAACTCTCTCTTATTCTATAATTGTTTCTTTTTTTGATATGTCATTTTTATTAGTAAATACAGTAACTTCTCCTACTTCTCTGAAGATGTTAGTGATAGTTTCCTTTTAATTTTTTATCTTCCTGCATAGTTTTCTGCAAGTTGCTTCACCTCCCTAATGCTTTGGCCTCTGTTTTTGCTTTTCAGTTTTCCTTGGTGATCTGGTGATCATTGGTTAATGCTCACATTTTAAAATGGAATATATGGAAAATGGAAACTCTGTGTGTGGGGCGGCACTTGTCAACTGATATATAAGGTGTAAGGTGTAAGGTGGTCTGGTTAGTTTGATTCTCCAGGAGAATTCTGCTATCAGTACGTCTGTGTCTTCTTGTGGAGTGGATAGATTTTTTGGGATATTCAAGAAATAGAAAGAATGCAAATGTATTAGTGAATGTTCTTCAGAGAAACAGAACCAATGGGATATCTATATCTATATCTATCTATATCTATATCTATATCTATATCTATATCTATATCTATATCTATATCTATCTATCTATATCTATATCTATATCTATATCTATATCTATATCTATATCTATATATATAAAATAAGGAATTAGCTCACATGATTATGGAGGCTGAGGAGTCCCACAGCCTGCTGTCTGCAATCTGGAGGCCCAGGAAGGCCTGCGGTGTAATTCAGTTTGAGTCCAGAGGGCCGAGACTCAGGAGAGTCAGTGGCATAAATCCCAGTCCAAAAGCAGAAGACAAGTATCCCAGCCCATTCAGTCAGATAAAGGCAAGTTCTCCCTTTCTTTACCTTTTTGTTCTATTCAGGCTCTCAACCCATTGGATGAGGCCCACCGCATTGGGGAGGATAATCTGCTTTACTCAGTCTGTGATACAAGTGCCAATTCAAAAACACCTTCACAGATAACCCCAAATAATGCTTAGCCAGATATCTGGGCATCCTGTGATCCAGTCAAGTTGACACACAAAATCGACAGTCACCACCAGTGTGGACTGAGAGGAGGGAAGGAGCCAGAGGAAGAAGGGCAAGAGGTGCTACCAGAGGGATGGGCTAGGACTCAACCACAAAGGAGCTCTCGGAACAAGGCGAGGAGGCTGGATTTTAATCTAAGTCGAGTGAGAAGGCTTTGGAAGACTTTGAGTGGGGAAATGACATGATCCAATTTACCTTTTCAAAATGTCACTCTGTTTACTATGTGGAGAATTTCCTAGGCAGGTGGTGGGGGAGGGCGGTGCCGTGAGAGTCAAGCTGGGATGTGGACAGTCAGGGTGGGCTGAGTCATGCTGCAGTAACAATGCTTCATGTTTTGCAGCAATGCTGCACATCATCCCCACTCCAGGATCCCGGGTGATGGAGTGGCTTTATCTGGAACATTGCCAGATCATGATGAATCACCTGCTGATTCTGAACTTTTCTGCCTGAAAGTGGCGCACATTTCAATGACCAAATTGAGTCGTGTGGCTAAGGCTGGCATCACTGGGGCTGGGGAAGTATAATCTTCCCCCAAATGGAGTAGCAAATACTGGGAAACCGTGGCAGACTCTACCATAGGAGGCTATTGCAATGGTCAAGGCAAAAAATGAAGCTTGGCTGACAGCAGTTGAGATGGTCACAAGAGGTCAGATTTAGGGTAGATCTGGGAGGACTTGCTGATTAAGTGAATGGGAAGTCTTAAAGGATGAAGAGTTAGGAAATTCTTCAGGGTTTTGATCTAAATGCCTTGGTGAGTGGTGGTGCCATTTGTTGAGTTGCAGAAGACTGAAGAAGGGGTAGTTTTAAGGGGAAAAATCTGGCATCCCCTCATGGACATGTTGGGCTTGAGATTCTTAATAAGGGAAACGTTTGGTTTGAAGACAAAATTTGGGAGTCGTCAGCACACAGGCTGCCTTTGAAGCTGTGGGACTGGATGAGATCATGCAGAGGAAACAAGAAGGCTGGGACCGAGCGTGGGGCATGCCAACACACAAAGGCAGGAGGAAGAAGAGAATCCCGTGGAGGAGAGAGGGAAGAACCAGGCTGCGAGGAGGGAAATGGAGTGTGTGGGACATCCTAGAAGCCAGGAAAAAAGTGTCTCACGAAGAGAAGAATTGTCAGCATCAGCTGCTGCGGAAATGTCGAATAAGATGAGAATTAAAATCCATTGTTGGATTTGTCTAGATGCATGCACTGGTGACCCTGACAAGCCTTTGGTGACTTGAGCGTAAAGTCTTATTGGAATGGTTTGAGAAGAGCTCACATGTCCTTCTGATTCAAAGTCTGGCTCCTCCTTTGTTTGTTGCATTGTATTCAAGTTCTCAGAAAGGAGTTGTTGGGACAGTTATGGAACCGAAGGATTTATACCTTATTCTTGGAATCACTCAGCCTAGATGAATAACCCCCTAGAATGTGAATACAATCACCCGAGCATAACTGGTTCACTGCCTTTTCTTTTGTGCTTGTGGGGGATCATATGTGTGCCGAAATCTCTCTGTTTTTCTCCATTCAGGCTCTAGGCCAAGTCTCCAGAAATGGTGAGCACATTAGACATTTGTTAGCCAGAGGAGGCAGGGGAGTAGAACTGGGAAAAAGGGAAGCATCTTGTTTCCTGTCCAGCGACAAGTGCAGGAAAGAAAATCTACTTCTGAGAGCCATACATTGAATTAAATGAGGCGATTTTACTCCCGAATAATACACCAAGGGGCATTCATAAGTAATAAACCCAACAGCAAATACCATGAAATAAAGTGAGAAAAAGGTGGGAAGTAGAAAAGGGAAGAAAATGTGCACCATTACTGCATGAGTCTGCTTGGCCTGTGAAGTGTGCCGGCTGCTGACCGTTTCTGGTTGTGCGTGCGATTCGCCATGGAGACGAGGGAGGACCAGCTGTCACTCGTGTCTCAGCCTCAGGTGCTGATACATTCAAAGGGAGCCTGATTGGTAAGGCCAAGAGAACAAGGCTGGGGGTCTTTTCTACAAACTTGAGACGCTCTCAACGTTTTCAAAAGATGGTTGTCATTCCTGCCTCTTCTGATTATGTCCTCCCAGTTAAGGGGAGTGTTCTAAATGTTTAATAACTAGAAAAGAACAGGCCGTGACTCACTGGGACAGACACTACACCTATCAGAAGAGAGGCCGTCCGTATCCAACATTGTAGCTGAACACTAGGCTTGTTCTCCATGTCCAGGGAGGAGTTAAACCCGAGTTCCATCTTGGATGTCTCTTATAATTCTGTATAGCCTTTGAGCACGTGAAAGCTTTGCTGAGCATCATTTTCCTCACACGTAAAAGAGGGAGTAACATTTCCTCGTGGGGTTCTTTTGAAAATGAAATGAAATGTGTTTCAGTTGTCTATTGTTATATAATCGATCATCCAGAAACTTAGAGGCTTAAGGTAACAATGATTTATAATTTCTTGTAATTTGGCGGGTCAAGCACCCAGGCACGGCTCAGCCAGGCAGCTCTCCTGCTCTGCTCCACGGGACGTGCCCTGGGATCTGCTCACCCAGCTGTGTCCACCCAGAGCTGCTCCTCCACAGAGCCTCTTTCTCCCCACACGGTATCTTGTCATTCAAGAATCTGAGCTTCTTTATATTAAGGTGGCTGGTTTCTCAGAGCGAGAGAGGAAGCTGCCTGTGACCCTGAAGTTTAGTCCCAGAACTGGCACAGCAGCACTTCTGTCATACTCTCTAGGACAAGGCAAATCGAGAGGCCGGGTGAGGTTCAAGCAGAGTCAAGAGGTGAAACATCGTGTGTGTCCAGGGAGCCAAGGAGTTACTGGTGACCATCCTCGGAGGCTCTCAACCTCGAAATGAGTAATGTGCAGGACCTAGTGCAGTGTTTAGGGCACCCACTCCTTTGAAAATCTTCATGGCTCCCAGTGTTTTCATGCTGGTCCTTGACATGACATTCAAGGCCTTCGACGACCCTCCTCCCCTGCCCATCTCTCCACCCCGCCTCTCAGTGCTGCCTTCCTCACAGCTTCCACTCTAGTCGTGC
>CM053511.1:8878341-8935745 GCA_028627145.1 Eidolon dupreanum
CCCAAGAGACAAATAATTTGCTGTGGATTGCACTGCTTGTGGGTGGGGGAACAAGGACTGGAACCCGGGACTTCCTGTGTCCTCAGCCCACATTCTCCTCTCTGTACCATGCTGTGGGGCCAGTGGGTGGGGCAGATCCAGATCTCACAGCACGTGTAGGACTGGGGGGTGGGGTGTATTAGCATGCTCCTGGACTTTTTGGCAAATTCTGGTTTATTGACAAGTTTGTTGGCTATTTAGTAATTGTACAGCTTTTCTCAACTGGACTATAGAACACAGACAACGATTGGAGTGACTATTTCTCAAATCTCCTAGAATTGGTATATGACTACTACCATTGTGGATGGGTAGAGAGAAGTTAATTCATTATGTACAGTGGATGCCTTAGAGCATTAAAGAGGAATTCTCTCACAGAGACTTGATTGGGAATGGCGTTATGGCTGCAGACGTTCCTCACAAGTTACTGAGCTTCCATATATTGATGATGTATTTGTTCATTTACCCATACTTCTCTCGCCTATTCATTACTTCATTTAACAAGTAGTTATGCTCAGTGGTAGACACTCCCACATCATAGGCATAATATTTTAGAAGAGGAAGAGTCTTGAGCTATCACTGTCAGGTGATTCCACAAATAATGGAAATGAGGAATCCAGAGAGGCTGAGCAATTAACTCAAAGGTCTGTGAGCTAATTCAGGACATAGTCAGGGTGAGAACCAGGCGTCAGAGGGGGCGAGTGTGCTGAGGGAAGACGGCAGCGCAGTCTGTTACTGCAAGGACAGAAATATGTGACATCTTAAGCTGAATTTTATTAATATGCATCCCATATTAATGATCTCTGCCCACTGCCCAAAGGTACAAGGATGTACCCTTTCCTCAGTCTATAATTCTCTAGAAAGCCATGTGCCACCTGGAACTTTCAAACTAGTGGGTCTCATCACCCTGGCTTTGATTTAATTTGAGCTGAGGGAGCTGGTTAGACCCTAGATGTTCCTTTCCAGCTGTCATTCAAAGTGCAGGAATGTGAACACTCCCCAAATGCTGAGAAATAAAAGCACGAGCTTGACATTTAAGCAAACGATCTGTGAAACTACCTCCTTTTCCCGAGCGTTGAATCCAAAGCCGACTTTAATTTTTGCCAACTTTAATTGTGAGCGGAGAAGCCATTGTCAAGAGTCCGTAACTGGGGTTTTCCTCGAGCTTGGGACCTTGCTTAGAAGCCACAATTCTGCCCTGGGCCCTGCGCAAACTTCATTTTCTCACTCTTTCGGGACTGAGTTACGCACGTTCTGTTGCCAGAACAGTGCTGGGGAGAGATCTGATTTCGTTCATCCTGACACAGAGACCGAATTCACTTCGTTTGTTTCGAATGTGAACGCTGCCGATTTCGAATCTTATAATCCCGTCAAGAGTGTTTTACTACTGGTGTCACAAAGGTGTCTCTCCCTGGGGTTGGGCTGCTGGCCTCGTGCCAGAGATTCACGGGTACAGGAAGTTAGAGCAGCGGTATTTCCATAGTAACCACACCTGCTGGGTCCATCATGGACTCCAATTTTACTCCTAGTGGATTCAAGCCTAGATTAATTATACTGTGAATTTCTATCATTATGTTTAATTTTTTTCCTTCAGTTCTGATCCTTATATTAGGTAAGAACTCAGGGTTGCAGGTGAACTAGCATTTGCTTCCCAGCAAGGGGGTTTATTGGCTCAGGCAAATGGGAGGGTCATGGATGAAACCAGCCTTCGTGATAACTGGAATTGGGCCAGAAAGTGCTCGGTGTTCGGTCTGGTCAGTACATATTTAATTGGAGTAAAACTTCCCCAATCCTGGCGCATTCTTACCTATGGAGGTGGTACCCCTAAGCTAACACTCTGGCCTTTCCCTGTCCCTTCTCTATGTGAGGAGTGTGACTTATCTCTGATCATAAATTGTGGGAAAACAGCTGTGTATCATTCTCAGCTCAGCGTTTCCGCCTCTTAGAATCTCTTTTCTGCTCCTCCCACATGCTCGGGAGCGAGGCTCTGGTTTCCTAACACTGCCCTAGACTGGACGGGAATGTCTGCCTAATTCTGGAATTTCCTATTACTTATTTCTTGTCTTCCACAAATAGAATTCACATTCTCTAGCAAGACGTGTTGTTAGTGATAAAGGTTATATTTTGGCCTCCAGAGGTCTGATTTTGTCTATTTCTCAATGATATTGAACCTGGGTGGGGAAAGAAGTGTTATTTACTAGGCTCCCTTCAATCCCTTCATTAGTCATTCATTCAGCAACTGTATATCGAGTGATCCTTATATACCAGGAGTCGGAACCATAGAGACAGAGAGGAAAAGATAGTCCCTGCCCTTGGCAGGCTCACAAGCTAGTGAGGGCTGCCCACTGATGTATCTCCAGGATCTTGTACACTTGATAAATATTTATCGAATAAAAGAAAGAATGAAGACGCCACCTTAATGCGGTAAGTGTGCCGTGAATGGTGTGTCATCGAGATTTCCCTCCGGGATCCAGGCACTCTTCTCTCTCTCCTGAATGCGTTGGCTGCTGGTGACTCTCAGCTGAGTCTTTCTGCAGGAAGAAAGCAGCTTCACTCAAGGTCATGTCCTTTCCCTAAGCACAGCCTGTGACTGGACAGTGCCAGGCACAAAGCCCTGCTCCATGTTTCCGGGGGGACAACACTAAGCTCCAGAGCCCTCAGAGGTTGGGCTGAAGCTTTTATGTGACTGTGTCACAGTTCAGCTTCTCCCTCTGCCTAGTCCTGCTTCCTTCACTCCTTCAGATGTCGATTCTGAGAACATCCATCAACAAACTTCCTGCATGTGAATTTCCATTTCGAAGTTAATGTCCAGGAATCCGATCAAGACATAAATGCAAACTATTGTGGGAGCGCCAAGGAGGAGCCATCTGGTCAACCCTGGGCTTTTGGAGAAGTAGAGACAGTATTGGGATTAGAGGACAAGATGGGAAGTTTGGGCGAAGGATGGTAGGGGGCTTTCTAGAGAAAGGAGGGAAGGTCATGGTTTGGGCGGAGAGGTGGCTGGTCGGAGTATGGAACTCCAGAGATGGAGGAAGCTCGTGCCGTCTGCTGAGACAAGACACCTCCTACTTGCTGTTTACAACACTCTCTCCAGGGAAACGGCTTGGCTGGAGAGCTGGGGAGACAGATGCCTTGACCCTGGGTTGCAGCAGTGGTGGGCTTTACCCACGGCGATGGGAAGAACAAGTGTGGACTTAAGAATCAAGAATCTGAGGACACTGGAAAGGGCAGCATGGTGTGTGAGTGGGGACTCCTGGATGGAGAAGACCGGAAGTCACCAGAGTGTCGTGACTGACTCTTTGGAGATCTGGCCGTATCTGATCAACTTGAGAAGAGTTAGCTCCTGGGGTTTCCTGACATGATGTTCCCTGCACAGGCTGTAGGGAGTGGAGAGAGGACCAGGATGCCTGCTGTGGCCAACCAGGGTTAGCCAAGATAAGCATCTGATCCGTCTTGGGCAGCTGCCAGGGCAGAAGGACGAAGCTTTTGTGGAGCACACTGCACAGAGGGCAAGGGTGATAGGGAATGGCTGGAGCCGAAATGGTCCAAAGAGAGAGGCAGGCAGATGCAAAAGGCTCTGACTTCATTTTCTTGGTTCCTGATATAAAAATCAGTCCTCTCCTCCCTAAACTGAAAAAAGAAAACCAAGTAGCTTTAGCTTTCTAGATGGCTCAAAGTTTTGATCATGCTCATTGCTTCTTCCTAATATAAGATTTGTGAAATTAGAATCCCATCCAAATAACACTGCATATCTAATACACGCCAGGAGCTGTGCTGAGCAGCCTGGCTTCATTTGCTAGTGATTATAATCAAAGAAGCAGCTCCTAAAATAATTATCTTTATCGAGAAAAGGATAAACAGAAACATCAGTTACCATTTGGTTGAATGTTCTTACCATGAAACGGTAGCTAGGTTGGTCCAGTGAACATCCATCCATTCATTTCATAAATTTATGAAACAAAGTAATATTGAATGTCTTTGTGGTCATAGGCACTGTGTCAGGTGCTGGAAATATTCGTGCCTGGTATAATGGAAAGCAAGGAGATGAGGCTTTTAACACCCAAGGACAAAATAATTAGTTTTTGGATTTAATTTTTTTTTTTTTTTTTAGGTTTGAACATCTTTAGATTTTAACTGTCAGGAGGATTTAATTTTTTAATGTGTATTTTATTCTAAGAATTTGATAACGGGACAACTCTAGTTCGTAATCATTCTATTATTTGGTTTCTTCACGCAGTTTATTCTTGGAGTATTGGAATGCGGTCCTTAATCTCACCGCCGAGTCCTGGAGATGCTGCACTGTACAGTGCGACTGTGCACTTTGTGATTCGGGAAATCGCAGGAAATGAATTTTTAGTCTGGGTTCTGAAGTCATCCTGGTGTCGACTGAATTTTGCTTCTGATATACTTCAGAGCCTTCTGGAAGCAATGTCTAAGTCTCCCGCTGGGGTCCCATGAGTGGCATTTGGTACCGAAGATGCAGCCTCATATTCTAGTGATCTCCTGTGAAAACCACGGCCACACTGTGGTTGACCATGGACTTAACAGTGAAGCTGACTGAATTAGAGCAAAGAGCTGAGGAAGGGTAGGGGAGAACATTTCTTTCTCCCTTCTGATGTTTCCTTCTGTTACAGAAACTCAGTTTGGTTTCTGGCCTCTCGGCTCCGGGGGTGGCGGGGGGGAGGTAGAGTGATTTATCTGGTTGGGAAGAACAAACTGGGCGTATTTGGGTCACAGTCACCTTCTTCATGGTGGGAATAAGCTGCCCTCAGGGGAAAAGTGCTTGCCCTGGTTCTTCAGGCGAAGGCTCGCCCCATCCACCCAGCGGCCCGCATCGCCATGGGCAAGCCCACCTGGAAGCCAGATTCCCCGCCCTCATTGCTGCGTAAACAGTAGGAGTGAACTGCGTGTTGATTGGCCGCTTGGCCGCAGAGGCAGCTTCAAGTTCTTTCATGGCCCTTGGTTTTAACTCGCCCAGCAATTCCATCTCCCCACTGGTGATTGAGCCGGTGCACTTTCGCTGCTCCACTAGGGGGACCCAAAAGCAAAGGAAAAACCCTGGCCGCAGTCAAGGTCATGAATTTGGTACCACAGCCCTCAGGCGGGGTGGGTGCTGGCTCCTCTGACCCCACCTGGCTCTGCTTTCTCCTCGTTTGGTGGCAGCGTCCACGACCTGGGCTTCTGGAGTGAATTCCACCCTGGTGGGCCGGGACTGCTCGCTTCCTGGGACCCCTCTCGCTCCTGCCTGTGCTGACATATGGATTTGTCTTAGGAGCCGAGCAGACGAGTTTCAGAGGACGCCAGCCTGGCGATGAGGCTGCCCTGGTTTCACGTGAGAAGCCTTGAAATCTGGATCTAGTGAATGAGGGCTATTCCATCCTCTCTGGCTTTTTTTTCCTCCTCCTTTCTAAAACCAGGGGGCCTTCACCACTTTGGTATTTCAGTGTGAGGCCATGCAGACTTGATCGCTTCCCTTTCTAGCTCAGCGAGAACAGCTGACTTGTTGAGACAGATAGAATGATCTGTTTTGACAATGAATCTTACGGGGATAGATGTATTTGTGAAATGTTGGGCAGTTTCATTTTGTCATTATTTTTTAACACTGTGCCGTGGAACACTTTTTCTGTTTTCGAACAGCTTGCAAGCATGCTGCAGGTATTTGGGGAAATTCTGTTATATGTTTTCTGTAATGAAATCTGATACAAAGTTATATCTTTTCTATGATATCTAATTAAATCGTTTAGTTTTTATTGTAGAGGGTTTATTTCTTTTTAGATCCAAGCTTTTCCTTAAGGAAGAATGTCATAGATATTCTCAGTGAAACATATTTAGTGTTCTGGAGCTTCAAGAAGTTTTAAAAGTAGTGACATAGATCCAAAATAGCACAAAGAAGGGGTTCATGGTCTCTATGCATTAAAGATGGGGTGCAGAAGACTGATTGACAGTAAAGCCAAGTGGGACAAATCTTTTCTTAGCCTATAAACTCTAGAGGAATCCTTAAAGATTTTCTCACTTAAAACTCGCATTTGACAGACGAGAGGTCAAGTGATTTGCCTAAGGTCACACAGCTGTGTATAGCAGAGCCATGTTATTTATATCTCTGGATCATGTTCTTCCTACTGAGAGGAATAATTGAAGTTTGTATTGAACTCAATCCCTTTTCCGTACTTACCACGTGTATCGCCCTGCTTTCTACGCTTCCTCCACAAGAGCTCCCTCACCCCATCGCCTGCCATCTTTGGGCTGTGAAGCTTATTAGGCTTTTATTCCAGTTCACTCCTGGATCCCAAAATTTCAGGTACTAATGAAATAAACAGGAATATTTCACTCTGCGTGCCAATGGAAAGAACCACTGACAGGCTGGTTTTCCAGACATGATGGATGTTCTCTCTCACTTCCCATTCTGCTGATTAAATTATTGTCTGAGCCTTGTCAGAGGGAAGATCAGGGAACCTAGGAAGTCAACCATGATGTTTTCTGTGAGATGAGGTCTGCCTACAAGTGAGGCCTGGCCTCAGGGTCACGAGATGCATAGTCCTATCACAATATCATTGTTCAGACTTGGATGAACCTTTCGGGGCGATAGTCAAAAAATATATAGTTCTCCACTGTCTACAGAAAAAAGCCCACACTCACTTGCTTAGCTCTATAATGTACCACTTCCGATGTCTGGGTGTTGGTTACAAAAGAATTGTAAATCTTGGGGAAGACTGGGAAAGAATTACACGTCCTACTAGCGATGTCTGCTGGAGACATTACACAGAGAGGGGTGGCATGTGGGCCGTGGATTTGATGTTCACGCCGGAAGCTCCCATGCTCTTCTGTCTGTCCCCCATTCTTGCTGCATCTCCCCTTTCTCCTCTGTACTTTCTCTACCCTTTGGTGCAATGGTTTGAAGAACTGAACTGAGCTGAATTGTTTCTGCAAGTGAAAATACATGTGGAAGCCAAATATATAAAATAAATGTAAAAACTGGGATGCAGTGGGGGCTGCAGAGTCTTCTGTGGCCCTGAGGGTCTGCCCTGGAGTCCCCAGGAGCCACTCTCCAGCCACAATCCACTCTCTCCCCTACTTGGACATACCTCACCCCTTTCCTACTCTTTGTGTTTCCTCTCCCTGCTCCCTTAACCTGGAATGACATCCTGCCAGCCCCTCAAGATCTCAGAGGTCACCTCTTCCTTTAACATTCTCTAATACCCTCCAGCTGAACACATTCTCTCTGAAAACCGTAGCATTCTCGTGAACTTCTCTGATGACTTTTATAGTTGCTCATTTGAGTACAGTTTGTCCTGATATATAGACACCTCTGGGTAGGTCCCTGTGTGGTGTGGACCCTGAGGTCTATACAGTCAATTCTGGTAAAAATGCTTATATTTTAATGTATGATATTGTTTATTTGGTTTTACAGCTTTTGCAAACTCTTTGTTGTTTTGTACCTCCCATATCCACCTAAACTTAACTTTTCTGGACTTCTTTGTTTTTGTAAAATTGGGGTAGCATTTATTAATGACTCCATTGAGTTTTTGAGCTGAATTCATTCAATTTATGCAAAAGTGGTTATCACAGCACCTGGCACAGAGTATGTGCTCAGTAAATGACAGTTATCACTATTATTGTAATTATTACTATTACCTCAACACCATTAGGATAATGACACTTCTCCCCCTTGACTTCATGCCCAGGCTCCTGCCTGAGGGGAGACTGTATTTGCTTTTCACTGGGATGCAGGAAGAAGTGGACCTTTTGACTCTTGGCTTGGCTCCTGGGTGTGTAAAGTGAGAATTAGTCATGGCCTCATTCACCATCTGAGAACATTCACACTTTTCACACCTGCTTGGAGAAACTCAGAGTCAACTAGTGAATTGCCCACTTCCCAAGCCCGGCCTATGCTCCGGGGAAGAGTCAACTTTAAAAGTCTTGCAAAGGCCTCCTCGCAATGGCTCAGTGACATCATTCAGGAAGCTAGTGGCAGAAGCTCTGCCTTTGAAAGGCAGGAGAAATCTGCGCCAACTGCAGCCGTGTTTTCTCAGGTGGGTTCTCCCAGGCACCCTTCCTTGCCTGTTCTCAACTTGTGCCTTTAACCCTAAGCAGCAGCAGTGTGTTTTTGCTAAGAGACCAAGAACCTTTAAGAAAACTGCATTCTGGAAGGGACATGTTGGGGTGCCAGGTCCTTGGCTGGAATTATTAAGTAAATTTACAAATGAAGCATTCATCCTGATAAGAAGGCTTTAGCTGGGTTTTTTGGGTTGCCCATTTTGAGGGGCACTGTGTTTCTTCTTTGTCCTCCTGTTGGCTTTCATAATTGCTGGACAACTTGCTATTTCTAAATTTACCATGTTCTTTCACACCTCTGGGCCTCTTCCTTAGAAAACTTGTCCCCCTTCCTCTCCTTTCCACCTTCAGGCTTCAATTTACACACTCCAGTCTTTCTCGATCTCAAAGACATTTGGACACTTTCCTTTCAGTCAGTACCATGTATGTCTTTTCGCGTGATACTCCAAACTCTGGGCATCGCGGCCTGTTTCCTCATCTATCTCTCCTGCTGCAAAGTCACCTGCATGCTCCCAGGGACTGTGTTATTTATTTATGGTTATAACTCTGGGGCCTGGCTAGATCATGCCGATCCAAGCATGGGAAAGTGAGGAGTGACATAGAAGAACAGATTTTCAAATAGCATTCCCCAGTAGCATGCTTTTGATAATAAACTTGTGTGCAGCATCTCAATTTCTGGAACAGATAAAAGTAGGACTTTTCTCGTTCTAGGGGGAGAAAAGCCATATTGGTCTCACTTTCTCCTTTCTCCTCTGGGAGTACCGAGGCTTCCCGGGCAGAGCACAGTTTTGAGAAGAACTGAGCAGAGGGACCACAGCCTAGCCAGGGTTCCAATTTCCTTATTAGCCATGGCTGATAGTGCTGACTGTGTAAGTAGGTGGTTGGGCCAGTTACTCTGCTAAATGCTTTGTTTATATCAGTTTTTCATCCTCAGGATAATCTTATGGGGTATTTACTATGCTTGTTTCTATTTTAGAGAGGGGAAAACTGAAGCAGTGAGCATTTGAGTAACTTGCCTGGGGTCCCATGACCACTGTGTAGTTGAATCAGGAGTCAAACCCTGGCTGTCGCCACTAGGGGCTGACCCCTGAACACATGGCCACCTGCAGCAAAGTAGCAGGACAGCCCTTGAAAATGCCTGTGCTCCACTGAGCAAGGTGTGGCCCATCTGCTGCTAAGTCCTTAGCTCATGCAACCTTCACTACGTCCCCATTAAAGGGAGACTTTATTGCCATCTTATCACGCTGGCACCAGACTCAGCTCTATTGACCCTTCTCATTTGTTCATCAAGGCCACCAATGGCCAGGAAAGGGGTCAAATAAAAAAAAAACAAAAAAAAACCAAAACAATTCGCCCAACATTTGCATACCTTTGTTACAGCGATCTCTTTCTTTTTCTTTTTTAAGAGAAGCACTGATTACTTAAGACTAGAGATGCTAATTAGGCTTGGCTGCCTCAGCAGGATTAAATAAATTGACCAATCTACTTTTTTGGAAGCAGAAGGTGGGAAAGAGACTAATTCTTAGCTGACTGTGCACCAAGAGACAGATCCTTATTTTATATCAATTGTCTGTGAAAATTCCTCTGGACGAACACAGGAGGGAAATCTGGCACAAGTCCTAGAGCAGGATAAAGATGTTTGAAAATCCTTTCAGAAATGGTAACTCAGATGCTGCTTCCATCTGCCCCATTTCTGCCTATTTCTGCCAAGAAATATAACCCCCTGTCTCAGGATTCTCAATGCACTTGAAGACTCTAGAATGATGTACAGAGTAGGAAGTATTGCTGCTTCTTACAGGGGACACTTCACAACCTCGTGGATTCTTTTCTAATTAGATTCTCAGGGGCTGAGGGCCCTGTGATCAAAAGTGTAATGAGGTGTGCTTATATTAATGGCTGTTCATTCAAGGGAATCTCTGTGACCTATGAAAGCAGATAGCTTTATCAGCAAAGTCAGGAAGGAGAGGACCAAGGCAATGGGATTCTTTTTAAAAATCAGGAAGGTGAGATTATGGGGCTGTGGTATTTGTTAAGGCTGTTCATGAATATTTCGGTTCTGCTCTGGGCTGTGGTAGGGTTTCACTTACCCGACCCTGTTAAATTTAGGCATGGCCATGTGACTTGCTATGGGCAATAAAATGTGAGTGACACTGATATCTATCAGTCCAGGAAGAAAATGTTATAACCCAGTGTGATTTGTCTTATTCTCTTCCCCTCTGCCACAATGACAGGCAACATTAGAGATGGTGACTGATTCTTTAGCCTGGTAGGGATGGTTAATTTTCTGTGTCAGCTTGGCTAGGCTACAGGCCCAGTTGTTTGATCAAATGGTCAAGATGTTATCGTGAAGGTATTTTTTAGATATGATTAACATTTAAATCAGTAGACTTTGAGGATAGCAGATTACCCTTCATACTGTGGGGTGGGCCTTGTCCAATTAGTTGAAGTCTTTAAGAGGAGACTTAGATTTCCCACAGAGGAAGGAATTCTACTCCAGACTGCAGCATAGAGATCCTGCCTGAGTTTCCAGCCTGCTGCCTTGTGGCATTCAGACCCAAGGCTGCAACATCAACCTTATCTGAATTTCCAGCCTACTGGCCTGGCCCACACAGGTTTGAAACTTGCTAGTCTCATTACCATCATGTGAGCAAATTCTTTAAAATATGTCTCTTTTTCTCTATGTACATATCCTATTGGTTCTGTCTTTTTGGTCTTCTCCAACAAATACACTAGGTAGAGATGGCCTGGCGCACAAACCTCAACCAACTCATTATGAAAATGAAGGGTGAGCAAGAAATAAACCTATATTGTTAAAAGCCACAGAAATTTTGGGGTTATTTGTTACTGTGGCATAATCTAGACCATCCTTGCTGATAGAGAACTTACACGTTGTCTGTTTCATTCATCTATTTTTTTTCTTATATTTTTTCAGGAGCACAACTGAATCTCAGTTGGACCTCATGATTCTGTTTGGCTTAAACAAACTTGAATCATTCCATTGATTACCCCTTTTGTGAATATTGATGTGAAATATAAAACCAAATCTACAGAATTTTAGCTGAGAGGAAGCAAGTTTGAAAAGAAATTAATTTTAACTGATAGCTTACTTCTGAATCAGGTACTGAGCTAGGTGCTTGGCATATGTTATCTCATTTATTTCTACAACTCATTTATAGGGTATGCATTATATTATTTTTCTAAGAAAACTAAAGCCAAAGACACAGAGTTGGTGAATGCCATATGTGGAATTTTGAATCAGAATTATGTGTGCTAAAGCTTATGGTAATTCTATCAGAATTTTTAGCAGCAGAAAAGGAATTTATTGCAACGAGATCAGGTAGCTCAGAATCACTCACAGAATCAATAGGATAAACTGAAAAACAGATTTATAAAAGAACAGGTATGATGAGGGTTCCAGAGGTCTGGGAAGCAGGGATGCTTCAGTTTCTCACTGGCAGATGCTGCTGGAATAAATGAGCTCTTCCTAGTGTTTTATGTTTTTGCGTCATTTCTGGTCAAGTTCAAAGTCTTGGATTTGACTGGGTTATGTTGGATCATGGGCTCACTCCCTGGCACTTGCATTGACTGTCCTAGTAAGACTACCTACCATTATAGGGAGGTGATGTCCTTCTTTCTGATGTCCTCAGGAGGACATCATGGGCAGTTGTCACAAAAAAACTCTGTGTGTGTATGTATGTGAGTGTCTATGTGTGTGTGGGGCGGGGGTGGGATGGGGAGGGTGAAAGGTGATGAATGTCAAGGATCCAAAAGAAAGAACGATTCTGACTTGGTTTGGCTGGAAAATTCCAAGTTTCCTGTCTGTTGTCCTGATGTCATATTGATAGAAGCCATTTTCATTCTTCTTAAAAATGTCCTAGTTTGGAGGGTAAATTATGGGGCCACAAAATAGTACCCCATATACACAACACTATTACTCACCTGAAGCCTTGAGTAACCGAAACAGGGCCTGTCATCGGGCATGGAGGCCTATCATAGACTTGTTTTACCCTGGATTTGTTTTGGTTCAGCTCACAGCAGTGTAAACTCCTGAATCATTTTTATCTGATTGGTTATTATCTAGTTCTACCAGCTAGAAGTTATATATGCCCTTTGCTGATGAAGAATTATGCTATTTCTTTCTGATGAGAAGGACTAGTGGTGATTGGGTACTGGAACAATTTCCAAGCTCTGTGCAGGGTTTTGATTGAGAGGCTGTGCCAAAGGCATGTGTCAAGTTGAATGTAACTATAAGCAGGTCCTATAGATCCCACTTTCTAGATATTCTTTGAATTAAGCCATTCCAGCTGCCACTATTACTGCGATTGCCACCTCCTGATTCACACCAGGCCTTCAGTGCTGCCTTTGATCATTCCATTCATCACATGGCAGTTGAAGTGATCTTCCTAAGGTGACAGCCTGATGATGTCAGCTCCCTTGCTCTGATGGCTCTCTACTGCTCTTGATTAAAGCACACATGCCTGATCTGGCCAAGTATATCCTCCATTCTTGGCACCCTCGACCTGGTACCCCTTCCTTCTGATGCTCAGGGGCTCGGGCCCTTTGGAGATGTTTATCCTTCTGTCTGGACAGCTCCCTGTTTCTCTGTTCCCCATGAATTATGTCTGGGATGCTCTTTGCAGACTCAAACAAAAGAAGCCATGGAATTGGGGTTGGATGAATTAGGTTGATGGTCATGTGAGCAAGAGTGAGTTAAAAAATATAACATGCTGGTGGGAGATGGAAGCTGGGGCATAGAAGGGGTCCGGTTTCAAAATCCAGATCCTGCCATGTTCCTTGGGCAAATTTATGAAGCTATCTATTTTTCTAATTTTCCTTAATAATAAAATGGGCGTGAGAATAATGTTGAACTCCCATTAATGAATGAGCATGTGGTAGGAGGAACATGGCGTTGCAGCCAGAAGCCCTTTTCCTCTTCTGGGTAACTGAACAATGGGAGGAAAGTCATCTATCTCTCCAAATCCCTCTTTCCTCATCTATTCAACTGTACTAAAAATAACTTCTAGTTCAGAGCAGGTTGTGAGTATGACATGATAAAACACAGATGAATACGCTATGATAGTTATATATTTATTATTATCACTAAGAATGACAAAATTGACTTTCTTTAACATCCCACCTTACAAGTGTTCATCACCTGACTCTTTCCAGGCTGGAGATGGGGCGGTGATAGGAGTTGGCTTTCCTTATACATAGCAGCACAAGTACAAGAAAGCTGCATCATTTGTGGTCGTCTTCTGAGCCTTTTGGATGTGGTATTATTAGCAATAAGGGAATCACAGCAGCAGGGAGATAGCACCATGCCTGATGGGCTAATGGATCCCAAAATATTGCTAGCTACAGTCTGACCTGTGCCTGCTAAGCGGTGAGGACAGGGCTGCTTGTATAGCGTAAACCATGAAGAAACACATGATAGACTATGATGTGAACGGCGCTCCCTAGAATGGTGCAGTGCACAACTCGTACCACTGAATGTGGTGGCTCTGGCACCTACCTCTAGATTTTCTTCCTCTGACGTGGTGTCTGGGCAAAAGGTCTGGCTTCTCTGTTGGGGTTTGTGCAGTGCTGTGGGCTGTATTGGAGAGTTTTCCTCACCTGAGTCAACAGGGGACCTCAAAACCAAGGCAGTGTGTCGAGAAAGAAAACCACGAAGAAGGCTGAAATCTAAGAGCCGGCAGGTGAACCCAGGTGGTTGTCCAAATGAAGGGGCCTAAAGCAACTATCAAAGCTGGCAGGGGAAAGAAGCAATCCCAGAACAAGGGAAAAGAACAAGTTTAAATATATAGAGTGCACAGGGAAGATTGAGTCAAGTCTCTGGTGTAGGCAATGTTGGTCTGAGATTTGCTTTCATGTGCAGGCTGAGGTGTAATGGACCATGAACCTACCAAGTTCAAAGGCCAAGAATTCATTTGGCCCTTTCTAACCCAATCCATCAAGCAATTGTTTATTTTAAAGGTTTTATCTTCTCACGTGAAGGAAGACCAGAGGTAGGCATGACAGAGCTGGTATGACAGCCTTATAGAATCAGCCAGGAGCCAGACTCTTTTCATCTTTCTTCTCCAAGGTGTCCATCTTAAGGTCATCTCATGGTCCAAGGTGGCTGTTTGAGTGCCTGCTGTTAGAGTAGCATCTCAGGTTATCAGGACAGAGGGTGGGTGGAAGGTCAAAAGGGACAAAATTCCTTTTAAGCAACTTTCCCAGAAACACCCCAAACTCCTGCTAACCATCTTTGGCCAAATTAGTCTCATGGCCAAATCTAGCTGCAAGGGGAGGTCAGGAAATTTGCAATTTTAGCCGAGCACATTTCTTTCCCCAATAAAATTGGGGTGTTGTTTCTAATGAGGAAGGGGAAAATGGTTATTATAGACAAGTGACAACCTCTGCCACTGGGGCCTTTTGCATATCCCTTTATATGACTATTTTTGTTGGAATTCCCCTTCTCAAAAAGCAGCAAGCAGGCACAGGTGATTGTGCTGGGCATATAGTTACTGCTCAGTAAATGTCAACTGGGTTGATGAATTAGATTGTTCGTTAAACCATTACACTGATTGAAGGGCAGAGGAAAATATGAGCTCTTCCTTTTGAATACTGGTCAGAGCCAGAACAAACATTCTCCTGCAATGTGGACCTGGCTTGCAGAAAGCCCAACTGTTCCAAAAACTCAGCATGGGTCAGAACTTGATCTTGCCTTTGTTGCTGCTTCAAATGACAGTTCTTCATTAGTACATTTTGTATGGTGGCTACTGGTGCCTTAAGAAAGAAGTTTGTGATTCATGAAATTACTTCTTAGCCAGAAACGTATTAAGCTAAAGTAATGAGGCAATGACATTTTTTTCCCCACATATATTCCAGGGCATTACTTGCCTGTGATTGCTTAAGGAAACTTGGCCTTCAAGTGGCATACCAGCATATATTGAATATTGCAAGATTTTTAGGGTCACCCAATAAATGGAAAAGCCAGACCATATGTGTTAGATCATTGGAAGTTCAGCTTCGTTGATTTATACTTTGAGGTGTCAATCCTTAAAAAAATTATTGAGTGTATACTTTGATATATTCTTTTTTGGGGTGGGTAGCTATAAAGATAAATGACACTTTGTTTTTTGCTTTCTGAGACCTTATCGTTTAGTGCAGGAGATAAGATATGGATGGCAGAACTGAACAAGGGAGAATGTGAGGAGAACTCTAATGGAGAGGCAGTGAGAAGCAGAGCACAGAGACTCAGCTTGGGGCTGGGAGGGGGGACTCCATGGGAAGCTGCTCGAAAGAGGTGAACAGCTAATCCTTGAAGGATGGGGAAGATTTCGACCCATGGAGAGAGGAGGTGAGAGAATGAAGGGGCATTCACCTTGAAAGGAGCTGCAGGAGCAAAGGCCTAGAGAGAAGACAGCCTGGGGCATCTTCAGGGGCTGCTGAGAAATCAAGTTGGGTTTTGTAGATGTTAAAATCTACTCAGAGAAAAGGGCCCCATAAGCACATAAGCTTGGAAATTGCTAGAGATTTTAATTAAATATTAGCATACTGAAGGCTCTGAGAAAGCCCTATCTTTATTTTTATTTTTTTAAATTTTACAGGGATATATTGTCTTTCTTCTTTTTTTCTCTTTATTTTTTTATTTTTTTTAAATTAAGTTTATTGGGGTAACATTGACTAATACAATTATATAATTTTCAGGTATACATTATAATTCGCTATCTGTATATTCTATTGTGTGTTTACCACCCAAAGCCCAGTTTCCTTCAGCTACCATATATTTGATCCCCTTAACCAACTTCACCCTCCCCCTAAACCCTATTTGACTCCTTTTACCCCATCTACTTCTTCCCCTCCCTCACCCTACTGGTAACCACTAGTCTATAGTCCTCTGGTAACCACTAGTCTATAGTCCATGTCCATGAGTCTCTGTTTGTTTGTCCTGCTCATTTGTTGTTTTTAGGTTTATATCCCACATATATGTGATACCATGTGATTTTCAACTTTTTCTGTCTGGGAAAGCCCTAACTTTAAAGGCAAGTTCACATCTGCAATAAGTCCTCTCTTAACATCAAGGTTAGGTTTTTGGAACTGTGGTGGAACGATGTATTAGGAAATCAACTTGAGGCTAATTGATATTGACAAGAGTGAAGTTTCTGTGGCATCTCATGGTGTTATGATGAAACAACATGGACCGAAATGATGTTAAGAAACGATGTTACTCGAAGACCTGCTGTATTTAACTTTGTTAAACAGGCAAACCAATTTATAAGAGTGGGAAAGACCTTTTGTACCTAGGTGCAGAATGTTGGAAATGTGGTTCATCACTGTTTCTAGGAAGAGGGAATGGATTTGCTACTTGTCTAGCCGGTCTGCTTACAATGGTACCACACAGTCGGACATACTGGCCCAATAGCAAGATAGGTTCCAGGCCAGAATCTTTCTTCTTCACCACCTTGTCCACTGCTCATGCAAAAAGAAGTAAAATGCAATGGTGTTCAAAGTTTTTTGCTCCTTTATGCTATAAAAGTATTTTGAAAAATTATGTATCCCCTTATATATTTCTTAAGTTAACTTATAACTTTTTCTTCATAAGTTTAAATAATTGCAAAAGATAAAACCTCTAATATATTGTAAATATTTGAAAATTTTAATACACTAGTCTTTTAAATTAATCCAGTAGCATATAAATTCCATAGTCATTGGATACTCTCAATCATCTAATTAAAAAAAAATCCACAGGAACTGGCTTTTACTTAGTGGCAGGAAATTCTATATCACATATTTTTACCTTAAAAATCACACTTCCATTTTTCTTCCATTACAGAATTGTCTCTTATTGTAACATTTTCATGTTTGAAGGTCTTTTATAGATCATCCCATAAAACCTTTCTGCAACAAAAATGTTTCCACATTGAAAAAAATTGTTTCCTGTAACTCCAAGGCTCCAAGTTTCAAAATAAATTTCATTTGGATTGAATTATCATTATAATTATTATCAGTTCACAACTGATCAAAATAAGATATGCATAAATACTATACATTTTAATAAATATTGGTCATAAGCTTAAAATATTATTGGAAATGCTTCTCTAAATGATAAATATGAGTTGAGGCTGTATTTCTCTATTAATGGAGGCTTGGAAGACACCAAAATTTTAAATTGTCCTTTTGTTGGGTACCTTGGGTTTGTTTCATACTTTGTACGGCTGAAAAGTGTGTCTTTTTTTTTTTTTTTTTCAAAATGGGTGAAAAATGAGAAGGGCGGCTGAGAAAGGAGAATTGGTTTGCTACCCCAAGATGCTTTTTCATGTAGATCAATTATATTAGAGAATACACATTTGATAATTATGAATCTGAAAGTTGTTTTTTCTAAAACTATTTTATTTGTGCCACGTATGCCTTGGGCAGTCTTTGGGTGAATATAGCCCAGTCTGAAGATTGCTGGTGTATGGGAAAGAAAAATGACCAGGGTTTTAGGATTTTCATTTTGCTCATAACTAATTAAGTCACTTAATCTCAAGGGACTTAGTCTCCTTCTGTTTCAGAGGAATTCGGGGTCTTGTCAGCCCCCAAATTCTGATTCCCAGGCCTCTTTCTGGGGGTGGAAGTGATGCTATCGTCGAGGCTGCATTTATTACTGAATATCTCCATCAAGTCATATTTTTCAAGCAATTAGACTATGTGGCAATCTCATCTCAACATATCAGACAGATTTATGAAACTGATCTTTGACCTTGACAGCAACTAGAAAGGAGCTTAGATGAAGGGAACAGAGCTTTAGAGCGTTTCTTCTCTTTTTTTGGCTTGATTAGAAATTTGGTTTCCACAGCTCGCATGACTAATTCTGTGCTTCAATGACTCTCTTATAAGCTGAGCGCGTAAAGATGGAAAAACTCCCCTACCATTTTCAGGAAACATTTATTATAGACGATTTTATACATCTGGTCGGAATGGGCTAGCTGATCTTTCACAAGAACAGGATTTGGCAGAAAGCCTGGCCTCCTTTACTCCTCCTCTTGCCAAAAATCACTCTGGAGCTGACCTGGAGGCTTCTTGATGTCCCACATGAGGTCAGATTGAGAAATGATGTGGATAGGAGTAAACTTTCACCTACAGTGAGACACCAGATCTGAGTACAAGTCTGTGTTCCAGGAAGTACAAGGCAGAGCTTGGTGGCTTTATCTTCCTGGAAAGAGAAAGATGTCGCATCACATATGGAAGATTGGAAAAGAAACAGAGAAGCCAGGCCACAGTCCATCCTCTTAGCTAGCAAGAAGGACCACCTAGAAAGATGAGTGCTCACTCTTCTCTTTCAAATCTCCCCAGATTCCGTGGGTTACCTGGCCCAGCCAGGTGCTCAGTGTCTCTGGATCACCTCCTTTCCCCTGTGGCATGGCCACTTCATCTCCATCTGAAGAGTCAGCTCCACTCTGTCTCTCAGAGCAAAGACTGACAGGAGGCAGGAGGTCCTCAAGCCACAGGAAGGGTTTAAACAGGGTGTGTCAGGACCGGATTTCAGCTTCAGATGTACTGCTCTGGCTTTAGCTGTGTGGAGGAAGTTCAGGTTACACCATGGTGATAAAGTTATCATCTTGCTGGAGAAACTCAGTGAGTTTTACAGGTGTGTTGCCTATGTTATGTAGTGAACACAGACAGTACCTCTGGCTTGCTGCAGATAGCTGATGTTATCTTTTTGGTAGATGAACAGAGGCTGAGTTTCTGAAAATAGAGATTTTTCAGAGGGTTTCCCGTAAGCCAACTTGGTAGGCCTTGAGCTCTGGACTCAGATAGTCCAGAGTCTCTTTGCCTACACCTCTGATTACCATGTGACTTCAGGCAAGTTACTGAACTTCTCTCAGCTTGTTCCTTATCTGTATATGGGGGAGGATAATTGTGTCTACTACACAGAACTTTTGTAATGATTATGTTCTTGGCCTGTGTAAATATTATGCTGTCTATTTTCAGAGAACTATGGTTAGAAGAGGGAGAGAATGGGGAGGGTGGGTGAGCGTGAGGTGTAGGAGCAGGAGGACGTAATGTCTCTGAGTTGGATGAGCAGAGATGCTATAGTTTTGACCAAGAATAGCACTAGTTCTATCTGTTTTAGTTCTAGCTCAGACATCCTGACTGCTGGCCTATCAGCTGGTAGTGGTCAGTGGTCTAAAGAGATTAGTTTTTGGTCCTCAGGATGAGCTGGATTTGAGTAATAGCTGTTCCCTTGAGGTGGGTATATTACTCAGCATTCTCCAGAGAAACAGAACAAGGTGTGTGTGTGTGCGCGCGCGCGTGTGTGTTTACTTTAACAAATTATCTCACACCATGTCGTGGCTTGGCAAATCTAAAATCTGTAGGCTGGGCCATCAGTCGGTAGGCCCAGAAAAGAGTTGGTGTCTGAGTCCAAAGGCAGTCTGCTGGTAGAATCCCCTCCTGCAAGGGGGAGGTCAGTCTTTGTTCAACTGATTGGATGAGGCCCACCTCAAAGGGCAATCTGCTTTACTCAAAGTCCAGTGATTTAAATGTAAATCTTATCCAAAAAAGGCCTTCAAAAAAATATCCAGAATAATATTTAAGTAGCTATCTGGGCATGATAGCCCAGCCAAATTGCCACATAAAGCCAACCATCGCAGCGGTCATGCAGTATCCATGGGCCGGGGCCTGGGCCATCTTATATATGACCCATGCCATTCATTAACATACCTTCCTGGCTCTGGGAGGTATTTGAGTTTGTGATGCTTACTCTAGCATACCTCTTCATGATTATGTGCAAGATTTCTTCATCAGATACTTCATGATAAAGTTTGCCTTGTTAGACTCAAACAACTTTCTGGGCAAAAATACCTGCTCTTGCTTTACTGGTCTCAAGTGTCCCCTCCATTATCATGAATCGGATAGAGGACGAATACAAGGCATGTTGGGGTCTTTGATTTGCATGGATGTACTGTGACTCACATGTGAGGCATGTTGACATTGTAACAGCATGATGGCCCCAGCAATGGAGAGAAAGCTGGACAGAGCAGGTGGGTGCTGGGGAAAACCAACTGGCAGGAGCAATTGCCCCAGGGTGCCCAATGGATGTGGCAAGTTCTTGTGTTTGTGCAAGTGTGTATTTGGACAGGGCAATCCAATCTGAAAGTGAGGTCCCCCTCTCACACCAGAAAGTTCCAGAAGGTTGGCAGCACTCTGGGACTCTGGGCAGCAGGGCAGCAGGGCCTGAGCTGGGTGGAGACAGCATAAGCTACATCGGGGTTGGGTTTTCAGAAAGGTTAGGGCCAGGGAAGACAGGACCTGGCCTGGGGAATGGCCAGAGTAAAGTACAGGGGCTGGAGTCAAGGCTTCTGTGGTTTAGAGGCCACGTGGTGAGCCCAGGCTCATCCCAGCACAATCTAATCAACAACAGGCAGCAAGATTCATCTCAGACCTCGTCTGTCGCTACTTCTGTGGCTGCTGTCGTGATCTAGACAGACGAGAGAATGGCGAATTGAAATGGACAGATGCGAACATCATTGTCGACTGTGACATGCAGGCAACAGGGCCAGCAGCCTTTACGTGTGTGGGAGAGCTGGGCTGACGATGCTGGTGTCCCTGCTGCCTCACTGTTCACCTCACTCATGTCCTTGGATGAGACCTGAGAATGACAGGGGGTACGCTGATGAGGCCGTGGCGGGCTTCTCCATGAGATGGCGCTTGTAGCTTGTCTATGTGTGTGCCTGTCATTTTATTTATTTATTTATTTTTGCTTTCAGCATGTAAATGATACTCTGTTTCAGAATTCATAGAAATATAGCTTGTCTTTCCTAATCTTAAAAGCAGATTTACGTACTTTTGTGATTCCTAGGGGATCATATTCCTGAGGGTTAACTTCTTTTTCCTTCTGGGATGTAGTTAGTGACAGAGGGAGGTGGTGAGCATGTTCTAATCTCCCTACCCCCTAACTCCTATACCCCATCCCTCTCCAAAGAACTCGCAGTATGGCTAGAATTGAAGATCCATCTACAGCTCTGACTGAAGGTGGACTTTGAGATGTGCTATGCTAGAGATAAAAACAAGATGGTATCACTGGAAGAGGAAGGAAGATATTAATTCTGCCTAGAAGCCTCTTGAAGGAAGATTAGAATATCAGTGGAGCCTGAAGGAATGATCATATTTATGAGGGAAAATACTTTTTCTGAAGATTTTGAAGTAGAAGCATCAACAAACAACCCAGGTCTCCTAGTGACAATATTACTCAAGGCAGACCTTTTCTTAAGAATTGTTTGAGATGGAGACCTCACATGTGAGTCTGAACTTACATGGAAGAAGGTGAGAGGGAGGGGATGAACATTACAAAACTCAGGAAGTGCCCCCAACTTCTGGAGAGGAAAGGGGTCAGGTAAATACTAACCCAGGGCTTTGGCAATTAGGAGGAAATGATCTCTTTTGAAGTTATTTCAGGCAAGAGGTGAAGTAAAAATGCGCAGCTTGGGAATCAATAAGTAATTAACTGCACATTTGTATCATACTTTAGGGTTTAGAGAGCAGGATTGCAATGTAAGAATTTTTGATATTTCTGTTTAACAGATGAGGAAGCAGAGACTTGGCGAAGTTAAGTCAATTACTTAAGATACCATAAATAGTAAGTGGCCAAATCCTATTGAGAGAAGGGGTTCTGGAACATTTCTTGATCTATTTTTAACAACTTGTGAAAACAGTCTTTCCTTAAAAAATACTTACTGAGCATCTACATGCAGATATGAGATATCTGATGGTTTTGGATATAGTTCCTTCTCTCTGGGAGCTCACGGTGTACCAAATGGCTCTCAAGTGGGCTGATTTTGCACCTCCCCCCTCCAGGTCCATTTGGCAATGTCTGGAGACAGTTTTGGTTGTCATAACTGGGGGAGATGGGCGCCCCTGGCATCTAGTGGGTGGAGGCCAGGGATGCTACCACACATCTTACGATGCATGGGACAGGCTTTCCCCGCCCCCACCCCCAACAAAATGCTATGTGACCTAAACTTGTCAATAATGCTGAGGTTGAGAAACACTGGTCTAGTGCATCATTCATTCACTTATTCATTCATTCATTTTATTACTTGTTCTATTAACTTTTTGAGTATGTGCAATAGACCAGGCACCCCTCTAAGCATAGAGGATATGGTGGAGAACAAGACAGAAAAAGCCCGCTGTCCTCATGTCACATTCTGGGTGCAGAGTGAAGGGCGGAGGTGAGAGAATGTCAGACAGTACCAAGTAAAGGAGAATATCAGGTGGTGATGAGTGCAAGGTAGAAAGTTCAGGTGTGTTGGTATAACTATGTGTGCAAGTTGGGGGTTGCTTTAGAATGGCTGGTCATAGAAAACCTTTTAAAGAGGTCAGATTAATGATTACCTTTGAATGACAGGAAGCCATCTGAGCAAAAGGCATATCGGGCCAAAGGAATAACAAGTGCAAAGGCCCAGAGATGGAAATAAAGTGGGAATGGAATTTCGAGAAACAGAAGGAAGGCCAGATTGTTTGGGGTAAAGAGGGAGAGGGTGAGAGTAACGGAGATGATTCCAGAAAGGGTGACAGGTGCCATATCCTATTGGGGCTTTGTCAGCCAAGGTAAGGAATTTGTGTTTTCTTCTGCAGCCTTATCTGTGGTTGTTCTCATGGTGAAAATGCTAAGAGTTGTGAAGAAAAGGAAATAGCGCCTTGGAGATAAAGAGTGTGAGGAGTATGACATTGAATTTGATGGCCAGAGAAGGCCTCTCTCAGACCTAGATGTTGAGAAGACGACAGTGTGAGAAGGCCCAGGAACCAGTAAGATCCCGGGGATCATAGGCCAAATTGTGGCCCCCTTCATTCATGTGTGGAAGCCCTAACCCCTGGCATCTCAGAATATGACTGTATTCAGAGATAAGACCTCCAAAGAGGTGATTAAGTTAAAATAAGGCTAGTAGAGTGAGCCCTCATTTAATCTGACTGGTGTCTTTATAAGGAGAAGAAATATGGGCAGACAGACACCAGGGCTACATGTGCACAGAGGGAAGACCTGTGACGACAAGGAGAGAAGGTGGCCATCTGCAAACCAAGGACAGAGGCCACAGAAAGAACCAATCCTGCCGACGTCTTGATCTTAGATGGCCGCCTCCAAAGCTGTGAGAAATAAATTACACTGTTTGAGCCACGCAACCTGTAGTATTTTGTTATGGCAGCTCCACAGACTAACCCATCTAGGGTTCGGTTTTCTCATCTGTTGAATAAATAATGGCTGTTGTGGATCTTTAAGTTTAGGTTCTTTCCGTTTCTAAAAGCCTTTGATTCTAAGAAATATACAAGCTCTTCTTCAAGACTACCCAATGCTTAGTCCCTTACTCCAAAAATGACAGACCAGCTGTGGAAGAAAGAGAGGCGCCCTAGGGAGGAATTTGGGATTAGACATGGATTTCTGGTCAATTTCAAGGAGCGCCTGGGCTGAGAGAATCGCCCAGTCATTCTCCCACAAAAAGGGGATTTGAAATCCCAGATGGGGATCCACGCGATCACAATGGCATGTATGTCACCCTTGGGGACAGGCGGAATTCTGTGCTGGAGTTTCCAGGAAGAAGATGGAACTTCAGGAATTTTCCTCTCAGAAAGAATCCCCTAGAGACGAGGGTCCCCATGGAGGACTTTCAGCCCCCTCGAAGCTGGCTGCACGTACCATTTCAGGCATCGCAGGATCCCTACCTTCTGTGTGAAGGAGCCTTTTTGGCTCATCTTGTCCTTTTAGGCTCTCATGGTGTCTCTGAGAATGAAGGCTGGAGGATGTGACTGGCTCCAGAACTCAGGAACAGGGTGGATGAAGCTTCTGCAAAGTTCATGGGCGCCATTGCTTGCGGAAACAACTCTGACCTAGCAAACAGTGCCTCTGTCCTCTAAACAAGAGCCCTTGAAGAATGGTGGATACTATTTGAGCAATTACTTTTGTTTTTAACTTTTTCCTTACAAATTGAGATAGCTCAGGACATATTGAAGAGGTACTTGCTGTCCAGCCTTAAATAGTTAATCATCTATCTAAATATCATAATTCAGCAAATATTTACTGAGCAGATCCCATTGCTTACGGTTTTTGGGGAGAATGGAGGTGGGGAGGAGACAGACACTAAACCAGTATGTGATGTGTGTGTGTGTGTGTGTGTGATATTTGGATAAAGTGGTTGGCAGAGAATAGTGGCACATTAAATGGGAAATAAATGAATGAAGGAAGGAACAAACGAATGAATTGAATAATTCATACTTTATTTTATTTATGTATTTTTTTACAGAACGCTTTACAAATTCACGTGTCATCCGTGCACAGGGGCCATGCTAATTTCTGTATTGTTCCAATTTTAGTATATGTGCTGCCGAAGCGAGCACGAATAATTCATGCTTTAAGATCCATTTCTGTCTCTGTCTCTATGTTTTGGTTAAAACCCTCCTAGAATGTAACTCCCTCGGTCCCCCAGAACATAAGCTTTGTCACAGCAGGGGTTTTTATAGCAGTGTGCAATCTCGCTTCCCTAACACCCAGAACAGTACCTAGCACATAGTAGGTACCCAACTAATATTTTTTGAATGAACAAATGAATGACCTTAGGGAATAAATAAATCTCTCTGGGCCTCATTCATTTATTCAGCACATGGGTGTGTACTAGGTCTATGTTAGATTCTGAGGGTGCAAAGACGACCAAGCTGAAGTCCCTGCCCTCTCGGAGTGGTTTACAAGGCACACAGGTGAGCATACAGGGCAATACACCTTGATGGTTTATTTCTACGATGGAGGAGAGCAAAGGGCCACTGGGAGCACGGAGGAGCCAGAGCCGCAGCTTAGAAGGAAGTGAGCTGCGTAGGAAGCGGGTGAGGAAATCGCACCAGGGAAGGCACAATGCACGGAGGAGTGAGAAGTCTGGGCTGCAGTGTGTTCAGCATGGCTGGACCGTGGGCACTTTTATGGGGAGAGTGACAGGAGATGGAGTTAAAGAGGCAAGCAGGACAAAACCACAGAGGGTGTTCGTGCTCAGAGGTGTAGACTGTAACTTGGACATAGTGAGGAGCCATTTAGGTGGGGAAGTATCAAAATGAGATCTATTTTAGAAAAATCCCTTTGATGGCAGAGTGGAGAGTGACTTGTCCTTGGAACAAGAAGCAAGGAACCCCCTGAGGAAGTTACTGCAGTAACCCCAGGTGAGAGGCAATCATCCTGGGCAAGTGGAAGACACAGGTGATTAAAGGGCAAAAAAGACTAACCGATTAGGAAACTAATCGATTGTGGAGGCTAAGAGAAGATGATCTGGAGCCGCTCTAAGGATTCTGCATCCAGGTGAGTAGGGTGCCAGTAATGAAGACAGGGAGGAGGTGGGGTAGACCACCACCCTGTTGCAAATAGCCACCTGGAGCTTACGAGGGACATCGGTGTCGCTAATGCTTACTTAGACCTGTTAGTATAATGAGCTGGTCAGAGCTTAAGAAAGATGAGTAGAGGCCTGAAGATAGAACCTTGGGGAAAAGAGCAATATCTAAATGAGGAGAACACTGAATATTAGAAGAGGTCAAAGAGCGGGAGGGAAGAGAGAAAGCGATACCTCCCGACATCAGAACGTGTCACCTCACTACTCTGTAGGCTCCGTGGGTGTTACAGATACAACCTCATCATTAACACACATATCTGGGATGCACTGGAAGCTGTCAGCCTAGAATGTATCCCTTCTTGCTTCTTCCTTCCTAGCCAAACATTGATTTGCTTAACTATTTGCCCCTTCTCAGGGACTCAGGATGGCTGGCCTCATCTTTAGCTCTAGGGATAGATCCTAATTGGTTTGGTCCAACCTGCATATGACAGTCCCTGGTGGCTGTCACTGACCCATGGGCCTAACATAATTTTAAATGGACCAATTGGGCTCCAAACAAGAACTTTCATTCCATGCTGAGAGGAACAAGGAAGACGATAGCCCCAGTTCCACTGGCAGCCTCAAGAGAGAGCCGACGCTGTGGATGGCGGAGCAGAGAGGCAAAGAGAATTGTTTTTGCTGATGGTGATTGTTTGTATTGCTATTGTTATTACTATTTAACGGTTAATTATTGCCACCCCACCCTGGCCATACTGACTTTGACGTTGGCCTAGTGACATGATTTCACTCATGGCTGTGAATATATATGCCATTTGCCTTTATGAGCAGAAGCTTTAAGTGTGATTGTATGGCATGGCTGGATCTCTCTGGCTTCTGCTCTCCACCTTGGGAATAGCATGGCCCATGTGGTAGCTACTCCTGCAGCCTGGGCTCCAAAATCAGACATGAGTGCTAGGTTGAGCCAAGAATTGCTGAGCAGGGTCAAGCCCAGCTGAGTCTAGCAGAGATCAGTTGAGCCCAATTGACAATATTGTGAGCAAGAAATATGTGTGTGCTAGTTATTGTAAGCCACCGAAATTTTAAAGTTGTTTTATCATGTGGCATAATCTAATGAGTGCTGGTGAGAATAAGAGGCTGGCTGAGTAGCTGAATTCTTCACCTTGGGGTGTGTGTACCACCAGATAAGCAAGTACAATTTCCTTATCATTTAAACCATTGCGAGTTAGACTTTTCTGTTACTTGCAGCCAAAATCGTCTGTTCCACATATCAAGCTCTTCATGACTACGTTTTCCCAGTCTTATCTCTCTCTGCATTTTGTACATTGTTGGCATGGTTATTTTTCTCTGGTGACCCTCTGCATCACCTGACCAACTTCTACTTAGCCTTTGCAATCCAGATCGATGCTCTCTTCTAAGTGAAATCTTTGGCTCTTTGTGAAAAGTTAGTTATTCCCATAGCACTTCAATATTTCACTTACTGTGACCTTTACCATATCACACTGTACCTGCTCACTAGACCACCAGCATGGTCTGTGTCTTATCCATTTTTATACTCTTGTGTCAGTACATACCTGGTATGGAGTAGGAAAATTTTGCTAAATAGGTGAGTAATACCTTAAATGCATTTCTGTGAGGTATTGCTGGGGGAAGATCAGGGGTTTGTTTTATGTATTTCCCCTGAGTTGCAGGTCACTAATGGAGTTAGACTACACTGGGTATACAGAAGCACCAGTCTTCCAGATCTGAATGGAAAAAGGGGGAAATACTGAGAATCTCAGACTCTAATTATCCGACCAAAGCATTCCGGTGGGTCAGCAGGCTCTGGGATTTGGCAGCAATTGTGCGCTTTTGGAGCCTCAGAGAATTTACAACCCCCTGAGAACCAACCATTTTTGCAAAGACTATGAGACTTTGAGGTCATCTTGTCTGATTCATTTGACCACAAATGGCCTGAAGAAGCTTACGTCATTGCACACCATTTAAATCTGATTCTTGTCATCTTGTCGTGTAGTTTAAACTAATTTATCACCCCCTACCATGTTGTAGATGCCGTGCTAGGCATTTCAAATAAATATCTCTAATCTTACCAGGTACCAATTTTAAAGATAAAGAAACTGAGGCTAAAAGAGGTCAAATAAATTCAAGGTCACATGACTCACAGAGCACATCTGGGATGTGGCCTCAGATTTTCTGACTCCAAGTCCGATTTTTGTTTGTTTTCTGGCCTACGAAATAGAGATGGCATCTGCCTCGGTCGCCATCCAGAGCTGCAGTATGGATTATATGAAATTGTTTAAATAAAAGTTTTCTTTTTTTAAATTTAGATAGCATTAAAATCAGTGATGCTTAGCTGTAGCTGAAGTACTGAGAAACGTGGAGCTTTCTGGCATACCAGGACACTGGTGGGGAGGATGGAGCTGCCCAACCCCCCCTCACATTCCACTGTGGAGGCAGGCGTCTAACTGGACACATTGCAGGCCACGTGCTACCCAGTGTCCTCATTACTAAAAACCTAATGGAAATAATGGCTAACACTTGGAAAATGCCCACGAATCTGCTGCTTGGCCCATATTATTTATTATTTTTAATTCTGCAATAAGATAGGTTTTAGGGAAGACAGTGAAATTCAGAGACATGAAGTAACTTGCCCACAGGTGATGAGGGACAGAGTCACCTCTTGAACCCAAGTGTGTGTGATTCTAAAGGGCAAGATCACCTGACCTGGTCATTATTTTTTATTTTAATAATTTATGGATGTGGTTCAGGGTAATTCCTTTCCCTTGTTCTTTCAAAATATCAGTGTCCTTCCGTAGGTAAAAACTCCCTGGTTTGCCCGTCATTCTATATACATTTTAAAATAGTTTCAGCTGGTGTGGATCAGAAATAGAATTTAATTATTTTGCGTGTGTTGGCTGTTGGCACTTATTTATTTATTTATTTTGTAATATTCCATTTTAATTTGACATCGTTGTACAGATTGCTTTTAATGCAGTTTTTTAACAATGTCAAAACAATAGCAAATTTATTCTTTAACGTATTTAATGGAAAGCATAAATACAAAAAAGAAATAAAAACACTTGTGTTTATTTAGCATTTCATTTCAATTTGACACAATTGCAGATATTTTAAATGTGGATTTTTCTAAACTTACAATTATTTATATATTTGTTTTAAGTTTATTGGAGTAACATTGGTTAATACAATTAAATAACTTTCAGGTGTACATTATCATTTGACATCTATATATTCTATTGTGTGATTACCACCCAGAGTCCAGTTTCCTTCAGCTACCATATATTTGGTCCTGTGGGCACTTATTATTTGAACCTGAGTTGAGCAAAAACATTTAATGATTTGGGAATTCCACTGATGACAGGTCGTTGCTTCTCCCCCTCCTCCACCCTGATCAACCAAAGCTCAGTAAGTTAGACATTTAAACGTGACAAAGGCAGATGACCCTTGGGCGGAGGAGCTGAGGCCATAGGCAGGGGGTTGGCAAGCTGTGGCCCACAGGACAGATAAGACCTGCGGCCTGTTCTGTGTGATCCTCAAGAGCCAAAAGGTTTTTAAATTTTTAAGTGGCTGAAAAAAAATTATGGAAGTTTGGGTTTTTTGGTTATGAACACACCCCCCTAATATCTTGATTTTGCTCGTGAGGCCCACTAAACCTCAAATACTCACTATCGGTTCTTTTATAGTAAAAGTTTGCTGACTTCTGATCTAGCCTTTTACCTCTCTGAAGAAGGAAAGGAGCAGCATCTTTATTTCTGGATCATTTTCTGTTCTTTTTCATTCAATTCAATATAACAGACATTCCTGAGCAGGGCTTTGTGCAGACGCTGTGGGGAAATGAAGGTGGAACAGGCCAATCTCTCAGTGGGCCCTGGGACTCTGTGGCATTGCTTTCTTCAGGGCAAGAGGGTTTGTTCTGGAAGAAAAAGAAAATATTTCAGGGAACGCAGTCTGCAATGAGCAGAATGAACTCATTTGTGAGTCCCTGGCTTCTCATCACAGCCCACCACGAGCCTTGCCTGAACTGGCCTCCGTTATTGCACGAATGCCTGGAGAGGGTTTCGTTTTTGTTGGGAAAAGAAAGACTTCCTCTTTTCTACAGCGCACAGAAATTAATGGAGGAAAGCCTGAGAGAGGCTCTCCTTTCTACATCAAGAATGAAAGGGAGTCTGTTGTTTGAACAGGCTTCAGGCAAGAATCGGCTCTGATTCAGCTCTTGGCTGGACAGCTGGGCTTTGTGGCTTCTTGGTCAATTAAAGCTTCCCAGCTAACTGCTCCTGGCAGTCTGTCTTCTCCTGAAAGCCCAGATGTCTGACGCTGGACAGTGGGGACGAGAGCTCAGAGGGCTATGTCCAGAGCATGCGCTTCTTCAGATCTGTGCTTCTAGCGGTCAGCCGCCGGGGGCGGGGGCCTGTGCGTGAGCGGGCAGAGCAAGGCCTGGCCTCCTCTGGGAGGCGGGCGGGCAGAGGTGCCCCGTGCTTTGTGGCGTTAGTATCCCTGAACCCCATGGGCTGTCCGCTCCTTTGTCATTATTAGAGATGTAAAGTTGAATTTCTTCAAAGAAGTTTGGAAAACCAGCACATCCAGCCCTTGCCTTTCAAGGTCAAGGTAAAATGGTTTCAGGCCCTTTTCCCATGAGATTCCACCCCTGTCTCTAGGTTCCTCCCTCATGCGGTTACTTTTCCGGTCCTGCCATGTCTTTTCTGTCCCAGTGCCCTTCTGGGTCCCTCCTCTGCCCCCACACTGGACTTCTGGCACTTAGCCTCACCCACAAAACATTCCAGGCGATGCGGGGAGTGGGGGTGCGTGGTTCTCTTACTTCACCCTTACTTCCTAGGTACGGAATTCACATGACAACAAGTTTGCTCCCAGGAATTCACCTTTAGCACATGTAGGAGTAAATAGCTGCAATTTGGGCGCTCTGGGTTGCTCTAACCTGAGACAACATAAACCTAGTCACAGTAAAAGCTGGGACAGTCCTTTTTCTCTGGCTCTGACTCCCTTGGTCATGCAGAGCCTCCGAGAATCGCCTCTTCTCCCTGGAAAGCTGGCGGTGGCTCCTGCATGGTGAGGAGTTCACTCCTGTTGACATGCGCTGTGTGCCACCTGCCCTTTCCTTGGTGCCCCTCTCTGGTTTGAGCTCTGATGTCCCTAGTCTAGGTCTCAAAGGCTAAGTTGCTTCACTGTGGCCACTGCTGGGCAGGCCAATGCTGCTCAGCCTGCCGAGCCTTCAGGGCCATAGCAGGGGTGCAGAAGCCTTGCCGTGGGCCTCAGTGGAGTGATGAGACTTCCTCTTCTCCGCCCTCAGGTTGCGCCCTGTCATTCTGTCTCGGCACACAGCAGCCTTGTGTTGTGGGTCAGTGAGATTAGTGGTGGGAATGGCACTTTTGTTTGCTCCTCTCCCAAAAGCTCTCATGCACATTCCTGGGGGTCCCAGGTGGGAACCCAACTGAGACAAGGCTCCTAGGTAGCCTCAGAAGCTCTTCTGACCCTAGGTGACACACTTCTGTTTGACCAAGTTGTATGACTGGCTTTCTTGAGGTAGATGGTGAAGCCCTTTCTAGGGAGTTTCTCTGTCTCTCACAAAAGAGAGTCATGGCTGCCAGACCCTGCTCCCCATCCTCCCGGTGTGTGGGGCTCATGAGAACAGAAGAGCTTAAGCTTAACTGAGGACCTTTGCTACACCCAGAGCCCTGTCTTTTTACTTGCTGCATGAATTGACCAGGTTCCCAGTATGATGGTCATAATCAGCAGGCCCTGCATAGTCTCCAGAGGATACAGTGCACATTACAGCAATAACCACTGTGTCTCCAAGACCAGTACATTAGTCAAGGTTCTCCAGAGACAAAGAACCAGTAGGATATGTACATATATTGAAAGAGATTTAATATAAAGAATTGGCTCATGTGATTATTATGGAGGCTGGTGAGTCCAAAATGTTCATTGTGCACCTGTAGACTGGGGACTCAGGAGAGCCAATGGTGGATCCAGTTTCAGTCTGAAGGTCCTCAGGCTGGAGAATTTCCCCTTGCTCCAAAGGCTAGTCTTTTTGTTCTATTCAGGCCTTGTATGAGATCCGCCGCATTATGGAGGGCAATCTGCTTTCTCAAAGTTCATAGACTTGATTGTTAATCTCATCCCAAAATATCCTCCATAATGATACATAAAATTAACCATAACAACAAGTTAAAGCACATGTTTCCAGAATGGTCCAAACTAAGTGGTCAGTTTCCCTGGGAATTTAGCCTAAGGAGAAAAGGAGAAAAAAGAATCAAAATATGAGAATTGGAAGAGACCAGAGAAGTTCTCTAGTTTTGACTCCCGATTGTATGATGAGGCTTGGAAAGGTTAAATAAATATAATCGATTGATTGATTCATTGGCCTATTTATTTATTCAGCAAACATTTATTTAGTGGTTACTATGTGTCAGGCACTGTGTTTAGGCGTTGGGGCTGCAGTGGTGAATAAAGGGTCAGTCCTTGACCTTAAAGAACTTCTGGGCTGGTGTATATAGCTATATCATTTGGAATTTAAAAAGGACATTCACTTAATTTAAGTTTTATACAGATTCTCTTAACTTACTCTCATTTCAATGTCTATTTTAAATATGAGGAAATGGAAGCTTAGAGAAATGAGGTAATTTTCCTTACATAGCTAATACATAGCAGAGCAAAAAATCTGAATGCTTTTTATTTTTTTAATTTGAAAGCTCAAGCTCTCTTGGATCACATCCACAGTTAATGTTAGGAAAAGCAAATACGATTTAGGATTCGATATATTCCTTATTAAGTTGCACTACAACTTTACACAAAATTATAATTGTTTTTTGGTATCTGCCTCTTAGGCTCTAGACTGTCTGAAAGAACTGGGTCTCATTGATTTTTATATCATCAAAGACAGGCAGAATGCCTAGTGCATAGTAGGTGCTCAGTAAATAGTCATTGAGTAAGTGTTACTGAGGGCTCTTTGTGAACCAGCTGCATTCTGATTTTAATTATGAATGGGAAACCAGTCCAGGAGGGAGGTTTGGGAGTCCAGGTGGAAGGTGTCAGAAGAAAGGCAGAGCCGGGGATGAGGTGAAGAGCAGGCCGGAGGGCTGAGGGTGCCCCATGGTGAGCTTTGATATTCAATAATCCAGGCTTTGATTTCCATGTGTGAGATTCAATTGCTGCCTTTGTGTACAGATTCATCGGAAAAGGGGAAAGATTTTCCAAGTGGGTTTTCTAATGAAATCTGTATGATGGGGTCTGATGTTAAGTCTACAGTTCCAGTTCCCTTTCCTGGACAAATTTCAGAAGAGATTGATGCAGAAGTCAGGGGTCATTGGAGCAGAAACATGCCTGTGATTGCTTGTGCCAGTCTGGAAGCTGGAGGAATGCGTGCAGGCAGGCACTGGGGCCAGGGATGGGCTGGGGTAGAGTGGTTCTTTTCTTTGATTTCCTTCCAGATCTTGTCAAGGTAGTCTGAGGACATGAGCCTAGTGATGGCGGCACTATGGGGGTGGAGTGGGGAGGAAAACGTACTCACTTTCCTGCTAAAAAAAATCTGCGACTTTTGGAAACATGGCAGAACCGCCCAAAGAATATGACAAGCCTAGCTACACAAATTGGGAAAGTTAAGCCGGTGCTTCTGCTGGTTTGTGACAACCTAAAGTTTTAAACCATCTTCAACATAGACAATGAAAAGAAAGAAATATTATGAGCACCACGTAACAGAGAGAGAGACCACATACTTGAGAAACTGGGTTGCCTGTCCCCTCTCCCTCCCCTCTGGGCCCACCCTCAGCATCTTAGACATATTCTGCCAGTTTAAAGGGTTTAAAGAGAGAAGTTATTCCTTTATTATTTTGAACAGTGGGTTCTCTTCTGTGCATTTAGGACTGCTCAAGTACGTTATGTGGACTCGTAAAATTGAGGCTCATCAGTGTTTGAGCCTTTCATATTTGGCCACTATGGGGTTAATTTATTATTGTATGTAATGAAAGCAAATCTTGTTAGAGAGCTTAATTTATTCAGAATCACTAACCATACTGATCAACTGCAGAGGATAATGGCAGGAACACTTGAGATTCAAGTCATACATGTGTTATTAATTAGATGTGTGAATAATAAATATATCATGCTGGACATTATTTCTCCATATAGAAAGGGACAGTGTTAGAGAAGAATATAGAGGGAGGAAAGGTGAAGGGTTGATGAACATCTGACTTTTTCTAACTTAATGCTCATCTCCTGAATCTCATTTACATCCAAGAAACTGAAGTTATGAGCCTACTCATGAATTGGGTCTATTTAATGATGATATAGATAATGGTGATCCAAAGAGGTATTGTTGTCTCAGAAAACAATCATGACAGACCTCAGTCATGAGAATTTTAAGTTATGGGCCATCACTTTACAGAGCGAGTGCCTGAGGGATGTGTCTGTCTTGTAGATTGGATCGTGATGAAATCCAGTCATACATGTGGCCACGTCCAAGAGATGGGAGCAGATACAGCTTCAGAACATTCTGAGGTTGAGGTACAATGTCATCAGAGGAGAGTGAGAGGAAACTGGCATTCTTACACACCCCGGGGGCCAGTGGAAATTGGTACAATCCTTGTGGAAAACAATCTGGCATCACATATAGAGACCCATCAAAGTACTCATACCCGCTGGCTCACTCTCATTTCTGGGAGTGTATCCCAAGATAATAATCAAAAACAAAACAAAACAAAACAAAAACCAAGTTATTCATGAAAGTGTCATGGGAGTATTATTTTCTAATGGTGAAAAATTGCAACTGTCTAAATCAGAGTTTGGTAAACTTTTCTTGTAAAGGGCTGGATGGTAAATATTTTAGGCTTTGTAAGCCATGCAGTATTTGGCTCATGAAGTACTTTTGCCATTATAGTATGTAAGAAACCATAGACAAAATGTAAATAATGGATGTGGCTGGGTCCCCATAAAATTTTATTTATGGAAACTTGAATTCAAATTTCATATAATTTCTACAAGTCATGAAATAGTATTCTTTTGATTTCCTTTTCAACCATTTAGAATATAAAAACATTTTTAGCTTGTGGCCTTATAAAAACAGGATGGATGAGGGTTGACACATGGGCTGTAGTTTGCTGAACCTTGGTCTAAACAATAGGAGAATAGTTTATTACATTATTATATAACCATGTTATATAGCCAGCAAAATGATAATTGAGAAGCATGTAATCACATGAATTATACTTATACTTTATGAAAAATTCAGAGCATAAACTGGTAAATACACTCTAAACTACAAGAAATGAAAGCAGTTAGAATGAAAAAGACTGAATATGTTTTTCTTTTCATCAAATTTTCTTTAAGATTTTATGTTGTTTTTCTTCTTCTTGAACTCAGGTTAGAGTTTTTTTGGGTGTTCTCATTCTCTTTTCCTTGTTTCTTAACTCCTAGTTTATCTTTCCTAATTCTGTTTCTTCCTGTTTTGCATTCTAAGTAATTTCCTTGTGTATATATTTTCAGTTTGCCAACTTATCTGCTGCATTTTTTTTTATTGAAGTGGAATTCACATAACATAAATATATATACACACATTATTTATTTATTTAAGGATTTTAAATTTTATTTATTTATTTATGGTGACATCAATTAATGAAATCCAATAAGTTTCAGCTATACACTTTAACAGTAAGGCATATATATATATTTACACTGTGTGTTCACCTCCCATAGTTAGGTTTCTTTCTGTCACCACATATTTGACCCCTATTACCCCATCTACCTCCTTCTTCCCTCCTCCACCCTACTCTCTGGTAACTACTAAACATAAATATATTTTAAGGTGAACAGTTCAATGGCGTTTAGTACATTTTTAATATTGTGCAATCACCACCTTTGTCTAGTTCCAAAACATTTTTATCACCCCAAAGAGAAACCTGTAGCCATTAAGCAGTTGCTCCCCATTTCCTCTCCTGCCCCTCCCCCAGCCTCTGGCAACCACAAATCTGCATTCCATCTCTATGGATTTACCTATTCTGGATATTTCACATAAATGGAATCATACAATGCATGATCTTTTGTGTCTGACTTCTTTCACTTAGCATAATATCTTCGATATTTGTCCCTGTTGTAGCATGTATCACTACTTTGTTCTTTTTTTAGGGCAGAATAATTTTTCGGTGTGAGTATGTATGTATGTATGTATGTATGTATGTATATATGTATGTATGTATGTATCTATCTATCTATCTATGTATATGTATATATATGTATATATACACACACATACCACATTTTGTTTATCTATCTGTTGATGGCCTATCGAATTTTAACTTCAATTATTTTAATTTCTGGAGGTTTTATTTGTAGCTTTTAAATCTGTCCATTGATTTTGATATTTTTTCTTTACCACTCATATGTTCAATATGTAAGTATTGAGAGCTTATTGTGGGCCATTAATCTTCCAGTCATTGAAAGAGTACAACAATATACAAAGTATACACAACAATAAACAAAAACATACAAAATTTCTTGACTTCAAGAAGTCTACTTTTTCCTATAAAAAATTGAGACATATTTATTTTATACCCTGTAAATAGTAATTCTGTTATCTGGAGCCTTTGAAGGTAGATGGGTCTAATACTGCCAGCTGTTGATATTATTGATTCTGTATCATGTGACTTTTTCTGTCATGTTTTTATTTTTATTTCTGTCTTTTCATTGTTAACTCATGTATCTTGGGACTTGTTCTGTGGGAATTCTCTGAGGCCCGTGCTGATAGTGGATCCATCTAAGGAGAATTTACTTTTGAGGTGTTTTAGGCAACCAGGGGCTGAGAGTTCAAGTTGAGCATTGACAGCAGATGCCGTCAGAGCAAATCTCAGTCTCAGTGCTTATTTATCTTTTATAATTGTGTTTCTATTTGATTTCGACTTTTGATGGAAGCCCAGATATTACCACTTATGAAACCATGCTTTTAAAAAGGATGCTTTAGAATATTTTTGTATAACAGTAAGATACTGTGTTTTGGGAGGAACATTTTTGTACATCTAGTCTATAATCTGGGAAACTAAAGTGCCCATTGTCTTTATATTTTAAAGTAAAGTTTATCAGGAGGCATATTCCTTAACCTCAAGCGTAGGAGCAGAGGTATTTTGAATGAATGGTGAGAGAGTTGCCTTTCCACGTTGAACTCAGGTCTTGGAGCCCTTGGGGGTTCAGGATAAGTCACTGGGGGTGCAGACTGTCCTGGCTCCACCTGGAGGCTGAGTGACTGCTGATCAAATGGGAAAGAGTAGGCATCTCAGGCAACTAGAGAACTTGGTCAACACTAAAGAAGAAGCAAACTGGGTTTTCGTTTTCATTCTCTTTTACTGTTTCAAATCCAGGGGCTTTTCCAGGGACACAGTTTAAAAATGTGTCAAAAATCCATAACTTGTAAGCAGTAAGTCATGTACTCACTGCTCAGGGATCCAAGCTACTTTATCGATCATCTCTCTTGATTAGCTGAAGTCATTGACAGATAAAGGAGGTTCTGAACTAATGCCTCTCCAGCTCAAACCCATGGGCCTAAGTGTTCTCTCTTCTCCCTGAACCACTGATTTCCTGGTTATAGGGTTTTCTTGGTGGTTCTAAGTGAGGTCTAGTTTGGTGGGTGATGTCCCTTTCCAGCTCTCTCGCAATTTTATGTATTTAATCATTCATTGAATGGTCACTTTTTGAGCACCAGTGTCACAGCAACGCATATGATCTACTTCTTATTTTATATGTAAGACTATTAAAGAACATTTTTTAATGTAAATAAATCCCACACTAAAAGTTAAACTTTATAATAGCGTTCTGCATTAGGCATAGGGGGCCACGAGTTGAGTATTCGAGGAAACCCTATGAAAGAGGAAGAGATCCATGAGCTGAGAGGGCATTTTAAGTAGAGAGATCAGCATGTGCAAAGGCACGAAAATGTAAAGCAGCCTCATTCATTTGGTGAACTGAAAGTATTTTGGTGTGGTTGGAGCACAGCTGCATGTAAATAGTGTTGGGTAAAGAGGATGGAGAAATGTGTAGAGTTAGAATATGAAGATCTTGCATGCTCCGCTGAGGAGGTTGGACGTGATACTGTAAAATCAATTACTGTAGCCACAAATATGCTGCATTACAACCATACACAACCTCAGCTGCATACAACAGTTACTGCTCACATGTTTAGCTTGGCTAGGTGGCTCCTGCTGATACCGACGGGGCTCACTCTCATGTGTGGGTGTTGGCCTGATGTCAGCTAAGCTAGCATGGCCTCAGCTGGGATAGCTGGAATGACTCAGCTCTGCTCTGTGTCTTACATCCTCTGGCAGGCCAGTTCTCATGGGGACGCCAGAGCACAGGAGGAAGAAAGCCCGATCACTCCGGTGCTTTTTCATCCTCTGCTTGTGCCATATTTGTTAATATACTATTGGCCAAAGCTAATTACAAGGCTCTTCGAGATTCAAGGAGTGGGAAAGTAAACTCTACCACTTTAGTGAGAGGGACTCCAAAGTCATATGGTACAAGTTGTGATTCTAGGGAGGGGCAAAGAATCGGGGCCTTTGATATAATCAGTTGGCCGCCGACCACCTGCCTTAGAACGATCAGAGGTGATTGTCAATAATACAGATGCTTGAGCCCAGTAATGAGTAAAAACCACTTTCTGAATCAGATTCTGAATCAGAATGAGAGGGGATCTTACTGAGCACCTGCATTTTTTACAAGCTTGCAGATCGATTCTTCTCTTTAGGAAGTGTGGGCACTGCTGCTGTAGGCTTTTAAACATAGGAGAGACATAGTCAGATTTGCATTTAGAAAAGTTACTCTGGCTGCAATGTGAATACATGTTGGGGGTGGAGTTGGGGAGGCTAGACAGAAGGCAAGAAGGCCACTTGGGAGGCCATCGCCATAGCTGGGCAATTCCGGGCTGTGTTCAGGCTGCAGGTAAGGCAGGCCTGGGTTTGAGTTGTGATTCAGCTGTTTGTAAGTGTATGGCCTTGGAAGTTATGTAAACTCTCTGGGGCTCAGGTTATTCACCTCTCCAAGGGGAATAATGATAATCATCCTAATCAACTTGGCACACAGGCTTCTTCTACCAGCAAGGGATAAGACGACCAGAGGGTGTCTAGGGAACCTCTGCCTAGTGAGGTAGCCCCCAGGCTCACACTCTCCCCATAGGATACCATGCATACTGACCGCAGGCCACTCCCCAATAGCTTGTAATTAAAAATATATCTTAAAGTCTTCAAAAAATAAAGAGAATGGAAGGCAAATCCTCTTAGGCAAATCTTTTTTTTTTTTTTTTTTTGTCTTTCAAGCTTTTATTTAAGAGTAATGGGTAGGGTAGTTTTGAGTCCCCAGCCAAACACCTAATTGAACCCAGGTCTCCTGCCTAAGTGTTCTCTCTTCTCCCTGAACAACTGATTTCCTGGTTATAGGGTTTTCTTGGTGGTTCTAAGTGAGGTCTAGTTTGGTGGGAGGTGAATTGGGGCTGGACAGGAGAACTACTTGACTCAGACCTTGAAGTCACGTGACAAATTTCAGACTTTTGATAGTCCTTTCAAATGATTTTATACAGGCAGTCCCACTGATACAAATGGAAGAGGACACTTTGACAATTATTTATTTTTTTTAATATTCTGAGATCTCAAAAAAAGGACAATATTCGGGGCCTCCTTTAATTTCTGATGGGGCTTGGCCACTTGGGAGGCAATTTGGGCCTAATTCCAAGCTATGAATAAATGACGTTGCCCATCATACTTGCTTGGCTGGGCCTTGAAGGAAAACATTAGTTGTCCAACAGGACCAAAGAGAAGCCGTGAGGATACATGGGGGAGAGGGTCCCTCCTTAGAGCCACAGATCTGTGTGGAGAGGAGGCTTAAGTATCCAGCCGGGCACTACTGACAATAGAGGTGATGGCAGCTGGAGGACAGAGAAGATCTCCAGGCGGTTGCTGTGCCATCTGTTAGAAACCGTGCACTTCTTGTGACCCAAGTCCTGGAAGTGTTGCAAGCAGGCAGGCTGATTAATTATTTCCCTGGGGTCTCCCTAACAGGGGCTAGAAACCGATGCTTGGTGGGCGTGAAAGAGAGGCCAAACCTTTCAACTAGTAGGGAATTTGTTTCCTGGCCTAACTGCAGCCACATGTGATGGTATAGAAAACATATGTGCCTCTGATAAAAGATCACATTTAAAGTAAAGACTAGAAAAACACCCCAGCACAACAGCGTCCTGTTTCTCATCAAACGCCAAGCTCCACGTTTTTGGATGTTTTGTGTTAACTGGAGGACGTTTAGAAGCATTCCGACAGGGCCGGGCTCCTTTTCCATTAGCACTTCTGCGGTGTTTCTATGACCTACTGTCGCTATCTAGTGAAATCAATCTTTTATCACAGGGGTTCCCGAGCCTTTCTGGTCCATGGAATCAGAATCTGCAGGAGTAGCCACCAGAAACTTGGCTTTTATTATTAATAAGCTCCTCAGGCTGATACGTCTGTAGCCATCCTTGAACCTCTCTGTGAACTAAGAGATGGGCAGCTACAGGTTTAGAGAGAATATGCATGAGAAAGGGTCTGTGCTGAGTTGCTGGTAGCAGAGAGAATGTCACATAAATTTTTTATATATGTGTGTTTTTCCCTGCACACATGTAAAGAAAAGAATGGGGAAGTGAACAGACAATGGTGGGGGGAATAAGAAATAGTCTTTCACAAGGGCTGAGGGTCATCATAGAAGCAATAAATACACCAAGAGCAGTAAGTCTTTGACATCATAAACTACTAGTAGGTGCTTATCTCTATTAATAGAATCATCATCCATTTAGTTTCCCAGGCTAGAAACCTTAGCAATGTCTGCAACTCCTTTGCTCCTCTTTTCTCCTTTCAATCCAGTGATCACCAAATCTTGTTTGTGGATCCTGTTGGTTACAGCTGGTTACTAGCTACCAGCCAGTCTTTCCTCCTCTTTTGTTAATAGCCCCCAAGGTTTGCTGGGGATTAAGAAGCAATAAACCTATCTGGACTATTGCAGTAGCTTCTTGAGAGGTCTTTTGGTCAACAGACTCTCTCCTTTCATTCATCTTCTACTATGACTTAGGAGTGCTTGTCCTTAAAAAATTCTAATGAGCTTATTTCTCTGCCTTTCTCTCTGTCTGTCTGTCTGTCTGTCTGTCTGTCTCTCTCTCTCTCTCTTTCTCTCTCTTTCTGTCTCTCTCTCTCTCAAATTACAAAGAGGATAAAATATAAAATCCTTAGGATGATTTTCGACTTGGCCCTAAATTTCTCCTCCCAATTCATCTCTGTAGCAAATTCTTTGACACTCCTCTCATAAAGAAGTGGGATCTTTGTGCCCAGGTCTTGTTTCTGGGTGGGCTTTGTGACTATTTTTACCAATGTAATATAGTGGAGGTGATACTTTGCCTGTTTCTGGCCCAGGCCTTAAGGAACTGTCAGTTTTCATTTCCTGAGTCTTGGGGTCTCTTAGTTTTTCCTCAGGGCATGCTGAGACACTGGTAACAAGTCCAACTATCCTGGGAGGTTAGGCTCTGTCGCTGGTCTCGGCTGTGTCCAATTTTTTCATCCACCCTTGCCAAAACTTCAGACATGTGAGTAAATCCACTTGGACATTATACATGAGACCATCGACCAGCTGAATATCAATGAGTGACCTCAATTGATGCCATTTGGAGCATAAGAATCTTCCAGCTAAGCCCTGACCTGGTTTCTGATTCACAAATGGTCAGGTATAGTAAAATAATTATAGTTTTAAGCCTCGAAGTTGTGTGGTAATTTGTTACACAGCAATGAATGATTGGGACAATTTCTTACCAGTCTTCCCAAGCAACCCACACCCAAGTTACATGGAACTATCATCGATTTCCTAAACACATTGAGCTCTCATGCTGGGAATGCCCTCTTCACCTTCTTTACTTGGCAAACTCCTGCTTATTCTTCGGATATAACTGTGAATTTAGCTCCCTTCTGAAGTCATTGTTGAACAAATAAATAAATAAAATTCTTCCTGCTCCATCCTCCACTGCCACGGGTTCTTGAAAAGTACCTCTTTTAAAGCAATGCGACATCATGATCATTCAAGTTTTTATCTTCTTTCTTTCATAGTCTGATAATTCCTGGAGGGTAGAAATTGTGTCCTGTTCAACTTGGCATATCCAGTCCGAAACATAGTGCCTCTTATATAGTGGGTACACAGTAAATGTTTGTTGAATAAAGGGAAGATACGATAAACAAATTAAAAAAAAACAAGGAAAACATTTTTGTCTCTATATTTTTTTGAAGCTCCAATCGTGTCTTACTCCTTTAGTTAGAGTCATATATGAAATAGAACAATAAACTATCGGCTCTAATTCTCCATGTGATGGTAACAGGAGGTGGGGCCTTTGAGAGATATGTCATTAGGTTTAAGTAATGTCATGAAGGTAGAGCCCCCATGATGGGATTAGTGTCCTCATGAGAAAAGAGACACCTGAGCTTCCTCTCTCTGCCATCTGCAAGAAGGCAATCACCTGCAAGCCAGGAGGCGAGCCCTCACCAAGAACCAAATGTGCCAGCACTTTGATCTTGGACTTTCCAGCCTCCAGAATTGTGAGAAATAAATTCTCATTGTTTAAGCTGCACAGTCTATTGTACTTGCTATAGAAGCCCAGCTGACTAAGACTTATGGTAAGCAACAAGCAGTATCTGTTGATTGTTAGCTTCTCTCTTGACAAGTCACTCTCCCTCCCTTAACCAGTCGCTTTCCCTTCTTTGACTAGTTGTTTGCTCTTGGACTTTCCACCCATTTGTCTTTCCTTGAGCATCACCAAGGAGGCACCTCTGAAAGCTGGTGGGCCAAGGGGAACCAGAACCCAATGAACTATGTATGACTTTCCAGGTTCTTTGTGTATCTTCCATTGTCAAGAGGTTTTCCTGTGGCAGAGAAATAACCACTGACGGAACAGCCAACCCTGGTGTGTTGAGCTCTCTTGGAGAACTGAGTCCTGTGCCTGGCACTAGCACTGCTTTGCTTTTTTAAGCCTCACAAGTACTCCAACAGGAAGGATTATTGTCATCGGGACTCAGGAAAGTGAGTGAGTTTCTAAGAGCATGCAGTTAGTAAGTGACTGAGCTGGAATTCAAACCCAAGGCAGCCTCCCTGAAAGTGTGGCATTCTTGATTTATGTTATGGCCAGGAAATAGAGACTGCCCCTTTCACCTGAGACTGCCAGGGGGTGAAAGAAAACATTCTGGAACTTTTTAGACCCAAAGTTGTTACTGCATTCCGTATGCGAGGGAATTTTTTTTTTCCTTTTAAATTTGGGAGGCATTTCTTCATACAAGAAACAATAAAGTTTGGATTTAAATGTCAATTAATGCTCTGAGACAAGGATCCCCAACGTACAGCTGGAGAGTGGGAAAGCTTGCCAGGTGAGGCATTCATCTTGGAAGTAGTCACATATTTTGCTTGGCTTTAGGGCTTTCTGGAATGAGATCTTTGAAAAAGAGCTTTTTAATTTTACATCACTTTTTATCCAGTGGCATGGACTAGGTCTTTGCATGAGCCGTGGTGGGGACATTTATCTCAATAGAGAATGGAGAGTTGATGAGCCATAAATTCTGCCACTCAGCACCCTGCGTTGGGTTTTCCTTTCTCGAAGCTCAGATGGGAGCTTTCCCCTTTGACTAGTCACTCAGACAGACTGCAGCCAGCAGGGGCCTGGAGAGGCTGCGGGGGACCACGAGCCAGGCCTGCAGGCAGCACCAGCTCTTCCTACTGGGAAAATGTTGTAAACTTCCTGTTCTCTTGGATACTGCACTCTGTTCCCCAGTGAGCAAGTTCTGCAAAGGGAGCACTCACTGGGTCCCCCATTCTCCTGGGGTGACATCACATAGTGGCTCTATAAAGCCATGAGGGACATTCTTGTTCTTGTTAAATTGTGCACACATTCTGGATTCCATGTCTTCCCCAATCAGTTTGAGACCAGCTCTATGCAAACTTGCTCCCAGTAGCTCCTTCATGGATTTTTCATCTCTCCTGGAATATTTTCTTCCCTCCCTGTCTCCAAGTGTCCAGCATCCTTCTGCATGCTCTCCTGTTGGCTCTTACGGTGTGCTTATGCTTGCTCTCTCCCTACCAAAATACTCTGCCTGAAAATTCTTCATTCAAATTGAAATAGATAAGTTCGAACAATGTCTGCCAAAAGATCTTGCTTTGACCTTGATACAACATCCACCCAGTACTCTGGACAGCTTGAACTGAACACTGAATGAGTCATTCTCTTGACACTCTAACCTCAGGGCCTTTGTACATGTTCCTCCCTCTGCCTAAAAATATTTTCCCCAGCCCTTCCTTCTTCATTTTTGCCTGGCTACCACTGCTTAGTCTTTAGCGTCAACATAAATGTCTCTTCCACAGGGAAAACTTTCTCTGAGTCCCTAAGAATCATTGCACTCTGGTCCTCCCACTCAGCAATTCCTGTTTTTCTTGTAAGTCTTCCTCACTAAACTGAGCTCCTCAGGAGGAGGGATTATACCCCTTAATCTAGCATAGTCACCCATTAAATATTTTTTGATACATGAATAATCAATGATGTGCAAGTGACCACTCTTTTTGTTTCTTTCACAAATCTGCACTCCAACAGGCTTAACTCTAAGGTGACTTTGAGTTGAAATAGAGAAAATAAAAAAAATCCAATTTTCTCTAGTTTGCATTCAACTCTTCCATATGTGTCTCACTTCTCTGAAGAGGTGGTGGCTTCAGAGATAAGGTCCCACCCAGCAAAGGAGCACTCTAGGACCCTTAGGTGCCAGAATGCATCCTGCTTCAAAAAGGTCAAGTTTGCTATGATTGATCAGAATAAGAAAATTAATGCAAAACTTCGTGGTGAACAGTAAAGAAGTTTTGGAGGAGATGCAGAATATAAATAGAATGTTCTCTGCTGCATTTAACACAACAGAGCTGGACACTGGACACTAGACCCCCTGCAACAGTTGCCACAAGAAAACCTGGTGACCCCAGGGCTGTGTGGCTGAGGGGCTGTGTGACTCTGCTTCTTCTTGGCCTTTCTGTCTCTCATGTCTTACAGACGGGTCTGCCTGGGAGAAGCTGGGTCACATGAGAAGTCCTAATTACAAGGGGGTTTGGGAAATGAAATCTTTAGCTTTTTAGTTGAGTGTGTGGAAATGTGCCCTACATGGGGGCAGGAGGACTGAATGACCCCATTTGTAACATCTGCCCTAATGCGAGATGGAAAGTCCAGCTGGGGAGGAGAAGTTTAGTATATTTACCCTGAAGCTAGGCTCGATTTCATACTTATAAAACGACTTATTATTCTATATGATTGCATTTTAATCAGAAAAAAAACCAAAAGACTACATGTGTGCATGTATGTTTGCGTAAACATCAACCAAAATGTCTATGTTGAATCGTCAGAACCAGGCCAGATCACGAAGCCTGGCCTGGGTTTGAGGACTGGAAAAAAGGTATTGACCAGACTAGGCTGGGTTCCTTTTCCTCCATTGTGCCTCGCAGACAGCAGACTAGTGGCCCAAAGGGTGCACTTGAGATCGAGGATGCATCATAGTGCAACAGAATTTGGCTTCTAGGGACCTCTCGAGCTCCCCAAGCAGAGCACAGCACTTGCTCAGGCCAGAGGCTCCAAGAACCACGTCACTGCTTTTGTCCTTTAAAGACAGGGTGAAGAGTGGGGACAAGCCAGCCCATGTTACCTAGACCTCATGTCCCAGGATCGTAATTTCTTGCTACATCTTAGTAACATAAATAAAAGGCTATGCACTTTATTTCCTGCTCTTGTTATACCCTCGGGTCTCCTTAAGTTTTTAGTACAGCAGTCTTGACCATGGCTTTCTGCTGAAAGCACTAAGGTTCTCAGGTGGGTGGGACATGAAGGGAGGAGGGAGGGACATTCAATGTCTAGTTGGACATTACAGATAAACTTATCAAACTACTTAGCATACTATTTATGTAATCATAAAACTTTCATGTTTATCTTTCTCACATGATATATATTTTAAGTATCCAGTGGCAAGAAATTTCAACAAAATAAAAATCTACTGGACCATTAAAATGTTCTAGGGTAAATGGGTAAAGCTCAGATATCAGAATCACTACATTTGGATGGAGAGTAGGATAGAGGAGGAAATACAAGGTCATGGGGTACATGAAATGTTACATTCTCCATTCATGGAAATGACAAATGATGAGAGGAGCTGGTCTGGGAAGGGAAGAGTGTTCATGGGGGAGCTCATTTCAACCACTTCTCTTGGTGCTGTGCTGGCTAAGAGCAGGGCTTCAGGGGCTGAGTAGGCTTCAACTCCTGTCTTTATCACTTGTTAGCTTAAAGACCTTGGTAAATTTACTTAGCCTCTCTGTGCTATAGTTTTCTTATCTTTAGAGTAGGATTATGATACTAGTGTTTATTTCAAAAGGTTGTGATGAGTATTAGATGAGGTAATTTGTGTAAAAGTGCTTAGTCTGAAAGCAGGCACACAGAAAATATTCTGTAAATGCTGAATGTAATTGTCATTGTATTAAGGCCCTTGGCATTGTAAGAAACTTTGTGGCCGGGGTCAGATGCATGGTACAGATGTCTGGTCCTTGGTTCCAAGGCTCTTTAAAGAGCTACATGAGATACAGGAAGGGAGACAACAGATACTTAAAAAAGACCAAATTGAAGAAGCATTCCAAAAACATCTATAATTAATTATGATGGCTGAAGAAGATAGTGCAGGAACCAGAGTTTTTTTGGAAGAACTTAATTAATCGTTCAATCATCTTTTCTAAATGGATTTAAAGGATCTTAAAATAGAGAATGTTTGTACTATACATTTGATAAAACTGAAATCTGGCATTAAGACAAAGGAAAGGAGGAAGGATGTAAGTTACACACTGAAATAGCTGTGATTGGATATCAAGGTTACACCAGATAATGTCTAAAGATACGGAGAATGCCTTACCTATTTTCAATTGAGTTTGTGTGGATTGAGGGTGCAGAAGAGAAGGAGTGAATAAGGTTGGTGGGACAAAGACTGTTCTGCCATTGCTAAAGGAAGTAGGAAAAGCTTGTAAGGCAGCGGGTGGTAGAAGAGGTACAGGCCGTATTATTAAATCGGGTGATGCCAGTGTGAAAGTGGTTTTACATTTAATGACTTTAGCTAAGTGTTCAGTAAGACTAAGCAGTGACGAAGGCTCCTGCTGTCCTCCCCACAAAACATCTACCTTCCTTATTGTAGACTGTCTGTAATAGTCGCAATTAACGAGAGTTTAATGACTGATGGAATAAATACATTGGGTTGAAAAATGAACGCTTATGGGATTAATCACCTTCCAGGACTTCCCTTCAGACTCGATACAGTGGCCTACCTTGGCACTGCTTGCTGAAACACATCTGAAACTCATCCTTTGAAGTCTTCTTCAAACAGTCTGTTGGTTGGATCTGATGGTTTCAGGGCTGTCAGATGTCTTTCCCTTCATGGTCTGTTTCAATTTAAGGATCAGCCAGAAGTCAAGAGGTGACAATTTAGGTGAAACCAAAAGTTGCAGTATGACATGAACATTTTTACTTGCCAGAAATTGTAAGATGGTGAATGACATGCTCAGATTTAAATGCTGTTTAAACCTTTTACTAACACACATACAGCTATTGATGGATTTCAGTCAGTCAGGGAAGAGGTGACATATTCTTGAGGGAATTTTCTTGAATAAATCACCCTCCTAAGGTCCTTCTTTTATCCCATGATCGTTAATCATAGGCTCATCTATTGAACTTTTCAGTAGCAACAATTAAGGAGTCATCAACACAGGTCAGTGTGGGACAAGACCTATTGTCTCATTGCTTTTTTCCTAAAAACGGACTGCTGTATATTCTGTACATTTCCAAAATTAATCTTGGTCCTTGACCTTGTTCCTCTTCCCTTTATTGGCCTTCTGCTGCATCAAGCACAGATGTCATTTAGGACTCTGTTGCTTCTTGGAGACTTAGCTGAAGTTGGCCAGTAGCAGTCTGGAGCCTTCACAATTTCTGTGACTTCCTGGATCTTATATTCTGTGCTTTTCTTGATCTATGATGCCCTGCTGTTGCCTGCATGGGTTTTTGTTTCCTTCTCTTGCTCTATCTTAGATGGAAGATCTGTCTTGCTCTCTTTGGTAACCCTGGAATGATGGCAAAGGCATACGCAATACAGCTTAGTCACTCAGCACATAGCTTTTACGTACCAATTGTATCGATTTCCTATTACCACGAACTTCATAACTTAAAACAACACAAATTTACTTTCTTAAAGTCATAGAGGTCAGAAGTCCAAAATAAGACTGTCAGGGCTACAGTCAGGGTGTTGGCAAAGCTGAGTTCCTGCTAGAGGCTCAAAGGCAGAATCCATTTTCTTGTCTCTTCCAGTTTATAGACACCACCTGCATTTCTTGGCTTGTGAGCCCTTTCTCCATCTTCAAAGCCACCAGCAGTGCATCCTCAAAACTTTCTCTGACTCTTCTGCCTCCTTCATTTACTTGTAGAGGCCCTTGTGGTTTTATTGGACTGAAGTGGATGATGTAGACTACTTTATGTCTCTCAAGAACCTTAACTAAATCACGCCAGCAAATTCTCCTTTGGTCAGGTGAGGTACCATATTCACAGGTTCTGGGAATGAGGAAGTGGACACTTTTTTGGGGATGTGCTTTATTTTGTCCACCACTACAAGCTAGGATGTCCTGTCCCTTCCTGGTTTCCTCTGACTTAATAGGTCACAGCAGGGAGAATCTACAAGCCATTAATTCTAGGAGACACCATGTAAAGTTGAGGAAATTTGCTTTCATGTCCTGTTAGTCTGTGTTCTTTGATCTGTCCTCAAAGCTCTGATTTACCCATTTTCAGGTTAATCTTCCTTTCCTTTGGGGAGTTCCATTTTTAAAGGTGTTATGAAGATGAATAAATTTTCTGGCACTGGGAGCAAGGTAGAGGGTGTTGAGCATTTGACAGATATAACAATTCAGGTTTTCAAAGACTGAACAATTTGTCCAATCTAAACTTTTGAATAGTAATTTTCCACTTGTAAATTAAGCACATTAACTGGGAAACTAAGAAGCAAGAAACAAAATAATCAATATCAAACATACTTAAAATTTCTGTAGGAAGACATTAGGGAGTACTTCTCTCCTATATCAATGTTTTTCAAATTTCACTCCTTTTTGATAAACATACACGTTACACTGCACGAATCTGATAAATTCTTCGTTTGCTTGAGAATCGTGGTATCTTCTGTGTATTTCTAATGATCGAGAGGATATTGTCACATTTTAAATTTTATATTCTGTGTATTGTATGATGGAGCACAATTTTTTTCCCCCAACTGTAAAATTCCACTGTAATTATTAGATATGTTTTTTTAAACTACTTAGTAGAGAATCCCTGCACTCCCTTGGCTGAGAGATGTATTTCTGCACGACTTAATGACAGTGCAGTGTGGAGGTTCTGTGTTTGGCTTGAGTGTAAATATTTTGAGGGTTGAGATTTTTTGCTTTCTGGAAAATATAATTTACTGCTTCTGGAGTAAAAACAAAATTAATAAATGATATAGCACACAAGCACATCTTGGCCTTGCTCTGCTTAGCAGTGTTTAAGTGAGTTGCATTTGAATGAATGAGAAACATATGGATGACATGTCCCTTGTGGCTACTCTGGACTCAGAGACGGAAGGGGGGAGGGGTGTGCTTAACCAAATGCACCATGTTGTTATGAACTCCGTGTTTGAGAATATATTTAAATGTATTCTCTGGAGCCAGTGGGAGACTGGTCTTTATCCTCTTCATCTGAAAGCACATGCTGGCAAGGCTGACGGAAGCTCTTCTGCGTCTGAGTCTTTGGCAAGGGAATAGGGCAGGGGGAGCGTCGAGATGAGAATCGGACCGCAGTGGGGTTTGCGAGGCATGATAGTAGTGAGTGTTGAGTTATAACTGGGCTTTATTTCTTCCTTGGGTATAGAATTGTACTTAAGGAACTGTTCTGAGAAAGTAGAATTGCAATAAATCAGAGGGCAATTCTCAGAATCAGGAGACAATGGGGAGATTCTGTAAGCATGGGTTTTCATCCGGTGAACTGGCTGACCAGCTGATTCTGGCAAAGATTGGGACTCTAGCTGCTAGGCCCTTGAAACACAGTTAGCTTTAGTGTAGAGCAAGGCGCCAAGACTTTCCTGTCTACCTTTCATGCAAATCTCGATTCCTGACAGTGCACAACGAGCTACTCCATGCAGTGGCTACCACCTGACTCTCCAATAGGTAAAGAAATCGCAGCTCAGAGGAGAAAACTAATCCACCCAGGGTTGTCTAGCTAGTCAGTTTTAGAGGTGAGCCCCAGAACTATTTCTTCTGAGCCCCATTCCCGTGATCTCTGCCCAACACCAGGCAAACAGCCACACAGGTGGCCCTGCTTCACACTGAAGATGCTATGACTAAACCAACAGGAAGCAGCCCTGTGTTTGTCCACCTCAGGGAGCAGGGCTTTCTCCTTAGACAGTCACACTGGTCTGTTTCTTCCTCCTCCTTCTCTTTCCTGCGTGATGAGTCACCCAATAACAACAGTTGTGGTGAATAGGTCAGTGTTTATAACAGCTTTACTCCAGCAGAACTGGTTATGGGGTGAAAACTCCACGTATGCAGGTGAATGTAGGTCCCCAGCTTAGACCTAGATTCCTCCCGACGTGACGGTAGCATTTGTCTGATGTCTCTGCTCCGTTCCTATTTTTTTTTTAAATCTTTTTAAAAATTACAGTTGATATTTAAGATTACATTAATTTCTGGCGTACAGCGTGGTGGTTAGACATTTATATACCTTATGAAGTGATTCCTCGATTAGTCTAGTACCCACCTGGCACCATACATAGTTATTACAATATCATTGACTCTATTCCCTATGCCTTACTTTCTATCCCTGTGACTATTCTGTAACTGCCAATTTGAACTTCTTAATCCCTTCCCCTTTTCTCCAGCTGGCCACACTCACCTCCGCAGTCTGTGAAAGCTCCTTTCTGTGGGGTGAGGGGGGCTCTAGTGTCTCATGTTAAGACAACCTCGTTTAACCTCGCAGCTGGTTACTTGCTTCTCTGAGCTTCTGGCCAGAAGCTGCAGACTGCACCCCAGTTGGGCCTAGACCCCTCGGTCTCTTTTAGTTTTGTGACATTCATTCTACTCTTGTTTGCTTTCTGTGACTCTTGCCTTTGCTTTTATTCCAATGTCTCTAGAACTTGTTGATAAACCTCTGTCCTCTCTTTTCTCAGGTTGTGTCACACTCCTGGTCTTCTCTCAGGTCTAGACACTTCTGCAGTGAGAAGGGTTTGGGTGTCTCGGTTTCTTCATGTGTAAATGGGCCTAGCCTTTAGGGTTGTGGAATAGAGTGAGCCAGCATTTAAAGTATCTGTCACTTAGTCATGGTTTGAATGATAAATAGAATTTTTTCTCTTTTTTCCACTAAAAAAAATGGAAGAAGTTGAGTGACTGGCACAGGATGTGACAGATCAGGGTTTCTCAACCAGGGGCAATTTTTCACTCCCAGAGACATTGGGCAATGTCTGGAGACATTTTTGGTTGTCATGACTGGAGGGGAAGTACCCCTGGCATCAAGTGGGGTTAAGCTGGGGATGCTGCCACATCCTACAATGCATGTGACAGCCCCTCATGACTAAGCCATCTAGCCCAAAATATCAATAGTGCCGAGGTTGAGAATCCATACCATAGATGATAAACTGTATACTTCGGCCTTAAAATCATGTGTGAGGACTACTTTGACCTCTGTAATATTAATATCGATATCTATATATCAACTATATCCACTAATAGCAATAATAAATCCATATTAATATACATATTAATATAATAAAAATGTTATTTAGTACTTGCTAAATACCAAGCAAATATATTTATGGGTTTTGTCATCACACTTTTAAAGAGTTACTTTTATCATCCTTGTTTTACGAATGATGAAAACAAGGCTCAGATAAATTAGGCTCTAGGTCATGTTTACTGGAATATGTACCCCCATATGTGAGGCCCTTAAATGAGATTCGGTTCCACCTCTCATTCTGTTATGTTGTCTCACGATTCTTGGTGTGAGTAGAAGTCTGGGACAGAGTGGTCAGCAGGAGGCAGTCTGAAACATCTGAGGAGCCTTTCAGAAGTTGCAACTGCTGTGTGATTTGGAGAATAAGAATAATCAAGCCTATCCCTCCCCCCCACCCCTCCATGGTGACTCCTGGCCTCTTTTATTGGATTTCCGCCCTCCCAAGGGCTGATAGGGACTCTCTGTGTGGAGAGTGAGCCAGGGATCCCCAGCTGCTGGTATAAGTTCAACAAGAGGGTGTTTCTACTGACAGCTACTGTCAGGGGGCAGGAAAGGGTAAAGGAAGGATAGAAACAACTTGATATAGTAAGAAGCCTGTTATTGAAAGTTTCTCTCCTTCTTTCTCTTGTGAGGGAGCTGGCTCTTTGAGGTTCCCCCACGGTAGCCCATGGCGTTGGCGTAGTGCTGGGCACAGCGGGCTGTGGCCATTTCTGCCCACGAATAAGGCGAGATGGGGAGAGATGGTGCACAGACAGCTTCTGAGGTCTTTGCATGCTTTCCTCTTAGAAGTCATTGACTCTCTAATGAGCCGTTTACCAGGGGGAAAATCTGCTTGACTGTATTTTTGCATGGGAGGACTTCCTGTGGCAAAAGGGGTCACACATGTATCAGCAACCTTTGTTCATTGTGCTCTGGCCATCTGGACCACCCAGGGGCCGTGTTTTCCTAAGGAGGGCAGGATGAAGGAGAGGGATTGACACTGCAGCCCCGAGGTAGTTACCAGATGGCAAAATGCTTGTTTTCACTGGGTGATTCAGAACAACCAAGTCTCCCCAGGAAAACTAACCTGACTTTACCTTCAGCATTGAGCTTTTTCCCCTCCGAAATGTATGCTTCTCTTTCCCTTTGACGAGCAGCTGTGGAGGCTGCTCTTAAGGGCTGAAAGGCGACTCTCTGATTCTGAAATGCTGACAGTGTGGGTCAGCATCTGCTCTCCCCTCTGGTGTGGCCCCAGAAGCTGGAGGTCCGAGGGTCATGGTGCAGAACTACAATGAGGTGGGAGTGAAGCCCAGCTTTGCTTCTGTGGGAGAAGCAGAAACTTTACCCTCAAAATTCTTCTGGCTGGTCTAACAATCAAATAGACGTGAGACAGATTAGCAAGAGAAAATGACCAGATTTAATTACATACACGTGTATGGGAACCCTACATACGTGAGAGAGTCAGACAGAGACAGAAAGGGAAATTGAGGTAGTTAAGACTTTCTGAGCTGGGGATGAGGTAATTGCACCTGGGGGCTTCAGGTCATTGCAGACAGATCACATATGCAGTAATTATTAGTTTGCCCTGTCATATAGATGAGCAAAAAGTCATTTCTGGTGATACCTGATATTGTGGACAGGCTCCTAATTTAAATTCTTCTGGATAGTGAAGAGGGGAGCAGAAATTTCTTTTGAGCCCACAGGGTCTCAGTTGCCTTAAGCTTAAAATAATCCATGTATCACTGAGGCACATCTTGGGGTAACTTGGTCTTGAACCCTTATGCTACACACTAGCTGTGTAACTGTTGGCAAGTTACATAACTTTTAAGAATTTTGCAAATGGGGATGATGATTCCTATCTTATAAAGTTGAATAAAGTGCTTGCCCCAGGGTCCACTCTCAATAGCTATTAACTCCTCTCCCATTATCATGCTCTGTTGACCTTATTAACAACCATCTAACACTTCTCTGATGTGAAACGTCAAACATAAAGGGCTTTAGAAGGCAGCATTTCTAAAAATCAGTGAACCCATGTATTAGTGTACCAAAATAGGTGTGTATGCACATGTGTGTGCAACCGTTGTTTGCTCTTTCTGCACTCCAGTGACCTTCGGCTCCTTATCTGCCTCCCACTCCGCTGCCGTTTTGCCTACACCACTGTCCTGCCAGCACAAAGTGGATTAAATGAGGAAAATGGATATGACAATGCCTTGCACAACTTGCTCGTAAAACTGTTTGAGTAAAAACTTTTTCATTTTGAATATTCTTCCCTTAAAGCTTTTCTTTCACTCAGCCTTGTAATGCCAGCCATTCTTGCTTCTCTGTATTAAAAAAAAAATAAGAAAATAGGGCACGGACCTAGGAGTTAGGGTGATTTTATTGTCAAGAGCAGATTGACTTGGCTTCGTTCTCCTCCCCTGCCCCCATGCACACGCATTCCCAGAAGTTCAGTTCCTGGACAGCAGAGGGCGCCAAAGCACAAGCGCAGTGATGCTGGCGATTTGGATTTACCAGAGAAGCCACAAAGTGCTTGTTACTGTCAGAAGGCCAGAAGCAGCCTAACGTGACATCGCAATGCCTACGTCATTCATCTCACTTCATCCCTTGACGTAGGCATTGTATCATCTCACATTATCACAGGAGGAAGAAAAGTTAGTTTAGTATAATAGATATTTTCAGAGACAGAGAGAGAGAGAGAGAGAGAGAGAAACCACATTCATGTAACTTTTATTATAGTATATGTTGTAATTGTTCTATTTTATTACTAGTTATAGTTGTCAATTTCTTAATGTACCTAATTTATAAATTTAACTTTATCACAGGTAGTTATGTATAGGAAAAAACAGTATTACAGTTTTCAGCACTATCCGTAGTTTGGCGGTCTTGGAATGTGTTCTGTGGATGTGGAGGAAGGGGACTTCTGTACCCAGAAGTGGAATATAGTGCTAATCGTTTCACAAAGTTATGTATATCAAAACATCACATTGTTTACTTAAATATACACATGTTTAGTTTGTCAATCAAACTTCAATAAAGCAAGAAAAACGATTATAGTATGACGACTCGAAAAGACTCTTTTGCAGGGTGCTGTCTGACTGCAACGAGGATGAGCATAAGAAGCCACTTCAAAGGTAGGAATGGGTCAAGGGAGAAGCCAGAGAGGACTTCCTGGAGGAGTAGGTAATGTCTGAGCTGAGTCTCAGAGACTAAGTCGGACTGAGCTGATTTTAGCCAGTGATTCTTGGAAATGGGTGGAGAAATAATGTTAGAGGTATTGCTTAGAGTCCATCAAACCTTTTACTTACATTTAAAAAATATGACAACACTATTAATGAAAGAAATTAAGTTCCCAGAATTTCACCTCTCTGATTTAAACCTATATTATTATTATTTATTTTTGTGTACTATTACTGGCTGTCAAGCAACTTCATATAAATTTCTACACAATCGCAAACACAAGGCTTATGACATTTGGTGTTTTGAACGTTTACTATTTAAGGCTTACTGCATTTGCATTTTTAACATTTAAGTGAAACACAGTGAGGAGGGTCATGGGCTCTGCATCACTTTGTCCTGGCTGAGTGGCTCGACTCTGCCCTTATAAGCCCAGTGAACGTGGTTACATTATATAACTTCTCCGTGCCTCAGTTTCCCTGCCAGTAAAATAGAGCAAACAGTAGTAACTACCTTACAGGGTTGTTGCAAAACTTAAATAATCTATGTAAAACAGTGGCTCTTAGCCCTGGCAAGAGTGATTTTGTCTCAAAGGGGATATCTGACAATGTCAGGGGACATTTTTGATCGTCACAACTGGGGGGCAGAGATGCTACAGGCACCTAGTGGGTAGAGACCAGAATGTTGCTAAAGTTCCTCCAGTGCACAGGACAGCCCCCATGACGAAAAGTCACCTGTCCCTAAAATGCGAACGGTGCAAGGTTGAGAAATCCTGCAGTGAATTGCAAGAACAGCATCTGGCACATAGGAAGCCAAAGTCAGCAACCCGACAATCAAAGATAAGTGTGACTCCAGCCAACCTGTCACACCGTCTGCTTGCTGTCCTCTGACCGTGTTGTGCCCTAAGCCTGGATCTCTATTGTTCTACCTGGACCTCACCTCCCCTCGCCATGGCAATTCCTACACCTCCTTCCACATCTGTCCTGTCTGTGAAAACCCCACAGCAATTTCTCATGCCCAGGAACCCAGGTGGCCCTTTGTGCAAACCACTCCAATGACGGTCACGTACCTTTCCTTCTGCACGCAGCTTCTGTCCCCCCACAAAGCCCTGGACCCCTCCAGAGGGAGCTTATTCCGGGCCAGGCACCGTGTAAGGGCCTGAATATATGGCATGTAACAAGGCACAGGCCTCTCTGCGAGAAGTGTGCCCCACAGCTTACCTGACCTGGTATGCAGTTGTGTGCTTTGCAGCACCTGACAGAGGCTGCGAGCTGTGACGGTGTGAGTTCTGGGTCTGGCCTGTTCGGGAGGGGTTAAATCTAGACTCTGATCTCATGAGCCGGGTGACCCTGTTTGACTGAGCTGTCACTAAAGTCTCACCTTTATAGTGGGTGTGATAAGAGGAATATAGGGTGGGGGGTGTGGATTGAGTACTTAATCATGGCTTCAAAGTGTTTACTGTCCCTGCTACCATCTGCCACCATGTACCGTCCCGTCCAGGGGCATGCTGTATATCCCCTGCCACCTGCACGGGCCGCTCTCCAGGGTCCAGCTTCATCCTAGTGAACACTCACCCCCTGGCTCAGGCTGCTGTCTTGTCATTCTGCGGAGGTTGCCTGCCCGTGAGTCGAGCCAGTGCTCTGATCTTAAGTAGAATTCCAGAAAAAGCGAGTCTCAGCGGAGCTACACTTGGAGGAGTCTGTGCGTCCCTTGCTCATTCTTGTCCGTGTATAAAGCGCGATCTGATGTTGAAGAGATTCCTCTGGGTCGTTTCCACACAGTTGGGGGTAGAGAGAGGATCCCCTGTTGGGGAGAGCCTTAATGTGTAGTACAGATGACACATGTTTTGACTTACAGCTTGTATTGTCTGCTTTGCTGAGTCAAAAGAATGCAAGTGTTTTTGGTTAAGTTGTTCATTAGGCTTTGCATTTTGCAAGGCATAGAGCTCAGTAGGAGAGGCTGGAAGGAACAACATGGTGACAAGCCAGAGGTGACGGTGCTTTTATATCCGATCGTGGCGTGGATGTTTATTGGGTGGCTCCTGACAAGTCACTCATTCTCTTTGGGCCTCTGAGAGGCAGTTTAGTATAGAAGAGGGAACTACACTGATCTGTATCTGCTGTGTGACTCAGGGTATGTTACTAAACCTCTCTGAGCCTCACTTCCCTTCTTCGCAAAATGACGACAATGGCAACGTGAACAGTGTGGAGATCAGCTGAGGTAAAGCTCAGAGAAGTCTTGCAGCATGGTAGTCACTGCGGGGCTCCCATCCACGTCCCCCATCCCACCCTGGAGGCTGACCGCACGCCGACAGCTTCCCGTGTATTTCTTCCTGAGGGAAGAAATAATCTCAGTGACACAGACAGAGAAAGTTCTGCATGAACCACAGCAGGCCAGTTGCAGCGAGAGAGGTGACTATAGCTTGGGCCACTCCGAGTCCTTAACTGGCCACCCATGAACATTGCAGGTGGCTGGGCCACAAGAGGGCTTGAGATATTCGACTATTTTGACTTTTTGATTAAAAATCCTTCTGTGGTAGTATATAAACTCGGTTTTGTCATAGGGAGGCCCAAAAAATTAACAAGTTATTTTAAGAGCTTCTAAGAAAGATGAAGGTGGGAATACGGATTATTTACGCGGAATGTGGCTGATTAAAAATGGCCGCGAACTCCCCCATCAAGAGCATGCTGGCTTTTGAATAGCAACCATCGGACTGTGCAGAAGTGGTGCCGCGTGGCTTCGGAGTCGAGGGTCTTTTCAAGGGTTGCATCCCAGCAGCAGAGCTGTGGAACCCCTGGTCACAGAAATGCCTGGTTCATTGTGCTTCCATACTGACCACAGCGGCTTGATAGGAACAGCTAAGTGGTCGGGGTTAAGTACTCTTCAGGCTTATTACAGAGTAGCTGATGTGTATTTATCTTGTGATACATACTGTTTTCATTCACTGGTAGTGATGAATTTTAGCTCTATTGTGGTTTGCTGTCTTATCA
>CM053511.1:8936245-8962468 GCA_028627145.1 Eidolon dupreanum
CACATACTGCAACCTGTACTTAATGCATTTAATTATGTGATTATTGGTTTAACAGTGGTAAACGATAGAAAGGCACATAACGGATATTAGCACATAAGTCATGGTAGGCTCTCCTATGTTTGTTGAATGAATGAATGAATGAATGAGCAGTGAATGCCCAGGGTGAGAAGCTTTGCAGTTGGAAGGGGAGTTAGTTGGGGAGATATGAGCAACTTTGCATTTCATTCTGGCTTGGTTTCTATAGTCACCCTCTTGTATATCTTGTTACCTGCCTGCATGTTTCTTGACCTTTATAAGTGAAGCTCACCCCTAGGGTAAATGGTCATTGATTCCAGTTTTTATGATTTTCAAGACTCAGAGTCTCCCAACTGAGTTTAATAGCCTGTTTTCTGCCACATTAGTGCAGTTGGAGTCACAGCATTCAAACTTTTTCCACGTGAAATGTAGGAAGGAAGCCTAGAGTGACAGAAAAGAGTCAGGGCAAAAGAATCAGAACGCAGGAGTTGGGGTCCCACATCTGACAGTGACCAGCTGTGTAGCTTTGGGCAAATTCTCAACAACTCTGCATCTTGTCATGAAGATTAAATGTGATAATACAAGTAAACAATACTCTCTAAGATACCTCAGTAATAAATACATCTTGTGCATTATCCTTTCTCTCACATCACTGTTTTTAGCCTATTTCCTTTTTTTTTCTTTCTTGGTAATAGTAGGCACGTGCCACATATTAGTGCAGTGACTGAATGGGGGAGCTGGAGGACTAATAATTTCCTGCTCACCATCTTCTTCTCATTAATGGCAACTTCAATATATAGCACATAACCTGCGGAAACATATCTTGGTCTTTTTACTCTTCAATCTGTTTCTCAGCAGGAGCCCAGGCATTCTGCACAGATTTTCCGTAATCTGTACATTTGCTACGTGCTAGACCTATGGCATAAACCTGTAGAATCCCGTTCCTGCTGGAGCTGACAAAGCCAAGGACATTACATTCCATCTTTACTGGCAGCAAATCCCTCATTTCCAAAAGTGAATCAGAGGATGATACTTCAAATAAGAGTTCTAGTTGGCTAAGTTTAGGAGTCTGAGAAAAAAAAGGTAAAATTGAAGAAAATTGTCTGGCTTGTAGCCCAAGGCTTTTATGTCAGAATATAAATTGGATACTCTGCCTTTTGCTTTTTAGTTTCCCCTCTCAGGGTCCTGTTTCCTGAAACGATCACATACTCGTTGTCAACAACCACTTCAGTGGCCCCTGGATCATGGGGCTGGAGCTACGAGCGGACTTTGGGGAGATGACGAAGGGTCTGTGCAGACCTGACAGTCCCCTCCCCAGCGGCCTCTCACTGTCTTTATCCTCTCAGCAGGCAGGGGGGGCCTTGGACAGGTAGCAAGCTGGACGATGGAAACGATGCCATGAACTTGGGAAACACGTGGAGATAGTAACTCTATCTCTTCTCTGCACCTGGATGAGAAAAGACACTTGTCATCTCCAAGGTGTCCACAGGTCACGGAGGGTGTGAGCTTTCACACCTGAGGAGACAGTGCATCCTCCCTTGGTCTAATGACCTAATGGTAGACATCCATCCCACTTACACAACATTTCATCTGGAACATTCTGGTCAGAAACAGACACTATGCACAAAAACATGGCTGCTATTTCCATGGTTATTTCAACTCTGGTTTTCTTCCCACTCATTGTACCAGGAATTGCTCCTACAAAGTCATTCTTTCTGATTACTTGAAAGCTTCGTGAGGGTGAGGACCAAGCCTGTCTCATTTATAGCTCTATGCCCAGCTCTTAGCATGGGGCATGGCAGAGGTGTGGTTGTTGAATTGTTGAATGATTAATGAATCTCTAGTTTTATATGTGTACATTATCACCTTTAAGGTAGGGGAATAATCATGGCAGAAAATAAATATATGAAAAAAAGAAAGAAAAAAGATAGAACAAATAAAAAATAAAGAGTGATCCAATTTCCAAACCAAGATTGCAAACCACACAATTAATTGATGATATATTCAATGACTATTTATTAAGCACTGTGCTTTTTAATGGCCTCCATGCTTTGCCCCTGTCTGTAACTACCTCTTTGCTATGTGTCTTCACACGTGTCTCTCACTTTAAAAGCAGAGATTATTTCCTCACCCCCTGGATCTGGGCTCAGCCATGTGACTTGCTTGGACCCAAAATATGAGACAGAAGTGCCTGTCTTCCTGTTCTGAGCCTTGCCCGCAGGAGGGCTTGCACTTTCTGATTTCCCTCTTCTATTCTGTTATTGTCATTCTATTCTTTCATTGCCATGAGAAGGCCATGCTTTGGCTGGCCACTGGTCCTAGAGAAGGATGAGAGAGCCACCCACAAGCCCAGCCCAATGTGGTGTCCCCAAGCCTGGCTTGTAGACAAGTGTATACATGAGTGACCCCAGCTGAGATCAGCTGAATTCAATTCAACTCCTTCCTCTGTGAGCTTAATAATGCATGAATAATGGATAAAGGCAATAAATTTTACGGTGCTTTGTATGCAGCATTTTTGCAGCAGTATCTAAACTGATACAAGAATTTACAATATGCCAGGTACTCTGATCGAGAGGTGTAGCTACTCATGTCAACATGAATTAGTTGATTGTTCCAGGAAACTTTTGTCTGGGAAATGTAAGACTACAGATAACCTCACTACTGGCTACTGGAAGTTCCTACAGATCAGCTTATGAGATAATAGCCTGTTCACCAGGGTAAATAGTTTGCTTATCAGATAAGAATTTGCTTATTGTGTTCTGTGTGCGCCGGTCCTAAACTATTATATCACGAGCTTTGCCCAATTCTAATTGTTTTCCCCTCCATGAAAAGCCCACCTTACACCACTTGAGCTCCCCCAAACCCTACAAATATGCCATTTCTTATTTCAGTCTTATGGGGCGCTTAAAACTCTGTCCAGGAGGTATTCTCTATGGTAGCAAGTTCTAAAGCATTTAGCTTTGCTGAGTAGCAGATTATCCTGTGATATTTTGGGTGCTCGACATTGCTTAGTGTTTTTGAGATTAGCCCCAATTTTTATTCTTTGTAGATTTCTTTGTTTTTCCTCTGCCTTGATGTTTTAAAGATATTCTTCAGTCTTGTGATTCAATTTTTTTCCCTCCTGGATTCCATCTGAAACATACAAAAATAGGGAGGTTCTTCCCAGATTTACCTGTAGAGGGTGCTCTAGACATCTAATGTTCTAGAGTTGAAAACCAATGCTCTGGAAGATGGGTTCTCACTTGGTGGCCCTTAGAAAGGCCTGGAATCATCACCCAGGTTAACGGTGGTAGAAACCATGGTGTCTGTAGTCTCGACGGCCCTGGTGAATTGCTCATCACCTTGAAAAATGGCGCTCTCAGCTGTGGGGCTTTTCTGCACACAGGGAATATTGTCTGTCTGAGCTGCCTTCTTGTCAAGTCCCAGTAAATCTCTACATTCCCCCTCTCTTCTGTTAGATGAAGGGCACGTATTTGGCCTGAAGCTACGCCTAAAATGGGCCTTTGGGTCACCTGTGCAATGAACCTGGCTATTCATGGAATCAATATAAACACAACAAAACAATGGGATGCCTCCTTCCTTCCATGGTGCAGTCATTTGATTAAGTCCATTGGTACGTTTACTCACTCATTCCCCCACGTAGCAACTTTTTAAAAATTTAATTAGGTTCATACATAGGGGATAATGTATTTGTGACACAGCTTGTTTGTGAAATCCAGACACGAAAAAAGATCTTGTTTCCACATGATCTCCTTTCATACATATAGCAGTGCTGTCCTATCTGTTATCTAATTTGTGGTCATGAATTGTGATTGATTTATGGATAGATTCAGGATACTACTGGGCATACCAGGTAAAGATCTCCAGAACTTTCCAGAGGAAGAGTCCTGATGAAATAAAAGTACAGCTTCCTTTCCCTTAGAAGAGGAACTAGAAGTAAGTCTGAATTTCTCTGAATATTTATTATAGTGTATGAACATATATAGAATGTGCCTACACACACATAATATATACCATGTTCTCAAAGGTAAAAACCGTACCAAGCGATTTATATAGACACCCTTCTAACGCTTTGTTTCTCACGACCTGATGAAGGGATATTATTATTATCTTCCTATAATAGATGAGGAAACTGAGGCATGAGAGATAACTACCTGCTCTGGATTACTCAGCTGATAAGTGGGAGGTTGGGTCAGGATTCAAATCATGGCCGTTTCATTACAGAGTCCCTGCTGTTAACCAGGGGTCAGATCCAGCCCCCGGTCTGTTTTTGTGTGGCCTGGGAGACAAGAATTGTTTTCACATTTTTAAAGGGTTAAAAACAATTAAAAGAATATGCAATAGATACTGCAAAGCCTAAAATATTTATCATCTGACTCTTCTGAAAAAGTTTGCCGATTCCTGTGAGTATTAGAAAGTATGCTGTGCTACCTCTTATATGAATATAATACCCATTTCAGACGATAAGTTTAGACCAAATAGCTGTAGATTTTCTTTAATTTCTAACACTTATAAAATCCTTTTGCTTCTTCATAAAGTTCCAGGAGAAGCTTTCTTTCCAGTTGTGTTCTTTATATAGGGTGGGCAAGGGATGCGGTTACGAGGGCAGTACTGGCTTAGTCCTGTTGTCCTGACATGATTATTAAATAACACCTCATTTGCTCTCAAACATGTCCCTGGGTGGGGTGCACCCACATGATGATAATGATCAGCTTAGAGCTTGATTCAAGGATCAATAAATACACTTACATGCCCTTAGCAGAGCATTTAAACCCCAAGTCTTTATTTCATGACTGGAGAAATATTTCCCCTTTTATCTTAGTCTGCTTGGGCTGCTATGAGAAAATACCATAAATGGGGGGGCTGAAATAAGAGACATTTATTTTTCACAGTTCTGGAAGCTGGAAGGTCCAGGATCAAGGTGCGGGCAGCTTTCCCGCCTGGTGAGAACTCTGCCCGATTTGCAAACGGTTGCCTTCTTGTTGTATCTCATGGCAGAGAGCGAGTGAGAGAGCTCTCTGTGTCTCTTCTTGTAAGGGCGTTAATCCTATCGTGGGGTCCCACTTTCACGATCTGCACCCAATTGTTTCCCAAAGGCCTCGCCTCCAATTAGTATCACTTTGGGGATTGGAGTTTCAGCAAATCACTGTGTGTGTGTGGGGGGGGTAGTATTGTAATATATGAATTTTGGAAAGTCACAAATATTCAGTCTTTAACACCCTCCTAGTAGGTAATGATAAGTGACCGCAGGGCATCGCAGTCGGTTCCGCTCTCTCCTTCTCTCACTTGAGTCTTTCCTATTTTTATTTTTTGTTTTTAGTTTTTATCTGGCTGTTTCCTCACTGTTGAGATCAGAGTCTCTGCTTGTCACTGTTACACCAGGATCGTATTATCCTGCCTTTAGCAGGAAGAATCTTCTGCTTGGAGTCTGAGCTAAAAAGCAACAGCTGCATAGCTCTGTGACGTCTCCCGTGTAGTACGGTTAACAAGGATGTCCCTTCTCCAGCCCCAGCCCTAACCTCAGCAGCTACAGTCAAACTAGCAAGAATTTGTGGACCTTTCTGCTGGATCACTTTCAGGTCACCGTTGATTTTGCAGGGAAAGGACTGGCATTATCCGGGAGCTTATTAGAAATGCTGAGTCTTGTGCCCTGCCCCATTTTCTCCCCAGAACTACTGAATTAGAATCTGGTGCTTCATTTAAACTTTCAAGTTTGAGACTCACTGCTGTGTCTTGCTCGATTCTTGAAACAACCCTGAAAGATAGACATTACGGTCTCATTTTACAGATGAAAAAAACCGAGGCCAAGAGAAATAATTGACTCGAATAATGTCCAACAAGCAAGAACGTGGCAGAGGCTGTATTTCCGGCACATACAATTGCCTTGCCTGGGGGTTTGTGCCCCTGAATCTTGTCCCTAATCTGTTGCTTCTTAACTACATGACCTGGGACCTTAATTTCTTCATCTGTAAAACTAGTTGAGCCAGATGATCTGCAAATTTCCTCCAGTTTCCAAAATCTTTAATATTAATGAAAACCTGATTTACATATGTTCATTTTGAAGAATGAGACTCTGCTAAGCCTGGGCAATGAAAGGATTTAAAGGCCTGGAATTACTGGAAAGGGAATCGAATCGCTCTGCAAATGGGCGGTTATTCCTTTGGTTTGCGTTACCAACGTGGGATTTATTGCCGACCGATAGTCAGCATCTGCCTGTTAAATAGAATTATGATTTCCTTCCTCCTTTTTCCCAGCAACAGCGGGAAATAAAGTCACCCCATGGGAAGAATAAGAGAGACATCATTTTGCAATCATAAGAGAATTCCAACCAATAATAAGAAACTATTGGCAAAACATAAAAGGGGATGAAATAAGATGTGTACTTGTTTGGGCTTTGTAATTTTGAGATGATCTCTTTGGGAGAGAAATATAATCACAGCATAAATAGGAGCCTTCCTACAGATTAGCTACATTCTCTTTTCCCTATTGGGGTTATTAGCCATCTCACATACATGGATCATTTTGAGTCACAGTAGCGGAAAGGAGTAGGACCAGCAGCTAAGAACAGTAAATGATATTGTGTTAGAGTTGGACAGGACCTTAGAGTATAAATTCTTTTAATGGCCGAGAAAATGGAGGTCCAGAGGAAGCTGTCCTGCAGTGTGACACAGCCCAGACTAGAACCCAGACTCTGACCCACTGCAACAGCATTGTCCAGAGTGCACAAGATTTACCATCACGCCACACAAATAGAATTGTATGTGGGTGAATCCTTTTTAATAGGTATTTATTTTTTCAACTCTATGTAAGATAAAAATGACAATAGTTTTCATTTATTGTAGTACTACAAGTTTTCTCTAGAACGTATATTTAGGATACAATCATTTGCAAATTGAAATATTAATTAAATGGTAGTACAGTCGATACACAGATATGCAACAATGATGAATATCATTGGTGAAAGAATGTGGTGAAAGAATATCTGAGGTTTAGGAAATGCTGTACAATTTTCTCAATAATCCACAAGTCCTTGGTATCCAACTATTCTGTGTTTTGTGATTGAGGAGGGAGTCACACATTTAATGTTAAAACTATATTTGGCTCAGGCAAGTGTTCAGTTTCTTTACCTTTCTATCTTAGCATGCTAAGGCAAGAATCAGTGTGGCCTATGATTACACATCAGGCAGTTTAGGCTATGTTAGGCTGCAGTAACAAATGAGCTCAAGCTCAGTGACTTACAGTTGCCATTTTATTTCTGGTCCACCTTGTATTTCCATCACTGATCTGGTTTCCGCTTTTCACTCAAACAACCAGACTGAAGGGCAGCCTCTATCAGAAGTATTGCTGGTATCTTGAAAGAAAGCAGAGAAAGGATGCAGAACTAGAAGATTCTGTTCTGAAGTGGCATGTGTCACATCATTTTCACTCACATTTCATTGGTCAGAATAAGTCATGGAGTCCCTCCTAGTTTGTTCTTCCTTCTGTAGGGGGGGTTTTGATAACAAATTTTATGTCACTATTGAGAATGAAATGGATGATTATGCAAGTTTCCCTTGGGGAGAGCCAGGTCCAAGCTGATAGCCAGTGCTGACATGTCGGCCTGGGTGGCTGTCTACTGTCCTACCAGATATCACCTCACCTGCTGTATGCAGAATCCCACACCAATGCATTGCACACTTACGAAGATCCCTGTGAAAAACGCAAGAAACCCGAGACTCAGAGAGGTTAAGTCACTGCACAAAAGTCACACAGCTAATAGATTGCAGAATAAAATCAGGATTCCACTTTCACTTTTTTTTTTTTGACTAAAACAAAATTCTCAAACATGTGAAAAAATTTAATATGTCCTGGGGAAGTGTTATATGCCCAAGACAGGAGATTTCTAGAAAAGCTCTAGATTTTTGGTTTAGAAATAAAATTGCATGTACAATGGTAACTTTTTACATTTACTATTGTTTTATACTCTTCCTTTTTTATTTTATAGACTCGAATCCCATGATGTTTCACCATCACATGCTAGAATGTTACAATTGTATCAATCGATTCCATTTTGTCCTCCAACAAGGACATTCTTGTCTTCTCTGCTACCCTGGTGGGCAACTGGCCAGAGCTAGCCCTGTGTAGAGCCATTTAGAAACCTTTTATCATGTGTCTGCAAGGCTCTATGTGAGCCTCACAGCTAAACGAGCAAACAAGGGGACAAGGTCGCATTAGAGAGTTTCAGTGGGGAAAGAGAATTCACTTGAAAAGGGATGGATCAAAAGGAGCAGGTTCTCCAGCTCCGCCCACAGCCAGAGGCCATAACACCCAGCAAGCGGTTTCACAAGTCATCGGTCTCGCTGAATTGGGGAGGACATTCTGTTAAGCAAACTCTTCACACAGAGTGGTGCCTGACCCCAGACGAGTCTCCGACATTGCTGAGATCACACTTGGAAGACATGGAAGTGAGCGGGAATTCCCAGCAGATGCAGAGTGTGACATCCCTGTCCTAGTGGGACCGTTAAGAAATCAAGCAGATGTGGGAAAGGGGGTCGGATGGTTTTTCCTGCCCTATGGTCTGAGTTAGGTCTGAGTTAGTGAGGCTGGCAAAGGGCTAATGAGGTGAGTGGAAGAGTGAAACGCCGTGGAATGCCGTGGTGAGCAGGGAACTGGGAAATCGGAGGTGCTGGCAGTGCTGGCGGAGGCGGGAGCAGGTGGGACTGACCGCAGGTCCATGCTGCTCTAACCAGAACTGCTTAGAAGTAAGTGACAGGTCATCGTTTCAGGTCCCGATGCCTAGAATGAGAGAAGAAGTAAGAGTTTATTCTCCATGGTGCCTATTTCTCTCAGAAATCCTCTCCCCACCCCTTCACAGGGCAACGAAGACAGTGTGACAAGCACACGTTATGTGAAAAGGGAGCCGAAGTACCAAATATATACTCCTGCCTCCTTTGCAAACTTTTGAACATTAACTGGATTTTCCTTTTATCTACCAGCGTACTTGTTATGCGTCACAATGAAACCCAAAGTATCAAGAGTAAATGATAAAACCTTGGAATTGATAGTGTAAAATAAGCTGGCCAGCCTATGTACGCGATTATAAACAACACTTCAAAAGTAACTAGAAATGATACGATGCTGTTGACAGTTTTATAGTTGGGTGGACAGGAGCCCAATCCAGATTTTTACAAATTTTTCTGGTGTACAATAAAGTACTGCAACCTTCCACCCATGGAAAAACCTGTCTCGGCAGCTTCCCTTTTAGCTCCTCTGTGTTTTTATCTCCACACCCAAAATTCAATGTCTATATTCTTTTGAAAGGAAATATTGAAAGTGGCTCAATACTTGGATTTGTACCAAGTTGTATGATTTAAAAATTCTTTCAATTAATTACCTTAGTTTGTAAGTGGGCAGAGCAGTAGAGAGTTATTGTTTCCACGAACAGGATTAGCTTTCTTCTGATGACACGGTTCACTCTGTTTTCCTTGTAGGGAGCTTTTCTGGAGTCTAGGTGATTCTCGGTCATTGTGTCCTCTCTCTCGTTCCCCAGAGTCACAGGATTGATGCATGTCCTGTCCGCTTGCAGTCTGATGGCTGCAAAGTCCTATGACCCAGGCCAAACAATCAGACTCACTTTCTTGAGATCGAGAAAACATTTATACCAGGCATTGGAGAGAACAGATGAGTACATCATAAATCTTACCCTCAAAAATCTAGTGGAGGATGTGAATGTAAATAAAAATAATTACAAGGAAATAGGGTGATAGCTGCAATAAAGCTATATAATAAGACTATAGTGAGCATAGCAAAATGATGTGTTATTAAATTCTGCAGAACTTTGTATTTCAGGATGAGTAAGAATTTGCTAGGCAGCCAAGAAGAAGTAAGATCTTGGCCAAAAAAAAAAAAAAGCATGAAAACTGTATAAAACACTGTAGAAATATTATAATTATCATATTTGATTCTTAATTTCTTTATTTATAAATTGAGAGGTTGGATGAAATCTGGGCTTTCTCAAAGTGTGGTCCAAGGGTTGTGGGGTGATTGGTAAAAATACACATTTTGGGACCCACTCCATATTTATCCCATTAAAACCTGTTAGGTCAGGCCTAACAACCCCCATTTTCAAACAGTTCCTCAGGTGATTTCTATGCACACCCAATTGTGGATTAAGTAACTCCCTATGTCACTTTCACTTATATAGTTCCATGTTTCCATAATGACTGATTTCTTTGCTTGGCAAAGAGTAAGTGCTCATTAAATGAATGATAGAATAAGTGGGTGGAAGAATAAGTGAATAAATGAATGGACTGGGCATTCAAAGATTTAGGGCCCAATAGCAAATACTGTCCCTGCTCTACCTACATCTGTTTGTAATTTACCAACACAGTAAACACTCAGCTCCCAACTAGCTGCCTAAGGGTCTCTTCTGGAGGCTGGAGTTCCAACGACCTGCCTGCTAGGCGGCCCTCACTAATGGCTGATGCATACTGGCGTGTAAATAACCATCTCCCTCATCCTTATTTGGGATAATTTTGAGATGGTGATTTACACTGACTTCCAGAGTCCCCAGCAGGATAAAGCTCAAGGTACCCTGATGAAACTGGCCCTTTTTGTCTGCTTTCCCTGCCATATTTCATTTTTCCACACCCCTGCTGGTGTTTCTTGGAATCACTTTTGTGGAGAAATTCAAACCAAGACTACCTTAAATAACACTGCATTTAGGATATAGTTCTTGCCATTATAAAGCAATCCCCATGGGGCAGGTCTATCCTCCTAGATCAGAGCCCTTCACGGCAGGGGCTCAGTAGATGTTGTTGAGTGGAATTTCTTGTTTGGGTTCAATTTTTTCCAAGAGATCTTTCTCCTGTTCCTTCAGAGAAGAACACTCTCAATTGTGGTACGCATCTTGGTGAACTGGCATCCATGGTAGTGATCTCTGGATCACACTGAGTGGACTCCGAACTGAGAATACTTGCATTAAGGGCTCACCAATGTTTACAGATTAAAATTTGTATTTCTTGCTATGGCAAATGAAGCCCTACAAACACTGCTCCGGCCTCAGTTTCCTTTGCCATCTTATTAGTTTTCTCTGTCCTTTTGCTTTCCCTCAACTCTCTGTACCTCACCTCCTGTCAGCCTAGGGAAGATTTATTACTTCCTCACCTGTGTTCTCCTTGGCATTTAAAAGATATTATATTTGTCATAATGTATGATGAGTATTTATTAATCTTTACCCACCTCCAAAATAGTAATCTCTTCAAGTGCAAAGATGGTGACTTTACATATGCCTTGTGTGTGTGTGCCAAGGGCTGTTCACAGAGCCTGGAACAGAACAGGCTCTTGATAAGTGTGTGTTGATGTGAAGTGAATAAGAGGCATTGGCCACCGAGGGCGGGAGAGCACCAGTGTCCAGTTCCCAAAGAGTCCTTGTTTTCCTCCTCTGGTTCCTTCACTGGGGAGAGATCGGAGCTCAGCTGCAGATGCAGGTTGCAGTTGATTAGAAAAGCAGAGCCGAAGCTTTAGCTTTGGCCAGTGAATAAATTTGTCACCTCTTGGCAAAGGAAGACCGATTTAGATTTATCCTGGGCCTCTGGGGGCTGAGCTTGATGGGAAAGGAAGAGAGGGTATTTGGAAGCGTAGGTACACCTGCTCTTAGCAGAAGATGCTACATCTTTTCATAGTATTTTAACTCTTGGAACAGAAGCTGCTGACTTCCTGAATGAATTATTGATGTCACCTGTGGTGGGAATGTTTATTTTCTGCTCACATGGCCACAGCTTACTGGTAATGCCCCCTACTCAAATGTCAAAGACGATGTGGGGGTCATCGTCTTGGCTAGAGTCAGGGACTGAACTTGAATTACATCTACATGGGGAAATAGTCTCTTCTTGGGACTTGGAAGGCAGAGCTTTGTGTCAGCTTGAAGGTGGAGGTTGTGAGTAGGTGAGGAGAGAAGGAATCTTGGATTCCTCAGGTAGGTTGGTTATGCTAAGAGTTGTCATTGGAAAGGAATTAAACTTGCAGATGTTCTGAAAAATGAGTGGGAGCATTTTAAAAGAAACCATGTGTCAAGAAAGTAATGAGGACCCTGAATAAGGTAAAGGTGAGAGGAAGGGTCGGGGTAACCACTGGAAGTACAGTCAAAGCGAGGAAAAGCAATAGGAGATGAGGAGATTCCAGTAACAGACAACTAAGATGGAGGACTCAGTCCAGATATCTCTGCCCAGCACTAGACCCTATGGACACATCCCTGCTGGAAGTCCAATCAGAACCTCAAACTCAATTGAGCTATGAAGGAATACTTGTCCTTGACCTTTTCTCCCGTTTTCTGTCTTTGTGAATGATACCAGCATACTCTTGCTTAAGCCACATAGTTAGATGTGCCTATCAATTTTTCTTTCTCCTTTATCTTCTACATCCCAGTAACACCAACTTCTATGAATCCCAACGTCTAAACATTTCTGTAGTTTTACCCACCTCTTCCAGTTTTCACTGAAACCTATCTAGGTCAGGTCACCACCATTTTATGCCTGTATTAACCTTGCTCTCTTTGATCCATTCTCTCCACTTTACATCTGTCTTGGAATTCCCTAAACACATATCTAATTATGGTATTTCTCAGCTTCACACCCTTCAATGATTCCACATTGATCTTTGGATAAAGTCCAAACTCTTTAAAAAGGCCTGCAAGGTCCTTCATGACCTGCCTCATCTTCTTATCTCAGCTTCATCTCTTTTTACTTTCTTGCACAATCTTTGCTCCAGCTCAACCCTCTCAGTTCTCTGTGACACAATCTGAGTATTGGCTTAGTTCATTCTCTTCTGTCTCACTATTTACTTTTGTCCCACTTCACACTTCTTTATTCTTTAAATCTCAAGATTCAATTAGTCGTCCCTCATATTGAATCATACTATTCTTCCTTTCTTATTAATACTAATATTTTTTTCTGATTTATTCTTTTTTTTCTTCTTCACTAGAGAAGATGGATCAAAGAGAGAGAGGCTAATCCAGGCATAAAATGATGGTGACCTGACCTAGGTAGTTTTAGTGAAAACTGGAAGAGGTGGGTAAAATTAGATGTTGAGATTCATAGAGCTTGGTGTTACCGGCATGTAGAAGATAAAGGAGAAAGTCACACTCAGATCTGTGGCTGAAGCAAGAATATGCCAGAACCATTCACAAGCAAGCTACTCGAAAGCAGGGATTGTGTCTGATTCACAATTGTATTTACAACGTCCGATATCTTTAAGTCCTCGATAAAGATTAAGTGAATGAATAAATGAACATTTTCAGAGAAACTCGGAATGAAGCTGAGTGTCTAGACCACAGAAAAGAAATAATATGGGTAGAGCCTCAAGAACATTGACTTAGTGTCTACACATCTGATGAGGACTGGTTGGCAGTGTCACAAATGGAGCAGACTTAGGCCCAAAGGGAAAAATGAACACTTACTAGGTTTGGCATATTGGCAGGGTTCTGGAAGAAAACAGAATTCCATTCAGGTAATTTACCTAAAGAGATTTCATAAAGGACCTATCTGTATCAGTGTGGTCGGGGTTAAGAAAATCAATAGAAGATGTTTTTGCACCCAGAGATTAGCAACCAGGGAAGCTGCTACCAGCCCTAGGGTTGAAGGAACCAAGGGAGGAAACAGTGTTGACAAGCTAACGATTACATGAGGGAGGGGATGCTAAGCTGGAATGCAGTGTTGAGGCAGGACTGGGACAGAGAAGAAACACCCTGATCTCTCTCTCCTCCTGCTGGTGCCTCTTTTAGCCATGCCCACCAGAAAGCCAGAGGATGGGGGAGCCTGAGGGATGCAGCTCCCCCAGAAATGCTGGTGTCTTAGAGCTCAGTAGGGCAGATGAATGTAGAGAATGAATCTGGAGGTCGGGGTGAAGATTAATCAGCACATGCGGTTGTGAAAAGGAAGAAAAAACTAGTAAGAAAAGAGAATGCCTCCAAGTATTGGATTTAGAAGAGAATTTTTAATGATTGAAGGACTAGTGAAAATTGGTGGGGACTTGGGGGAAATTTAAGCCTGAATCAGGTAAGCTGGATAATTTTCAACCAGGCAACGTTCAGCTCACGGATAGAGTGTGTGTCTGGAGATTCATTCCATCCTTGTGTCTGTGACGATCAGGTTCCCTTGAGTAACTAGATTGTTGACCTGGAGTTGGAATCATGCTTCCAGAGAAGCAGTGTGAGGCTGGGGGTGTGGGAGGGGGTGAAGGTTCAGGGACGTGGAGGAGAAGGCTTTTATCTGTGGATAGCTGAGTGAGGCACTAAAATGAGCTCTGTGAGAGGCACCCCAGCTCGACAGCCTGGCATTCAGTGTGTGTATGTGTGCATGCGTGTGTGTGTGTGTGTGTGTGTGTGTGTGTGTGTGTGTGTGTGTGTGATTTGAGAGCATCTGGAGGTATATATTGCCCTGTTCTTATGTTGTAATTGACCTGGCAGAATTTCTCTTGGAAATGCAGTTTCTGAGAGGGTATTTTGCACAGTCCAGTGGTTTATTACTTACTGTCAGAACATAACAAGAAGAAATTGTCCTAAATGACAGCAGGAAGAATTTACTTTAGACATAAAGGATGGCTTTTAATAACTTGTAGTATCAAATTCCCTCTTGGCTGTAGGGAGACTTCATTGTTCTCTTCAATCCCAAATTATATCACATATCCAAACAGCAAGAACGCCACATTTTAAGTTCCACTGAAGTGCCATTAAAAACATATATGTACTAATTTTCTTCAAAATAATGGCCGATATTACGGAATATCCAGATTGTCTGTATTCTCCTTTTTTTTTTTTTTTTTTTTTTTTTTAAAAAAAAGATTGTTATTCTGATTATGGATGCTTGTTTGTCCAGTTCTGTGCTTTGTTTCTTTGCTAGCAGGGTACAGAGAGCAGAGGTGAAAGTCATGCACGCTGGGAGAGAGTTTAGAAAGACTAAACCGTTCCACTTGACCTCACTCTGAGCCACCTCTCAGACTTCTATCTCCCTCTCTCCCTTTAGATTTTTGACCTCTAGACACACTGGCCTCTTAGCTGTTCCCCAAGACTCATGCTTCAACCCCAACACTGGCTGTTCCTTCTGCCTGGAAAAATCTTCCTTCAGATATGTGTGCATGGCTAGCCTCCATCACCTCCCCAGTGGAGGATTCTCTTACCACCGTATCTGAGAGGAAGCCCCTGTCACTCCCTATACCCATCAGGGATCTGGTCACTACATGTCAGCCTATTAATTTCCTAATCATCTATTTGTCTGTTTCCCCAGTAAGAATGCAAGTCTGACAAAGGCAGGAACCTTGTCCACAGTCCTGGTTGTTGTGTCCCCCATGCCTAGACCAAGGCCTGGAAAACAGTGGGTGCTAAAGAAGGATCTGTGGAATCAAAGAGTACATGCACAAGAAATACTTTAACTCCTTCAGCCCTTTCTACCTTTCATCATTTTAGGTATTGCCCACTTCTTTGTTACTATTGTGCACAAGTATCCTGGAGATGTAAGGCTCTCTCTTGGATTTCTCCATTGAGTTCCAATTCTCAACAATTTGAGTCTTGGCATTTTTGTTATACAAACATGATTTCTTGAGTCTGAGAAAGTTTTGCCTCAAAGAGGGAAGGTTTAAGTCTCGGGTGTTCTCTTAGAGATCCCTCTACCCCACTATGAGTTTAAGCTAAATATAACCATAGATTGTGTTTAAAACTGTTGCCTTCTGCAGCCTCACAATACAGGAGATTTCATTCCTCTCTTCCCACAGCTTTCTTGATGAGTCTAGTTGTGTGTGCGCTGATGCCATTGACAAATGCAAATACATGTTCTTTTGAACATGGATCACAAAAGAGCTAGAATTAGTATTTCTGATCTCCTCTTGGGTTTCTGTGCAGGAATTAAACCATCTCTTGGTGCACGAGCTCTTTGGATGCTTGGACAATAAATCTGTGAGGGCAAGGACAGGCTCTTACCCACTCTACTCTTACCCACCTGGCAGAATTCAAGCATGAGAAGCCCTCTGCATAAAGGTGAAAGATGGGGGTCTAAGGTCATACAGACTTGGGCTTAAACTTGGCCTAACCATTCTCTAGTTCTCTGATACTGTGTAAATCCCAAGCTCCCTGAGTTTCACATTTATAAAAAAGCAATTATAACAATAAAGAGCTAAGATAGTTATTGTGGAGACTAGATAAAATAGCATGTATAAGGCAGTGAATCACAGTGTCTAGAATATCCAATAAGCATTGATTGTTACTGATGATACTTTTATTATTATTATGATTATCACTTATGTTTTATCACTTGGATTAGGCTGACTCCTGGGCATTTGCACTTCATCTTCCTTCTTCCTCTGCATGGTGAACTCTTATTCATCCTTCAAAGCCCTTTTCAAGCATGTAACTGGGAGGAATTGAGGCTGAGCCACCTGAGTGTCTTCGAAGCCTGCCATAAGAGGAGCCAGTAAATTTTGTTGTTTATTGAACAATAACAAGCTGGAAGGAGGTTGTGAAGACTCCTTGAGAGATCAACATGTGTTACAGCCTGGATATAAGGAGCCATCCAAATACTGGTTACTGTATTGTTAACAACTAGAGCACGTGATCGTAGAGAGCATCCTCTGATGGTGTTTTGGAGAAGCTCAGGAAGTGGGATGACCTGGGACACCATGGAGAAATGGCCTGTATCAGGTAGCTGATCGAGATAGCTTGTCTCTACCATGACCTCCAGCTCTCAGACTTCCAAGTTTCTTTGTTGGTGTGTGTGACTAACAAGCGTACATGCAGTAAGACAAACATTGGCTTCATGATCCAAAATCTAAAAGTCAGTCTCAGATTCCTGCTCACCAGCTGTATTAGCTTAGCAAAGTGATTTACTCTAGGATTGTTGTTTTCTCTAAAATAAGAGTGATGACCATGCCTGCTCCACATGGTTTATGTAAGGAGTATTTGAAACAATGTTTATGAGGTCATTTATAAAATTCCATGAAATGAGTAGCTACTATTAATTACCTCTGAGACAGTGATGTTAATAGTGGAGAATAAAGGATGCTAATTTGAAAGACAAAAAACCAAGCCACCGAAACATCATTATACTCTTGTCTAAATTTTAAGACAAGTGCAGAAGGAAAAAGTATTCTTGGAGAGAGAACTATTCCATTATTTGGGAAAACAGCTTAAGGGCCCCCTTGCTTTCCAGGAGAAAGCTCAGAGATAACCTAGATGCCAGGAGAAGGTGCTAAAATCCCTCTGCATAATCGACGGGAGGAATTTTTATTTCTTTCTCCCTCCTCCTCCCATCTCTTATAGGTAGAGACAGGAAGACAGAGAGGAGATTTGTTAGGGGTACCCTTTCCTAAGGGGCCCAGTGCAGGGAGAAAAAAATTCCATCAGCAAGTTGTGGGTGAGGCCTTAGGAGGGAGGAGGCCCAGCCTAAGAGAGAGAGACCTGGTCTGAGTTGGGTGCTCTAAGCTCAGAGATGTTTGCAGCCCATATTAGAGCTTCCAGGTCTGTGCTGTTATCCTCTTTTTCATCCCCAGGCCACCAGTAAAGACAATTACGTACACTAGATGATGGTTACCTGGGGGGTGCACTGAGCGGGCAGCAGCCAGAAGGAGCAGGTGCCAAAAGGGCCAGAGATGCTCAAGGAGTAGCCTGAGCTGGAATTTGGAACAACAGACAAGAGGTGGTAACTACCAGGTTCCTATTCCCTGAAGGAATTTTCAGAAAATGGAGCTCGCATAATTTTATTTTCATATTAAAGGGCAATGTGACTTAAAGCACTAGGATACTTGCTGCTTAAGCTGTAGTGTTTTCCCACCAGATTCTGCCCCAGGCTGGCAGGGACAAGGCTTGTCCTGTTCTCTGCTGAATCTCTGGTGCCCAGCACTGTGCTTGGTGTTTAATAGGTATTGAATATATGTTTCCATTGCCTTTTATATTAATTTGTTTAAATAACCTTTTAATTCTGGAACGCTTTTAGATCTACAGGGAACTAGAGATGGTCCAGACCATTCTCATATACTCTTCTCTCAATTTTCCCTATTGATGACATCTTTTATAACCATGGTATATTTGTCAAAACTAAAGAATGAACTCTGGTACATTGCTATAAACTAAACTCCAGATTTGATTCAGATTTTACCAGCTTTTCCACGAGTGTTTCTTTTTCTTCTTCTGGGATCTCATCCTGACTACAACACTACATTTAGTTATCATGTCCCTTTAGTCTCCTTTGATCTGTGACAGTTTCTTACTCTTTCTTTGTTTTCTAAGACCTTGTCAGTTTTGAAGATTACTGGTCAAGCATTTTGTAGAGTGCCCCTCAGTTTGGGTTTGTCTTTGTTTTTTTTCATGATGAGACTGGATCTTTGGGTTTCTGGGCTGGTGCCTTGCCCATTGGTTTAAAATCCCCCTCTGAAGAAGTTGCAGGTGGGAGGGTGACTACAGCTGGCAAAGGGACCCGCTGGGCAAAGTTCTGGTGGGGCTGATGCCTGAAGCGCTTGCTTCCTTCCGTGCTGATCTGCCATGCTGGGGCAACATTTCCAAGGCTGGCCATCTCACAGTCAGGGTGAGAGGCGGCTGACAGGCCATCACAAAGCCATCTGCACTCCCAGACAAACCAGCCAACTCATGAACCTTTCTCTAACAGCGCCTGGCCCGTAGCAGCCCCTTGGTTCATGGCTCTTATCATCACATGTCCCCAGGACTTTCTTATTTTATAAAGAATGACCTTGTATTGACCACCTTGAGAGAGCATGGAATCATAGAGCCAAGTTGCAGTGACTTCCTTAGCTAAGAGCACTTCCTCTGTAAATATTTCTGAGGAGAAAGCAAGGTCTTTAAGACTGAGTAGAGAAAGGGGAGAGGTAAATTGGAATCGGTATATCTTCTTTGACACTCTGGAGCTTATTGTCCCATCAGATTTCCTGTATTCCTCTTTTTTGCTGTCTCCTCTGACTGATATTGCATCAAGGAGCAGTTAATTTTCAGTTTCTTGAATTATTTCACCTTGAGGAATTGACTTCCCACTTGCTCAGCTTGCTTTCTCAAGCAACCTGGAATCTTGTTGGTCTTAGTAGAGAGGCCCCTGGATATAGGAAAGGGAATGTGAGGCTTGGAGTTAGGGAATTTGAATGCCCATTATAGGGTCAGCGTGGGTAAGTCCATTATCCTCTCTGAGACTTGGGTCTTCGCCTATAAAACGAGATGCATAAAACTGATCCTACAGGGGTGTTGAAAGGATCAAAATAGAAGTGAGATGCATGTGAAGAGTGTCTGGTAGATGATAAAGTACTATTGAAACACTTGTTGCTACTTCCAGGATTTCCTTCTTCTCTCTCAGACAGAATTGTTGAAATCACATAGAAAAGAAATGCTATAATCAAATAGTTCAGGTCTCCTGCCCGGATTCTGAGAGCCAGACTTTGTGGATAGAAGAGGGAGGAGGAGACAGGGGGCAGAGTGAGTATTGCATTCTTAGCCTGTTGTAGGTTGGCTTTTGTCCAGGACTTGCTGTGTCATTGAACTCCAGCCAGCAGCCCACTTCCAGGGTGTCTCCAGGTCTCTGAGATCTTAGGGTACGAGGACTTGAGCTGAAGAAAACATGTACTAGAAGAAAACATGTACGAGGACTTGAGCTGAAGAAAACATGTACTGGAGTTTAGTTTATAGCAATGTACCAGAGTTCATTGGTGAATGCTGATCCCGAGATGCTCCAAAGCTGGGGTGAAGGGGTAGAGCATATTGGAGCTTGGATTTTGTTGAACACTCATTCTTCCTATTCCGTGAGCTGCAGTGGCTCCAAGCAGCAGTGGTGTTTCAAATTCTGGACCTCTGACCTAAACTCCTCCATGAAGATCCCTACCTTACCTTCTTAAATGGATGCTGTTCTCTACTCTCAAACCTCATGATTGCCGAAGTGTCTCCCGTTGAATTCTTACCTGTATTGCAGGACAAGTTTCTGGATGATAGTAGGGACTTTTAGATGGATTGTAGCAGAGTAAGGAGAGAAGTCAGGGTACGAAGAATTACAACTTTTAGGAAACTATCAGCTTTTTCATCTGGAGTGCATTTTAGAAGATTAGGTCCCAATGGCTTCTTGAAATCTTTTTGCCACTCACACTCCCCTGGACACTGGGGTTATGGTCCTTATATCTTGTAGTGCATACTCTTCTTTGACTTCCCATAGCACTTAATTTTACATATATTATCTCAATCAGCACAACCTATTGCTTTACCTGTTGGCACTTTCTACTCCATGTTATAGTGACTAGAGAAGGGTTTTCATGAAGGCAGGGATCATATCTTGCTCATCTTTATATTTCTATAATACCTTCCTCAGTGCATGGCACATCATGTGTTTCCTAGATTTTTGTTGCATAAATACAGCTTCAATGATATTCTTTATATTTTTGTTAATGGAAATAATTTACTCTTAACAACAGGAGATGTTTTCAGAGGGTAATATATATATATCATTAAACTGTGCCAAACATAAGCCTTAAATTCAAGAGCCACAGATGAAAGAAAATTGTTTTGTTTGAACTATTGTATTTATTGGCTTTGTCTGGGTTCGTAAACCCTTTGGAATTCTGCAGTCCCTTTGGACATGAGAAAAGAGAAAGCAGACTCAGCCATCAAAATGACTAAGAGAGCAAGAATGGGAAGAAGCATGAGAGAGAGTGAGTGGTGGAAAGCGGCATCAACAGAGGGGAGGGTAGAAAGTAGGAAACACCACTGTCCTAGAGAAAACTTAGTCCCTCTATGGGACATGGAACTCTAGGACATCTTGATTCCTTCTCAAGGAAGCCTTACAGATAAAGTAAGTGTGGGAGGAAGGTTGTGTAATTTTCAGAGATCTTGGGCCTTGATAATTCTGGGCATGATGATTTGGAAACCAGATCCTGTCTAAGGGCTGGACCCGTATCTCCATTTTGCTTTGTATAATTCTGACTTCTTGTTCCTCGGAGCTATAAGAACCACTTTGTGTGCTGGACCCATGAGCCAACCAGTTTAGAATTCCACCTCTGACAAGAGGTAGGGATGGTTTGGGAGGGCACAGCTGGCTTCCTTGGTGTTGCTGTCCTGGGTTATGTTTGTGCTCCAGTGTCCCAGTGTTTCTTCATAACTAATGTTAAATACAAATAGGTTTCAACTCTTCCTGAAGTGACTGGATATTTTAGACTGAACTGTTTTTTGGTTTTTGTTTTTGGAATTAACAGGGCTCATGAGTTTTACTGCCCGCTGTACAAAAACGACGCTTCATTTGTCCAAAATAAAGTAACTGTAATTTAGAGAAAGCACCATAGGCTTGGATTCAGAAGATTTGAATTTTAATCTCTGGATTGCCACTTACTAAGTGTATATTTTTATAATTGAATCTTTTTTGGGATACATACAAGCATACATATACACTGAAATGAAATGGTGTAGGGATTTCTCAATCAGTTGGTTTGATTGGTATGAATATTGAAATCAGATGGCCTGGTTTACAAAATTCCTTCCATTGTGCACCAGCCATGTAATTCTGAGACATTTACATGGTGACTTAAAGAGTTTAAGCTTCCTCACTGTATAAAGTTGTAATGATTAAAAGGGCAAGATAATGCATGAAAATGCTTAGCACAGTAGCCTGTACATAGTAAAAACCTAAAAAATGTTAGGTATTATTATTATTATTATTATTATCATCATTATTATTTATATTCACATATACTAGCTATACAAATCTTAGCTTTAGGTTTATTATTTGTGAAATGGAAGAAACAAAAACTCAGTTTTACAGGATTACTGTTCTATATATCATAAATTACTATATAATTCACTATAGAAATTTCTTCCTTAGGGATTCAAAGTGGGTATTCTTTATTCTCTATCACCGGTACTTAAAATTTGCTGAACAAATATATAGTTATTTTGTCCACATCTGTAATGATTTAATGTATTTCAACCATATCCATCTTCAACTTGTGGGTTTTTGGACTCTCTGTCTTCATATGGCAGCTTGCCAAGTCTTTTGGTCATTGATTTACTCTTTTCTGGACCTTCTCCATCTATGTTGTATCATTCTGATGGAGCAATGACCAGAGCTATCCTGGAATATAAACAGATGTCAAAAGTAGAATAAAAACAGCAGGGAATTAAAGTATGCGTTGGTGATGTTCACTTTTATTTTTGTGACTATGTCCTGTACAATCTAGGAACTAGATAAAAGATAGGTATGATTAAACAAGCTCACCACATAGCATCCCAACACGAAGGTTCTCTTAGATCTGAGCCAATAAGCTCATGCTGGCCAAGCATTCATTACTGAAGGGCCACTACCTGGTGTACGGACTAGTAGTTATCTATAAGACTGAAATATATTCAGCTGTGGTTGTAAGACATAGAGGGAAGGACTTTCATTTTATAAGATATGAAATACTTTTTCCTGTGAGCTCCACTTCGTTACTACCTAAATTATCTAACATAGGAAGAAATAATATGTAAAAAAACACCTGCTCCTCTGAGTTGGCCCATATTGCTAGAGAGTCATAGACCCCTAGAACTGTTGACAAATCACAACTAGAAAAAATCATTCCTGACAATGAGAACTGGAATGAGATTGCTCATTTCCTGGCACATGGGAGAAACAATCTTGATTGCTTTCCAAAAAGCCTACCCTCCAAACTGGGGGAAAACAAGGCCAATAAAAAACTTTAATAACATTTGGTAAAATTTTGACCTAACAAAAAAGTTTCTAGGTCTTCCATGTTGAAACACTTTGATTTTAAGAACATTGCTTTAGATATGTTTACCCGTAAATGATGATGTATTAATCACATCAATTCATATCATGGATAACTCAAATTTACTGAATTTGAAAGGTTAACTGCTTGATCAGTGACAGAAAACCCAGATTGCAGTCTTTTAAGTAGTCACAATAAAAGAGCGAATGTCAGCTCATTTTGTGTCTGTTGTTGCAACAGTTCATAGAGCATAGATGCTGAGATCTGGGAACTTAGAGATCTCTGGACTCAATCCTTCCATGTTTTAGGGGTGAAGTCATTATGTATAGACACTATTATATATGCTGCATTTGATATCTGGCTGGCTCGAGTAATCTGTCTATAATTCAGGGAAATCTAATACCACAGTTCTCAAATCTGCTGGCTCATTAGAATCACCTGAAAAATTAAAACAAAACAAACCCAATGCCTGATTCTCATCCCATTAAATCAGAATCTATGGGGTATGGCTTGTACTGTGATAATCTAAAGCACCTTGGGTAATTCTGAGGAAGAATAAGGGCTTTATTTTATACTTATAATAGTATTCCCAGGATGTCTGCTAAGTTTACCCTTCTTTAGTCATGTGACCCTCTTAAATTCCATCTTCTTTGGGCGAAACTTTGTGGGGTGGTTACTGGATACATTTTCTCATATTAGTTGTTAAAACTGTATTGAAAGCTCAAGACAGTCATGTAAGATTTATCACTCTTCATTCCCAAGTGCACAGCCTCAGTATTAGCCCTAAGCATTTCTCTCCTGGACTGCGGCTACCATTTGAATGCAAAATGCATGAGGGAATTTTTATCGTATTCATTCTTTGATGTATCTCCAGTTTTTATAACGGTGCCTGGCACATACCACAAGCTCAATAGGTATTAATTGAATGAATTAATGGCTCTTACAAGATCTCTGATATATTAGCCACATTTTGCTGCAACCAATCTTAAAATTCACTGAGTCATTTATATTCATGCTCACAGATCTGCAAGTTGATTATAGTTTGAGTAGATTTCGGCTGACTTTGGCTGGGCCGGACTGGACTCCAGGCTCTCTGGTCAAGTCCAGGCCTTCTTCATGTGTTTTCATTTTGAGACTCTTGTGATGAATCACAAGAAACCAAAGGGTATATGATTCCTGTGAAGGCCTTGGCTTGAAACCGGCATACTGTCACTTCTGCTCACATTTCATTAATTAAAGCAAGCCATATGGCCAAACCCAACATCAATGAAATGGAAAAACATCTTCCCACTCTAGTGAGAAGTCCTGAGGCAAATAACACTCACATTTAATTCTAATACACGGAGAAAATAAGAATTTGGAACAGTGATCCAGTGTGCCCCACCTGCTCCAGCGTCTTCCATATCTGTAATCTCATCACCTTGCCTAGAGTCAAGACAGGCAATATGTCATCTAATTCATCGCCCAAATCCACTCATCCCTCAGCTGTACATGTATACTCAACCAAATACATGCTTTTTAACCTTTAGTTAAGGTAAAACGTATTAACAAAGAACAAGAGAAACTTTGGGATATGACTCCTGTCCAAATTTAGACTTTCATATTTCACCTGACTTCTATCTTAAACCTGAACTTCCTCATTTTTTTTGGTTGAATTCCTAGATATATTTATGAACTTGGTGACTTTCTCCGGCAGAATTAATTACTACTCATGTTTCTAAAGCACATTATAATATATAATGACATGTAACATTTTAAGGCATTTATTATATATAAACTAATTTGATTCTCATAAAAACCTTATTATACTTTGCAGGAACTAAAATCACAGTTTCCACTATTTGTTTCTCTCAACACTTGGATTGTCAACATGGATGGGGTTGGGAAGAATGAATGAGAGATAAAGACCTCTGCTCTAGCAATATGGTGCATTTAGATTTTTGAGTTAAGTCCCATTCGTTACTCAAATGTTAGTGAAAAACAGATTCCTGTGCCTTCTTACAATAAGATATTCTACTTATTCTCCAAATAAGTCTTATTTAATGAAAATATTAATTAAGAGGAAATAATTATCATTATCTAATTCTTTTATTAATTCTGTTACATAACTATCAATAATTGTGGCTTTTGATTTTTCAGGAAAATATGGAAAACTATTTTTATCATTCATAAACATTACAACTATAATTTTGTGAAGAAGTCAGGTAAGATATGGCATATGGTTAATCTCATACTAACAAATGACTATTTATATCTAGAAGATACTGAAGTGATGAAGGCTCTAATCAATTTCTCTAAAGTTTATTATTTGTCCTCCACCAAAGTTATTTATTTCTCTTCCAACAATTTTAGAATTTTGAGAATCGATCTGGCATTAGCTAGTAAAGTGAGACTTTGCCATGCCCCACGACCCAGAAATCTTACCCTCAGGTGTATATGCGCAAGAGCGGTCCATGCACATGTGCACCAGGGCTCAAACACAAGAATGTTCGTAGCTGGCCTGTCTGTAATAACAAAATCCTGGAAACATCCTAAAAGCCAAGGCAAGAGATGGTTCAAATACTGTGGATGTGTATAATGAATTAGTATGTATCTGTGAAAGTGGATGAACTCTGTGCAACAGTAACATTTTATCCCAAGAAATAGAGTACAGTATGATAGCTGTTTTAGAAATATCAAACACAAATCAAACTAGGCAATTTGCTTGATTAAAAACTTAAAAAGAAAGGAAGAGAATGATAAATGCTATGAATACAGTCTCAGGAGGAGGCAAAAGGATGGGAGTAGGGAGAATACTCAAGAAGATGTAGGTTAGTGATAACACCCTAGTTCTTAGATGGGGCAGTAGGTTTAGGTTTTTATTACATTATTTAAAGATAGAATAAAAGAAAAGAATACATGGACCAATGATGATAGCATGTGTTGAAGTAAGGATTATAATGAACATAATTCTGTGCTTTTGGGGCTCCAACACAAAACAAAACAAGAACAAGAACAAACAAATGAAAAAAGAAAGTTGAGGCAGAGGTGGAAACAACAGCTCTGGAAACTGGTAAAAAGAAGTTGGATGGAGATATGAACAAGGCATGAAAGGAAGAAATTTGTTAGGGCAGCAAGATGAAAAAATATGCTCGTTTACAAGATGAGTAGTTTCTGCTCCTCCAGCTACCAAGGGATACAAAGTCACATTAAAAAACTTTTCTTTCAAAGGTTGGAATAGTGGAATAAGTCAACAGGCATGGATGACATACTGGTTGTTGACGATTTTTGTCTTTTTATAAAATCAGTTTTTCGAGGTCTAACTACATGATTAGAACGACCCTATTCGAAGTATAACATCTGACGAGTTTTGACACATACATACACTTGCATAACCATTCCTGCAGTCAAGATGTAGAATATATTTTTCATCACCCCTAACTTGCCTCATTGCAAGTCGTTCCCCTCTGCCCCATCCTGTGGAACCACTGATCCACTTTCTGTCACTGTAGATAAGTTTAAGCT
>CM053511.1:8962968-9094923 GCA_028627145.1 Eidolon dupreanum
TTATTTTTATACCAATGCTAGAAGTTATAAATTTCTCTCCCATCATAGTGGAGACACTCAAACATGGCTTACTGGGTAGTTGAAGCACAAGAGACACGGTTGAGTTTTAGCAGTGAATTAATAAAGCAGCCAATTCTGGAATTATCAGTGACATGTGCTAAAATCATTGTAGAGCATATTGGCAGAAATCAACTTTGTAAAAATACATTTGAGAACCACTCTATGGTGAATATGTGTGAATTTTAAGCAATTGAGACATGAGAGACTGATAGTTCTCTGAAAGCGATATTGAATGCTCTGATATAGAAGTGTAACCAACACAGTGTAGACCAGAGAGAGGAAAACAAAGGAATGCTGATTGGCTGGAGTCAGATAATTCTCCCAGGGCCTAGAAGATTGTGTTCCTAGTGCACTGGCGTTTCAATGTGCATCGAATATCACAAAGGCGATTTGTTTGAAATATAGGTTCTCGGGTGTGGCAAAGGCTGTCAGTACACTGCTTAGATTCCCTGATCACCTCCTATTCCTGTTTATTTCAGAGACTCTATTTCACACTACAAGCACCTACAACTCTATGCCTTGACTTTGCCTTTGGCTGTAGAAACATATTCCACCTGCGTACATGGCAGGCTGGAAGTTCTAGGGAGTTAGTGCACCCTCGAACAATCATGAATATCTCGGGTCCTTACCCTTTATGTAGTACACCTTTGGGGGCATTCTACAGTAGTGGTTCTCAGAGTGTGTTCCAGGGGTCTCTGGGGAGAACCCTAAAATCCTTTCAGGAGGTCTGTGAGAGCAAAACTATCTTGAATTAATACCAAGATATTATTTGCCTCTTTTACTCTGATTTTTCTCTCAAGGGTAAGTGGAGTTTCCCAGAGGTGACTATGTTACTCCTGTGATGGCTAACTGCATGTATGTTTGTGAATTCTTGTAAAAAGTTAGTTTTAGTTTTAATACCTAATATGTTAGAGTCAGTGGCTATAACTGACGCAAAAACTCTTAATAATTTTTAAAAGTATAAAGACTAAAATGTTTGAGAATCGCAGTTCAACATTATCTCCCAGACCCACAAAAGGATTCAGCCATGGTTGTCCAAAATGGTGACCTGGCCAATGACATATTTCGTGTTGTTTTTTTCCCATCCCTGCCTCGGTTTCCTATATCTGTTCTGGTTTCAGGGTCTACTGCTGGGGAATCCAAGCTATGGCACCAGAAATGTTGAGTGATGCTATGGAATCTGCATTTAATAAGACCTCACCTAGCTAAGGCTTTCACACATCCTTAGAAAGGATGGGAATAGACTGGGGAGGATTTTGAAATTTGCACTTGAGCCACTGTAATGTATAGTACACGTACATGCACCAACCCGCTCTCACACGTGATCACTTTAACTGTTTATCTCTTAGTGCCTGTATGTACAGATTTTAATTCTGCTTCATCTCCCAGCTCCCCAGGGTTATATAATCTTTGTATCAATCTCTCTGCCTTTTTTTTTAAATTCTTTAATTTATAAATAGTGCAGTCAAATACCTGTATACTATGTAATTGATAGTTTTAGTTGTGTGGTGAGGGTTGAGTCAGTTTAAAATGTATTATTTTAATTGCTGGCATTATAAAAGTCTGAGTCAAAACACACAGTATTATAAAACAACAACAATAACAATAAAAACATCTGAATCAGGTGACCAGTGTCCATCCAGAGTGGCAGACCAAATAAGCAGCATATGTTAGGGAAAGTTATCCGCATTTATATTAATGCTTGTCTTTTTGAAATGTTCATTTTTCTATATCAAAATTTTATCTGCCCTAAATGAAGCCTAATGTGTGGTGGTATAGTACAGTGGAACATGGATTTGAGTCCCCAGACAGCTACATGACTAGTCACTGGGTTATTATGGAAATTGTGTATGAGAACACATGAAAAATCCAGCCCAGTGAATCTCACAAAGCAAATATTCCATGAATATTAGCTATTACTATTACTACTATTACTACTATTATTAGGACTACTACCAGATTTTTAAAAATGTAAGCTATATTTTTAACTCTCAGGTGCTAATGCTATTATTGGAGGGTAACAGAAAAGAAGTCAATGTTTGAGACCAGTGCGAGAGACTGTACAGGTGCTGAAGGACAGGACACAGGCTCGGGGACTTCTACAAGTTTAGAGAAAAAGGGAATCAGAGGAACTAGTAGTGATGAGAAAATATTCCATAGTGGCCGTGAGACTCGAGGCATTTGTCTTTTAAAACTGATTAGCTGTTCCGTGTCCAGACGATACTACATCAGCTCATATTTTGCACAGCAGACTGAGTGTGCAACGTGTAGGTCTGTCACAGCTCGGGCCACTTCTCAAAGCAAATGTCCCAAGTCAAAGTGTAGGATGCAGGATACTTGATGGTCCGTAAGAGCCCTTCTCCTGTGACAATGATTTGTTGATTTTCAGAACATCGTTCTTTTTTCCAAAGGCATTTCATCACATTCACTTAAAATTTTTCCTGGGAAGAATTATATTCATTACTTCTGTTCTTACTGAGTGGTTGGTAAAATTAAGATACTCAGTTCATCAGTCCCAATATGTTATTCCTTTGGAACTTACAAGAGGGTATCTTTATAGAAGAGCAGCATTTCTCTTCATTCTTTACTTGCAAAAAAATATAACAGCCTAAAATAAATTCTATTACATATGTACATGCATGTGTGTATATATTATATTTATTACATATGTGTATGTATGTATATGTTATATATTACATATATACAGTATGTAAAGATACATATACACATATGCCTCTGTGTGTGTGTGTGTCTGTATGTATGTATACATATATATATTTGAACCACAGTAAGAAGAGATTTTCATCATGTGTTTGGGCTTTGTTCTCTCTCACTAAGGAAAACATATTGAGATTCTAATTGTTGTTTCCTCTTGTGGTAAATGGCTCACTTGGATATACATTATAAGTTGTCATCCAGCCACCTATAATCATTATTAGTGGCAATTATTACTTTTTAATACTTCCTTTTCCCATTAATTTTAAGACAAACTATTATTTGTGTACCATAAGAAGGAAGAAACAATGCTACCAATTAAACTATGACCCAGTGCTTTCCTGGCACTTTGAATTTTGATTCATATTTGTTAAAAGAGCTTTTTAAACACTTACTTAGATGTGAATTTGTATCATGTCAAGTTTTTGTATAAGGAAACCATAAAAAATCATTGTTATTCTTAAAATGTCTTCAATCCTACATCCATATTCTTTGAATAATATTTAAACTCAGAATTGTTTTGTTTTGCCACTAGCATCATCTGTACTAGGCAAGATGCTCACACTTTCTTCAATTATAATGTTGGCACTTTCCTATTTGATGTTCTCCCTCAGCTGAATCATACGTGGCCAGCCAGAAGTTAAGCAGTTTCTGTTTCAAGTCACCTGTGAAGTTTTGACAAATCGATATTGGGCAATAGGGTAGCGGTCCTGAGTGATGCACAACTTGCTTTGAAATTTGCTTTGAAATTTCTTTGAACTGTTTTGTGGAACTTGGCAACCCTTCCGTCTTCAGTTGCATTGCTTTGTGTGTGCTGGGAAATCCTTTGGCATGTTCTTTCAGGAATCAGACATAGTACAGCTTCATCCCCTTGTGGGTACGCATTGCAAGAAAATACGGAATCGTGGTTGTACTAGTCAGTGGGGGCTAGATGATGCCAGCATGTCGGTGGCTGAGAACCACAAGTCTTGCTTCTTGCTCATGCTCCGCGCTCTTCCGAGTTGGCTGGGTGCTTTCACTTTCTCTGTTCTCCAGGCCTCAAGCTGAGGGAATAGCTACTGCAGGGAACTTTGGGGAACAAGAAGGGATGACTTGTTCACTGCTCTTAAAATTACCCATACTGGTGCTCACATTTCTCTGGCCAAAGCATGTCACGTGATCACACCAATCATCATGGATTTGGAGAAGTGCAATCACACCAGACACCTGGGAGAACAAATGGGGATATTTGGTAGACAGCAATAATGGTACCACCATTTACCCTCTGGTCACAAAGTATTCTGTTTACTCTCTTTTCCTGCATGCAGAACGTACTCGTTCCCTCCCCAAAGGAGTCGCGCAATGAGTTCAATCCATTCCTTGCAATCTGAAAGGCAGTATCGCTGGGTGATGTAAGGCCGTTTCTTCATTGGGGGAAGCTGTGTAGTGGCCTGTGTATCAGGTTTGAATGTATTTCCTCTTGACACATGAAAAGCTTATTCTTTTCCCTCTGCCACCAACTTATACAACTGTTATAGAGGCTAGAACAGGGACACTATGACTGTCCATTTCCATTCACACAGGGAAGAATGAGAAAAAATGCAGTAGTCACTTTGCTAAAGCAATTTTGGAATCCCACTGTCCTGGTTGGCGGTAATGTCCCTCAATGGAACCTGGCAATGGGGATAATCTTTCATCTCAGCTGTTCTCTGTGAACTTCAGGCTCACTCTCTAGGGGTTTATTCTTTTTCATTTTTTTTGGCCACAGTTGAAGCAGGCATTGATGAATATGTCTTGCTTAGGGGCTGAAAGCTGTCTTAGCCTATCTTTATTTAGACATTTGGGAAACCCAAAGTTGGTTTTAAATCTCAAACAGTATGGTCGCTTTTAACTCAAGATGCTGGCTTTTTTGGCAATGTAATTCTCTCAGAAGTAGAACTTCTTATCTATTTAATCTCAATCAGCTTCATGTGCCAATAGAGGTTATAGTTATCTTACAAACATACTTCTTAAATAGCTTTGTTCATTTCTCCACTTAACTGTAGAAATGTCTATTTTCCCTAAGACATTTAGTTTACTTTAAAAGATTTTTCAGGTAACTACTCTCCGAATCTGAAACAACTTAATCTGATCGTGTGCTGATGAATCTTTAAAGTTGGCTCTCTGGGCTCAGGGTAGGGGAAAGCCCTGATTTCTAGCATGTCTAGTTCAGACTACTATAACAAATTACCATGAAGTGAGTAGTTTAAACAACAAAAAAAATATTTCTCACAGTTCTGGAGGCCAGAAGTCTAAGGTCAGCATGCCAGCATGGTCGGGTTCTTGGTGAATGCTCTCTTCTTGGTTTATGGATGGTCATTGGGGGAAGGAGGAAGAGCTAGGTAGCTATTTGGCCTTTTCTTATAAGGACACTAATCCCAATCTTGAGCACTACACTCTCATGACCTAATTTCCTGCCAAAGGCTCCACCTCCAAATACCATGACATTGGGATTGGGGTTTCAACATACAAATTTTGGAGGACAAAAAGATTCTGTTTGCAGCATAGCATTTGCTGATTTCCAGGGTATAAATACTCCCACCATCACTCATTTTAAGCTGCCAACATGACTGATATGATCACTGATTACATAATATGTCCACTGCAAGAGATACAGTAATAAGCATAGATAATAGTAAAATGTCACAAAATAATTAGAAAGTGATGAGATTTAAGTGTTTATTTTTAACATAACTTGTTTAATTTTTAATAATGGCTTTATTTAACAATTGTCTTACAAATCTCTAAAACTTTAGCCACGGGTTCTTGTTGAACTAGCACGAGCCAGTTCAGCACACCAGTGTCTTAATCCATTCAGATTTTGTAACAGTGAGTGTGATAGTTATACATTTGCTTTTATTATTCCTATGAGGCTGAGCTTTAACTGTCCATAGTTGCTTTACTATTTGTCAGTTTTGAGGCTGAAAAGCAGTTGCCTCACCAAGTCCTGGAATGCCCAGCCAAGAGCAGAAAAGCCTTCCAATTTATCGACAATAAATTGTGGAGCAGTTTGTTAACATAGCAATATCTAACCAATATACTCAGAAAAGACCTTGTATGTGGTTTAACTGGCCAAAACCAAATGTAGACTTATAGAGGTTAACATGAAGAATTTATAAGTTTATAGAAGCAAAGTCATGCTCAGCAGCCAGAATGTGGGAGAGACAGGGTGTTGGGAACAGCTGAGCATTGGGGACAATAGAAACCAGTAACTTCACCATTGCAACTCTGTCTCTCATCTCTGCTTCTCTCTGGTCGTCGGGATTTCCTCTCTCACTACCTTCCTCTACTTCATGAGTTTTAAGTTTTTCATCTTGGAGCTTCCACCACAGTGTTGGTTGAAGGTAAAGTTGGGCCAAAGAGGAGGAGGCTGTTATGGACTGCGCATCTCCCAGAGTTCAAACGCTGAAGGCCTAGTTCCCCACTGTGACACTACCTGGAGGTGGGGACTTTGGGAGGTGATTAGGTCGTGACAGTGGAGCCCTTCTAGTGAGATTATTGCCCTTCTAAGCAGAGACACGAGGGAGCAGCTCTGCCCACCTCTCCACCGTGTAAGGAGATAGCAAGAAAGAGGCCATTTACAAGCCAAGAAGAGAATGCTCACCAAGAACTGAATCCACCAGCACCTTGCTCTTGGATTTTCCAGCTTCCAGAACTGTGAGAAATATGTGTTGTCTGAGCTGCCCAGTTTATGGTATTCTGTTATGGCAGCCTTACCTAAGACGGAGGATAATGCATCGGGAAAACTGAGTAAGCAGGGACAAAGCAGGCAGACAGACATAAGCTGTTGCTCCACAGACAAGAGAGTTGGCCCCACTAGTGACTAGATACTAGGGTCTGGGTTGTATTTTTGGGGGGTTCATGGCTTATTATGGGCTCTACAAGATGGGTCGAATTAATCATAGTTGAGGATAAACATTTACTTCTTCGTCAACAAAGAAAAATTCGTTGTATTTTTAAGGGTAAGGATGTGGAGGTGATAGGTGGAATGGGTAAAAAATGGAGAAAAGATCTGCTGTAAAATGTTTATGGGAAAGCTGACCATAATTTACAGGTCTAATGGTTGGACCTGCCTCCTGTCTTCTCTCACCAACCCCATCGTAGGCTTCCCAGGGCTATTTGCTTGTGGGGGTTAGAGATGGAAGAGTTATGATTATACGGATAGGATTTAATTTTGGAGTAGAAACTACATATTCTGTATTGTTTACCTATTTCCCAGGGGTGTACTGAGGATTTTTACTGATGGGATAGTTAAGTGCATTATCCATAAAGTCCAAATGAGCATCGTTTAAAATATTGCCTGCTTAGTCTTTCATTGCTATTAGGAAGGCACAGATGTTTAATCATACTGGCTTTTATACTTAAAATTTAGAAATATAGATAAGATTATACTTTTAATGACAATAAGTGATTCTAAGTACGATTATTTCCTTATGTTAAATAAATCTGCATTTTCTACCTTTTCAGATGAATATTACTGAACCCCTTAAGAAACTTATGTGCTGTATATTAATTATATCTGTAGAGTCCATATTTTTTGAAAGTGCTAGTGCATTCGCTTGCTCTGAATTTCTTCCAAACACATTAAACGACCTTGTAGTATGATTAATCACAGTAGGCTTTTTTTTAAATTTTACTGAAATATCATATTTTGATTTAACTTGCCATTCTTTTTTCTTGGGTCCTTCCACCCAGTAGTTTTAATGAGAAACCAGATTCCTAGAGTAAACGCTTCTTGGCACAGATACCAATTCTCCCAAACTGGTAGACAGCAATGCTGATGCAATTGAATCTCCCACTGGGAGGGGGCATTTCAAGTTAGGTTGTTTTCAAAAGGTTGACATTGGGGCCCTGGCCATGATACTGTGGTCCAATTCAGTCTTTTATTATTCTTGCTCTGTAACTTGACTTTGGTCCAGGAAGAGGAAATCCTTGGGCTTACTTGAAGACAATCAGCCTCAGGTCAGGAGGGTAATGCTAAACAGACTGGAGGTAAAGGTAGCATGGAAATAAAGAAAAAGGTAAGACTAGAGTGGATTCAAAGACTAGACTCAAAGATGGAAGACAAATGCACCTGGAAGGCAAAATATACTTGAACCCTAAAATATACAGAGCCCTGGGGAGATATAAAAATAAATCAAGCTTATTTAGTTTATTACCTTTCCACTTCCCTGGTGGCTTATCCAGCTGTTACCCCGGTTTAAGCAGGCGGTTTGTAGGCCTGGTTTTTAGGTGTTTATCATGGGGTGCCTGCTAGAGCAGCTGCTGGTAAAATGACCCTCAATGCCTTCATTATACGTCAGCTCCCAAACTGCACAGTTCCTGATATTAAACTGCTTTGATTGGAGATTACGGTGTTTCATTTAAATTTTAAATGGCACATTGCAGTGTGCTTTTAGGTAATCTGTAATGCGCCTCTGGGCATAGCACCATTTTTATGTAGGTGTCTAAATTACACAGGAGAGTGGGAATGCTTTGGGTTAAAATGAGTAACCAGCCCTGCGTAGGAACTTCTTTCGGTTAGCTGCGGTGCCCCTTGCCGTCCTGGATATGGCTAATAAAATGTCATAGGAAAGTTACTGATTACTCAATGGATTCTCCTTTGCAACAGCCATTGGGAGTTGGCCCCAAGTTTTCCCTGAAAGGTGCTTGTTATTAATACCATTTTACAGATGAGGAAATCAAAGGTTGTTTAAATGAGACTCATAAATTCTTATAGACTAGAATTGCGGTCAGAAAGCTGAACTTAAAAAAAAAAGACTAAAAAAATAAATTAAAAAAAAAAAGCTGGAATTCAGAGACAAACCACTTGAATTTTAATCTTGGCTCCATTACTTCTTACTTATGTTGCTCTGAGTAAGTTATTTATCCTTTTTGTGTCTGTTTTCATATTTGAAAATAGGAATAATACTAGTTTTCCACCTCATAAGGTTATTATGAGAAATGATGAGCTAATATTTTTAAAGCATTTAGAACAATGCCTGGTACATGATGAGCATGATGAAAGCATTCATATAGATCCAGTCCCTTATCTGAAACCCTGAGGGACAGAAATGCTTTTGAATTCAGAATTTTTCAGATTTTGGAAAGGTGATATGAGGTGCAAGTTTGTTTTACCTAACAGCTGCAGCTTGGGCCCAGCACACCGTATTCCAATGAATTGATAATTTTGCAGCCAAATGGATGAACAATCATTCTAAGTGGAGCAAAAAAATATATAATCAGGTTTAATTAGTTTATGGTAGCTTTAGGCACTAAGGTACAAAAAGAGCCTTTATGTATTTTGAAATTATGGATAAATGATTGTGGATCTGAAATAACATTGAATGGTAGATAAATTATTGGAATCCAGAAACTTCCAAGGTCCAGGCTAGAATTCTGAGCCATATTCTTTCTCTTAACGTTTTTACAAACTGAAAACAGAACTGAAGTGGTTTGCTCAAGGTCACACAACTAGTCTCATCAAATATGAGACCAGATCCTCAGCTTCTTGCTGTTGAGCCCAATTTTCTGCACCAAACACAAATGTTTGAAAAGCATCCCACCCTCAAGCAACAATAGCAACAACAATAAAACAAACAAACAAACACACTGATTCCATGAAATAGAATACCTAATCAAATGAAAAAAAAAAAAAGGAGAACTCTGGGATTCTTGATTTGGAGACCTATTTTTCCAGAACCTTCAGTGTTCTAATGAGCACTGTGAATCCACAGAAAGGTGGTATGCCACACCCCTTTCCTAAACTTATTTTCTCATATGTTTTCTTATTTTGAGAACATTTCACAGAGTTCATTTTGGGACATCTTATTTTACCTTACTCCAGACAGCAAGACCTCTACCGATTGTCGCAGTGAGTGAACTCAGCAAGGTAGTGATTCCCAGTGAGTGAACTCAGCAAGGTAGTGATTCCCGTCGTTATAAGGAACAATGTTCCATTTCTCTCCAGGGGTGTCATTCAGGGATACCTGCATGTTTGCTAGACACTCTGCTTCTGGAGGAGGTTGGCTTGATTGAAAAGACACTGCAATCCCCACAGTTAAAGGATCCAGTAATCTCAATGTTGCAATTTTCAAGAATAAGAAGTCCTGAGTATTTATGGAAGACATTCTTACAAGTCAGAGGTTTTTTTTTTTTTTTTTTTTGCAGATAATGTGGTTCGTAACTAAACAAAAAAGAACAGAACCCATAAAAAATGACTTCATCCCAACTCACGACTCCACCAGAGAAGCACAATTTCCTTATCCCTGTGCTATTGAAAAATTTCAGTTTCATCATTTTTACCACAAGGCAGTGTGGGGGTTGACGCTTGCAACATTTGTGGGTAAATCCATGGGCTTGGGGTGAAATGAACCTTCTGCTATGCATGCCCACCAGTCTTCTTAAGAAAACACAGTTCCTTCTAATGTGAAGATCTTCCAGACGTGTTTCACAGACCCTTAGAGATGAGTTGTTCTTCCTGAAATGAGAAGAATAACATTCTTTTGTACGCGTAATGAGTGGGATACATTGCGTGCTTTTGAAGCTTTTTGTTCTACTAAGGTGCTGCTGGGAAAGCTTTTTGTTAGAAATTACCTCACATTAAAAATTTAATAATGCTCTGTATTCCCATGAAATCTCTTGTCCCATAAATATTTGTTGTCTGTGTTTCTCTTACAATGAATGGCTTTTATTCCAAGTTTATGATACTCTTTATTTAAAAACTGTTGACTACTTTGGGAGAAAGGCTTGTATGGGTGGACTTCACCTTGTAGGTGTGAACTTCACCTAGGCTACCAGTGGCATACAGTAAGTTTCATTAAAAGGACCCTCGAAAGGTGAGGTGCTTGCTTGGGTAGGCATCAGACTCATTCAAAATGGATCTTCAAAGTGCCAGATGCCCAGGCTACACCTGGCAATTATATCAGAATCTCTAGAGATGGGACCCCAGCATCGGTATTTTTTTTATTTTTAAGTCTCCAGATGGATTATGTATGGCCAAGGTTGAGAGACACTGTCTAAGTCATTATCTCTGGGGTTATAATCCAGTAGCCTTCCAGTTGAATCCAGCCTAAAGATCTGTTCTGTTTGGGCAGCATAAATAATGTAAACTGTGCTTGAATTTGAAAGCCCTCAGGCAAGGTTTGTGCTCTCCCCTGACTCCAGTCTCAATGTTTATTGTGTTGTACCCAGCCACTTTTCAGGCTTCTGACACCTGCCTGGCAACTATAGGTATTTGAATTCGTGACCCCTGACATACCTGGATGGGTTCTCTAGTTTCGAAACTATATAAAAACAATAAGATTAACTAAGAATAGCTAAACATACACTGAAGGCTAAAAATATTTACTGTTAGTGGTATCATAGATTCCCACTTGTACCTTTAGAGGAGAGCTCCCTTTGGGGCAAAGAAGTATTCTCTGGGGTGCTAGACAAACTGAAACCCCAAGCAGTGCCTGCCACGTGTGGTCAATGGCCACAGAATGAAGTGAAACTGACTACTTCTCTGAGAGAAAGGGAGTGAGGCTGACATCCTCTCTGAGGCAGCGGCAAAGAGGAAGACAGGAGGGTATGATGTAAGGTTAGGAGCTGAGAGGGTTGAAGTAAGATAAAATCAGCACTGAGAAAGGGTTCAGGAGAGGTGTTCTGAGTTAGGGTGGTTAGTGGAGGAATCTTCTGGCTTCTTCTACCTGGATGGCACAGCGAGTGAGGCAGGGTGTTAGGCTTAAACTGGCCTGGTGCTGCGTCTGCTCTTCCTCAATTTCAGAATCAGGAATTGCACATCAATACGCAGCACACAAGGGCCAGTGACCGCAAGTAATTTAAAGGTTTATTCTTAGGCACAGCAAAGGGAGGGGCGTCCCTGGGAGAGGGGACCAGCTAGCAAGGTGGCTCTCTGATGTCTGGGCAGAGAGTGTCTATCTGATCATGGAGACAAGTATAGGACAGGAGCCCTCTGGTGAGAATTTTTAACAATGCCAGGAGCAGACTTATTTCCATTGGGGGTAGACAAAAGGGAGAGGTAGATTGTCTTGCGTGTGACTTATAGGTATAGCAGAAGTGAGGCAAGTACCATGTACAGAGAAGAAAGAATCGAGACCTTTCATTCTATTAATTCAACAATTTTATTAAGCTGCTTGTCTGTGCAGACTCTGTGATCCAAACACTTATAATCCCTGGCAGGGAGAGACAATGAACATAAGAATAGACACTATATCAAGTGTTGAGGACACGATTAGGGTGGAATGTCACTTAATGTAGAGTAATAGTCAGAGAAAGCCTCTTTGACAAGGTGACCTTTGAGCAGAGCCTGAATGAAGTAAAGGAGTGAGCATAAAGCTATCTGGGGAGAGCATGCCATGCAGGGGACCCGTACGTGCAAAGGCTGGAGCATGCTTGGTGGAGGAAGGGCAAGGAGGCCAGGGTGGTGGTTGGTGTAGAGGAAGCAAGGGAGAGGATCAGGTCCCGTGGGGTTTGATGCTGCAGTACAGAGTTTGGATTTTTTTTTTTTTTTTGCACAAGAAAGGATGCCACTGGAAAATTTTGAGTTGTGGAAAAGAACAATCCGATTGACCACACTTAAAGCAGTGTTGATTTGTGGGACACACACACTTATCACAGAAGGAGTTGAGGACACTAAGAACGTGGGTCACACTGATGAGGACAAGGATGCAAGAGAAAGGGAGATAAGTTTATCCTTCTCTTCGTCCTGCGTAAATCCCGGTAAGAAAACACAGAGATTGGAAAGTTATTATGAGTTAATTTACCAAAGGTGGAGTTTGTTGCTTGAAAAGTAAAACAAAAAAAAAAAAGCCCCGAGTCTTTCACATAAAATATTTACTGGGGAAAGAGGAAGATGGACAAATTTGAAGCGCTTCCAGAATGGACACAACCATTTTGATAGAATGATTGCCCTTGGCAGTGACAATCAGTTGGGTAAATCTGGTTTGGATCAGTCTGAAGTGCACATGCTTTAAAATCTCAGATCTACTTTCAAAGGGCTGTACGCAAGCCTTATTGCAACCCTTGAATGAAAGATAGCTGTCCTGCTGCCTGCTCTAGTTCATGGACCTGTGAAAGCCCTTAGCATTTGATGAGTGCATGGCTGGGAGCACTGGTCTTAGATCTAGTCTGGCTCCCCCTCCTTTGCCTCCCCGTGGTTCTGCGTCCAACACGCCTCATGACTGAAGTTGTCTCCCACTTGTCCGTGATGAGATGTATGCAGGCTGGGCACTTTTGTTTTGGAGCTGAGGATATAGTAATTGTAGAGTTTTATTTCTCATCCATGATTATGTAGTTTAGTCCTTCCCAGTTTTCTACGTCAACTAAGTTTAGCGACACGTTTCTCCTCCTCCACTGCCTTGTATCCTAACTACTGTCGCACAGCCCTGTGAGAGCAAGGGAGCCCTGTAAGTTACACTCTCAGGCTGCAGGGGTCTCTAGGAAATGCCTACCCCCGGGAATGCCTTCTACAGTTTCTGCTACTTCTATGGGAGAGGGTTTTTTTTTTTTTTTAATTGCTTTTCATAATGGAAATATAATTTATTTTAAGCAGAGCATGGCCTCAAATATACATGGTTCAAAATACTTTTATTTTAAATCTATATATTTTTATTTCTCCCAATCAAATGTTCCTTCTCTCTAGCTTCCAAGTTGGTAGGAAAGTTCCCTTTTTGCAGCTTTGCAGATTTATTATCTGAGAATGATACCATGAACTCCCCACTGCTGAGGTTTTTAACTGGGGTCACTTGCTGCAAACATGGGGACTGCTGATGACTATCTCATAACATCAGTCTGCGGTCACTTCAAGAGGATTCTTTTTAAAGGCAGTTCATGCTCTGGGGAGATTCTTTTTTGAACTAGTTATGTGTCATTTATCTAGCACATTCTCTTGCACGGAACACACATTCTATAAAGTGTTTCAATTCTCTTAAATTCCTACCGTGCTTCTCCTTCCCTTTCCTGTGGCCTTGGCTTCAGGGCAGGGTTTTATTATTTCTCATCAGGACTGATGCATCAGATTCCTAATTGGTTTTCTGCTTCCAGTCTCCTACAGACTAGCTCTTACCAGCGGCTGTCAGCTCCTGGAAGGCTGAGACTTCATCTTACTTCTGTTTTCCATTGTCTCACATGGTACCAAGTACAAAGTAGGCTCTTAAAGAGTGCTTTTAAAAGAAGAAATGGTGCTTGCTCTTAATCAGAATTTCTCAAAGTAGGGTTCTGTGGAAGAGATTCTCTCCAATATATTCTGCTGAAAACAAAGTCATTCCATGATCGAATATTTTGAATATCCACAGTGCATATTAGATTATCAAAAGCTGCAGAGGCGAAGAACACAACAGCTTGACTCTCTTAACTCTATTTCCCAAACATATTTTAACTGTGGATTTTATTTTAAAATGCGACACATGTTGATATCTCATGAAACTAGTGTTCTGTGGGTTACAGGTTGGGAAGTTTTATTCTGAATTTTCTATGTCTAAAATATCTGGAGAATGGATATCATCACTGATGGTCAATTAACTAAATAATTCAGAGTTTTCTGTAGCCCTCACCCTCCAGATTCTAGCAAATACAGTATTAAATTTATTAAAAACAATTATTTTGTATTATAAAAGCTTAAAGCACACAAAGGACTTACAGCAAATACTAGCCAAAATATTATTTTTATTAATGGCTGGGGCGTGCTCAAAAACTCCCAAACTTATGAAGCACAGTAAACTGTGTCAAAGGATATGGCTTAGAGGGGTCGATGATATGGAACCTTCTATGCTTTGTTTTCCTACCGAACTGAGGGAAGGTCAACCCCATGGACTGCCACAGGTGTAGGTATTGGCAGTCTCGTGCTTTTACTGTCAAGAGTCAGGAAGTGCGATCACCTCCTGGACTTCTCAGCAATCGAGGAGTCATGCAAAACTGAAGACGGGGTTGGAACTCGCTTCACTACTGAGGGGAGAAACCTCGCTCTCCAGTGACAAGGTGGTCAGACTCTCAGAGCACACATCGGTTGCTTCTCTTCTCCCGAGGAGATGGAGACATAGATAGTGAAATTTCAATGCTACTTCCATGTGCAAGGAAAGAGGTAAAGAAATAAAGGTTGCCTCCTTTCAAAACTCGCCAATGATTTGTACTTTTAACTAGTTGGGCTGAGTAGCTAAATTTAAGGTCAACCTTCGTCTTGGGGGAGGGGCCTGCACTGCCTCGCTGCAGTGGTGGTCTCACTTCCTGTGTACCCCACATGTACTCCTGGTCTTCTGCTGCCACTGGGAAGTTTAGCTTTTGTCCCCAGAAATTTCTAAAATTCACTATAGAGAATATTAATTAAATAAACTTCAAGTGCACATCATTCCTTACAGAAAAAGTAAACTTTCTATTCATTTTGTCTTACAGTAGCTCACCATAGTATATTATATAAGTATAATGTACAAGTGCAAAAGAACAATATAAAGATACCCCAAATAATTTAGTTTAACAATATAAAAATGTCCCTGTGAGCATGGTGAATGATGCTCTAATTATTATATTCTCAGATAGAAACAAAGATAAAATTTCCATAAAACTAACATCCAGAAAAATTAAAAACCAAATTCTATTCTCCCCAGTTATGTATCCTACTCTGTCTTCATTCAGAGGAAAGAAGATTTACAAAACTCGTTGGACTTGAGGATATTTGCTGAGGTACAATGATTAGTGATCAGGTTCATTTGCATTCGATCGTCCCTGATATCCCTTGTCTCATTTTTTCTTCTTTGACTAAGAGGATAAGAGTTCAGATTACCCTGCATCCAGCCAGGAGGAACCTGGAGGGTTTAGCTTGACTTGATCAGGGAGACCTACCTGCTCAGTATCTTTTTCAACTCTGTTAGGACTGGAGGCTAGACCTCTCAATGGTGGATGGAATGTTGGTCTCATGAGAATTGAGAATACTGGTGCAAACATTCATTCTTTCCTTTCTTCATTCAATAAATGTACATTGAGTTTCTATCATGAGTTAACTATGTGATAAAGAGGAGAGATTTGATATCTGCTCTTGTGCTTACAATAACAATGGGGTTGCAGAGCAGACAATCATTATTTGCTGTTCTGAGAGATACATTTTTAAAGAGATATAGAGAAGATGGAGTGTCTAAAGAAGGGCAAGCATAAGGATCACAGTCCACCAAGCCATATCAAATACATAACAGTGGGGAAAAAACAGAGGTATTTGATCTGAAGGTTAAAGAAGTATGTGACCACCAATGTTAGAAGGGTCACTATGTAAAGAGAATATAACTATTGCTCATTCTGAGTTGTCCTAGGGGATGAAACTAGAAGCAGTAGAGAGAAATTACAGGAAGGTAGTCTCTGTAGTGAGAAACTAAGCCACCTGGATGTAGAGTGAAATGTCCTACTGAGTATGGAACTTCTGACCTTCAGAAGCGCTCAAACAGTTCCTGCAGAACTTGTTAATGCCACCGTGAAGATGCTGAATTAATGAGGCGTTTGAGCTAGATGATGACATTAAGGTTCTTCAAATTCTTAAGTTTTTTCCTATAGATTCTAAGGGCCTTAAGAAATAGATCTTAACACCTCTTGTGATTTGGGTCAGTTCAGATCCATAAGGAAGCAGACACCATGGTAAGACACACCTGTGAAGGGTAAAGAGGAGAAGTAGCAGTAGTAGCTGGAGAGATGCTGAGAGTGAGATGCAGGTCTGACCCCTGTAAGAGAAGAGAGACTGAGCAGGAGGAGTCTAAGACCACAGGACAGACGGTCTCTGAGAACATCTCAGCTGGGCTGCTGGGAAGCCTCAGAGCAAAGATCACCTGCTGAAGGGGCCCCACGCTGGGCAGGAATGGCCAGGCTCTAGTCCCCCTGCTGCGCTGTCATTGGCTGGGGTAACCCAGAGTGAGTGTAGCCTCTGTGTGAACACTACGGTGGATCAGAAAGTGAAGAAGGTAGACATCGTCCTTGCCTCTGGCTCTCTCTTGAGGGAGATCTGAGCAGCACACTCCTGTGATGGCCATGCGATTTCTCATACCCAGCATAGCGTGTTGTTATCCAGTAAAGACTTGGTAGATGAGGACAAGTCAGGCAGAAAAAGTTGAAAACTATGTTATTTCAGTCATATGTGGGATATAAAATGTAAGCAACAGGTGAATAAGACAAATAAATGAAAACTCATAGACAACGGTTTAGTGGTGACCAGAGAGAAAGTGGGTGGGGGGGGGTGTAGAAAAGGGTAAAGGGAGTCGAATATATGGTGACAGAAGGAGATTTGACTTTGGGTGGTGAGGACACAATACAACATACATATGATGCATTACAGAATTGTGTACTTGAAACCTATATAATTTTATTAACCAATGTCACCCCAATAAATTTAACAAAAACATAACTAGATGTTAAAAAAAATGTTTAAATTTTATTAGCTGTCAGTGTCTTAGCTACAGGGCTGTTCAGTAGAGAATTTTAGGTGTGTAAGGATAATACCATAACCAGACTAGTCCCACTATTCTGGAGCTGAATTCACAGGATTGGGTCAATTAGACACGTGGTGGTCCCAAGGAAGCCTGGTGGTTTGTACTCTGTTTGGGGTCTTTAAATGTATCTCTTGTATCAACACAAGACTAGATAAATAATAATAAAGGATTTCCAGAACTCTCTCACTAGATATTCACTAAGTCATAAAAACAGTGCAAAAAACATTTTGGTTGGAACAGATCCTTTGTGATGTCCTGGAGAGAAGCCATCTTTTCTATTATGAAGATCACCTGGTTAGGATTTGGCTTACTTTCTTCTGATTCCAAGACAGTCTGTCAATCATTCCAACCTCTGCACTGGTTATGACTGACAAAGAAAAAATTGAAAATAGTAACCACCTCCTGCAGAAACCAGTCAGAAAAGGTTAAGAATACCCTGCTGTTATACAGAAGCTGCTGTTGCTAAGTTACAGAAGTTAATGTTGATCATCCAGGGACAGGAAGCTGAGCAGAGAGGTAATGGAGAACTCTAAATTCAGCTTTGAAATGTCATGCCTTCTCCAGTCCTTGCTGTATTGGCCCATGACTCAATCACTGGATGAATGAATGAATTCCATCTGTTTTATTTAATCAACTCTTTTAGATTTAATATCCTAGATTAATAGGTTTAAAAATCGCCTTAAAACTGTACCTAGATTAATAGGTCTAAAAATCACTTTAAAACTATTTTAAAAAGATAGTTTTCTCTTTAGCAAGTATTAAAGAATATATTTAAGAAAATCTGTGCATATAAATAGTTAATGGAAAGGGAAAGAAAAGGCCTTTCTAATATCAGAGCCCTGGAAACAATCATGAAACAATATCAATTGATCAATCAGTCAATATATTTTTCCTGGTGTGGATAGAGTCATCTCTTAGTGGTCTATGGGCGAATTACTGAGGACAGTTCTAAAAATCATTTTCTGTTTGCCTTTAGTGTGTTTCTAATGCCTGTTCTTGATCTCTTCTATTCCTGGGTGTTGGATCAATTGGACAAATAATGATGAGTTTTTGTTAAGATTATAAACACATTTTGTTAATATTAATAATAGGTGCCCAGTATTTAATATGTGCCAGCCATTGTGCTTAGCTCAATTATGTCCCTTAATTAAGTATACTTAATTGTGCATCTCAATTAAGTCATCTTTTTATAGATGAGAAAAGGGGATTTGAGAAGTCAGTCTATAGCTCAGATCACAGAGATATTAAGAGGTAGAGCTAAAATATGAATTTAAGTATAAATGAGCAAACTCCAAAGAGATTCCTATTGCCTGCCTTTCGAATTTGTCAGGTTTTAACTTTGAATCTTTGTATTGGATAAATTTAAAGGGAAGAGTGATAATGAAATCTTGTTCTGACTACCTTCTCTGTGTTTGGAACAAATTAATGCAAAGGTACAGGAGTTACAGAGATCTAGGTTAAAAAAAAAAAAGCTTTATAATTGGTATAACTGAATTGTAGAATGTTCCCTGGATTCATGAAGACACTAAGGTCTTCTAAAATATTGCTACCTCCCAATTTTAGACAGTGGGCTAGCAAATATGGAATGTGGTTCTGCTAGGACAAGCAGAATCACTGCTTGATAATACTGGGGGAGCTCCAATAGAGTAGTCACAGAGAGGAAAGGTTCTGTAAATAAGGTGAGCCCTAACCTGTAAGTTTTCACTTTCTAGAGTCAAAGACCAAAACCAAATGCACTAGTTGCATGAACCAGCCAATTCCAAACGAGAGAAAAGACTGCCGGGCTAGAAAGTCAGATTTATCTGCCAGGCTCACCAATCCTCTTTCCTTGGCAAAGAGGGGCTGCTGACAGAGGCTTTCTCTATTACATTATGAGGGGATGAAAGTTCTCATTTTGGGGGAGACAAAGTTTCACAGTATACATAGATGATTAGAAGGTGTCTATACTGTAATCTGTGTTTGTTTCTTGGATGTTGAGCAAGAATTTTGGGAAAGACATGACAAGTGTCCTTTTTTTTTTGAAAAAAAAAAGTATTTGATTTTGGTAAAAAAGAGTTTGTCAGATTACCTAAGAAATGTCTTTTACCTGATTTAAAAAATATTATGATGGAGAAATTCTAAAAGTATGAATACTTAATTCAGAACACTCCATTTCCATGTAAAAATCTAATCTTTTGAGGTACTGAAATTTTGTGTATGTCTAATGATTATCTGTGTATGATAAATGAATTCCGTCTTAGCTATAAGTGATCTGTCTGATTTCCTCTGTTATTTGTGAATTTTCTTCTCTATATACCCTTCTGATCTAGTTTATTTATTTTTTGTAAGAAAGAAACAAATGTTTCAACATTGTTGTGGTTCTGAGTTACTTCATAATCTTGAGTAAAATCCTGTCAATTTTATGCTATGCCTTGTGGAAACATCTTTTTCTTTTAAGTTTCTTTGGGCAAGTGATCCCCCTGCTTTACATTTTCTAATCAAATGTATTACCCCTTGTTTTCTGATTAATTCTTTGGCAGAGTGTTTGCTTCGTCTTAACTCACTATTATTGCTTCTCAGTCTTGTCCTTGTGTTAATCATGCTATAAGACACAAAACATCTTTGTAAAATGCTACATGTACAAACTATTTTTAAAAACAATGATTTCCCCCTCTTTTTCTTCTTAAATGAAAACTTTTTTGACACTGCCATTTTCCACAGGATACGACAAGTTTTTATTTTTTTAACAATGCCAACTCCCCCTGCTCCTTATTACCTATTTTTTTTTTCCATTGCTACACGCATTAGTGGCCAAATTAATCAAATATCTCTGCAGAAAACATGATATGACCCCTTCTCTAAGCCCTAGGGAAACTTCTGAAAATCCAATAAAAAAGGTCCACTTGAGAGAGCCTGGAAGTTTTATACTTTTTAGGCTTCTGACTTCACCACGCTTCTTGTTTCATGTTTTGATGGATTAGTCATACATTGCTGATGGCAATGACACTAGAATGAATTCAAGTCTCAAGGTCACTCTAGTGAGTTATCGAACGGGAAGTCTGGGGTTGTTCATCCTGTGAAAACAGACAGCATCTCACTGCATGGGGAAATTTGGGTCCACTTCTGCCCTTTCTCACTGAATCAGACTCTGATCTAATTTCCTTTGCAATTGAGGTTATCTTAAATTCACACGGAATATTTATCTATATTCACACAGGAAGACAATGTATTTTTGGCTGAAAACATTCAGGGTTGCCTTGGTGACAGTGTACAGAACCAATTATTAAGAGAGTTTTTTAAAAGTAACTTTGCCAGTTTTGTCAGCTGAGTTATATATGCAAAGTTATGTGTTCAATGCTATTTGCCTTATTTTCTGCAACTGGAAATAACGTATTTCAAAGGAGCATGAGAATGTGTATTTGAAGATTTCACTCCTACCTTGAGATAGTCATTAAAGGTTTTTTTTTAAGGGAGTAATAGTGCCCCCCCCCCGCATAAATAGCCTCAGAATTAAAATTTTAAAATGTATTCCAGTGAAAGAAAATATCAAGTTCATTTCAGGAATCATAAATCATAGTCCATGTGATAAACATGTAGAATTGATTCTCATTACTTAACACAGCTGAGAAAACAATTTAATGTCATCTTACTGACAAATTATGCTGCTCTATCATCATTGTTTTAAGAAACCATGTTGGATGCAAAATATTTCAAAGCTAAAATGTATGCAGTGGACTTTGTCAGTGTAGTCTGCTAATCACTGAATGACAGAAGGTAAATCATTTTGTAACCAAGATGTGGTCATTAGTGAATGTTGAGATTATAGGATGTGGACTACTATAATGGAATGGTAGTTCAGCAGTTCTCTGGTTACTCAGCAAGAAGACTGAATCACAGAGAGGGCAAGACACTTCTTCAAACTGTCCAGCCCCATACTTTTCCTTTACCTCTTCTAATTCCTGGCTAAAATCCTAAGGAGCATACATAGTCCAGATTATGTTTATGGGGAGCAGTGTGATGCGTTTTTGTTTCTATTTCCCATTCAGGCATCTATTGAAAAAGATAGAGTTTGAATATACATAGAACAGAATTTTCTTTGTGATTCATAATAGCTAATAAAATTAGCAATTATTTCTTGTATTGACAGCAGTTCAGATACTGTAACAAACTTTTTAATAATTGATATAATGTTGCTATGAGAATTATATTTTTTCTGAATGTGGACAAGCCAAATATGGAGCTATCCATCTCAATGATGCTCTAATACTTATCTCTAAGAGTTATTTTGTGTATATGTATGTCTAACTGAAGATGCAGTATACCAAAATGTAATCTACTAGCCAAATGTGTTCTGAATGAGTTTGCTTCAAATGCGAACACCATTATTTCGGGAAAACTCATAGTAATATAATCATATACCCAAGAACAGAAGTAGAAACAGGATAGAGTTTTCAGTGAAGAATGAAGGAGAAATGTTCCAAGATTGAAACTTTTATAAATGAAGGCTCAGTAGCTAATTATCGAGAAGAGTTGAGCCATTTTCTAGTGTGAAAATCACACAGCCTAGTGATTTCTCAGAGAGCTTTCAAGTCTCTCATCCAACCATACCACATTATAGTCTTTGCTCAAAATATATCCCAAAGTAGATGGTTAGCAATAGGGATGATTTCCTTTGTAACAACTTCTAACCTATGAAGTTTGAGTGAAATTTCACCAGAGGCTAAAACCAGTCACAAGAACATGTTAAGTACTATTTAAGGGTGTTTCTAAATGCATCCTAATTTGATGCCAAACACATCAAATCTAGATAACAAAAGCACCTCGTTTTGAATTAAACGAACTGTTGGTCACAGATATTTGTCATGAATTAAACTGCTGCAGTCAAAGGTGTTTGTCATTAATTTGGACTCTTTTGAGTTTAGATCTTAAATGTGGTAGAAATAATTTATCAATCAGTCTTGCATTTATTTAGCAAATATCTGAGCATCTATTATGTACCGGAAACTGTTAAACACTGCTGATAATAATACCTGACTTTATTGAGCGTTTAGTATGTACTAGGTAGCCTTCTAAATGCTTCATATACCTTGCTTTACATTAACCTCACAGTAACTCTATGTGTTAGGTGCCATTTTACATGTGAGGAGTCCAAGGCACATGGGTAGCTGTCCCGAGGACGTGAAGCTATCCGAGATGCAAACCGTGCTTTTTCAGAGTCTGCAATCTTACCCAATATGCTATCCTGCTTCTCCGATGGATGGTAAAACTTACTGTTTAAATAGGGAGATAAATGGATAATTTAAAAACAGTATAATAAGTGTTGCGTTTGAATTTAAGAGCTCCAGGGACACTGGGGAGGCACCTTGCCCGGTCCTGGTAAGTTGCCAGAGACAACTTGCAGCAGGAATATTTTAGTAGAACCACAATGTCTGGGTTGCCTTCCAGAGTTCTCTCTAACAGACTGCAACCACAGGCCCATAGGACTCTAGACAATATGTACTTCAACACCTTCAATGTATTAGTCAGGAAACTGAGGCTTACACAGGCTATTTGGATACAGGCTGATAGACTTTTAATAAGAACTTAGGGATCCAGACACCAAACACTGTGCTTTTTTAATGGTACCATGTATTTAGGCTACACTTAAAAAAAATAAGTTAATGGTACTCCTTTCTTGATTTAAGATAAAATGGTCTTTCTTGTCCCAGTATGTATACCCCACTACTTCCTTTTGATGACACGTGACCTTCAAACTAGGTATAAAATGCCATGTGTAGTTTAACTGATCTTCAAAAACAAAGGGAAAGGAACACTCACTACTTATGGACACTGCTGAGTGTATTTTGGTGTATTCTGAGATGACAGTCACACAAGTGAGCCCATCCATTAGCGTAGATTCTTGTTATAGTAGAACTCTAGATTTGCTACTGTCTAACTGCTAAACTTGGAAGGCTACGTATCCTTTCTGGGCCTTGGTGTTCTCATGTGTCAACTGGGAATAAAAATCACTTCAGAGGATCAATGTTTTGATTTCAAGTTGTATTTAATTTCTAGTCTTTCAGTTGGTAATTATTCAAAGATATCTCTTGCAGACTATTTATTAACTGGGTTGTATAACTAATATTCCTACCAAGACCTTGAAATAAAAAGAGAAGAATCCTTATTCACATCCCTCACTGCAGACCTTGGCATGAGGCTCATGTACATTTTTAACACTCATGAGTGGGTTTGGAGAATTGTTAAATTCCCGATATTGTGCATTTTTGAAGAAAGTGGGTTCATGGTTGTCCTCGGCATCTTAAGGGATGCCCAAGATCCCCACATTTAAGAACTAGTGCGTATTCTACAAAATGAACCTGAAGGTTCTTGTTTATTACACCGACACCTCTTCCTCCTTGCTGATCAGCTCTTCTCAGTGTTTCTGCACTTTGCTGAGTACACATTAGTGGTGGGAGAAGTTTTGTATTCTCTTCTGGACTTCTCTGGAGGAAAAAACTTCCAGGTTATACATAGCCAGAAAAACCCTCTTGTTACTAAATCAACCAATCAATGAAGCAAACTTCCTGGAGCCAGAAACGTAGTTAGCAGACAATCAGCCTAACTAAAGTAAGCCAGAAGAAATCATGAGGCTGTGGTAATGTCTCCTCTGACTTGTTTGACTGGGTACAGGGAGTCCGAAGAGAAGCTGATCTTTTCAGACAAACAGACTTTAAAATTGAGAACAGAAAAGTGGTTGAGGGTTTGCATTCATCATTTGGGACTATAAAAGAAGCAGGAACCAGAGGAAGTCTGCTGTCTGCTTGCAGAAAAGGGCTGGTTTGCTCTTTCCTCCTCTTTCTCAGTAGCTTCCCCTGTAGGAAGTGGTGTCAGAGGCAGAGAGGCTGGCACAGAAAGCAGATCGCCTGCACCATCCCACAGCCTGACTGAAAATGAAAAGACTGACATGTGGAAGCTTGAGAACTGAGCATTAAATGAGCATTAAAAACAAAACAGAACAACAACAAAAAAATCCCATTAGTTGAGTAAATGCCACATATGTGTGTATTGTGTGTGTGTGTGTGTGTGTGTGTGTGTGTATTTTTAAATTTTATTTCATTGGTCTCATAGGCCAGAAGCATTTTATTTTACCTGTAGTCAGGCAGGAGCTGCACATCTGCACATCCCAGATAAATATCCCTCTAGGAATTCTTGCCTGTCTTCCTCCTTAAACTGCTAACTCTCTCATCCAGGGCATCCTTCATCCCAGGGTCTCCTATCTCTTTTTTTAATCCTATGACTTAAGATCTCTTCTGTGGATGTGGAGCTGCCCTGGTTCTCCTCACTAGAAAAGAAGTGGGATAGCTAAATTCTGCTTTTGGTTCTAAATGCTTCCAAACGACAATCCCATTTTTGGCTGGAGTCTTCTGGAGCTAAGCAACCTCACATCCTCTGGCCATCGAAGTAGTCTACAGGGTTTGGCTGGGTGCTGAAGAATTAATTTCTGTATCCAAGATCAAAATATTAGTTACATTGAAAAAAGAAAGTTTTTCTTTTGGAGTTAGAGTGCCTAGAACAACATCTAGTGATTTTTACGATTTCAAAGTTTAAACGTTCTTATTGATTGAAATTTAATAGTTACTTGAAGCATTCTTAAATGGGAATTTAATATTTTCCAGATACATAGTATATGTTCTTCAAATTTTGACATTTCTCCCTAAAGACAATTGCAGTGAAATTTTGGAAAGTGATTGCGATGCTTATTGGCAAAGTCATCTGTCTCCTAATATTGTTTTGTAGCCTGAGTAACTAAATTCTAAAAAAAACCTTTTTCGTTTTTCACAGGTTCCTGTTTTATAGCATAAGGGGTGGTAGATAGATCATCTACCACCTCAATGATCTCAGAATTAAATTCCTCAATGATCTCAGAATTAAAATTTCATCCAGCCAATGGAATTTCAGATAAATAGTGATTGTGAAGATGGTGACACAGTCAGGTAGAATTCTATAGCAGCAATAGTTTAATAAGAGGAGGGGTGACACTGATTCAGAGATTTGGGGTGGATGAATTTTACTCAAGGCCAAGAAGAACCTCTTCTGTAAAGTGATCAATATAAAATATCAAGTCACAACTGTGTGGTAAGCCATTCTCACTTAATGTCTACTAACTATTGATTTTAATACCTAATCTTCTCCTAGTCTTTTTTAGGGAGGAGGCAGGTAAATTCAATACTCTAGGCCCTTGAAAATTATATGGATGTGTGACTTGGCCCCTGGGTAAGACGATAGGGAACTGTAGAAGCTAAAGAAACTGAAGACTGTCCTGTGCCAAGGAAGTAACTGGTACCCATGTCCAGATGACTGTGTTCTACAAGAATATGGACCATTAATGCTAGAATGTTTGATTTTTCAAGAGAAGCCTAACATCTAAATTTTGTACAAAGTATTCTAATTTTTAACTGACAGCAATTAATTACCTTTTTTTTTTTTTTTTTTTTTTTTTTTTTGTAAACACTGTGGATCAAGAAGAACAGTTTTCATTCTGAGTTACAAAACTCTCTTAAGTCCACATTCAGTCCTAACAAAGAAACCATCATATAGGAAGGTATTTTCTTAACTTTGCAAACAAGGAAACCAAGGAACAGAGTAGTTAAATGACTGGCCCAAGGTGACACATCTATTATGAAAAGAAAGCAGGACTGGAATCCAGGATTTACATGCCTCAGCTTAAAGTGTAACTCCTGTGTCATGGACCCTTTACAGAAATGCAGAAAATTGTTGTTCTTCATATTCTAAGATTTTCTATTGGAATTTCATTCCTGCTCATTTGATTCCTCTGCTTTTGCATTGTCTACAATCTGTGTTGTTTCTCAAACAAAAGCACAAAGAGCAATCTCAATATTTCAGTTTTGGTCTGTTTCATTTACCTGGCTTTGAGGAGTAACCAGGAATTTCCTCAGTGGAATTAAGTATCCTCTATTTCTTATTGTCTGTGTCCATGAGTCTGTTTGTCTTGTTTGTCTGTTGCTTTCAGTTTTATATTCCACGCATGCGTGACATCATATCATCCTCAACTTTTTCTGATTTATTTCACTTAGCATGATAATCTCAAGATCCATCCATGTTGTAGCAAATTACTATATTTCATCTTATTGATAGAATCACACTATTCTGGAAAGTTTCTGGAAATTTTTTGTAAGCCTCAGAGTTTCAAGAAAGATTTGAGCAGTATCAGTTTCACAGGTTGTGATCTGCTTTCCAAAAGGGCCTTCCTCAGCTTTACCTAAAGCTGGTGGCATCCTAGACACCAGGCAGGGCGTCCTCAGCTTCACCTTTGTTTGTCCTCCATTTGTAGTCAAGCCAAGTCTCAGATGCCAGAAAATAGAGCCATTGGGATGGTGTCAAGGTCAAGGCACAAGTGATAGAACTGGGGTCCCAAGCCTGGACCTGCCCCCGCTGGCTGTGGACTCTTGGGCTGTTTGCTTAACATCTCTGAGTCTCTGCTTCCTCAAAAGGTTTCTGGAGAATCCAAATGAAATCCAAATGTGTAGCTGTTTTCTATACAATTTGACTTTAGACTTCCCAATGCTCCTTCTCACAATCATACATAAACAATTATACTATACACACAGCTGGTACAGAGACAGTTTCTAGAGTTGTTTAATCCTCACTAAATGACACATCTATTAGATGATTTGTTTTATAGATACTAATTGTTAGAGAGAGAGGAAGGGAGGGGGAGGGGAGAGGGAGGGAGAAAAGAGGGGAAGTGAAGAGGAGAATAGGTAAACCTTGCTCAAGAGCTGGAAGAGTTTAGCATTCCCCACCTCTTGTTAGCTTTTTTTTTTTTTTTTTTTTTTTTGAGATTTGATATTATCTTAAAGACAAAAAATTTTAATAGTACTTCTTTCTATAGATTAAAAAAATCTTGTTTAGCTCAGTGATTCTTAATGTTTCAAACACAGAAGCTTTATTATATAGGGTTGTGTACCTAGTACTATGGAGATTCTGAGGTTTGCCTGATTTGGATATGGCTGTATTCATCTCCTGGTTCCTTTCCACCAATTGCAGTCTGAAGAAACTGAGAACCAGAGATGCTAAGAGACTGGAATTAGGCTATGCAACTGATTTGTGCAATAGTTAGGTAGCTTTCTGAATCAAACTTAATATTCTGTGTGTGTGAGTTTATCCGAACTTCTATTTTTTTCTTTGTTATGTGTTTCTATTGGGGTAAACAGAAAATCCTTCCAGCTTATTTTCTTAAGGTTATATATACTCCGAAAATGAAATTTGCCCTTTGCTCTCTTTTCAAAACTTCTGAACATTCTCTAATGCATTTGAACAAAAGCATTAATAATAATAATAATAATAATAATAATAAAACAGGATTACAATGGTAACATCACACAGACCAACAAGGACTAGATTCATTTATACATTTAAGATTGTAATCTCAAGATTCAGAGGGCCCAGAGAAGGGTGCAAAGTTTTCTTGGAATCGTGGAAGGAGAGAACGTTCGATATGCTCAACATGATGCAGCGAGTAGGACTAGAGTTTAGAATCCTTGTGGCTGGACTCCGGAACCAGTGTGCTGTGCACATCATTGTGCTACCTCATAGTTTGTAATCGGTCATCCTTGAATTTTCCAGTTTGATTCATACCACAAGACAATTTCACAACCTAACACCCTGCTGAAAGCATGATGCTTGGTATCATTCATTTCTATTAGAAAAGCCTGGGGTGGAGGGAGGATGGATACAGGACTCAAATTAGGCTGTCCATGACCCCATCGCTGGACTCTGCGTTTAACTCTTCCACTTGACTCATTTGTCGTTTTTCACAATGATTATTTTTATAAGGGATGATTCCCTATTTGGTCTTATTTTCTATGCTTGAAATGTTCCAGTCCTACTCAGATCCATAACTGGGGATAGCCTAGGAAAACTACATGAGTTCCATGCTGTTTTCTAGACTCATTGAGTGTTTTCGCAAAACATGTGGATCTTACTCATAAATGTTTCATGCATCTGCTTCAGAGGGCAACAACATGTTGGTCATGACTTTTATGCCTTTTCTTTATTTTCAACTTCTGAAACTATATGATTGATTTTCAGTCCAGACCCACTTATATTTATCTACCTTTCTCTTTGTTTTAGCACCTTAAGGACTTAATTGATTTTTCACCAATTTTTCTTCAAGGAATCAGGGGACTTGTTTTCCCAGTTTGGTTGACCTACATATCATTTTTCAGACATAGTTTAGAAAATTTCAGTTCCTCAGGTGATATTTTTGACATATATGACATCTTTTTAGATGGAACAAGATGGTTAAATAGAGTTAAATGATCTTTAGTTAGGTTTTTTTGGTGTGTGACAAAGACTAGCTGGCTCTTTACGGAATCTATTTCCCCCCCTTGGAATACAACTAGATCATATTTTTTAATATCCCTTGCAGTTAATGTAGCCCTATAACTGAGTTCTAAGCATGAAGTACAGCTTAAACCATGCCTGGGTGTTAAAACCTATTACACTCTATTGATTCAACAAATATTTATTGAGTGTCTGCCATGGTCCAGTCCTTAGTAAATAAGGAAGTTTTGGTGTTGACAGAAAGATGACCACAGACGAAGTTAAAGAATATAAAGTTTATTTAATGACAAATAATGTGGAAAATTATCAGCAAAATACCCCATCCCACTAAGGACATGGACAAATTCATAGTATTATTTTATTTTTTTTTGAGATGTAATTGATGTAAACATTATACAAATTAAGGTATATAATGTGTTGATTTGATACATTTATATATTGCAATATGGTCGCTATCGTAGAGTTAAAATCTCTCTTGTGACACATAATTATCATTTCTTTTTTTGTGGTGAGAACGTTTAAGAACTGGTGTTTTTGCAACTCTGAAGTATATATACCAGAGTATTGTTGACTGTAATTACTACACTGTATATTAGATCTCCAGAACTTATTGATCTTCTAGTTACAAGTTTATACTTGTTATTGGTCTTTTGACTAACATGAGACTGATTTAGAAGAGCTGTGATGGAAGGCTTGGAAAAAGGTAAAAAAGATGATCTCAAACAAGGACTTAAAAATGACCCTGATTTTTTTTTCTTTTTGCCTTTGCTATAATGGGTCTAGTATCAAAGTGGAAGCACTCAATCTACAGCAACAAAGAAAGAAGACATTGAGTGGCCTCGCTGCAGAGTAGGGTGGGTGGGGTATGCTGATAATACCATGGCAGGGAACTGAGGCTCTGTGGGGAGGCTGAGTAAAAGATTGGTGGTGATAAAGAACATGATTTTCTGGACTAGAGAAATAAGAGCACAATGTACTGTTATCTTTGGCAATTGTTTTAAGGAGATCCTGTTTCTGTTCAAATAGTGCCATTGGCAGATTTGCATCCTCATGGGGACACTGATGTCAGGGAAACTAGCTCCCCTCACCAGCTCTAGACTCCTGTGCTTCTTGCTCTGTGTAGCCATCTTTGTGCCATACGTTTCTTTCACTACAAGAGCTTTACTCTGTCTGATGGAATTTTTCCATCAAATACCATCACCCCTGTGACCATTATGCAACAATAGTGAATAGAACATACATGGGACCTATTTTTAATTTGTTTGCAGGGGATAGGCATACAAATAAATAAGGCAACTGGATAAAATCATAATAAAAAAGCTATGGAAAATTCTAAGAAAGAAATTAATCAGATGGTGGACAGTGCCACTGTTGGCCCATTGTGTGTCTTCATGCTAATTAGAGTATGTCTTCTCTGAGCATATGACACTTGGAGAGCAGACAAAGAGCTAGAGTTCAACTCCCACCAAGCCCCCTTCTTGGTTTGACAACTTTGGGTAAGATCTAACACACATGATTGTATATGGCAACCTGCATTGTTCTTGGGCTAGGATCTGTAGATAAAGGCTAACGAGAGAAATACACGCAGAAAGGGAATCCCAGGTACAGTTATTTATCACATCAGGAAGAAGATGGATTGGAGCGGGGGGCTGAATTAAAAAATAAAAAGCAGGGTCATTTTTAAGCCCTTGTCTGAGATCACCTCTCTTACCTTCTTCCAAGCCTTCCATCACAGCTCTTCTAAATCAGTCTCGTGTTGATCAAAAGACCAATAACAAGTATTAACTTGTAACTAGAAGATCAATAAGTTCTGGAGATGTAACATACAGTACAGTAATTACAGTCAACAATACTCTCACATATACTTCAGAGTTACAAAGATGCCAGATCTTAAAGATTTGAAGGACATCTTAGTGGACAGGAGCCTGCTGAGATGCTGAGATGCATAGCTGCATTTTGAGCACCAGGAAGAGCAGAACTACGTTTGGCACTTTCCCCACATTTCCCCCCAGATATGACCTAAGAACTCAGACCCCGGGCACCATGCAGGGACATGTTTCTGTTTTCTCACTTGGAACCGGAGGGTTAATGACCTGAACAAGCATCTCCAGGAAAGGCTAAATCAGAACCAGGCAGACCTGCTGCAACTGAGTTCCTAGTCGAGGGAACAAAGAGAGAAAGTCCAAGCCATACCCAAGCCACAGCATGTGAAGCACCAAAGACGGGATGAGAGATGAAGTGAGAGCCAAACTTGGAGCAGTGCTGCAGTTGAAGTGGTTGTAGAGACCCTTGATCCAAGCTCTAAAACAGAGCTTAGAGAAACTCTGAGATTCTCTAAAGGACATTCTGTAAATAGGCAACATTAAGAGGACAGTTGGGAATAAGTGAGAACATGCCGTTTTTACATCAGAGTTCTTCACAAGTAAGTTTGTTATTTCAACAGAAAAATCTTTTTCAATTAAGTTAAAGCCAAAGGATGAATAATAGCAAAGCAGAAATCAATATATGATACTGGCCCTCACCTTTCTTCCTCCCATCTCTCTGCCAATAGAAAAGTGTCTTTCGTGGTAAGTTTTTGAAAAGTTGGGGACTTTAGCTCGATTATCTGCCACATGAGTAGACAGGTAAGAAATGAAAATTCTGTTTCTGTGACCTGCAGGAAGATGATTTGCTGTAGGTATTTGCTGATGCTAAGACTGATGGAAGAGAGGTTGAGGCTTGTTTTGGAAAGGCTGACTGTGTCTTTGGGTGAATGTGACAGTTTCTCAGAACAACCCTGTCTTCCACTGCAGCCCTCATTTCTAATATTCATTCTGTTCTTTTCCCATCATAACATTGTTGCTGTCTGATACATTACTTACCCATTGATTTAATTATTGTCTGAAACTTCCCTCCCACCCCCTTCCTGGAATGTGAGCTCCAGAGAGAGAAAGTTTTGTCTATTTTTTGATGGCTGAATGCTCAGTGCCTTAAATATTGCCTCATGCATAGTACCTGCTCAGTAAGAATTTACTTAACACATTTATGATCGGGAGGATGAAATCTGAAAGGAAGTAGTGGGGCCTTCAGAGAACAGGAATGAATTTACCACCCTAAATTAGCATTCAGATTTATGCATTAAAGAGCATGTACCACAAAAATAAAACAATAAAATAAGTGAAAAGCTAACTGCCTAGATTCAGCAAGGAGCCACCTATTTTTCCTCCCTTGAACTAAGGTTCAGATAATCTTAATACATTGTCATGTGTCACCAAGATTTACTTATTAATAGTGTAAGACTCAGACTGCATTTGTTATTTGAGCTTTATGAACTTACTTCTCTCCATTCAGGGAAATGACCCTAATATTGTCATTGTATCCCCATTCATCTGCTTTGTTGTCATGATCAATAACAACTTGATAACATTGCATCCCAGCTCATTATAGGCTCATGCTTTTAGTTTGCTCTTGAATAGCTCGTAACTATTTCAATATGGCAGCTCCATTGGGCTCATCATGAATCAAACACAGGAAGCCATGGTAGATAAATCAGAGACTAATTTAAAAATGGAGTCTGAAAACCTCTTTTTCTACCCCCTAGTTAAAAAAAAAATACTGCATGTAGGTAGTTGAATGGCGGCTTTTTCAGGAAAGAGGTCTCTTCTTTAATCACTTCCAGGACTTGGTTGGCTGTGATTGCTGTTTTGGGATTCCAGTGAGTGAGTTCTCCAAGCCCGGGGGCACACAAGAGTTGGAACCCTGGAGGAGGAAAACCATTCATTCAGAGCTGTCAGCACATCTTTCTCAATGAATTACTCTCCCCAACCTATCAGGTTTTTTTTTTTCTTTTGGCAAAATAGAAGACTTTCTGTAAGAATGGGACCCATTCAGAGCAGATCACCACAAACACAGATTTCCTTGTTAATATACATTCGAGCCAAAGTATACTTCTCAGTAAATAGGACTGAGAAGAAATGAAATGGTTGAATCAGACTGCATTTGTTATATGAACTTTTTAAATAGATGCGTATTAACTCAGCCAAACAAAATCACTTTCTATCCTGGCACTGAACATGGGTGGCATGTGTGACATGGTGACCAGAGCATATGAGTTTATCATGGAAATGAGGTAACAATGTGTGTTGAGGGGGGAGTAGGAAAAAGTGGATTGGTGTTAAGCCTGGCCCCTCCTGCCCCCCCCAGAGGCCCTGAAGGAACAGCAACTAGGTGCAGAGATCCAGCCAGCTTCATCTTTTGACCTTGGCTGCCACTTCAAGCGAGAATTTTTTTTAAAGAATCAGGCTGACTGCATCACTCATCTATCACTGGTCCTGAGGCGATGTCTACACGACAGCAAAAACAACTGAGTGATTCAGGCTGCAGCTACACCAGGGACTTCCCAATTTGTTGTTGCTTCCAGTGGTTTCCAGGCATATTACAAAATTTCACCCACTGATTTTTTTATGAATTAAGGTAAATATATATATATATATTTTTAAGTAACTGAAAAAAAGAAGTTACTGTTTGAAGTAGAACCTTCAAAAGGAATGAGGATCACCCATCTATACAATGCCTACATAAATAAAGGGATCTGAAGAATTCATTCATCAGCTGGTTATGTGGCCTTCAAGAGACCAAACAACGCTTTTGATGAGCGTTTTATTACTGAAAATGTCCATTTTCATGTTTCCTTGAGAAACACTGTGTTGTATTAAATTAAAAATGAAATTGGATTATTATAAGGAAGATATATATATGTATATATATGTATGTATATATATATATTTTTTAATTGAGAAAGTATGTCTTTTTCCTTTTTTCCATCCTTCCTTTTCTTCATTCCTTCATTTCTTCTGTTGCTGAGAGTATAGTTGTTTAGCAGTCATATGAATACTGCAGTGCTTTTAAATCAGGGAGATATGTAATTATTTAGGTTTATGAGAAAACTTTTGTTCGTACTGCTAAGATACTTAGGTAGGCCTTGAATTTGCTGGTAATGAAGAGGTAGTATGAAATCACATTTATTTAATCAATCAGAATCCATTGTTTTCTTGGATTTACCTCCAATCTATACTCATTTTCTGATACCACCTAAGTCTTTGCCCAACTGAGTATGGATACCGAGTATCACTGTGGAAAGTATTCTTTTTGGCTCTCACACTACACACTTGGCAAATCACATACCATTTGTGAGCTTTAAAGTTCTTAAGTCTATATCCTGTGTTTTCTACTTCTCCAGGAAGTTGTAAGGGTTATATCAAAATACCTTGAAAAATTAGAGTTAGAGTGATTTAGCTTAGTGGTGAAATGGGATTCTAGAATTATGGTTCATATGTTTAATTCCAGTTGTTCTCATATTAGCTGGGCAATCAGAAGTAATAGTCCATAATTTCTCTGCATGTCAATTTCTTTATCTATATACTCAAGATAATAGCAACTACATTATTAATAAAATTGTTGTGAGAAGATAATAAAATGACACAAAAGTAAGTTCTCAATAAATGCTATCATTTTTATGCCCAGAGATAATTATAAAAGAGGCTTAAAATACTTAAATAGGATAAGCATTTCTTGTTTGCATTACATAAAGCAAAAGTAATCCTCTTTACTGCAGATATCCTAGTTATCATGAATTCTGAATTAATAGAATCCACATAAAAACATGTTTAATTTACTTGGCTTTAAAGTAAAATTTATATTAACAGATAAAGTTAAAAAGACAACTTATGATAGAGGCAGTGCAAGTCTATATATCTAAAAGAAATGAAAAAAATTATTAATGTTGCTATTCATCTCAGCTCAAAATTAGGTCTCCTCTCCTCTCTGTGCTCCCATGACATGATCTCATTCATTGTGGGACTTTTTATATTAACGTGATTTCAAAGTCAATCTCCAATGTGTATCTTTCTGCAGAGCTGTACGCATCATATACCCAGTTGTATAGTTCTCATTTCTTCTTAGCCAAATAGCAAGTACCTCAACTTAATCCCTCTGAACCTGAAGCTTTAATTTCCTTTGAAATCTTTTACTCCTTGATCTTCTTCAACTCAGTAAGGCATCATAGACTCACCAGCTCAAGACAGAAATCAGGAAGTGATTCTTGCCTTTCCCTTTCTTACTCCCATTATTTATTTATTCTAGCATGGAGTATTTCAATTTTCACCTCCATAATCCTTTTTGAATCTGTTCAATTTCCTTCATCTCTAAAATACCCAGTTAGCTCATGCTACCTTCTTCTCTCACCCAGGCTCCAGCTATATAGCCTCTTAACAAACTTTCCCACTTCTCCTCTTGGCTCGCTTTAGTCTGTTTTTTGTACAGTGTCAGAGTGTTCTTTCACAGAAGTAAATATGACCATGTAACTTCCAAGTGTCAAATCACTTGACACTCAAATCATAGAATAAAATCCAAACACTTGGCCCATGAGACTCCTCACAGGCTGGCTCTAGCTCAGCAGATTCTAGACATTTATGCCTTTTTCTAGTTTTTCATTAAGTTGAGGCCAAATTCATCTTGAGAAGTTTTATCTGTTCATAGATGATACTTAATACGTGGCATAGTGCAGGGTCTGTCTTCGAAACTCAATAACTATATGGGGGGAAAATGACAGTTTTAAAATTTAATCATTGGTTGTGCTATAAAAGGACATAGATCAATAATTAGGAGACTTGGATTCTAAGTTTTAGGTTTTCCATGAGTAACTTTTATGGCTTAGAGGTGGTCAGACTTTTTAGATTCTCAGTTTATTTTTTTCTTTATAAAATTAAGAATTAAGGTAATTTAGGAAGTCATTTTATATATCGTCATTATTGCTGTACCTCTTTCCATCTCATTTTCTTTAAGGAAATGGACAAAAAGCTGATGATAATTGCACTAGATTAACTTTTAAAACTTTTATTCTTGGAAAAATCATTTCTGTTGGGATGAGTTAGTGAAAAATAGTAGCTTCTGTTTTAAAAATGATAATTGCATGATTCAGTGGTCTAGTAGATTTTATACTCATCTTTATATCCTGCCTCTAAAGCACACATGCAGACACATTCGCTCATCGCACACTTTTGTTAAATATAATTTCGTCTTTAATAATTTTCAGGTGTCTGACTACAGTTTTTGCTTTTCATCCAGATGTTTTAGACTCAATTGCTGTTGCTGGTTCATTGTGCGATCCTTATGTCATCCTTTTGAAGTCTTCTTTATAGGCACGTCTTTCCAGTCCTCAATTCGTTGCTGACTTTGTAGCTATTCCAGTTCCTAACATCTTTCTAATTTTTCCCAAAGCCCCAACTCAGTGGGAAGTTAGAAGGAAGCACTAGATCTTGTGAATCTTCTATTCAGCTTTGCCAGCTCAGACTATTTGAATACTTTTAATTAGTCACATACATTTCTGGTCCTGCTGCTAATTTCAAAAGAATATTTATTGAGAGATGCTGCTGTTCATTCTTTAGATAGCTCTACTTATAGCTAAGTTAGGGGCGCTAAAATAAGACAAGACTGTGTATCTCCTTGACCTTGTTGCTTTGGTGTATATTAAGTGTTCCTTTTAGACTCAGTAAGAATCAGAATGCTACAAATCCAAAGTCCATGTGCCCAACTCTTCCAAAAGCCAAAACTCAAAACATCAGAGTTTGGAGTGACTTTTATTGATCAAGAAGGTGCCAACCAAGAATATGGGAGAACTAATCCTCAAATCCATCTTAATAAAGTACAGAGTTCAGGCCTGACATCAAGGGAAGAAGAAATGAGAGGGACTGTTTTTGTAAAACTCAAGCTGCAAGCAGGATTCTTTTAATGATTAACATGTCTATATGCCCGCGGAGCAGGTGCTATTAGCCTGAAGGCCAAGTGAACAATGCTAGCTTGAACCATATGGAGTCAGAGAGTGAGCTTTTCATTCTGTTACAAAAACACCTCTATCATTTGCTCAACTCATGGAAGTAAAGCTCACCCTTCTTCACAAAGTTTAGGCAGAGAAAATCCTCCCTTAACATCTAAATCCAACTAAAAATTCTGGAATTGACAAAACACAGGGGAACAATAGCATATTTATTCTTCATTCTCATACTATATTATAGACTAATACTTATTATGTGTTTTTGTAGTGTGTGTTGTTCTTAAATTTAAATTTACATGCATGTGTCATTCAGGTATACCATGTCTGTTAGAATTCTTAGAATTAAAATTTTTGCTTTGTTATGCATTTTAGTACTGTCCAAATTTTTAATGAGTGTAATATGTCTTAAGATATTTTTGAAATGCAATTTCTTATTGAGATTTAAGTGACACATAACTTTGTATAAGTTCAAGGTACATAATGTGTTGATTTAATACATTTATGTATTGTAGCATGATTGCCACCATAGTGTTAGCTAACACCCATACTGTGTCACATATATGATTTACATAATATGTTTAGAAAGCAGTTTGTGTTTCTAGCAGTTTGCATAATTAAGTCAACAAACATTTACTGGAGACTATGTGCCAGGTGTGGGACTACAAGGTCTTAAGAGTTTCAAAGATTTCAGTTCAGTGCACGGTACTCAGAATATTCAGTTCAAGTGAAAAATTCATCCTAAAGGGATGATGGGTGAAGGGAAGAACGTTGGCAGGGAACTCTAATTAGATTAATGATAAAAGCTGACATGTGTCAGGTTCCGTTCCAAGTGCTTTATATAATGTAGTAACTTATGTTTCACCATAAACACATGATGTGAGTACTTTCATTTTCCATGATTTACAGATCAGATAACTAAGAAAGAGAGAAGTAGTCATTCACCCAGGGTCACATGGCTTGTGGACCTGGGTTTTAATCCAGGCAGCCTGGCTCTGGACTCTGTGCGTAAGCGCAATGTGAGACTGGCTTCCAGGCTAATCAAAACATCGCCTTGCTTATCCACATTGATTCTTTGCTCAGGACCTCCTCTCCCGCTTCTTGCTCTCCCAGTCTCTTATATCTTTGCATTGTAGAATGGGAGAGAAAGAAGATGAAGGCACAGGACATTTCGTAGATCAGGAGTTGACGAGAAGGTGAAGTCTGGCCTTTCTGTAATTAACTCTGACAGGTCAAGGACCGAGGCTGCACCAGGTCAGCGAAAGCTGAGAAAAACCTTGAGGAGAGTTGGGGTAAAATTGTCATGCTAAGCATAAGATCTTGTACTGTGCATGCTTGTGGTAAGAGCAGGGAGTTGGGGGTCTATCTGTTGACAGGGAATTCTTTCTTTCTTTGTAATGTGAGAACACTCAGAAAGGAAGTGTATGTATAAAAGGCAATTATTAAAAGTAGTGACTTCTTCAGGGACCTAATTTACAGCATGGGGAATATAGTCAATAAAATTATAATAACTATGTATGATGCCAGATAGGCACTAAACTTGTCAGGGAGACCACTTTGTAAGTTACAGAAATGTCTAACTGCTATGCTGTACACCTGAAACTAATACAATATTGAATGTCAACTGTGAAAAAAGTAGTGACTTCTCCTAAAACTCTACAATTAATAGTAATGCTTTTTAAAATATGAGCACTATCTAACCATAAATAAGGCTTAAGCTTTGTTTTAATACATTTCAAATAGTAGTTAATATTTATTAAACATTTAGGATATGCCAGACATTATTATGCTTTTCTTGTTTTAACTCATTTAGTTTTTATAACTACTAAGAAAATTGTGTATACTCTTTTAGAGATAGGAAACTGAGTCGTGAGAGGCCTGATCACTTGCCCAAGGTCAGTCACAGGGCTGGTGCAGAACCCATCCCCTGAACAATTTTTATAATAAGGGCATCTCTATTTGTTTGCCTGGCATGTAATAGGTGCTCAGTAAACTTAATTCCTGCATTATATTGCTCCTTGGTGGCACTGTCTCCCATTGCAGATTGTTTCTTTCTTTCTTTTTTTTTTTTTTTCAGTTAGGATAACTGTTAAAATAAAAACTTTAAGCCAGAATTGGGAAGTAAAGTAGAATTAAGAGTCACAGAAACTTCACAACAGCTTTAGCTTTTTCACAGCCTGTCAGTCATGTCAAGTCTCTTTCCAAACATGCCACTCTCACGTCTCTGCGAAGGCGCTGGGGAGGCCTACTGCTTGGAATATCTGCACTACCCTGTCTGATTAGTGCAGTTCACAGTTTACCTTTCAAAAGTTCCTCTATTAATAGCCTCTTATATGAAGTTTTCATTCCTCTTAAGAACTCTAGTCACCAATGATTTAGTTCTCTCTCCTCCAAGTTGACAAGCTGGTAGCTGTCGAAGAAAAATTATACCAGACGAATTAAATAGACAAGGAAGACTTTATTCAAGACTAATGCAATATGGGAGTGAGACTGAACTTCACTCCACAAAAACAAAAAGCTGGGAAGATTTTTAAACACAGTGAGGTAGGTGAAAAGTATGAAGATGTTAGCAGTGGAGGTTTGTCAATGTGATTAGGCCATCTGTGTGTGCACATTGTTGCTTATGGAAGTCAGGCTCCTATTTTCCTACAGAAACTAGGAGATAGGGACGGACACTCTATTATTATTACATTTCAAAGGAATAGCTTCTCTATCCTTGAAAAAGACTTTGTAAAACTGGCAAGAGGCAGGGAGAAGATTTACATCTCAAAGGGGCCAAGAAAGAACTTACTTTTTTCATTAAATTCCTAAAATAAATGCTCTCTTGAGTTTAGTCAAGCTGAGGGGAACTTGGTCACAACACAAACATTTTTCACAGCAGTTTCATTGTATTATAGCCAATTCTGTTGTCTCATTAAGGATGAGCCTCTTAAAGATAAGAAGTCTTGTCTTGCCTATATCAAGCCCAGTACCTGGCTCATAAAAATACCCAGAAACTGTTCATTGAATGGACAAATGAAGACAGCTCCCATCCCCAAACATCTACAATAAAAGGTCCCAGGTACCTGGCTTTTCAGTTCCATTTCTGTCTCCAAATGCCTTTTGCTGTAGACTTTCAACTGACATAAAACTGAAAAGAAAATGAGTTATCTTTTGTGTAATTTTTCTCCAAAGTAAACCAAGTTGAAGGGATCTTGATGAGAGAAAACATAGGGAGTGAGCCTTATTGCTGATAATCATGTCACAAATGTCTTCTCCAATAAGTACTACTTTTGTTCTCTCTCTGCCTTTTGGCAGAGCTGTTATGTTGGGCCCCTCTACCATCTGGCCATCCTCTTCTCACCCTATCTGCATACACATGTGCTGTAGTCTTTGGGTCTGAGAATGATTGTAGGGGGAGCACACCAGATGAAGAGCCTGAAGATCTGAGTCTTGGTCCTGGGTCTGTGCTAACGCATTTGTTGAAGGCAAATGTTCTACATCGGTTGCATTGGCTCACAGGCAAAGAATACACACTAGACTCTTTCACATTAAGATCACAATTTCCAAAATCTCTTGGAAAGTTAGAAGTGTCATTCCTACTGGGAGACTGTCAGCTGGGATTGTGACATGGCCCTCGCCTTACAGGGCACTATGTACCTGTTCTTCATAGTTCGTACTGTTTCTCATTCATACCTGGCCTGCTTCACTCACTGATGTTACTTGCCTGGCACAAGGTCAAGCCAAACACTTCCTTTCCCTGAGATTCAATTTTCTGCATTAATTAAGAGGGGAATAATAATACTTTATAAAAAATTTAAGAAAACAAGTGGGATTTTACTAATGGTCCTTACTATTTAGACATTCCATACCCAGATCTTGTTTTGTTTCGTTTTGTTGTTACTGGTATTTAATATCTCTCCTGGGGTTGGTTCTGCTTTCTCTTGTGCAATCTGTATTATCTCCCAAACTGATCTTTTAACACTGCGATATACTCAGATTTACTTTGTGCTTCTTTGCTTCCTGTTGGTTCACAGTCAACAAACATACTGTAGGCTGTGATGAGGGCAGGAGATGCAAGAACTAGACATAAGGAAAGGGGAGGAAAGAATATGACTATTGCCATATCACCAAACATCTGACTTTTTAAATTACCAAAATAGCTATTTGACATAGAAATGTCAGACAAACTAGGTATGAGAAAAGATATACTGATTTTATCTGCCAACATCGACCAGTTAATTCATTCAGAATATTCACAACATGTATATAAATGTGCTATTTAAGGATTCTCATAATTGAGGATGCATAACATAGTAGTTATCCAATCTTCTATCCGTCCATTTAGCATATACTTGACTTCCGTTGTGGATGAAACTTTACGTCAAATATTATCATCATCATCACCATCCTCACCACCACCACCACCACCACCACCACCACCACCACCATCATCATCATTGTACATTATCTGTTTATTGAGCACTATGTTAATCACTTCAATTCATTTTTTTTCACTTAATCTTCATAGTAGTCCCACGAGTTAGGTAGTATCTTCATTTTAGGATGGGGAAACTTAGGTTCAGAGAGGTTAAACAGCATTCTTAAGGTTGAATAACTATTAGGTGGTAAAAATTAGGATACATTAATAATATATAGTGTTTTCCCTCAAGAAACTCATAGTTTTATATGAGAAGACTGTAGAGCATACTTCATCTTTTTTGAAACAGATTTCCTAGTTAAGTTACTTTGTCTAATCAAGCTAGTTTTGACATATCCTTTCTTTTAACCCTTGGAATAACTTACAAAAGAAAAATAGTTACTATGGAGCTCCATGATACATGGTTAATTAATATTGAGAAATTATTAGCAATATTAATTTTCCTGTTGGCCTCTGAAATGGAAACATCTACCTTTCACTTTTTTCTTTTCCAAACATACACACAAATTTCAAATCCTATGAGTGACTTTTCTGTGAGCCTGTAATATATGAAGATGTGAAGTGGCCACCCACTTAGACTTCAAGCAAACTCAGTTTTTTCAGCCAATCATTTTTTAGCTATCAATGGCCTTTGAAACCCTCTTCGTGTATTTTAATCCCTTTTTTAACTTTTTAACTTTTATTCCTATAAAGCCAATTCTTGTTATTCATGGTAATTGTGTTCTATAAAGTCACTGCAACACTGAATTTGCAAACACTGAGCTATCTTGTAGGGGAAACACAAATACTCATACATACACATGCATATATATACATACCTATACCTACCTCACATAAATTATAATCTTAAATCCTAGAAATAACTCATATAGGTAGATTCTATTTTCCTTATTTTGCAAAAAAGAAAATGAGATTTGGAAGTGTTAAGTGACTTGTCTGAAGTCACCCCAGTAACAGATGCCAGAGTTGGGATTCAACCACTGTCTAACTGGCAGGTGTGGGAGCATCTTCTGCTGTCCTGTACAGCCCTCAGCAGTCTCCACTCTCTCCTCGTCTCTGAGTGCTGAATCAAAATGATTTTTGAGGAGGCAGAGCATAGCCTGGTTTTGAGCTCAGCTGAGAATGTGCGAGTTGGGACACAAAATTTTCACTGTTCTGCACATGTCTGTGAATAACTAGGAAAGTGCTGTAAGTATTGATTTGGGGGTTACACATAAATTTTAGAAGGAAACAATTTTGCGTGTATAGAATCCACTAATCATCACTGTACATGTCTCAGCTGCCATCCCTGGACTGGGTTAGATGTTCCTGCTGGTTGCCTCTGAGCTTCCTCTAGCATAGCCTTTATCATCCAGTGTTTGAGTTGCCTAGTTACCTCACTACCATGTGAGAGGAACTTTTCTATATTGTCATCGTTGTATCTGCATCCTAGCCCAGCTCTTCACACATAATAGAAGCACAGAAAGTGTTTGATGACTAAACAATTTAATGGAAAAATGACAAAACATCCACATTGCCACGTTTATACAACTATCTTCTTAATGGGGGCATAGCAAATCTTGACAATGAAGGAAAGTGAGCAAGTGCCTTCATCAGCTCTCCTGCAGTTCCTGTGAAAGATGGTGATGATGCAGAAACTTCGAAGTTCTGGGAGTTTACTTCAGTTATTTTCACGTGTGAGGAAAGTCTCTAACATGTCAGAAGAGTCTTTTTCTCAAGGGGTTCTAGTATTGCCTTGAGGTAGAAGAGATTTCTCCTTTTGCCCAATAAACCCATAAAATGATAGCTGTGCCAGAAGCTTAACAGGGAGGCTGACAAGTCTGATTTCCAAGTCTTTGAATATAGAGAAATTGTCCAATGGCACAAATGATGAAATGTTCACTGAACAAGTTTGACAAAGTCAAATCAAGCCGACTCATCCTGTGACTACTTTTAACCAAGTCATTCTGCTCTCAAAGGGATGATGATTATCTTATGGAAAAAACAAATACGTTGAAATAAGAAGAGTAAACTTTCAAAAAATGGAGAAAAAGTTCATTCTGAAACAATAAAATCCATTGGAAAAACTATCATGTTACACCTGATAGATAATGAACCAGTCTGCGATTGATATGATCATGACTACTGTCAAATAAGCCTATTATAAAATATTTCTCTTGGAGTTTTTTATTATGGGTGGTGTCAGGAGGAAGCTGCCAGGAGGAAGTTTGCACTGGCCCCACATCTAGTCATCGCAAGAGGCACAGACTGAACTCTAGGCCTCTGGCTGTCAGGCAAGTACTGCCTTTGTCATCCTGCTCTTCCAATCTCAGCCATGTTTATCTTGAATATAAAGTTTGGCAAGATGTTCTAGCCCAAATGTAATAAAACGATAGTCGTTCCAAAACCTTTACAAAAAGAAATGTTTTTCTCATTCCAATATTACATTTCTTTCTGGGTTCCCACTTTCATAATTATCCATCGGACGAGTGTCTCAAAAATGTTTTTATTTTTATGTGAATTTGAGTAACTTAGTTACAAAAATCAAAACAGAACATTAGATCTAATAATTGATTTAATATTTCTAAGCAAAAGAGCTGTTGTATAGGTTCAAGTTTGTTTGGGAAGGAAGTGCTGACCATTTGCCAACAGTAACTATCAATGATGGACAGTAAAATTGCCTATGGTGACAAGCTTTTTCAATATGCACCTAAATTGGAAATAATTTGCTTTAATCTTATTTCTCTTTCCTATGATGGTCTATGCTGTTAGAATGTTAATGTGAAATGTTCTTACTCTGAACTGATTATTGCTAATATATTATTAGTAAGTTGGCTTTTCAATTTTGTCTTCAAAGAAGCAAGGCCAAGTTGGAATATACAGAATGTTAGTCAGTTTGAAATCTGATAACTTGGCAAGTATGTTCTTTAGCACCAGTGATAATTTCATTGATTTCTATGAATAAATTTTGTCTCCTGAATTTTTCTTTTTAAAACCTTTATTCTTAGGTATAATTGGTATCAAAACCACTTATTTTTAAATAAAATATTATGGCTAGTCCCAATACTTTGTTTTTCCTTTTTCTTTCTATCTTTTCCCCCCTGAGTTTCTATTTACTTTAGTTTTTCTTTTGCTTTCCTGTTTTTTTCATCTTCCCTTTCTTTTCTGCCTTTCCTTTACCCCTACTTGTCATTTATGATACAAGCAATTTAAAAAATGACAAATCAGAGCTTCTTCTCAGACATTTCTTCTAACAATTTGAATCTTCAAGTTAATTTTTGGAATAAATCTAAACATTTAAATGACTTTATACATTTAGAGAGTTAATAGTTATCAATTAAAAAACTTTTTTTGTCTGTGTGATGGAATAATTGTATTTAATACAATCAACAGAGAGAAGGCGAAAATGTCCCTGAAGAGAAATATAATCTTAGTATATTAATCAAAAAAGAAAAAAGAAAAAAATATCAGGAGGTCAGTCTGATAGAGTTTTGATGTTTTTTAACTTTTATTCTAGTTTCTCTTAGGGTTCATGCTTTACATACAGGAGTTGTTAAAAAGAGTTTGAAGAACTGTTTGAGTACTAATTAAATTTTTGAGGTCTATCAGTGATTCCTAAACACTACTGATTTGGAATTTGGTAGAAAAAAGCACTACTTCATAATACTTCATTATAGTTCAACATTGAAATCAATTGCCAAAACATATATAAGAATTTAGCAGTTGCACTTTTTCAGCATGGCTATATGTGTAAATTTGTTTATGTTAGCCTGTCAACTTCAAATCTTCTGATAAAATATGAAATATATGACTTGCCCGTTTCTGAGAGATATTTCAAAAGTTGTGATGGTATTTGAGCAGTTATTGAAGTCTAGAAGTCAGAGTGCATGTGCTGAGTTTAATGTCCAAACATTATCTGGTGTCAGGTAATAATGAGTATTATGTACATATATCACAATAAATCCCAACACAAAAGAATCCTAGATTTTTTTAAAGGCAAAGATAAGTGCAAATTCAAAGGTGAAGATTCTCAAGACTTTCATTAAAATTATGACCCAGAAAATAAATCAGAAACTTTAAAGAAGTACTCAAAACTTATTGGGTAGAATATTTTAGTTTATGTTCATCTGGAATTTGGCCCCCAGGCCCTGCATGGTTGAACGCATGTCTAACGGTCCCTGTAACTGTTCAACTGACTCAATTGTAAAACACAGTCATTATGATGTGCTGGAAAACTATAACTCACAGAGACTAAAAATGCTGATCCTGAAATTTGCATGTCTGAATCTCTGGTGACTATAACGAATAAGTCATTTAGTTGCTTCCAGTGTTACTATGCATTGTTCCCCTGGAACATACACACAATGTCTATTAATAATGGCACATGTGACCATTGCAAATCCCCATTTATTCTGATTCTGGAATTCAAGGGAAAGAACATGGCAAGAATCCACCCCCTCCAATTCTCACTAGGTAGTGAACATGAAGAGGAAATGGAGTCTTTCTGCCCCATGGAACTAGAAGGAATTCTAATTTCTTTATTTTTTCAACAGTTTTTGAATATACATTGATAAAGACATTTGCTACTCATGGGTTTAAGTTTCTGTCAGTTCCTTTCCCATTTGGAACTCAGGCCTGACTTAAGAATTCTCTAGTAAATGACAGGAACACGTGTCAAACCCATTGCTCTTAGTGACTTTTGGTTAAATTTGCTGTCTGGTAACAGAGTTATTTTATAATTCCAATAACTCACTTTCCACAGAGCAACCAGAGTGATTTTTAAAAACATAAGTCTGTTTACAAAATGCTCTTGGTTGAAGTCCCTAAATGTTTTCAATTAGAATTTTTAAAAAAAATTCTTACTCTGTTCTAAAAATCCCTACGTGATCTCTCCCATATCATTTGATATTAATCCCTTCTTGGACGACTCCATTCCAACCACTTCCTCAAATACCCTAGGCTTCTTCCTGATGTGGGAACTTTGTAGAGCTGGTGTTCTGCCTGAACACTGCTTCATGTTCTCATCTCAGCCTAGGTCTTTGCACAAAATTCTTCTTTGCGTCCTTTAAGATCTTACCCCGTGTCATTCTCTCATATGTGCCCTGTATTCTTTGTAGTATGTATTGTAATTCTAAATTATATATTTTCCTGTTTTACTATTTTGTCTGTATCCAAGACTAGATTTTAAAATATTCCCTCTCCTTGTGGATTTTATACTTAGAACGTATTCAACAAGTAGTGAAGATAATGAGTAAACAAGCAGCTTTAGCACACATTTGGAGTCAAACAGCGTAGGCTTCTACAGAGTGGCAAGATGTCAGATACTCTTTCCAAGAACTTTCTCACCCCAACCATGAGACGTTTGAGAGGAAAACTATGAGTGAATGGAATACGCTCTTTAGAGCAGGATTGGTCCACCTCTTAAAGGCATGGCTCTAACTTCACAGATAGCCCCAAGGAAACTCTTTCAAGTTTACCAAATGAGCAAGAATTTTTCCTATGCCAAAAACCTACTTTTATAAAGATAAGAGTTTAGGTAGGTCATTAAACATGTAATAATAAAGAACGATGGGTGTGATGAAAGAGACATTTGATGATATGAAATATTGGAGTATGACAGTACACTTTAGTTGAGAAGTCAACATTACAGTAATACACTACATGCCTGGTGTGCATCACACTTTGTCCCAGGCCATATTTAATCCTTATAGAAACCTATAAGGATAGTACTAATTGTAGTGGCAAGTTGAGACTTCAGGTTGTTTTAGTTTATTTACTGGAGTCACTTAATTTTACTTGCAAAAATAAATTTTTATAAAAAAGAATGCATTTAACTCTGTTCCTAATTTTAAGGACATCTGCACACTGGAAATGGCCTATTTGATGTGTTAAGTCAATTTGCCACTATGATACTTAACATCTTTAAGTGACAAATATTTTAACAGGTATAGTTTCCTATAATTTTTTTTAAAGATTATGAGTTATTGGAACTATTAAAATAAATTTTCTTAAGACCTGGGACATTGACTCACTCCCTGCTGACAAGATACAGAACAACTATAGATAGAATTTATTTACTGGTGAATAAATATTTTATCACTCTCTCATTATCTACCCACCAGTTGTCATAGCCAGCTCAGGGCTCTGTCACCTCCAGCGCCTGAGCCAACTGTACCACTTGTGCATGGCTAAGGATGTTTCACATTTCAATTTCTGGAATAACTTTCTGACTTAATATGTTTCCTTTTAGAGAATTTCCAAGCATTCCCCTTCTTGTTTTCTCATCATTTATGGTCTCTCTCTCACACACAATTTTTCAAACGTAATACAAAGAAAGTTTGACCACCAACGACTCCTCTGCCAATGTATGGTTGTATGCAGTCTTTTCTGATAAGTGCACAGTTTTACATATTGATGTATTTTTAATCATGGGTACATTCTTGCTAAGGCTAGTTACTTACAAGATTTCTTGCTCTGTGGTTAGACTTTAAAACATAAGTGACTGCAGTGGTTCAGAATCTTGGCTGAACTCCTGCTCCTGAGTGAATGGTTGCTTTGACTACTGGGCAAACCTGAAGTTTGTGCATCCAGTTCAGGGGATATTTATAGGTATCCCCTAAAGTTTGCAACTTTATCTTTAATAATCATAGGCTTGTGTCTTTGGGAAGGTTCTTGAAGACTGTAATTCTTTTGTTTTTGCTTTCACTGTTGAAATAGTTATGATTATGCTATTTTAGATACACCTAATTTTTTTAAAAGCTTTTCCTTTCAGATGTTTACACGTCTTAGAATTCTCTTTCCCCTCTTAGTTTCTCTTAAATAATCTTTAAATTAAACTCCTTGAGGTGATTTATAGAGTTCAAATGTATTCCTAATATGGGCAGATGTGGTCCTTAAGCATCCCTCCTGCATTGTTTCATGTTTACATGAAACATGTTTAGATGATCTTTGTTACAGCACGTCACATCAAACCAGAATCTAGGAACTGGTGAGAACAAGTTGAACCTCGGTGTGAATTAGATAAGCTGAAAACAAAACAAAAAACAGACAAACAAAAAGCCAATGGGCCTTTCTCTGGCCAGATGTGGTCCTGTTCCAGGGGACCAGGCTTCACAAGCAGGGGCTGGCTGCATTTCAGCATCTGGACAGTGCATAGACTGCACGATTCTCCATGGCTGTCCTGTTGTGGAGCTTCTCTTTGAATTTTGCTCACCTGCTGAGTGCTACTTGCATGCTTTCCAAACTAAGTATATAAGTTCTAGGTTCAACAGGCCAGGGTTTCCCTTAGTGGGCCAATTGGCTGAGGTCCCAGTTCTTTCTACTACTTCATGGTAAGCACATACAAGTAAGGCAGAGAAGCAGTACCCCCTAGCTGTTTCATTTTAAGATATGAGTATTTGGTTTATCAGAAATTGTGATACAATCCCTAAGAGTCTTTCATTTCACATGGAATGATAAGACACTACACTTGTATTAAGAAATAAAGACAGACCTAGCAAACTGGATTGTCCAGAACCTTCCCTAGAGCAGAGAAGATGCCTTTTATGTCATTCTATCTCCAGAGACTAGTCTGGTGCCTAGTATGTAGTAGATGCTTGAGGAATATTTATGTAGCGTAGTGAATATAGAAATGTTTAAGCATTCCTAATAAATAATCTAGACGGAACAATTCTCCCATCCACGTAGTTGTATCCCCCAAACCCGATTTAACTCCATAATTCATTAAAAAGAAAAAAAAAGATTTTACTATAATTTTAAGGAGGAACAGAGAAGCAGAATCAGATTGCACAATTAATATCTCAATCTGATCCTTTTCCATACCATTTGTCTTCTTTGCTCAGTCTCTAAGCTCCTGTCCTCCTACTGCTTGTTGTCCCTCCTTCTAAAAATCTCCAGTTTTGTGTAGGTGAGTCAACTTTGAACTAAACTCATGAACCTCACACAGTGAAACATGAACCTAATCATTAGCCAAAACTGACAACATGTTTTTCCCAAAATATGCTCTTTAGTAGCAAGAACGGAAGTAGAAATCTCATTCTTTCATCTCAAGTGCCCAATTTATGTGTCCAGTATAATCTCTTCCAAAGGAGAAATTCTGTAACTAAAACAATGAGGCTTAACTGTATTATTATCCTAATTATTTTTATTTTCCTCCTTTAACCTCTTCTTCTATTCCTATGACAAACCATAGTCTGGCAGGAAGAGATTTTTATTCTTATTTATTGGAATCACAGCAATTTCAGGTGTCAGTGCAACTCCTTCATTATTATAGAAGATGAGGGATCATATTCCAACTCTAATGTGAAATAATGGTATGACCTTAGTTACTCTAAAACTTCATGTTTTTCTTCTGTAAAGTTAAACTCTTCAGTGGCAGGGGTTTTCAACATCAGCTGCACATTGTATTCAGCAGGGAGTTTTACAAAAAATGATGCCTGATATAACGTGTGGGGGTAATTCCCTGGCATCCAGATTTTAAAAAGCTCCTCAAGTGATTCTAATATGTAGTTGAGATTGGGAATTACTAACCTAAGAGCTTTGATGAGAATGTGTACAGAAACAAACTAAAAAGAGTTATATGAATATAACATAATTTTCTTCTAGCCTTTTTATTAAAGTAAAAACAAAATTTATAAGACATCGTAAGGTCTCTGTTGCATGCCTGCAGGAAGGGCGACAGACTTATCCTGGTTTGCCTAGACTTACTGGGTTTCAATACTGAAAATTTGTGTCTTAGGAAACCCTCCATCCTAGGCAAACCTGGATGGTTAGGTTCCTTCACTATAGGTGTTATTGTATAAGTGAGATGTCAGGTTTATTGAGCTAGTTTAAGGAACATTAAAAAAACTCTTTTTTATTTCTTACAATACTGGAATATTTGATTTTGAGCCATAAGACAAAAGAATAGAACTACTAACTGAATTCAATGTGTTTGAATGCAGATTTATTCTCTCTGCCTCTGGAAAACTACTCCTATTTCATTTTTCCATGTACTCCATGCCTGTTTTTCAAGATAGTCTCTCAAATTGAAATGTCCTTATTTTCCATCTTCATCTACCTATCCTTCAATTGTTTGGGTTTTTTTGGCGATTCTGTAAACTTAGAAGAAAAAAATAAAGCAAGAATTAACATTTGTGTTGAAAATTTCCTTAGTGATGATTCTTTATCTTTTGAAAATATAAAGTTTACACAAATGTTTAGAATTCAAATAGCAAGCATGTTTATGCTCAAAATATGTCATGGGTCAAAGATTATTTTGTACGTAAAAACAAAACAAAAACAAATGCATAGATACCAGAACAGATTGGTGGTTACCAGAGGGGAGGAGTGTTAGAGGGTGACCAAAATAGGTAAAGGGGGTCAATTGTATGATGATGAACATAACTAGAATTTTGGTAGTGAGCATTTTGTAGTTAATACAAATGTTGAGTTATGTCGTACACCTGAAACCTATATAGTGTTATATACCAATTTTATCTAAATTTTTATAAAACATAACTTTGTATAGATTGATGTGTCCCATCTAGAATAATGGTTTGATTTAAAAAAACATGTCAGTAAAATGAAGCAATTAATTCAATAGTCATTAGGACACTGCTTTGCTGCCTGGCCCTCAGGAAAGAATCAAGCCAATGGAAGCCTTGCTTCTGAGGAGTGGAGTGTGTGTGTTTGAGTGTGTGCTGTTGTTTGTATCTCAGTGTGTGCATTGTGTGTGTGTCTGTATCATGTGTATGTGTGTGTTGGAGGCATTGGGAGATGAGAATGACTTTTTCTTCTCTTCCACCTTCTGAATCTCACACAAGGGTCTGTCATTGTGTAACTGCCTTCCGGCAAGGGGATCAGAGATGTGAGTTTTCTAGGTCTTCAGATCCCATAGCATATCAGAGGTCATAGAAGGGTGGAGATGAAACTGATTATTCGCAGACAACATCTGGCAGATTACCCCATCGACTTCAGCATTTTAACTAGAAAAGACAACTCAGTCATGTAAGGTGACTAGGAAAAAGGCTTTTTCTGGTAGAATTCGATTTAGTGCTAATAATTTGGAGCCACATAATGGCATGCCTCTTGGCTCCTTGTATTGTCCAGGGATCAGATCGAGGAGGGTCACCACCATCTTCTGCGCCTGGCACGTATCATGCACTAAGTAAATGGTGGTTGTCATTTCTGTTAGAGAAGCATGGAAGGCAATTAGCTCTTGGCAGCATATTGGGGCAACACGGCTGAGTCGTTCAGGAAACTTGGGCATTTGCCACAGAAATCACTGTCACTTCTACATGCAAAAGACAGAGTATGAAAAAGCAGCTGATTGGAAAAACCACATGCTGAGTTTTGGTCTTTTCACATCACACCCTACACCTCATTGCCCAGCATTGCCAGCTGTGTTTATGAATTTCTGCTTGGAGATTCGTCTCTCTCTCTCTCTCTCTCTCCCTTTTTTTCTCTCTGGAAGTAATGTTTTCAATTCTTTCAACAGTTGCCTACCGAGCACTTGTTATATGAAAGACACTGTGCTGGGAACCAGGGAAATAGAAACATATAAATAATTACCAACTTTATGAGATTTATGATGAAATAAGGAGAGAAGCAGAGGGAGGGGTGTGTGCGTGTGTGTGTGTGTGTGTGTGTGCGCGCGCGCTTGGGCATTTAGACATATAGTACCTATGTACTGGGTATAGAGTTACAACTATATTTTTCTTTTGGATTTTGTTGGCCTACTAGGGAGGCTAAGATAGATATGAAAGAGAACTATAGGAAGATTTATATATTAAGAAGTATATATATAGAAGAAATGCTTTTCTTATAGATTTAGTCCTAAAAGTTGTAGAGTCAAAGGGTAAAAAAAGTGATAAAAAATAAGAATGGGGCACATCCCAAGGACATAGGAGCCAATTTGAAGAAATTCGTACTGGCCAAATCTCGGACTATTTGAGTGCAAAATAGTTGACAGTAGTGAATTATCAACCATTGAAAAAACCAGTAATCTTTGCATTCATCCTGATAATAGATAAGTAGAAAGAAAAAGAAAAGAAAGGTGCATGGGTGAGTGGATGGATGGATGGGTAGAGGGGTGGGTGGGTGAGAGGATGGATGGATGGATGGATGGATGGATGGATGGATGGATAGTGGATGGTGGATAGAAGGACTGGGGAGAAGATAACTGTTGCTCACATTGGAATGCTGCTGAGTGCTGATTGATAAATGTAGAGAGAGCACAGGGGTTGGTTAATAATCATTTTGTAGTCATCATAGTAAAGATTGTTTCAGGCAAAAATGATCAATAAATGTTTAATCTAGGCAGAAATTTTTATAAGCAGGAGCATGTCTGCATGGTCTTAAAATGTTTGATCTCTAATTATGTATTAGTTGCAAAGGGGAAAAATAGTAACTGTACAGTGGTTGTAACAAATTACATTCCATTAACAATGTATGGGTTGCTCTACAATCTTGCATTTTTGAATTTTAGGTATTCTAGTGGCTATGGAGTGGCATCTCATTGCAGTTTTAATTTGCACTTCCCTGATGACAGATGATATTGGGCATCTTTTCAGTTAGTCTAACGTAGCCAAAGCAAAGTCATCGGTACCTTTGAGTCTATGAAGGACTCTATTCCTAGATTTCTGCCTGTGTGAGGCAAAGGAAATATATACCTCTCAAGTTACCTCTTATTTCTTTGGTTATTATGAGAATCATTTTAGCTGGATTGTGGAAGATTAATTTTAGAAGCCAGATAAGCGACTGAAAAGTCCACGTAATTGGAAGTAGAAATTCTAGGCTACTGATGATAAATTATGAAATTCCAAACACACTTATTTGTTCCACATACCCTTTGCCCATTTGAAAAATGCATACCAGGATCTCTTGAGAAAGTAAAAGAATAAATGATAATGACTGCAGTTTCCTTAGCACTTATCAGATTTGAACCCTACAAAACCATCTTAACAATCATTCGTGCTATTTCACCAATTTCATTTTTAAAAATCATCCCGATAACCCCAATATGCAAATTATTATTTTACAGATGATGAAACTAACCCAGCAGTTCAGTTACTCTCTTTGAGTCACACTGCTATTTGCTAATAAGTAAAAGAATGAGGACTCTTTCTGATGGCTATTGTTTTCCAGGACACCACAAAGAAATTTTCTTTTTCTGCTTCAAAAAAGAAAATGCTTAAGGGGCATTTACTATTACTTTAACCCTCAGAAGTTTTTTTTTTCCCCCTGGATTATCAGAGACTATTGATCTTCCTTTTCATCCCATTGCCTTTTAGATTATTTCACTATCAAATAGCACCTACTTCTTGGACAGAGCAAAGAAAGGGAGACAAAATAAATACACAATGATTTGTTTTGGTACAGCTAGATAGAAGTTATGGGAGAGTGAAAGAGACTCGCCAATCCGTCATCCTTCCTCCCTCCCTGCTAATTCTTATGGAGAACCTGCTCCGTGCTAGTTGAAAGAGTTGGGGTCTGCTACTTTATATTTTATCTATAAAATTAATATTAATTCCTACCTTAAAGGACTGAAATGAAATAGAATGGGCTTTCCCAGCATCATATTTTTATTATTATAGTCAAAGTCCAAGGGGCAGCTCAAGGGATATTTGTTTAAAGTTGTTAGTTTTTTATAGTTTCACCTCTTTGGTTAGTTTATTACTAAGCATTTTAATTTTTCTGTGATACTCTACCAAAAACAAAAACAAAAACAAAAACAAAAAACTAACCATGCGTTTTGACCTATAGAAAGCTGGGGAATGTATTCCACAACACTGCTCAGGGCATATGCATATTTTTATAACCTTGTAGGATAGCAGTGATAGCCAAGAGCTGCAGGAAGATGTCCCACCGATTTCTACTTTCCAAATCTCATAGAACCTATTTCTAATACAGAACCTTAGTTGTAAGGAAGGCTGAGAAATATCGTTTTGGCTTTCCACCTTCTCTAACAGGATGAGGGTAGAAGAAAGGCTGAGTGAGCCCATCTAAAGAGGCCAGCTGACAGCATGAGCAGCCTTGGTGCCCTCTCCAGATTCTCTCTGATTCCTTCTACTGGTTCTATGCATCTGTCACATTACTTCTCTGTGTCTTGTTGCTAGAATAGAAGATTCGACTCCTTTTAGAGGATTATGTTTGAACTATCGAAGCCAACCATCTTCCTAGTCTCAACTGGAAATTTACCTCCTGCTTGCCAACCATCAGTGGCTTGTTCCAGTGACTGACCGGTGTAGGGCTAAAACAGGTTAGCTGAGTCTGGGACTTAGCCTGAAATCGCATTCTTCCTTAGTTTCTTCCTTCTTCCTTAGCCTACTTTCTTTACCTCTTTACCAGTTTCTCTTGTAGTTCTTCCTTAATAAACACTTGGCACATGGACCCTGTCCTTAGGCTCTGCTTCAAAAAACTTTGCCTAAGACAATGTAGGCAGTTAGCTTGTGGTAGCTAAGAAAGATTTATGTTCATATTTGTAACTGTTTCCTCATCTACTGCTTTATTAAAATTGCTAATGCACAATCCATTTAATCTTTTTTCAGGCATAAATTCAGTATTTCAGTTAGAAGAATGGACATTGTTTTCTTTGGTCAGACATATTTTGTGAATTCATGCTAGCTGGTTATAAGTTTATTACTTTCCTGATGCTTACAGAAAAAAATGTTCCTTTGAATTTGTTCCATTACTTCAAAGTCTCTTTCTTTTAAAAGAACACTTTTTCTTTCTCTTTGTTTTTTTTTTAACCTATTATCTTTTTTTTTTAACTGTTAAATAAGTTTTAAACAATAACCATAATATCATTATTTTAGCTGATTGTTCTTTAGGCCGTTTGGATCATTTTGTAAGCAGAAAGTTTGAAGATTTCCATTTATTTGTTGACAAAATTGGCATGTTTAATTTGTTTGTTTATTCCCATGGTTGATTCAATCCTGTAGCCACTTTGCCGTTCACAGACCTGGGTGATGTGGAGGATTCCAAGAATTAGAAGATATTATTGCTATCTTCAAGAAACATACAACCTATTTAAACTCATCAATTTTTAGTTAGTCAAGAGGCTGTTTAGACAGTCTGGCTTTTAGTTTAATTGTACTATGTATAAGAAATTAAAATAATATAGGGGCATAGGTCAATTTCAATTCAGTTTACTTATTTAAAAGAATTTTTCTTTTGGATTCAGTCTTCTCATTTTAAAGATGCTCCATCTTTTTTCCTATTTCAAAATTTCCATAAAAATGGTTAATAATCACTGCCTCTCCTTTGTAAATCATGATTAATTTTAGACTGTAATAAAGAATAAAAAGTATTTATTTAAACAAAAAGCAGCCTGGGAGACAGAGATTCAGGCAGCACCCTAAATTGTGTTTCACTGAGACAAAGGAGAGATCATCTTTTACAGTGAAAGTTCCTCCCCCCAGGTTCTCAATTAGGTCCACTTTATGTAAATGAGGTATCTAAATTGTGCAGTTCTGATTGGAGGAGGTAGGTCTCAGTCTCTTGGCAGGGAGAGGAAATGAGATTTTCCCTGGGTGGTTGATTCAGACAGTAAACAAGCTGAGCATAGTGCAGGAAGTTCAGCCTGAGTTTCTTCCTGGTATACAGAGTAGTGAAAATCCCATCAGCAAATGCACACCAGGCTCTTATCATATATAAAACTTGGGCTCTCAGTTGACCGTGGGGAGTCCATCTCAGCAGATAAATTTCTTCTCAGGGTTCACAGCAAATGACTCTTTCTTCTTGGGGTCCACAACTTTATACCTGATTTGCTCTGTTCTTTTAATTTTTTTTTTTCATTTCAATCTCTTTTCTCAACTGTACTAAAAATACCTGAGGGTAAGTCATCAATCCAGTGGATGTTTGTCCATCTTCATCCCTCTGTTTTCTGTAACTTTTGAAATTCTAAAAACACACCTCTTTTACTTACTATGATATCACCAGTTTCCTGCATTTTCAATTATTTGTTACAACTTCCTCTCTACTCCTGAAGTAATCTAATTAGACTTGATCATTTTTTTTTTAGATTACATCTCATGCTCTTCTTCCTCATCTTGTCCATTTCTGTGTTTTAAATGTAGTGAAATTCTCATGATACACAACCTTTTGAGTCTAGAAATCCAGAGGGCATTGGCATTTAGCAAAAATAATCTAAAAAATTTCAATGATCTGGCATCTGACTTGTTGGTAACAACAAATTGGTAGTGAATTTTTGTTATCAAACCCCAATATGTAAGTCTTTCTGATACAGAGAAGAGGCATGAGAACCAAATATTAAACCAAATTGTATTCAGAGCCTGCAATGTCCTGCCAGACCAGCAGGAAACCCACAGAACAAAGGAATACTCCTAATGGGATTATTATTTACCCATACCATGAAAGGGAAAATAGGAAAACAGAGTTTTAAGTCATATCCTACATGAAATAAACCTAAACATTCATTCCCTACGGCCAGACCATGGGGAACCTACAGAACAAAGGCTGAAATTACTAACATGACTTTAAGGCTGCATATCCACACCATCAAAGGACCATAGAGAAACAAAATCTTTAAACTGTAATTCATAGAAATTAAGAATGACATATAAACTGAATCCCTCAAATACGCAGGTTCTCTCTCATTTTATGTCTTTGAGAGGAGACCACATCTCTGCCTATCGAGCATTATTCTTTCTCTAATAAACTTTCTTTGTCTCTAACTCTGGTGTGTGCTTGAATTCTTCCCTGCATGTAGTCAAGGACCCTCTCTTTCAGCATAGGACTTGAGTCCCCAGTTGGGGTGACTCATCCCATCCTGCATCATGTAGCCTGGCATGCACTGGCCAAAAGAAATGAACTAGCAGGGCTTTGCAGTGGAGACAAGAAGTAATTTATTATATGATTGGTGTCAATTCAGAGTACGGCGAACTCACACTCTGAAAGACCCAGCTCCCCAATGGTATGTGGGTTACAGATTATATGGGGCAAAATCACAAGAAACTGTGGGTTAGAGGTTCAAGATTGTGTTAGGAGCTGCTTAGTTAAAGGTGAGATAAGGGTAATCATTTCTTTAGGTCTTAAGGATGGCTGTCAGGTCACCTCTGGTGTCTCTCAGTCTGATGTCATGGAGAAGTAGCCAAATGGTTGGTCCATCTTATGGTTCAGGAGCTGAAACATAATTTAGGTCAAGATATTATCTTTAGCCCGACCAGAGGTCAATGCTTTGTTATCTTTAGTTAGAGCCAAGCTATTGTCTTCTGCTGCCTCAGGGGTTAATGATTAGGAAGAGAAATAAGTCTTGTGGTGTATGCAGAGAGTAGGGAAAAAAAGATTTCTAGAACTAGAATTCAAAGCTAAATTTAATCAAAGTCATAAGGACCCTCAGTTCCACTTTCACAAAGTATATCGGCAGAACTGCTGCTGTTTGTTAATAGTTAGCCATTAAAGACTGAACAAAAGTTGGCTTGCAAGCAAAAAGAATGATTATGTAGAAGACGTAATATTCTTTGGCTCACCTTGAACCAGAAATAGAAATATTTATGAAATCTGATGGTAAATGATAAATTTTCATTTTGGACGAGAATGATGAAATGTCTTGAAATGCTGATTTGAGGAAACTAGCACCAGCACTCCATTTACACATTGCTCTCATTTATGTGACTAAATTCAATCTTTTGAGCTACCTCTAGTTACGACCCTGTTGTTAGCACCCTTTTCACTGTGTAGGGAATCAAAGTTTGCCACTCAAATATACGTCTCTTTGCCATAAGTATTCTTTTAGGCCGGTTATTTTTAAGAAACAGCAGACACAGGAGAAACTCTGAGAAGTTAGCCTTTATAAAGGATGTTGACATCTATAAGGGAAATTCTCATTTGTCAAGATGCCTCCCTCTCTGTACCAGGAAGAGGGGGTGACCTTATCTCTAGAAACAGGTATTAGTGGAGTAGCAAAAACATTAATCTGCATAACAACCTTACTCTGTTTTCTCCTCTTTTCCTGGTAACTTCCCATGAAGGCGGCATACCCCCAACCCAACATCATCTTTTGTCTTCAGCTAAAGATGATATTTAGGGTGGTGTCTTAATCATTTTGACCAGTTACTCAGTTTTCCTGGGTCTCTCCTATGTATACAGGAGGTGTACGTATTATTAAACTTTTATTTGTGTTCTCCTATGAATCTGTCTTTTATTACAGGGATGTCTTGACTAAGAACCCAGAAGGGTAGAGGGAAAATGCCATTACAGTTGAAAATAATGGGAAACGAAAATGGATTCGCTTTTAAATTCTGAAAATATATTGTCTCATGTAAATTAACAGAGTCTGGGATAGTCTGGCAGGGCTGGATCCAGATGCTCAGGCAGTAGAATCAGGATGGTTTTGTTCTGCTCTGCTTTGATCTCTGTTGTCATTGTGGATGAAAAAAAGGCCACATACTAAACCTGAGCTCGGGGGAGGCCAGCATGGTGGGCCCTACAGACTCAGAGACAGCAAGTAACCACAGAAGATGGTCTGAATATAGAAATTCCTAACTAAAAGTGAGTCATCTTGGGTCTGTCAAGTCCTGGGCCTTTACTTTTCTCCACAAAGGTCAATCTTTCCCTTGAGTAAGCCCGTCTGTTGTCTTTTTGCATCTAACATAACTTACCCCTGGAATGTCAGAGTAATCCCCTTTTTCCAGACTACTCAGGGTACAACCTGCCACCATGGCCTGAGGCCACAGAACCCCTCATTGTTTGTTATCTTGCTACCATATACCCTCTCTACAAGCAGTAAATATTAACCAGTGTAAAAAAAGTGTCTCTTCATTTTACTTTTTATCTAGTCCCAAAGAATCCCCCACTCTCTTTGCTTTTTCTCAACCCCTTAATCTACCACCAGAGGATTTCATGTAACCTTCCTACATCTCCTCCCTTGATTCTAATGTGTAAAGAAAGGTGCAAAACTGCCATTCTCTGGAGCATTTTCTCAATGAGATTTTGCTTCCTGGCAATTGTCATCAGTTTGGCTCAAACAAACTCATAAAAACTCTCTATAGGTTTAGCTGTTCCTTATGTTGACACTATTATTCTCAGGTGGCCTTCTATCACATAGTGACAAAGATGTATGCAAATAACTCCATTTCTTCTACATTCTATTTTTCTCAGCAAGCAGCCCAGAAAAAGCAATGCTTTACTGATAGCGCTGGACACGAGTTTCTAGCTTCAGCTCGAATCTTGTGTCACCTTTGGAATCGGGGCGTAGAACTGAAACCAGAGTGTGACGGAGTCCGGGGGTCATGCTGCCCATGTTGCTCAGCCAATAGACCGACACAGGAGTTGGGATGTTTAGAATAAGCGTTTATTGTCAGAGCATCAGTGATCTGAGAAGGCAGCAAGCTAATATCTTCAAAAACTGCCTTCCTTTCTCAGTTCGGCTTAGCACTGAAGGGGAAATCTGGGCACTCTCACAATCTGATCACAGATCCCTGACTGGGCGGGATATAATGCAGAGTCATGCCCCAGGCATATAACTTTTAAGTAAAATTTTTATCTTTGCCTTAAGCCCTGCCTATCATTTCTGTGCATTTAGGTTAATGTACCTCTGAAATCACCACCTTCAAGAGGGCACAAAATCTTGTAATCTAATCCCTGCCTCTTTCTTCACCCTCACTCCCCACCATGTAATCTTCCTTACATCCCTCCTTAACTTCAAATGCATAAAAGAAACTGGAAAACTGTTATTCTTGGGAGCATATGAGATCTTGCTCTCTGGCATATGTAGTCAGTTTGGTTCAAATAAACTCTTAGAAAATTCTCTACAGGTTTCAATGTTTCTTACATAAACAGAAGACTTTAAGAAAAACAGATGTTATCCCAGTGTCAATGAATTAAAGAGGTTTAGAGCTGAAAGTGACCTAGAACTATAATGTATGCTCTTTTTCCATGGTTCTCAAACTCTTATTTGTTCTGCCTAGGAATTATGCAGGTGTTCTAAAAGAGATGGGAAAATCCTCCTCAGAGTCAAGCAAAGCAGATTTGTGTTTATTTGCCTGATGTTTTGGACTATATAAGATAAGATTCTGTAAGAGAAAACCTTTCTGAGTTAGAAAAGTTTTCAAACAATCACTCCGATTCACTCTTTTATTATATAGAAGCTACTTTCCCAGTGTTATAATCAGCCCAAAGGAGCTCAGTAATCATTTTAACTCCTTTCTGCCAGTATAAACCAATAGCACAAACTGAAACATATTAAATAATCCTTGAGGTAAATATTATGAGTGTAGAACAGCTATAAATGTTTGCTCATCTCTCAGTTAATTGGGATATCTAAGGATGTTCTCAGTCTTTTTCTGACAACCTGAATAGTATGATCTGCTTTTTGGAAGTAATTCTAACATAGGGAGTTAATATGGCAAGGGTAGAGATGGAGAGAAACTCTTTTATGCTGTAAAATTATATCAAGGTCTTCTAAAATTCTAGAGACTTCTGTTTTCTCCTTACACTGAGTATAATTTAATAAAAATTCCTTAACTTTTTGTCATCAGAGGTTGTAAATGCAAATTCTCAAGAGACTTGACATATAACGTACGTTTGTTCACTGAGCTGGGATAATGATGAACTGGGTTGTCTACACTCTGGAGGGGCCAGCCTCTATGCAGCTTTAGCTGACCATTGCCACACAGAAATCATCATCTGAGAGATTTTTTTTGAGCCCCAAACTAAATTTTTATGGAGATTTTTAAATATAAGAAATTCAGATTAAAAAAATATATATATATGTATAATGCATCCTGTAAAAAAAAAAAAAAACGGACCATGGGTTACCCATTTGTGCCCTTTGTTTTGCCTAATTAATGCATAACGAAGAAAACTGTAAATATTTTTGTATTTATAGTTATATTAAAAAAAAGAAGAAGAAAACTCTTTTTCCTTTAACATTTGGTCCAAACCCATAGAACATACAAACACTATCACATAGATTCTATACAACAGATATTTCAAAGTAAAAATACTCAGAGGACATAACAAACTGAAACAGAGAGTAATATTTTTAAATAACAAACTGAAACAGAGAGTAATATTTTTAAATTTATTTTTTATTAAAAATCTCTACTGATTGTTGTATTTGGCTGAAACATATATTCTTTGGTGCCTCAAGTATCTGTATTTGGGTGTGTTGACCCCACCCTGTTTATCAAATAGTTCTCTGTGGAAGAATAAGCTTGTTTCTGGAAAAAAATGCCTAAGAACAGAGGGGACATCTACTGCCTTTTACACACTCCACCCTTAACATAAATAAATAGTTCTTACTTTCAAAATGTATTGCATGTTTGGCTAATCCACTAGTTTGCATCTTTGATCCTAGTCTTGGCTAGATCTTGTCTAAATGTGTAATTAATCATTAGTTCTCCTAATTTTTTACTACTATCCCTCTACTACTCTAAAGAGAGACTTAAACTCTGTAGGGGAGAAAAAAATTTTTTCTTTATACCTGTCTAAATTCTCTGGCTGGATTAATAATCAAATTAAGATGATATAGATTAACAGGAGAAAATGGCCAAATTTATTATATATGTACATACAGGGTTCCATATGAGTATGAGATTCAAGGACACACTAGGCAGTTAAGGCTTATATGTAATCTTGAGCTAAGGACAAAGGGGGTGAGGGTCGAGATTTGAGACTTCTAAGGGGAGAAAGCCAGTTCACATGGAGGTTAAAAAGCAAATGTTTGGTAAATAAATGTTTGCTGAAGAGGACTTTGATCAAAGGGGCCTTGCTGGGTTCCTACCTGTCTAACACACTTAGTTCAGATTAAACTGTAGTTATCTATGTTGATATTTCCCTTCCTGCCATAGATCCTCTATCTCAATTCTTTTAGAGAGTTAGAGAGAAGGTCAAGGTTTTTTTCTGAGTCTTTCTTTTTTAAAAAATGGCCAGACTCAATATTCCAAAAGGCAAATTTTGGGGTGGCAAACTCTGCTCTCTTCAACTCCAAGGAGGCAGCAAAAGGCATGTTTGGAGAGAGATTTAAGGACTGGACAGGATAGGAAATTTGTAAATGGAGCCCATACCATGGAAGAAAAAATAAAAGTGGAGGGAGGCATTCTAGAAACTTGTTTGCCTGAAGGCTAGTTCAATTGCTTTTATTATCCTGGATTTAGATTTGACTGTATCTCTGTGAATCATCTGTTTTCCACAGAAATGACCTGAAGGTGAATGAGAGTAAAAGGGCTTTGTGAAGGAGAATAAGTGTACAGGTGTGTTTGATTATTTTCTTATCAGCTCACCAATAAAATCAGTAAGCTTGTGGATTAAGAGGAATCTGTAGAGTTTTGACTCACGGAAATGAACTTGGGATCTTAATTTGGTTTCTTCTGTGTAATCTAGGTCAATTTATTAATCTTGTCCATCTCAATTGCCTGTCTTCTCTGTTTCAATTGCCTATCTGTAAAGTTAGGATCATATTAGCACTTCCCTCACAGAGAAAATGAGTTTCTGGCACAAAAGAGGTACCGAGTAGTTGCTATTTATTTATAAGAATTCCTATATATATAAAAAGAAGCTATTCCAATGTTGTTAGTACCCATTGTCAAATAACCAACTTTGACAACAAAAAACTTTTTGTTGGTAAGTCACTAATTCACTTAATCAAATCATGTATTCAATATATTAAATACCTGCTGAATGCAAGAAAATGAGCTATTGTGTGTTAGTAATAAAGCATATTATCTGTTTATATATTGGTACTAGTGCAAGAGATGTTCAACAAATGTTTATAGAATGAATAGCAGGGATATTTAAGACCAATAATGTCCGGCACCTCTTTCCAGAGCCATAAGAAGTAGGTAGCCCCACTTCCAGTCAGCAGGGTTGCAACTGTTTGTAGCTATTGAATGCAAACTGGTTTGAGCTCGGGACTCTGATTTTAAAGAAAGCAGCAACTCTCAAGCTGTCCTTGGTAGGTGATTTTATTCAGAAGGTGGAGGCTTAAATAGGAGTTGGAGATTTATACAATAATTCCATGCCAAGAGCTTTTTTGATAGGAACATACTGGTAAACCTAAAATTATAATGACTATTTTCCTTCTATAAACCTCATGGGCCTTGAAACATTAATCTCAAGTTTTGTTTGGATTGGAACTGAAAGGCCTGAAAACCACTTACAACTTGGATTCTGGTGATGATGCCTGCCTCTCCCTAATCCTCAGACCTTGTAAGAAAAATGGTCTATCTTCTTTTCAATTGTTGGAAGCTCAAGATATGCCCATACTTATCCAGCTTTCATTTTCATGAACTTCATATTGTCTCAAGCAATATTTCTCTTTGATAAGTGCTTTCTCAAGTACGTTTACTTAGATGGACATTTTGATTTTTCAAAAGAATTTAGGATTAAAGATTAAGTTCATTCTTCCTAGCAGAGGCCATTTCAATCTGTTAAATCCTTGATAGCAAGAGATTCTCATGATGAAATTAATGAACCAATGGCTAGTGTGTTTACTCTTTAACTGATAAATTTAATTCAAAGACCTTGGTTGATGCAAACAATCTTGCCAGACACAAAGGGAAGCTATTCATGAAAATGGTTTGCTTTCCAACAGAATCTAGTCCTGATTTCACTCAACTATCTTACCAGAAAAGACTGCTTCAATTTTCCACAAACTGGGCAGTAAAACAGCAGAGGCCCATGGCTTTCTGTAGACTTTTTCTAGAGGGGGTTGGTAAACTATGGCCGATGAACCAAATGTGACCCATTCCCTTTTTTTTTCTTTTGGTTTGGCTAATGAACTAAGAATGTGCTATACATTTTTAAATAGTTGGAAAAAGTCAAACAAAAATAATATTTCATAATATTTGAGAATAATGTGAAATTCAAATTTCAGTGTCTATAAGGAATGTTTTATTGGAGCAGAGCCATGCTCGTTTATTTACGATTATATGGCTGTTTCTGTGGAACAATGGCAGCATAATTGTTACAGGGACCACGTGGCCTACAAAGTATAAAATACCCTTTATAGAAAAATGTTTGCCACTCCCTGGACTAGAAGAATCTTAAATGCAAGTTTAGGAAAGCTTAGGTTGTCCACCACTCTGCCTCTCACTTGCAGGTGGGAAATTGGTGAAATGAGTCAAAAAGACCTGCAGGGGTGGAGCAAAGTAAAAGGCAGAGGAGCTGGCCTCAGAGAGAAGTAAGTTCAAATCTTGGATCCTGTATTGCATAGTAGTATTGATTTAGATAAAGTGTTAAGTGCTAAGTCTTTGATTCTCAGTTTCCTCTATTATAAAATGAAACTGATAATTCTTCATTCTCAAAGGGTTGTTCTGAAGCTTAATTTTGTATATACATCTACATATATATAACAATACAAAAAGGTAGGTAGGTAGGTAGGTAGGTAGATAGGTAGATAGATAGATAGAGGCATATCTATATCTATCATTTATCTTTATCTTATCTGGCAAAGTTTGCTGCATAATAAGTAGGTACTCAAGGAGGAGTAGTCTCTTTTCTTTTCCTTCAAGTTCTTCAGAGAAGAAAGCTTTACGTTCTTTCTTGGTAGTGGCATTTTTGTTCACTTTTACAAAAGAAATCTATGCTTACTGCCTTATGAAAATTACTGCCATGTAAATTCTCAAATGAAAACCGAAAAGCTGTTTAATATCAACCAACAGTCTTCTGTAGGGTGGAGAATTTTTATTAAATATCTTACATTCCATGCTGATGTTTATTTTCCTAGGATAAGGAAACTTCTTTTGTCTTCCTCATGGCAGCTATTTTCCCGACTGTAATCATTTTAACTTTCTCTGGGCCTTATCCCAGTTGTCTATTTCAGCCCAGTGTGTGATATTGAGTGATTGCTAAAAAGTTACTCTCAACTCAGTCCAGTCACCAGATCTAAAGTTATTTCATGTGCTCTCAGGTACGAACCCCAGTCACCACCAGAGGAGAACCAAAATTTTATTTCCCCCAAACCTCAGATCTCCCAGAATGGGCGGATAGACACTTTATGTGCATTTTCCCACTAGATATGTACACAACCTACTGAGAGTTCCGGTGGTGACTTTTAGTGTCAGGATCCGTGTATTTTAGGAATTAAGCATTATAATAGTAGCCAGTCAGTTGGAACATCCAGGGATATGTGTATATATACATATTGCACATATACATCTGTGTACACATTTTTTCCAACACTTTGTTTATTTTAATGATGGACATTCAAATATCCAAGGGCAGCTCTACTGCCAAAACCAGAAGTTAATACTCAACATTTTCAATTAGAAGTATCTTACCACAATAATTCATTGTGTTTTGATGTGGGTTTAAGAATTTTATATTCTCTGCTCTTGCATCTGTTGTCTTTTGTAATTTCAAGGTTGAATAAAATTTTATTTATACTCCCAATCCTCTCAATAACCACATAATTAAGAAAAGAGAACATAGATTTAAAAGGATTGTAAACAAAGAATTTTTTTTTTAGTCCACATAGGACCACAAGATATTTTGAGAACTATATATAGTTTGTGCTATTAGGACTTGCCAAATAAAAACAATAAATGTAGAACTGCAGCAAAACATATGTATAAATCCCCTGGAGTTAAAGGATATGGCTTTATTCCCTTTATAATTCTTTACCATAAACATTCTGACATAGTTATGAATTCCAATACTGTGATGGTGATAACTGATAAAGGATAAACATGAGAGAAAACTTCAAACAATTTCAAAGTAGCGTTAATAGAAACAATCATATCTTTAAAGTTAAGGAAGTTGAATATTAATTAAATGGTCTATTTTTCCTGTGAACTGGTATGTATTTTCAAAGAAGTGAATGACCAAATAAAATGAAATGTAACAAAGCCTGTCTCTTCTAAGATGAACCTCTTCTTCTCTGGGCTTCAAAGAGGTATGTCTGGCTTGTCTGTCAGGAAAATCACAGACAAGTTATGTCATAAAGTAAATAGACATGGATTTTAGTCAAACACACCTGGGTTTGAACATTCCAAGATTTCCACTTGCTAGATATACAAACTTAGATAGGTTAAATAACCTTATACACGTTACCTTACATCTCTGAACTCCACTTTCCTGATCAGTTACATGGGGGTATTAACACCTATCTCATAAAATTGTTGTAATTGATTACATTAAAATGTGAAAAAAAAAACCCTAGAAAAATGCAAATAAAGTAGTAAGCATAAAGCAAGTGATAGTTCTCTTTCTAACATGATAGACAAGGCATGTTTCCCCTCCCCTGCCCGCAGAAGCAAAATAGCGGAGAAGAAAAATTATTCTTCTCACATGCTTTTTATTTTAAGATTTTGTGGCTATATTTATTTATTGCATAACTTTTTCTTTTTAAAACAAATATCTCATCTTCCAAAAGCCAAGGTTAAATTTTGTGACCCCTAAATAATCTTTGAATTCTCTTCCATTTCTCATTCCGTGAGTCTATAAATCAAACATGTCATTTTGATTTTAACTCCTGCTCATGTGTCATTTAAAGTAAGTATGCTACTTAGCCACAGGATAGTAGCCTTTCTGACTTTAACTTCTCATTTTACATATAAGTAACCAGAACTTAGGGAGGTAAACTGACTTACGTAAGGCAGATATTGGGTAGTGGTAAAGCCCAGACTGGAATCCCATGTCTTTCTTCATTGTTTCTGAATTCTAGGTCCAAATAGCTTTTGAAAAAGTAGAATTATTTGATACAAAACATTTCTAGACTCAAAGAATCCATTATAAAAATGTTATTGAAAATATACACATATCTAGAAAAAAATGTGAGGTGGGTTTGGCTTTTCTCAGTAGTGATCTATGTTTTCCACCAGATTGTGTGTGTGTTTCATGTCACTGAATGTGTTTGGTTCAAGCAGGAAAGTGGCCCAACAAATTAATTTACCATGAAGATTTAATTACTTAACATGTGTTTCCTGGAGAAACCCTGAATAGGAAAATGCTTTCCACATAGCTTCCTGGCAAATGTTGTGTGGTTAGGGGCACATAGGTTACAGCTTCCTTTACCTAGTTCACATATAGGCCTAGAAAGCATTTTTTTTTTTTTTTTTTTTTTTTTTTGGCTCATCACTCCCCACAGAACACTTATGGGTTTCAGTCAATGAGGATATATTCAAGTGTATTATTGTACTAGTTGAAAGCAAAATTCACAAGTATTGAGGTTTTAGTTTTAGACCAGGATTGTCTGGAAGAAAGAAGCCACCATTGGCATTTTTTCCATGGTCAATCAAGGCATGAGGTCCAATGAAATATGCCATGATTAGAGTACCATGTGTATTCTCTGCTCTTTCTGGGGAATGAACAGAAGAAGATGACCATAATTGTGTTAAAAATCAGTAAAGAAATAGACCTAGAATGGCAAAACAAACAAACAAACAAACAAAAAAACCAATCTGCTGTGTCAGATAATAGGAGAATATATATTAGATATTTCTCAGGTGAGAAAAATAGGAAAAAAGAAAGAGCCAAAGGTTACTATACAAATTTTATTATCCTTCTATAATCTAAGCAGTATGTTTTTAGTAGTGCTTTTGCTTCTTTATTGCATTCTTCAATTTGAAAAATAAAAAAATGCACTAAAAAAACTTTGAAATATAGGAAATAAAAAGAAAAACTCTCTTTTTATAATATTACTACTATCTAGAGATCACATAATTATCCAACTAAAATTTCTTCTACTTTTTATACTTAGAGATTTTATATTTACTTTATTTATTTGGATTTCATTTTGGTGTCTGGTATAAGAGGTAAACCTTGAGTGACAAAGTACCCACTATGAGGCATTGGTAGGACAGAGGGCTGTTGGAAGCCAGCTCCAGCCCTGCCTGCTGGTTAACAGAAGGAGTTAGGAGGACAGAATCATGTGCCAAGATTTGTGCTAAGTCCTTTCTATTACATAACTTAAACTTTATATTAGCCCTGCAAGGTAGGTATTATCCTCATTTTAAAGGTGAGGGTGCCGGGGCTGAGAGATTTAAAGGGACCTATTAAGCTTGTATAGCTCTGTGAGCAGCATTCCAGGTTTGAGCCTGAGTTTTGAGGTCTTCATTACAATATGAAAGCACAGACTACAGATTCCACAAAACACATGGAGTCTTGTATGCAAGAGCTTCCTGTGGGTAGCTACCAAACTGGAGCTCCCGGAAGGTTCTTTGATGAACAACTTCAGATTCTGGGATTTTGGAAAATAGTCACTACCCACAATCTCATTTTGAGTATACCGCTCAGTGTTGGGGTTGCCCATTTAATATATCGATCAGTTTGGATGTTGAGACTTCAGGTCCACAGATAGAAACAAGCTCTTCCTAGGACAATAAAACCCGTTAACCAAAGGTTGTGCTGACATTGGTTCTCCTGGAGAAGTCATTTAATCAGTCCCATTGAAAGTGCTGATCATTAATATGTTTCTATTTAGCTAAAGAACGGGTCATTCTTATTCTCTATTTGATCTGTCAAATGCTCCACATTAACAATGTATCTTGGGGTTATTAATGTTTAATATCACTCTATTAACCATTTCATCATATCAAGAGTTGAAAGCTGGAGTCTGATTCAGTGGGCGAACAGAAAAGCTATTTGCAGAGTGAGAAATCTGATCATGTCCCTTGTAGGTATTTTTTGGTCAATTTGATAACTGTCCTAAGGTTTTTAGTCATTTTGAAGTGGCTATCAATTTGGCACATGCTAGATCCATTAATTTTAGATTTCATGTTACCAATCAATGTAACTGGAAAACTGGGTAGTATTAAGTTATTATTATTTTTTAATTTTTAAATTACTTTAATAGTGAGCAGAAATAACCACCTGAGAAAAACGTTTCACAGAGTGTTCCTCCTACCACCCCTCAATGCAAATTTTTACCTTATCTGCTAATGATTGCTCTAAAGCGGGAAATAGTGATTGACTGGCTGTTCAGATACAAAATGACTTGATGTTGACACTAGGATTTCATTTTGAAAGTATTTTAGGCTTTATAGGTTCACTTTGTCCTTGCAGAACTCCAGCAATGCAGTGCTAGGCTGTAAGACTATTGCCAAAGAGCACACTCAGAATAGTGAGATTCAGAGAAATTTTGCCTTTTATTTTTCTCTTACTCCTTCTCATGACACAAATATGTATGTGAATGAACTAATTTATATATAAATATTTTCAAGACACTGAACATAATTTTTAAAAAACTACATCTACTTTTCATAGCTGTTTCTACATGGTGATTTAATTCTCAGGAGAAACCACAGAAGCCAATTCAATTGTTCTATGAGCAATTTAATAAATAGTAAAATGATTAATAATAGAATTATTTTTGTTGATATCTTGGTAGTCTTATTTGAAAGTGTGTATTTGACTAAGAGAACCATGAGCGTCTATATTTAATGTCCTTCTTGTGATTGATTTTTATATTAGCCTGTGACTAGGGCATCTGCCCTGCAGTTACTAATATATCACTCTTCAATATTGTTTTTTCACAATTTTTACATTATTATTTAAAAAAAGGCCCCAAAAGAGTCTGTTAATTTTTTCGGTCACTCCCTTAGAAACTAACTGCTCCTTTCAGAATTTTTTGTCTGAGACAAATGTCACTTTCTTGAGAGACATTATGAATTTGAATTAATTTTCAAATATGAGTCCTGTGTATTATCATTTTAAAAAACAAAAATATTCTCATAGACTCCCATTGATAGAAATTTTCACTTTAATATTATATAGACATGAGCAAGATAAGTTTAGTTATAAACTACATATGCTTATAGCTCCTACCTAACTGTAAATTCAAATTTATAAATTAGTTAAAAATTATAAAACTAATAAAATTCCAGTCAACAATTTAATGATAGGTGATTTTGTCTTAGAGAAAGTGCAGAGGTCCATGGATATTTGCAAGTAAAAGTAAAAACAGTGGTGTAAAGACTTTTGGTACCAGAATCAGCCCAACTTGGGTTTGGAGATCAGTTCCATGCTATTGAACTTGGATGACTTCTCTGGGGTTCACATCTTTGAAATTGTTTGAAAAATGTCTTTTTCATATAACTATTTTTCACATTGAATTTAATCACATGCTCCATGGATAGCTTTCTATGTGGGGGGTTTCCAGCATAGAAATTCTCTTAGTTTCTCCATCTTGTATTCTCTCCTTATCAAGGAAAGAATGATAATATTTGATTTGCAAAACTGGGAAAGGTCTCAGCCTCTCTTAGGTTTGATATCATTTCTTATTTGCCTGCCTTTCCCCAATAAACCTACCTGGGATAAATGTGTTCCTTATAGAGATATAGATGTAGAAGCTATTTCTCTCTGTCCCTCATCACTGAAGTTTGATGTGCTTGAGGGAAATGAGTGGAGGGAAGCAGTGATTTGGGAAGAGCTGAGTTCACTCATGAGCTGGTTGTCCCAAGTCCCAACACAATATGGATGCTGGGATTTGAGGAAGTCCAGTAGGAGGGCCAGGGAGAACCATTTCTTCAGTGCATATTTATCAGTGATAAAGCTGAAATATTTTTTTCCATTTGTTTGACTCTTGTGTCTCTTTCGACTCTTTCTGAATTTGTTATTGGGGAGGATGACTGTGATAATTACTCCCAAACTCTTAGGCATTCTTCTTCTATTTTTTATGCCAAAACATGTTTATGGCTCCCATTTGCCCACAGGAGTTATCTGTATTCCCCTTTGTGCTTTCAAACTTAATATGTTCTCTACAATCCACTGGGAATATCACTGCCAGAATGTAAGTTTCATGAAAGCAGGACATGAGTAGAACAAGCCCATAGCTATACCACCAGCACCCTAGTACAGTGCCTGACACATAGTGGGTGCTCAATAAATCTTTGAATTAAAGAAATGAAAGTATTAAGTACACATTTATTTATATGGCACTTAAAATTCTCTATTCTGTGATTCTAATGACCTTTCTAGGCCCCTTTCCTTCCACGCACTAATTTTCTATCAAGATGCAATCTAAGGTATAAAACTCATTGAGTTTTAAAATAATTGTTCAAATAATGCTTCATTTACTTTAGGCTCTATTTTTTTTTTTAAATAATCCTTTAGAAATAATTCTCTTCTTGGCATCCTGGATGTTATAGAACCTTCAGATAACTGTGTGTCTGTGATTATGTGTTGTGATATTTTCCCATGCTCTGGAATGTTCTCCATTGTAACATGAAGTGCAAAAATATTCCCTGTGGACTTCCATATTTCTTTGAAGAAGAAATTTGAAAAGCCTTACTGATGATACATCCCTTTTCTTGCTTTTTGTACTCATGTGGACTACAAAATAAAACTTTCTAGTTAAATAATTTGAACCACATTTAAAATAATTTTAAACTGGTGCTAAAGTGGATGCAACAGTACTGTTAAAAAGTCTCCAGTGTTATGATTTTATTTTGTCAATTATTGAAGTTACCATTGGGAAGATATTTATACTTAGTGTAGTTCAGATTTTATGATTAGAAAAGTACTACCTGTGCAACACTTATAATTAGAGACATATACAATATAGCTATTGTGTGCATTTGCATTGTGAACATATGTCTATGAATAATGGAGATATTTTAGCTATGTGTCTCCATTTTTTTCTTTTGGCTATTAAGCTCTTTGATTTAGGTTTATTTCCATTTAAAGGTTTTCTGTATTACTTTGATCAGTTACATTTTGCTGAAATACTGAAATTTGTGTAATAGCTCATTCAACATGACATAATATTTAAGGTTGGCTTTGTCTATTAAAACTAGCATACATGATGACAATATCTGTAATCATTTTAAAATAGAAGTCAGCTTTAAATGCAGTGGTTGTCTAGACACTGACTTTATTTATACCTGGAAACAATGAATAAAGAAGCAAATATTTTTACACGTTTTACCTCCTCGCACCTTATAGCTTAATGGTAACTGATCTTAAGACATCTGGACTCTTCCATTGTTCTTATAGAATAGTCTTTGTTGGCATCTTGATTTGTTATTCTTATATTTTGCTAGAAGAGATGATTTCTTCTCTTCCTGAAAGTTCCTTTTCCATATTTAAGAAATTTTCTTTTTCAGATCGAACACCCTTAATATTTTTAATAATCTTAATTTTTTTTTAATCTTAGCAAACATTTGAAGAATGGCAACATATTTAGAGAGTTGGTTTATATTTCTTCAAATCAATTAATTCTTTCTTCTGATAATTAATTTTTATAAAGAAAAACCATTCACCCATGGACATACTCCATGCTCATATACACACATATACACATAAATGCCAAATTCCACTAGCCATTGAAAGCTCTTCTAATGGCTCAGCTATCTTCCATTTTTGCCAGGGGAAATGACATCATTTGTGTTTAGACAATGCTAAATACTAAACAGAATTTAATTATTGCTTTTCTAATATCGACTCTCTCTTTCTTTCTGTGTTGTGACAATGAGCACTTCTAAATGACCCTTTCTCTATCTTTCAGTCATGTAGACACACATCTTCTTTCTATGAGGAATTTGCTTCCATATTCAGGAGGGTAGGAGCCCTGAGGCAGATAGTGGCAGTGAACAATAGGTTATGGTACAAGTCTCCCAATTTTACTAATTTCTTTGTGGATCTGTTTTTGGGAATGGTCAATACAAGTGACTTTGCTATGTGAATCCAAGCTTTTTCACATGTGAGTCTCTGAACTCCCCTTTCTCTGCCTTATAGAAAATCAGATGCAGAGAGAGAAAAAAACAAAAGTAAAGAACTGAAAAACTTTTAAAAATCAAAATGGAAAGAAATGGACAAAATGGAAAGAAAGCATATTTATTTTTGTCGTTCAGCTGATGATAGCATTTCAGGCTCTGAATACTCCTTAAAGATCATTTATTCTGACCTTTCTTTCAGTGCTTGAATCCCATTTACCATATCTCTTCCCAGTGGCTCCTTAACCTTGAATCATTTAAGACATATACCCAGTTGTTTTAGGTTTTCAACCAGTTAGTGCAGTTCAAGGGATATGTAGACCATTGGCCTTAAATTTGAAAGACCTGAAATCTTAACCTCATAGAAGAGAGAATAGAATAGTCAGCAGGACATCTGCATTCTAGTTTCTGCACCAACCACCAGTTGCCAGTTGAATGAATCAGCCAAAGTAAGTGGCTTCATTACTCCAAACCTCAGATTCTTCACCTTTAGAATGATATGAGAACCTACCAGCCAACTCCATAGACTACTATGATTAAATACGACTGAGGATAAAATTCTTTGCAAAACAGAAAACATATGGCAACATTATCATGGAGAAAAGATTCAGAGTATGCTCATTCAGGAAACAAACATAATAGGCAGGTGTAAATTCTTGATAATAACATTAATTTACAACCTATAACCCCTATGTGGGTTAGAGAAATAATTGATCAAAGAGAAACTAAATATTTCACCTAAATATGTTGATTTTAAATTGAGTGAATATAATGATATGGCAATAGATAAAGTAGGATTTTTTTGATTGAATTTGTTTCTCATAACACTTAATCAGTATTTTGAGATGAGAGAAAAAGCAGGAAGGCATGAGCTGCCCTGGAAGGGAAGTGGTGCTGATTTGATGATTCACAGAATAAGATAGGTGGAGTGGTATTTAAAGGTCAACTATTATTTCATCCCTTTGTTATCCCTGAGAGTAAAGTCAGACTCACAATGATGCTATACTTCCTCATGTCAGACCTAGTTAGTGTTTGGTGCAGGACTGGAATTCAGGTCTTCTCATGGCCAGGTCCTGTGCTCTCTTTATAGTACTACAAGTGCTGAATAGGTGGCATGGTGCATTGTCATTCTCTTCACCACTGTACCTCATGGACATCACTGTGAATCAATCTCCTTTGCTCAAAGCTTGGACACACTTGGGAAGTATGAACAATGATGCAACCCAGGAAACTACAGCCAGTTGATTAGAGCTGGCAAGTAACCCCTATTCTATACTGCAGAATTTCTGTAGACATTGCTAGCAACATGTCACCAGTAGGCAAGACCAGCTATACTTATTTACAGTAGCTTAGTCTAGATGTGGCCAATACAGAATCACTAAGGGAATACTTTTTAGTGGGAAATCATGCAGTTAGTTGGTTTAGTAGCTACAGAAAAATGTATTCCTGGCCACCCACATTATGTGGGAGTCCTGAAATTGACATAGGCATTTAGACAAAGATTTGCAGCAATCAGCACTGCTAACATGAGCTCCATTTCATCCTGGATTTCCTGAGAGTTATTATAGAGCATGAGAATCTGGCCCATTAGGCAATAACACATGGAATTAAGACATCACTATGAAGAGTCGTATCAGGAATGGAGGACATCATGAATCATACCTTACAGGACTGACTGCACAAAAGAAGCCTTTTAAGGGGAATCTTGGCTGAAGAGATGGTGGGTCATCACAGGAATCTTATGTGTAGGGCTAAGAAACCTCACGCTGACCATATCCCCACAGAGCATTTGCAGGGTTTTCCTCCCATCTGTGTGTCAGTCTGATGCCAGAGCCCGTTATGCTTCTGGGGACAACAAGTGGGGAGCAGATGGGGATTCCAAAACTAGTACTTCACTTCCCTCTACACCCTGCCCCTCATCTGTCTGGAAACTACACAATTATTTCAAAGGCAAACCCCTTCTACCAATACATCCAGTTTGGTATTAGATTCATTTCCTCTGTCAAGTGGGGACAGAATAATTCCTCATTAATCTATATCTTGCTCAGAAGTAATCAAAACATTCTAACTCCTCAAAACCAATTTAATTTACATTACCACTTCATATTCCTATTACTCCCTTATTATAATGTTTATAAGATATAATTTGCATATAGTGAAATGCTCAGACCTTGAGAGCAGAGTTCTGTGAGTTTTGACAAATGTATACACACAACCAACACACCTGTCAAGATACAGAGCATTTATATACCCCAAATAAGTTTCCGAAGCCCCACCCTTGTCAATCGTCTCTCCACCAGAAATAAGCACTTTTTAAAATTTTCTATCCTCATAAATTCATATTGTTTTAGATATTCATATACATATATTACTCTTCCTCTCTATAATTTACATTGCAGAGTTTTGTTTATATATACAAGACTATTTTTCTCCATACCTGAGCTGCCATTAAGACTCATCAGTAAATTTTTCATTCCAGGTATTTTGTTTTTAGGTTTTGAATTTCTATTTGTTTTTTTATACTTTTCATTTATTTGCTAAGATTCTCCACTTCTTCACTCATTATGTCCATCTTTTCCATTTTATCTTGGGGTACATTTATAATAGTATTTAAAGTTTTTCCTATTAATTACAACTTGTGGGGTACGTCAGTATTGATTGACTTTTTCCTTTTCTAAATTATGACAATTTTTCTGATTTCTTGTAATGCCTCATTTTTTTATCATTATATGAGAGACATCATACTTATTTCATTATTGGGAGTCTGGACTTTGTTTCAGTGAGTTTGAATTTTATCTTGGCATGTAGTTAGTTTGCTGACAAATTGCTTTTATCTTGCCAATGCTTGTTTTTCAGTTTTATTGGGGAAAGGCTACAGTAGCCCTTTCTGTAAGGCCAGAATGACCCCCATTTTAAAGTGCTTTCCTGGAATTCAACTTAACACCTGGAATGTTCAGCAAAGTGTCTTCAGCTCTGACTATTGGACTCCAGTACTTTACAGCATGTGTAGCTTTGTGACTATTCAGTACATCACCTCTTCCCCCAGTAGCTGTATGCATGTACATACATACATATACATATACATATACATATACATATACATATACATATACATATACATATACATATACATATACTCATATTATACATATAAAATCAGTGTTATTTTGATGTACAAATTGTAGATGTAAGGGTCATTCTCTGTTGATTTATTAAAAGATGAGCATAGGTAGCACTTGGTTGCCTCTTTTGGAATTCAAAAGTTTCTATGGTCTGAATCATTATTTTTGTCTCTACATGGGAAAACGTTCCAAAAATATACTAGAAGAAATCGGTGAAATTCTCTGAAATGAAGGTTGATCAGTCTAGTGAAGGGAAGGCTTTAAATAAATAATGATTTTTATTCCTAGCATAGGAAACACGTTTGCCATATAATAGCATCATTTCTCAAGTATAATGACTGGCTCCCTTTGTTTCCACTCAAAAACAAACTTTAATACATGACATTAACCTCATAAAGGACAAATGAACAATGCTATTTTAGATGTCATTTCTCCCTTTACCATTGTCAAAAAGGAAAGTCCTATGAGTTTCCACTTTCCATTCCAGAATCTCACATGAATTTATTATTAAATATACCATGATGAAGAATCAAGCAGGTTTTGAGGACTGCAAATCATGTATACCATGTATCAAGCTCAAAGTTTGGTCTTTTGTACTAAAAAATGTAGCCATTTTGTTCTTCTGTACTTATTTTGAATAGAATATTATTTTCATTTTTATTTGCTACAATTATTTATATTAATGATAATAACTAATATATGAATGGTGGTTGGCTACTCTTTTACATCTGTTGACTCCTTACACCTCTGAGATAAGCAGATTAGATAAGGGGGATAGCTCAAAGAGATCAGACATACTTGAGTTCAGTCCTGGCAAATTCACTTATTATTTATACGGCTTTTGTAGATTAATTAACTCTCTGTGCTTGTTTCCTATGTGTCAAATGAGGGTAATAAAGCTATTTTCTCCATAGAATTAAATATTATATGCATACGGTGCGCTAGCACAGTGGTAAAAAAAAAAGTTAGCTATTACATTGCTATGATTATTTTACCTGTTAACGTGTGATAAATACAATCTCGTAAAGATTATCTCAAAGCCCAACAGTAATAGTGGCATTAGACTCACATCTAAGTTTTTTCAAATGCTATTTTTACTGAAGCAAGTGCATATTATATCTAAAATAATATTACAATCTATTTGGGAAAAAAAGTTATGTGAGATTCCTGTGGATCTTCTGTAAAGATGACTAAACCCTACAGCAGGAGCTAACCTTGATGATTGTAAAAGTCCCCTACCAAACTTTTAGATTCTTTCTTTCTTCTGTGGAGTGTGTGTGGTCTCTCTGGCTATGGAGGTTCAGAGAAATCACCCTTTGAGCTAATGCTAACTAGACTTGAATGGACAACACATCAGGCCCATGGAACAGCAGTACTTCAGTACAACTTGCTCCAATTCCTAAAGGGTTAACCGTTATGTGCTCAGTTTTTTCTTCTTTTTCTTTTTAATTTTCTCTTGATAGTGCCTCGAATTTCTGCTATGCTGTTTAGTGGAAAATGTAAGTTTAGACATGAGAATTCCAGATTAAGATTTGTCAAGGTTTTTCCCTCTGTTTTATAACTCTGAAAAATCCAGAATTCCTTATTTCAGGATCTGAGATATGTCCAGGCTGTGTCTTCTTTATCTCTCATGAATTTATTATTAAATGGTTATTACAAAGTCAGGTCTTTTGGAATGTTTCTCTTAGTGATTATTGCCCTACTACACCTAGTGTTATTGCCTTAGTTTATTTTTTGAAGAAAAGAGAATTATACTCTTTGGGATTACAATGTTGGATGTTGGGCTCTAGTGGGGTCAAGTTTCAACTGGAGATTTCGATTGTCAAATAGATTTGTAAATGATTCTCTCGAGTGATAATAGTTTTTGCACATTTCCCTTTTCTTTTTATTTACTGGATTTACTGGAGTCTTTCTTTCTTTTTTTTTTTTTAGTTCAAAAATGAACTTTCTTTTTCTCACTGCCCTGCTCATGGAATCCACCTGTCCACTTGCTCCCTGATACTCCGCTATGACATATATAACTCCAAACAGTCAGATTAAATTTTTTTGTGTGTGGGCATCACATAGAAAGACAGGTTAACTGAGGACAGTTTTGTAAACTGATTTACTTTTTCTCCAACACATATTTTTCTCTCTTCCTGGTCAATTGTTAGCCCTCTCATTAAAGCTCAGAACCTTGTGATGAATATATTTTTTAAAATATCTTTTAAGAAACAATTAAGTAGTCAAACTAAAGGAATTGAATGTAATTTTCCCTTCTTTTTGGGAGTGTTTATATTTTATCTCTCTATTCCTAGTTTCTATGCTAGGTCCAATAACTGAAAAAATTTGAGGTTGCTTCCTCTGGTGGATATTTGAATTGATTAGGATATAGTTTTGTATTAGAGAATATGTGTACATGTGTGTGTGTGAGTGTGTGTTGAAAATATTTAAAAACAGGTATTATTTGATATTGGCCAAGCTAAGAGAATGACTATCATGATGTTCTGCCAGTTTTTAGTATGTCAGCATCTGAATTTCTTTCCTGTCCAGGAGTAACTCATAGTAATCTTAGTGGAAGATAAAGCTCACTTCCAACTACAGAAGCTGAAAATTGCAAATGCCAGTTTCTTCCAGGCTTTCTTACAGCTAGGACAAGTGGCCTAGACTCTAACAATGAAATGAACTACCTCTGGATTTTTAACTGGAAGCTGGTAGAGGTGGAGAATCTTCCAGTCAATAATGGTGATCATTATCCAAGTGAAACAGCTACATAAATACCAATGGTGGCATTTCTCCTGTATTTTATTTATGATTCCTGTATCTCCCAAACTACACAAGACATTGTCTAATAATAGTAAAAGCTCAAAATATGGCCATTAAATTGAATCGTATTGTTACTAGCTATATTCCATCAGCTAAAAATCATGATGTTTTAGGCCTAAAAAAGATTATGGAATTCATGTAACTCAAAATTTTAGAGCAAGAAGAGCTCATAGAGGTCTTCTATTCACTGATTTTTAACTAAGATCCCATTGTAGTTTTCCTGAATAAAAAACTCTAGAGAAAAATTTTGTTTGTCAAGGTCTGGTTAAGAAAACAGAATCCACTTTAAAAATGTTTCAGAACAAACTTGATGAAGAAATATATGAAAAATCAAACAGGACAAAGTGAGGCACCCAGAGATGAATTGGCAAAAGCAGGAGGTCACTACTTGCCTCTAAGGCTAAAGGGCCAAATAGGAGGAAGTGGTAATAGCAGCATCCAGAGGCTAGGAGATAGTTAACCCCTTGACAAAGGTTTTTCTATGGGAGCTGGGATCAAAGCATCTAAAGCTGTCCAGCAGTATCTGGACCATGGAGACAACATAACTACTTCCAGAGATGCTAACCAGACATGTTCATGAGATGTAGGCAAAATGTGATTTTCCATGTCTACTCCTCTCTTTAGATGGGTTCCTATGCCTAAACTTTAAATCAAACATTAAGATACCAATTCCTATGTTCTCACCTGTATTTCCCAATCCAATTCTAAGAGCAATAAATCTGTAAGGGTGGCAGTTTGAGGGGTGGATACTATGGCATCTCCCTTCTTTGTATCCACCAATCTCTTACCAATGTTTCCCACTGACCAAACCTAACCAGAAGTCAGCTGTCAAGGAAGCCTGGGAAATTTAGCCTATAGTGGCCAACCCCAGAGTAAAGAAATGACAAAAAATAGAACTGAGAGCAAATAGGCAAATGATTGGACAGTGTCTTGGAGCATTTGCACATACAAGTTGAACAGGCGATTTTGATGTTAACCACTTGTTAAAAGCCCTGGTACAGAAATTCTCTCTCATTTTTAGATAAGGAACTATGTTCTGGATAAGAAATGACTTTCCTGTGTTTCTATGGCCACTCATGAATAGATATGTTGCAGGTCCTCCAGGGTCCTCTGTTGGTGAGGATGGGGTAGCTGCCAGCACCAAGTGAGACTAATTAAAGGGACCACCCTAGTTATAAGGTTGACCTTTATAGTCTAATCCTATTATCAGATTCATTAAGTATTTTGTCATTCTTTTGAACATGGTATTTTTAATTATGTTTACATAATATGAGTCAGGTTAAATTTAGATATTTTAAACCAAGGTTTTTCTTTGTGTTTCTGTTGCTATCTTATTTTCTGGTCTTCTGGTCACCAGACTTCTTTATACATTTGCATAGGTAGGTGATAAATAAAACTGAATGGGAAGAAGAGAGACTAGGGTATGAAAATGATTTCAATATGGATTTGGTCTTTCAGATATTTCAAAAATGCTGTGGGTGAAGTAGCACAAAGAACTTGGGCTTCACTGAGGTTAGCGACATTTTTCAAGGGATTATAATTGGTGGCATACCACAGGAGTAGAGTATGTACATAATATTCAAAATCAGATGAGAAAGAATATTCTAGATGAAAAGATAATTAAAAGCATGTCCCCACAAAGTCCAACTCACCAGGGAGGAGGATTGACAAGAGTGTGATATGTTATCAAGACCCAGGGTATGTCGGTTGACTTTCAGAGTAAGAATCTACTCTCAGTGCAGAATTGAAGAGCAAAACAGGAAACAAGGCAGAAAAGTCACTAAGGAAAGAATGGGGGTGAAGAGAAGGTTGTAGCTCGATGGGTATGCAAGAATATATGGTTCCTCCAAATTCAATGCACATAAGCTAATGGCAGCATGACACATTTCAGACTCACAGCTGGATGTTCCTACAAAGTCTTATCCTGATTATGAGTTCAACACTGGGATAGTGTTGAACCTGTGGGCAAAAGATGGTATTGAATCCTATGGGGAGTTTGGGAAGATAGGGCTGAAATCCAACTCCTGGTTATTATCTATCAAGTGGACTTGAGATGTAATCTGATCCATATGGTCTTTAGCTTCTGGATTTATGTTTTATGATTTGGTTCTAAACTCATTGATTCACAGAACCTCCAGACTATAATAATATCAAACTGTTTAATATAAAAACATGAAAGTCTACTATTCTTTTTCTTTTTTCTTTTTCTTTTGTACTATTTCTTCTCTTCAATTCTCTCTATTGGTAAAAAATTTTAGATACTTAAGATTCTATAAGATTCTGAATGAGGAGGAACTACTTGGTAAGCCTCTGCTGACAAGAATTTCTTTTCCTTAAGGAAAAAGTCATTCCAACCTCAGCTTCTGTGTTATCTTGCAAAGTTTGGGTCTCAGATTTTGACGGGTGACCTTTGAATGGGTTAAATAATGGCCGTGCTATTTATGAGAAAATGCTGGTAATTATTATGTTTTCTTCCTTACATTATGCCAAACATCTGGATATTTGAAGAGCTGTGGAAATGAATTTTATCTTAATAACTTTCACAGGAATTTCCCTTCGGCAGAAGTCTTATGTTAGTGTTGCAATGAATCTGAAGACCTTAGCCTTTCAATTATTGAAATGATTGGATAAAGGTGTACATAGGAAAAAAAGAAATCTATTTGAGATTAAAAAAAATGGGAGAGTGAATTTTCAAAACATGTAGATGATTGATGTTAAAGTCCCTGATGGTTCACTACACTCTGAATATTTCCCTAAATAGTTTGACATCACACAGGTCTTCTTGTAGCCCTTCCTGGGCACAGATGGTTGGATTGTCTGATCACTTCTCAAGGACCACTTTGTGGTTGACAGTCCAATAATTTTTTTTAGTCAGTTTGTCAGATATACTTTAGAGGATACTACTGCTTTGCTTCCCCATATCAGGCACAAGAATACTTTTTGACCAAATAGCTCTTGGTATTGAATTTAAAAAAAAAATCTGATCATAAGTCTATTCAGCTGCCTGAGTCACAAGTGATTAGCCACTTGGATTTTAAGTTTTAATTCTTCAAAGAAGGGAAGTTGTTCCCCAGCGATGTTTTCCAACATGTGTTTACAATCTGACATTTTCAGCTCCCTTCATTCCATTTCTTTAGTTCCCTAATATTTTTAAATAAAAACATTTCACTTTTAGACAATAGCTAGTGTGTGAAGTGGCAGAGATGATTCTAGCTTACTTAGTAACTTGAAATCAGCTGCCATACTTGTGGTGGGCATGAGGGTAGGTTAACCCATTTGTTGTGGTTGCTAGATGTAGATGAGAGTCATTCACAAGAGCAAGGTAGAAGTTTTCTCTGTTGGACAATAAAAATTCAGGGCTTGGATGGAAGAATATGTAAATAATGTATGGCTCTCCCACAGAGACACTACATATGGATGAGTAACATACTATAGGTGATCATGGAGACTTTGCTTTTTTTTTTTTTTAAGTTTTGGGGAGAACAAGATGGTTAAAGCAGTAAATAAATACTAGTAAACATTCTTTATTATTGAATCAACTGTGAATGAAAATATGCTAGCTTGACAGTAGGAATGACCCAAAGATGTTCTGAGGTTTTGTTGTCCCTAGGGCTTGGGACAGAGCTGCAGGGGTTACCAGGGATCTGTGCACAGAGACGCACAATGTTGAGAACTACTGAACAAATACATTTTTAACTTTCTTGGAATTAGTGTCCCTAAGACTTCTGATTAAGGAGCTTCTGATTAGTGCTTTAAACATGAGAAAACTCTAGGCAATCGCTGATCTTGCCATCTAACCATAATACTTGATTGCAAGACACCCTGTGGGCACACATGCAACATGCACATTGTCAGAATTTCATTTCACACATTTCTCCATTTTATAATTTCTTTTAATATACTAATTCGGAAAATTGTTATAATACTATAATACTTAAAGGTATTGTCTTTTGAGACAGTAGGACAATTATAAATCTTAACTCTACCACATGCTAGTAATGTGACTTGCAAAATGGGAGTAGAAATAACCATCTAAATGGATTATAGTGAAAATTAAATTAAACAGTGAGGTTAGATTTTATAGTACAGTACCTAGCCTATAGTAAATGCTCAATAAGTGATGGTTATTTAAAAAATATTTTTATAACTTAAGTTTTTGTTATTTGAATTCTCCCAACTATCTCAGTTGTGAACTAAGAATAATAATGGTTCTGTATACACAGAGCGTGACCACCGGTTATTTGTTCATCTTTTTCTATACTATATCTTATTTCTTATTTTTTAGTAGCTTGATGAATATAGGTCTTATCTGCACAAGTAACTTAAAATATCAGGTTGGGAAGGGCAAATGTCTTATGTGTTTCCATCATTCTCTAGCCGTTTAATACAGTGTTAGGCATGTGGTAGCCATGCAAACCGCCACTGGTTTGTTGGTGGACATACATACGCCCCTCACATTTTTCCTCTGTCCCACAATAGCTACCAGTATCACCTCTAGTTTTTGGTTTTAACATTAAAAGAGAAAGGGTAGAACATGTGGGTATTAGGACACGTAAATGAGTTATACATAATCAAAATTGCAAGAATGCTCTAGGTGTTAAACAGTTGTTGCCATGCACAAAATGTGCAAACATCAACTTGAAATGTGAAAGTGGTTTTGTCTATTTGGTGCCAATTCTTCATTTTGACTGTTAACTGTTTTACAATGTATAACCTATTGGTTTTCCATTGTGCATCAGGAGAGCATCCTAGGAAGTCAATATATTTATTTATGCCCTTTCATCTCTGGTTATATATTTCCTGATCAGACTGGTCACAAAGATGTATGGATCCTATGACTTCCAGCCATCAGGGAGTTAAGAGAAGCTTAGATGACCCATTAATAATGGAGACAAGCTAGTTTATTTATTTTTTTAATTTTTTAAAAATTTTATTTTATTAGTTTCAAATATAGAGTACTTTGGTTAGATAGTTATGTAGTTTATAAAATGATTCCCCTAATTAATCTTTCTCTCCCCTCATTCTCCACTTAGCCATTACATTAATGCTAACTGCATTCCCTATGCCCTGTTCCCTATCCCTGTGACCATCTATCAACTATTAATTTGTACTTCTTTAACTCTTCTTCTCATTCTCCTAGTCTCCCTAAATCCCCCTCTGGCCGTCACCAGATTGTCCTTTATATTTGAGTCTGTTTTTGATTACTTTGTTCTTTTTGTTCCTTAAAGTCCACATATAAGTAAAATCATATGGTATTTATCTTTCCCTGTCTGATTTATTTCACTCAGCACAATAACCTCTAGGCCCATCCATGTCATTGCAAATGGTAGGATTTCATTTTTTTTAATGGCTGAGTAATATTCCATTGTATATATGAACCATAATTTCTTTATCCAATCATCTGTTGATGGGCATTTATGTTGTTTCCATATCTTGGCTATTGTAAATTGTACTATTATTTGCCAATGACATGATGCTATATATAAAGAACCCTAAAGATTTCACCAAAAAACTGTTAGAACTGATCAATGAATTTAGTAAAGTAGAAGGATACAAAATTAATATTCAGAAGTCAGTGGAATTTTTATACACTAATGATAAACTTTTGGATAGAGAAATTAAGAAAACAGTCCCATTTATAATTACATTGAAAACAATAAAATAAGTGAGAATTGAATTAATCAAGGAGGTAAAAGACCTGTTCTCAGAAAATTATAAGTAATTGAAAAGAGACATTGAAGAAGATACAAATAAATGGAAGCATATACCATGCTCATGGGTAGGAAGAATCAACATCATTAAAATGGCCATACTACCCAAAGCAATCTATAGATTCAGTGTAATCCCTATCAAAATACCAATGGGATTTTTCAAAGAGCTAGAACAAATGATCCTAAAATTTATATACAATCATAAAAGACCCCAAATAGCCATGGCAATCTTGAGAAAGAAGAAGAAAGTTGGAAGTATCATACTACCTGATATCAAACTAGACTACAAGTCTACAGTAATCAAAACAGCATGGTACTGGCATAAAAATGAATACATTGATCAGTGGAACAGAATGGAGGGCCCAGAAATAAATCCATGCCTATATGCTCACTTAATATATGACAATGGAGGCAAGATAGTCTCTTCAATAAATGGTGCTGGAAAAAATGGACAGATACATGCAAGAAAAAAAAAAAAAAAGGAAAGAAACTGGGCCACCTTCTTACACCAAATACAAGAAAAGACTCAAATGAATTAAAGACCCAAAACCATAAAATTTCTAGAAGAGACAAATTAGTTTAAAAAGAAAAATCAAAATTTGATTTTGAAGAGAATCTGTTAAATTGGTTGAAACTGCTTTGCATGTAGTATAGATGTGATCCACTCTTTGTAAAACTTAAACTCTTCTGATGATTATGCCAAATATGGTCCTAGTGATCTTAATGACAGGTCATTTCATGACCTAGAGGTCATACTTTGACTTTGCTTAAGACTTTAGTGAACAAATCTATTTTGGTTTGTAAGCTCACTCCATTTTTCTTCCTTCTGAGGAGCTTATGTTATTATGGTAATGTATACTTAAGTCTGTGAATAGACTGTACAATGCTATAAAATTTTACCATTTTGGTTGGACATCAAAGAACATAAATCAAAATTTTGAGATCTATCTTGATTATTGTCAGTTTAGTAAAATAAAGACACATTACAGAAAAGCTATTGCTTTGTTGGAAGTGAAAAAATGTTGATGTCACTTAGGGAATAGAGAAATTCACTGTCAAGTTCATGTTAGTTCTGTGGGAAACATGTACTGTAAATTGAAAGTAGTTTAAAATAGATTATAGTTTGGCAGAAAGGAGATTTCTGATGATCATATTAGCATTTGAAAAAACAAAGGTTAAGATGGGAATTTATTGCCTAATGTAGAAAAGAAGGGAACATCATACTGAATTGACAGAAGAGAGAGAGGTGCCTATATTTCTCAACATTAAGTCATTATATTCAGAATTAGAATTTGAGCCAGTTTATGGGAATGTAATAAGCAGGAAAATTATTCAACAAAGAGAAAGAGCAGGGGGGCGAGGCAGAGACAAAGGGATAGATTGAGACATAGAAACAGATACAGAGATAAGTAGTCAGAAATAAGTAGACATAGAGATAGAGGTAGAATAAGAAATAACAATATATGTATGAAGGAAAATATAGAAATTGCACTGAGAGACCAGAACTCCCTGAAACAACCTGGTAAAAATCCATAAGAGATTTTTCCAGTTTCATAAAATCATATAGTTCCTCAAGCCAGAAGCTTGACTACTAGGACACACGTCTCCTTTTGACAACGTGCATTTATGACACACCACACGTTTCTTCAATGTGTATGTAAATGCATTTTAAAACCTGATGTTATATGTGCTTTTACAGATGTGAGTTTTGGTGAGATCTGATGTGCTCGATAGTTTTGTAAGAAAGCCTGTAAAATGTTTTGCACATGTTAACTTCAAGGCATGATTGATCTCCTTTCTACTCGAGCATGTTCTGTACTTCCTTCACCAATTTCATCCTCACTTTCCTACTGAGGTTAGGGACACATTGGTTTTCCTCTCTGATATCTCTATAATGAGTATGCTCTGTGCCCCCAGCCTTAGTCTCTTTTTCATGAAATTATAAAATAGCATGAAGAATAATACTTTGAAGAGTTCGTGCTTTAAAAAACATAACCTCTCATGTATATCACTGTTCTTTTACTTATCTGTGTTGGTTAGTACTTAGATTCAGATATGCAAGGACTATCACACATATTTATTGTGTTGGCTAAATCTTATTTTCCATGGACTCTTTCCTCCTTTTAGAAATAGCCATTACTCTTTAAAATTTGCTCAGCACATAGTTATCAGCTAGAGACGGCATCATCTTTGTCTCCCTTATAGTGAGGCAGGCTGTGCAAGTAAGTTCAGGCCAACTGGAATATGAGCAGAAATAACGCATGCAACTACCTGGTCAGGTCCTCAAAAATAAAACTTCAGACTTCTTTTTCTGCTCCTTTGACTTGTTGGAACCTGGAGAGGAGTCTGCTTTGAACATGTAATCAAGGACCTTGGGGATCACGAAGAAAGGGTGACTTGTCAGCTCTGGGATAATGTCTTCTGGACTTCTGCATGAGAGAGAGGAATAAACTCTCTTAAATAAGTCGCTGCATTTGGGGTCTTTTTGTTACATCATATTACAGTTTAAACCCAATTCTAAGCATTTACCTTTTTACACTCGTGGGAAATTCGATCTCAGTGAATACCGGGGTATCCCTTTTCCACCTGAGATTTGGAAAGCTCTCATAAGCTTTTTCAGTGTATTGGGGGCTAGGATGGAGGAGGACTTTTAAGTCATCAGTCTACATTGGGCTCTGCTAAGAATTCCACTGTTGAAGCCCAGATGATCTCCTCAGGCTTGAAAAAGCTGTTGGTTCTGTGACATCGCTAACATAATTTCTAGAGTAACACTAGACGAAGATCCTCCCTTTTGCTGGGACACTGCCATCAGGCATCATGTAGTTCCTCTCCACCCAGGGGCCCTCTGATTTCTGACTTCTGTCCTTTCTACCAGAAGATCCTTATCTTCTCCCTTCCTGCCCTGTAAATACTTTTTTTTCCTTCATCAGCTTATGTATGAACAGAGAGGGGAGTTACCTTGTTGGGTTTATTTTCCATAGGGCATTGGCTGCAATAGTCACCACCCTGGGGAGTGATGTTAATGGTGCTTGGAAGATATCTGTGTCCCATAAATATTCTCCAGCATCCATGCTGGTGTCCTTAAATTCCTACTGCTGTGTTCTTGTGTTCTGATCTGGGCATTAATAGAAGGGTAGCATTAATAATTAACTTATAATCAAATACTCACACTTAAATACATACTGTTAGATCACTCATTTCCTTGGCTGACAACACAGGAAGTCCTAATCCCTGTAAAGTTACTCACTTAGAATCTTGATGCTCGGCCCTCTCATTACTGCCCACTCTCTAAGAAAGTCTCTCTAGTTTAATGGGGGAAAAACTTAAGTCTCAAGTTCAGAGTGAGACATGGAAGGAGGGATTATTTTCTTTCATAATAGCATAAGAGCAGAGAATCATCAGTTAAGACCTCTCTCAGACCAAACAGAAATCGAGCAGTGTCGATTGGCAGATGTGATTAATATGAATGAGAGTCGGAGGAAAGGCGTGCCCTTGGGTAATAATTCCTACTGGGGGCTGAGGATAGATATAAAACTTAACTTCCTCTTGACCTAAAAAACAACAAATAAAGAATGGTCAACATCCAAAATCTTTAAAGAAATTGTTACTTTAATATTGAAACAAAATCTATACTCTGATTGTACTTTATCAAAACAATTTCAGGTTCAACTAAAATTGATTGCAACTCCTCTCTATGCCTTTGTGCTAGGTGCTTTTACATATGTTATCATGTTTAACTCCTCCTGTGAGAGAGACTTTATATATAAGCCCTCTTGGGCTTATGGAGTGACAAAGGCTTAGAAAGTTTGTAAAAACTTTCATAATGGAAAGAAGAAAATTCTTGTTTTAATCAACCAGTACAAATTTTTGCAGGAAGAGACCTATTTTAGTTGAGAATGTAATTTGTTAAGGCCCTTTGGAGTGCTGACTAAATCTCTAAGACATGAATATGGGTGCAATCTTGTTATAGAGTATGGGAAAAATATTTTCAGGTAAAGGAGCCAGGAGGAATGTAAGAGCCAGAATGTAAGAAAGACCTGGAGGCATAAAGAAAGACACAAATCCTTCTCTGGGACTCCTTTCTTCTACTCAGGCTTTAGAAAACTTATTAAACCACTGAAATGCTTGAGGTAAATATACTTTATTTTTAAGTGGAAGTAGTGGACTTTGTCTTGTTAAATAATGTTTTAAAAGGTAAAATCATGACTCTTGACCAAAAAGTGAACTTGTATCAAAAGTTCTATAATTTACTAATTAGTGAAAGAACCAATAATTTGTTATAAGAAGTTCCATAGAAAATTTAAAAAAACCACACACTTATAAAAGCATTCGGGAGTGACAAAATCATTTTGTGACTAGATGCAAAACTAGTTTCTTCCAGTGGGGAGGAGGGAATCAATTGTACCTCCACTGTTCAAAATGCATTAATGTTTCAATAGACAGAAACCATTTGTGTTACTATCATTGTTCTACAACTTACAGAATTGTAAAATAGTTCAAAGGAAAGAAGACACAGGTAACCCAGAAGGGTAGACTAGACAGGACACCTAGTGATTATTTTGCTCTCTTCAAAGTCTTTCACAAATTTTCCTGACAGCCTCCAGATTGATGAGGGCAGCACAAAAGCAAGGAACTTGAAGCATGGGTGCTAAGTTGCAGAGAAAATGGAGGAATTAAGCAACTAGGAATCATTAAATATTATGGGGAGGGCTAGAGTCTTTGAGAGAGGGTGGAATTGGGGTTCAGGCCAAGTTTAACTCAATTGTCATATGGTTTACATTTTATGGTCCTCAGAATGGTAAATAGGAAATTGAGATAGAAACCCTAATTTTTCTGTTTCTAGTACACTGAAAAATTCACCTCACAATACTATATCAGAACATTCTAAATAAGAGCTTCTCTTTTATGAGGTAAATGATTGTTAAATGATACTGAAATAAAAATTTTCTGCTTAGAATGCAATGAAAATGGAAAGGCTGTGATGGTTTGCAGGCACTTGTTTGAGTAGGTGAATACTGTGGATTGAATTGTGTCCCCTCAAAAGAATATGTTCAAATCCTAATTTCTAGTACCTGTGAATGTAACCTTATTTAGACATAGGGTCTTTGCAGATGTAGTAAAGTTAAGATAAAGTCATACAGGATTGGGGTGGGCCCTAACATAAGAGAAAGGGAAAAGAAGTTTGGACATAAAGATGCAGAGTCAGACACACACAGAGGGAAGATGGCCATGTAAACATAGAGACAGAAATTGAAGTGATGCAGCTACAAGCTAAGAATGCCAAGGAGTCAGCAACCAGCAGGAGCTAGGGAGGCAGGGAAGGATTCTTCTTTAGAGCCTCCAGAGAGCATAGCCCTATCTGCACTTGATTTTGGACTTCTAGCTTCCAGAACTGAGATAATTAATTTAAACTACATTGTTTGTAGTATCTTGTTATAGGTCACCTTGGAAACTAATGTAGTAGAAAAAGTGACATCCTTCCTTTCTTTTCAAAAAAATGATTTAGAAAGCTTAGAGTGACACATACAACACAGAAAAGATAAACCAACTGAAAATAAGTGATAAGAATGACACACCCCAAAATAATACAAAAAATCCAGAAAGATGGTTTTAGGTATAACTAGGATATCATCACTTTCTTCCTCTTACCCTCCTTCCCTCCCTTCCAGATGAGAAACCTATAATATAAAATCCAGAAGAAATAGTCCATAACAACAATGAGAATGGAGTTGCATGACTATTCTGATGAATTGAGACTGATTACACAATAGCGAAAAAAAATTGAGGGAAAAAATGCTCCTGGGATGACCCACTTCAAAATTTCCTATTTTCTTTGTGAACTATATATTGATTCAAAAAGTATGATTAAGACATGATAGTATATTTTAAATTTTCTTTCAGATTCTGTATGTATGCTAACTATTTTGTAGTGTGGGCTATTCTGTTGATGTTAGGGCTAGTTTTCACATAAATTGACTTGTATGCTGTTAGTTTAATGTCTATGTCCCCACTGGGGCTATAGGTTCTATGAGGAACCCATGTCTTTTTAGGTCATGTCTGAATTTCCCAGGACCTAGAATAGATCCTGATGGATAGTAGACACTCCAATGATTAAGTTAATAATAGGAAGTAAATAACCTCATTAATCTTTTCTTTTGTAACTGGTAAAACTGGAAACTCGTACAGTGTCCTGTTGAATGTACTAACCTAATTGGTTTGTGGCTTCCATTGCTTGGCTGGCAGGATCCTTATTGGCATAGCCTCTTCTCATGTCTCTGTGTCAACCTAGGTTTTGTTTTCATTTAGTGTTCCCTTAATAAGTGCCACATTCATGTGGTATTCGTGATTGAAAACCATATGTAAATATATATTTTATTTTTTTTATTGTGGAATAATTAAAGATTTCAGAAAAGTTGTGAAGATATTACAAAGATCCCATATGCCTTTCAGCCATCTTAAATGACCATAATTGTTCCAACTAAAAAGTTAACAATGATACAAAACTATTAACTAAAATACTAGTCTTTTGACTGATATCTTTTTTTTCTGTTCCAGGATACAATCCAAGCTAACACATTGCATTAAATAAATATTTTGATATTTACTACGGTATATATAACACATATAAGATTGTATACTATACAAATTATAGTATATTTACTATATAGTTTTCAATAGAAGCTTCTTTAATGACCATTTTTTTTAGGTAGCAAGATAGAATCCTAAATCTTTCCAAGGAGCACAGAAATACTGAATCCATTAATTTCTGGTTCCAGCTCATTAGGTCTGAGCAGAATAGAATCTATGATAGTTATCCATGTTTCTGCAAGGAGAATATCTTGAGTATAAACCAAAGCATTTCAAATATTGGATAGTAAATTTTTTGAGGGGCATATAAGCAGTGGTAGAGCAATCAGTTCATCTGTTAGGAATGTTGCAATGCATTTGGGTTCCTACATTAGGAACTGTCAAACCAGGTAACTGCTTAAGTTCCTTCAGACTTAGATACTCCTTGGTTCATTGTTCTTCTCAGAGCGTATACATCACAGGTTTCAGATCACCTGTTTGCACATTGGGAAGTTTAACTTAAAAGTTAGGGGTAATCAATCAGGTTTTATCTGATTGTAACCTAACTGAATATGAAAAACAGTATTTCTGATTTCTCTTGCAAAACCAGAAGTTTTGGCAAAACATGTAAGACATCATTGGCTGGAGGTGAGCAGCATCTGTCCCTTTAGATGGAACATTAACTTTCCTGGTTACCACTGTCATCACATTTCCCTAATATCTTATAATTTATTCTGTAACTGATCTGTTTCATATAGCTTAATATGTTAGAGTGGGTTTGTATCTCAATTAATCCTCTGTGGTCCTCATAAAATCCCAATAAAAAACTTCTTCAGTTAGTTCAACATAAGAAATGATTGTGGTTGACAATTTTAATGCAGTTTCTAGTTCTCAGAGTGGAGAGATGAGGAAATACACCAAAGGTACTTGAATGTGGTCTATTGCCTCTGGGAAGAGGAAACTTGGACTAGTAGGGGCTCAATGTATGTTTTCACTGATTTGAGCTTTGTATTTGTGGTGTCCACACAACCTTGCCATAGTTTTATACCCTTACCTCCTACTCTATCTTTGAATTCTCTCCATTGAACATTCATGGTATCTAATTAACTAGTTCACATGTTTGTTGTTAATGAATAATAATAAAGACATGATTCTCTGAGTTTTTTTTTTTTAAAGCCATAGCTTGGAAAACCTCAGAGAAGTTGAATTGATTTCTTGGGCAAATTACATAAAGAAGAGATTCCAAGAACACTTGCTCCTGGAGAAGTTTTATTTCTTCCAGATCATCTGGAACTCAAACAAAGTGAAATTAGAAATTTTATCCAGGTTTCAACAGAGCTTGATTGCTGTGTTTAGCCATAAACTAGAACAATGAAGTATACAAAACTCATTTATGACCTATTTATTCACTGGTTCAAGCCATCTGTTTGATATTATGTGTCTGAATTTTGAGAAGGCAATAAAAGCCAAGCAAAATTGAGGAAATTAATTCACCTTAAGAAAATGACCTTGCCAAATTGTTCCAGAATAATATTTAGCTATGGGTAAATTACATTTCTTGTCCATAGTGGGCATACATTCTCTGCTATTCAGTGTTCTTTGTCAAAAAATGGATAGATGGCATTTCCCGAAGTGATTCTGAGCATTTTAGATATATTGATCAGATTCTCATCCTCTCAAAATTGATATTGAGAGATAGCTGACTTGTCTCAGTGCAAGTAAGAAAATCATTGGTTGGAGCCAAGATGTGGAAAACAAAACTATTATGTTTTGATTTAATGAATGTACTTATTATTCTCCAGGGATGTTCTCTGTTCTTGTTGGAATCGAAACATTGCCTATTATCATGACTAATTATCATATCCTTCACAGGTCATATTCCTACCTTTAGACCACCTGGCAGTATAGGGTTGAATCCTGCCTCTCTCTGGCTTTCTAACTAACAAAGGAGTAAGCTCTATCTCTTAAGATTTCCAGATAAAATCAGAGCAGAGAGAGTTCGCCTTGATCCTGGGCTCGTAGATGAAACGTTGCTGTGTTATTGATGTTGAGCTATTTATTATTATTAAATTTGTTTCCAGATTGCTTTCTACTTTTTTGTTGCTGTTGTTTGAATTTTGGATACCAATTCCAGGTTCTTTTTTGGATTTTTGCATTCTACCCTTTCATCATATCATAAAATAGCTCTCTTGAATTAATCTGGGCTCTGTGTCTTGAATCACATTCTCTTCTTCCACCATTGTGTCTTTAGCTCTGCTTGTGTAGACAGAAATTTTTAAGCTTAGCCTCTGATTTTCTCTGTTGATTGGCACTTCCTTATTCTTCAATTTGTTTTTTGATGATAAAGTTCAACTCTTTCTGGAATTGGATGCCATATATGTCCAGGGGTTCAATTTAGAGATCCTGTCATATTGCCATGCATCACTCAGCAGCCACCTACATGGAAAAATTCAGAGCTCTGTTGATGGAGCTGGTGGTGTAGAATTGTGAAAAGATCCCACACCAGTGAATGAGAGTAAAAATGTGCCAGTAATTATAATTATCTATGTGACATTAGAAAGAATACTACATGTCTTTCTGCTATGCCATTTATAAATCGAAGGAGAATGACAATCACTGATTTTCAAAGGTTTTTTTTTTTAGGCTATGCTGTGCTTTCTTAAAGTGAAATCTTAAAGGAAAAGCAATAAAAAAAATGTTTAAAGTGGAGTTCCTTTGCTCAAAATGGTGGTATGGATTCAATATCTTGCCTGCTTATCACAGCTGTTATACCCCGTGGCTGTTCCCTAGAGAGTGTCAGTGGATCTCTTTGAGACCCACGTAGAACAAAATAAAACTCTAGGCTGTCTGTAGATTTTGTCCCAATTCTATAAAATGTGTGATTCCAGGTAAAGCTTTTATTTCTCAGGAGCTTAAACAATAGGGGCAAAATCAGTCAGCCAACAACAATTAAATAATGATTTGATTTTTTTAAAACTGTGTTTATTGGTTGACTCTTCCACCAACGAATTCTAGATTGGCATGCACTCTCTACATAAACACAAGAAAAGATTACTGGCACTAACAAAAACAGATTAATAGGTTGAGTAGACAAGTAAACAAGTAAATGTCAATAATTAAGTACCAATGGAACTTTTCTTGAGAGATGGAGATATTTTGCCATATGGCATATAATAATGAGATATTGGTAAAAGATATTTTTTAAAAATACTAATAACAGCAACCATTTCTTACATACACATATTTTTTTAACTTACTAAGTCTTAACTATAGCCCTCCAGAGTCCCCAATCTCAACCCATGTACCATATTGCCTCTAATGGCTATAGGTAAAAAATATGAGGCAGATTGTTCTTTTACTCAATAAAAGAAGACATTTAGAATTTTATTAAATATCAGCCTTCTTTATGAGGAGCTAAGCAATTAAGACATCTTTTTATGTTTGAACACAGACTCCTCTACTGCAAATATGTAAATGATGTTAAAAGTAAAGAGATATTTATGAATCAGTTTAAAGGAGTGACAGTTACAGTTTTTAATCAGTCAAGAAAAGTCTTCCTAAAGGAAATAAAGTGAAATAAAGGACGACAGGACTGAAGATGAGAGAAAGAAGGAAGGAAGGAAGGAAGGAAGAAGCAGAAGGCAGGAGATAGCTTAAAACATTGAAGGTCCTTAAGATAGATGTGTGATCTGGAGCAAGTTGCTTTTCTTCGTGCATTGATTTCATTAATTGTAAAGTAGAAGTAAGGATGATTTACCTTAAGAATTATTGAGATATTAAATGATTCGACACATAAAAAGTTGTGAATAAATATTGTTTGTGTGACACTCTTCAACTGAAGCTTTGTAGAATATGATCAGGTGGGAATGATCAAATTGGGTATTAAGCTAGTTTACCGGATAAGCTCAGAATATAGAACAAGGAAAGAGCATGAAGTAAAAGGTAATGTAGAAAAGGTGAGAACACTGCAGTGGTTCAGTGTGACCTAAGCTCTTTCATCCGTATCGCTGTAATCATAAGCAGACATTTTCTGCTTTCCTCAATGTCTAAGGGGTATTTTTGAAACAACATTTCACAGTAGGACAAAATTGAAAAATTATTCATATTGCTTCTTCAGAATGCTTCTGCTTCCCTTGAATGTTTCTTCTGACACATGTTAAGAACTCATATCTCTTAAGTTGTCCTCTGGCTATCAAAGGGCATTTCGTCATTCTTCTGTATACATAAGTATATATTATTTTACATTCCTATCCATTTCCTTCTCTACATTAGTACACTGTATTCCATTATTAACAATGCTACAAGTACTGAGACAACAAAGATCAGAGGCTGAGGGTGCCAGTCTACACTAAAAACTGTCTACAAGTGACATTGGAGAATTGGAGGAAGGAGTTTTATTGTCAGACAAGAGAGGTTAGAGTAGTGGGTGTTTGAGAGAGTAACTTGATGAAAGAAGTGAACTGGAGCAGAAAGGTGAAGTTATAAATCAGAACAATGGAAATGGACAAATCTAGACAATAAGAGTGGATAAAAAACTGGAGAATGCATATGTTAGTTTGTGAAAATTAAATAAGAACCAAATACAAAGCAGATAGGCAGCCATGGAATTTCACAATTACTAATGTTCCAGGTTGAATCTTACAGATGCAAATTCTGATTATTTCAATACCAGCTTGCTGGACTCCCACTTTACTGATAATAGAAACATACAAAGCCAGGCTTTCTTCAGACACAAAGATAGAAATTTAGTGCACCTACTTGTGGCTGATGTGGCCTTGTTTTCAGGATACTTTTTTTTGCCCAGCTTAATGAAGTAAAATGACAAATAAAATTTAAAATATTTAAGGTGTATACTATGATGATTCAACATACATATACATCATGAAAGATTCCCCTCATTAAGTCAACTAATGCATGCTTTAAAAATTGTTTGAGTTTAAGAAAGAAATTCTTAGACACTGGAGGACTTAACTGTTAATGTTTTTATCCTTAGGCCTTTGGCAGGAAAATAGGAGCAAGTTTTTTTTCTTTTTTTTTTTTTTGAATTAAGTTTATTGAGGTAACATTGGTTAATACAATTATATAATTTTCAGGTGTACATTATAATTTGACATCTGTATATCTATTGTGTGTTTACCACCCAAAGTCCAGTTTTCTTCAGCTATCATATATTTGATCCTCTTTACCCACTTCGCTGTTCCCCTACCCTCCTATATTTGACCCTCTTTACCCCATCTATCTCCCCCCTCCTTTCCTAATCCCTCCCTTCTGGTAGCCACTAGTTCATTGTCCATGTCCCTGAGTCTCTGTTTGTTTGTCCTGTTCATTTGTTGCTTTTAGGTTTATATCCCACATATAAGTGATATCATGCGATTTTCAACTTTTTTCAGTCTGGCTTATTTCTCTTAACATGATTATCTCCAGGTCCTTCCATGTTGTTGCAAATGGCAGTATTTCATTTCTTCTTATGGCTGAGTAATATTCCATTGTATATATGTACCACAGCTTCTTTAGCCAATCATCTATCGTAGGACACTTTGGTTGCTTCCATGTCCTGGCCACTGCGAATAATGCTGCTATGAATATTGGTGTGAAAATGTCTTTTTGGATGTGAGTTTTTCAAGTCTTTTGGGTAGATACCCAGTAGAGGGATTGCTGGATCATATGGTAGATCAATTCTAAGCTTTTTGAGGAAACTCCATACTGTTTCCCATAGTGGCTGTACCCATTTGCAGTCTCACCAGTAGTGTACGAGGGTTCCTTTTTCTCTGCATCCTTTCCAGTGTTTGTTATTACCTGTCCTGTTGATTATAGCTATTCTAACAGGTGTGAGATGGTATCTCCTTGTGGTTTTGATTTTCATTTCCCTAATAGGTAGTGATGTTGAGTATCTTTTCATACGTTTGTAGGCCATTTGTATGTCCTATAGGGAGAAGTGTCTGTTCAGGTCCTCTGCCCATTTTTTGATTGGATTGTTTGTTTTTTGTTGTTGTTATTGAGTTGTATAAGTTCTTTGTATATTTTGGATATTAGGCCCTTATTGGTGGCATCACTTGAAAATATATTTTCCCATTCAGATTGTTGTCTCTTTATCTTGTTGATAGTTTCTTTTGCTGAGCAGGAGCTTTTTAGTTTGATGTAGTACCATTCATTTATATTAGCTTTTACTTCCCTTGCTTTTGAGGTCAAATTCGTAAAATCCTCTTTAAGTCCAAGGTCCCTGAAGTTAGTTATAATGTTTTCTTCTATGCATGTTATTGTTTCAGGTCTTATATTCAGGTCCATAATCCATTTAGAATTAATTTCGGTATGTAGTGATAGACAACAGTGTAGTTTTATTGTTTTGCAGGTGCTTTCCACTTTCCCAGCACCATTTATTGAAGAGGCTTTCCTTTCTCCATTGTATATTTTTGGCTTTTTTGTCAAAAATTATTTGCCATATAAATATGGGTTTACTTCTGGACTCTCGATTCTGTTCCACTGGTCTGTGTATCTGTTTTGCTGCCAATACCATGCCATTTTGATTACTGTCGCTTTGTAGTATAATTTGAAGTCAGGCAGTGTGATGCCTCCAGCCTCCTAATTTTTTTCTCTGGATAGCTTTGGCAATTCAGGGTCTTCTGTGCTTCCATACAAATCTGATGATTCTTTGTTCTCTCTCTCCAAAAAATGCCAATGTGATTTTGATGGTGATTGCATTAAATCTGTATAATGCCTTATGTAATATGGTCATTTTAACTATGTCGATTCTTCCAATCCAAGAACATGGAATATCTTTCATTTCCCCATTGTACATTCTCGGCACTTTTGTCAAAAATTAATTGGTCATATAAGTATGGTTTTATTTCTGGGCTTCCTATTTCTGTTCCATGATCTATGTATTTATTTTTATGCCAATACCATATTGTAGTTTGAATATAGTTTGAAATTGGGAAGTGTGATAGAGAGCTTTGTTCTTCCTTTTCAAGACTTATTTGACTATTTATATATGGCATTGTTTTTTGATTTACTGGTTTGATCATGGCGGGTATTATATACTGAATTATGTTCTTTCCAAATTCATATGTTGAAGCCCTAACTACCAGTACCTTAGAACATGGCTGTATTTGAAGATAGGACTCTTAAAGAGATAATTAAGTTCAAATGAAGCCATAATGATGCGCCCTAATCCAATGTGACTCATGTCCTTATAATAAGAGAAAGAGACACCAGGGATCTGCACACACAGAAAAAAAGGCCATGTGAAGACATAGTGAGAAAGCAGCCATCTATAGATCAAAGAGACAGGCCTTGGGAGAAAGAAACCTGCCAACAACTTGATCTTGGACTTTTTCCTTTCAGAACTGTGAGAAAATAAATTTCTGTTGTTTAAGTCATCCAGTCTGTGGTATTTTGTTATGGCAACCTTAGTAAACTAATACAGCACAGAAGATTTCAATTCGCCTTTCCCTCTATGGTAGGTCTTACCACCCATGTTGAAGAACCTATGTAAGTTTTGTGCCAAGTACCACTGACTTTATTATAATTATAAAATCAGGCCTGGGACGAAGGTTATCCATGAATCAGTGAGCTCTCTGTAAGCCAGACCTGAGTCATAATTTCATTTATCAGCCAGCTTCCCTGTACCACATTCTACAAGGGGGCCATGATAACCCTTTGCAACTTTGAAGTATGATGTCGCTTTTAGATCCAGTGTCTAAAATCTAATGCATGGCTATTACCCAAGTGTGTATTCCTAAATCCATAAAAGGACAAATTGAGGAAATTACTAAATCTACTAAATTGCTAAATCACTAAACCTACTAAAATACTAAATCTACTAAGCCTACTATTCACTGAAGACAGTATTTGTTAAGCAGTGAAGTGGTTTTAGATTTCACATCACTTCCTTCTGTGTTCCGGAAACCCCATTTGCTTTCTTAATAACATCCTGGGTAGCTTTGATAACTTGGGGGTCTCAAAGTTAGAGCCACTCAGTTTCTATTTTCATTCTGACCTAGTAACAGCTAAAACTCCCATCTTATAATTAATTTAAATATGTCCAGATTCCTATCAATGTAGGCTGAGCATCTGTTTACAGTTTTTGACATTTGGAGAAGGCAATCTGTCCATCGCTCAATCCAGATGCCAGTATTTTGAATTGGGAGAGGTGTGTAGCCCATTTCTGAAACATTTCCTTTCCCTCTCTCTCTAGGTTCAACTTCTTTAAGATAGCAATGGTGTTCTGGGTAAGAAGGATGAAAATATTTTCCCTTCATTATTGATTGTTTTAGTCAATCTCTTGTTGGTCTGGCTTTAATTGTACTGATATTCTTAATCTTCTATTACTTAAAAAGAGTGAAATGTGAAATACACAATTATAATGTGACTTTGTGTATTTATCTTTTAGTTCTATCAGTTTTTTATTTTTGAAATTTAATTATCTCTTATTTAGGGTTGTTATGCTTTCTTGATGAATTGACTTCTTTATTATTGTGAAGTTGTCCTTTTATCTCTGTTATAATCATTATTTGAAGTCTAATTTTATTAATATTAATATTGCCTTTTAAATATTATTAGTAGTATTTGCATTATATGTATATAAGTTTACACATCATTTATACATAAATTTGGATCTTTTATTTACAGTATGAAATTTCTGTCATTTGCTTTGAGTTTTTATACTGTTTATTTTAAAATCAGTATGATTAGATTTAAATTTATCATCTTCCTGCGTGTTTTCTACTTGCCTCATTTTATTCTTTGTTATGTTTTTCTCTTGATATTTCTTGCTTTCTTTTGGATTGTTTGGGTATTTATTTTTTAATTATTTTTTATCTCCACCATTGTTATTGTCTACATATTTTTATGCTATTTTAGTGTTTTCTTAATGGTTTAGAATATGCCATTTAAGCTCAGCTAACTTTCAAATAATATTATATCACTAATATGACATATAGGAATTTTATATCACTATGTTTATTTTTCTTTCTGTGTATCCATTTTACTATTGTTGCATATAATTTACTTCCCTATATATTTATTATAAATACCAAAAACAAATTGTTACTATTCTGGCTCTAAACAGTCAATTATATTTCAATGACGTTTTTTAAATTGAGGAAATATTCTTTTATATGTACTCAATTTTTTAGCCTTTTTCATGTTCTTCTTCCACATATGTTCTACTTTTTCTTTAACTTTTCTTCCACCACTACAGGCCTACCTTATTTTTGCATAAACAAGCTTCAGTGTGTAATAGTAAATATTTATATAGCAAATTTTAAATGACTATATTTTCTTACTACTTTTGGTTGTTCATAAAAAACTACATAGTTTAATGCATAGTCTATGAATACCAAAAAGTCAAGTACTTTTTTCATAAATTATTCAAAATTTATAAGAAATACTGAACGTAAATTGAGAGCAGGGATGTGCTTGTTATTTTTCTTTGTGTCAGACACAATTATTTGCACATAAATGGTACTCAGTACATGTTTTTAGATATGATTTATTTGATTTGTAGACAGAGAAATGTAGCCAAGATGTGAAATTTGGTTTGCGTGTAAAGAAACAGTAGAGGGTTTTATATAAAATCTCTTAAACCAATGTCAAAGTGTTTAAGATGGTTGAAACATTTTATCCTTTACAATAACATGTTTTCTTACTTTTATATTTCAAAATTATTTTTACAGACATTATTCACACTGTCTTTGCAATAACCCTGTAAGGTAAGAAGGGCAGATCACAATATCCCGCTTCAGGGCAGGAAACAAGCCTTGAGGAGACATACAACTTAACTTGTTCATTGTCTAGTGACTAGTAAGGTACTGACCATGACTTGAAATGAGTGTTTCCTGATTTTAAGTCCAGAGCTTTTCCTCATGGGCACCTGAGGAAATTCTCAATGCTCTTCCAAGCCATAAAAAGTGGGTCATGCATTGACATAAGAGGGATATATCTCAGAGTTTGCTCTAAAGAAATGGATATAAACAAGCTCTTTATGTCACGGAAACTGTCCAAGGACAACCTTAACACTCTGTGGTATCAGAGTGTTGTCAGAGGTTGTTGGTCTCTTCTTCTTTGGTACTTTTTTCCTTATAGTTTTTGTATCTGAAATAAAAAGAAACAGTGATGGCAGAGGTCATTGTAGATATTGGATATGGTGGCAAATAGGTAACAATGCTATTTATTTGTACTTCATTAGACTGTTATAAATCACCCTCAGTATATTATCTTCTCCTAGCAATCTGTTGAAATGGTTTGCCAAATTAGTCTTATCACAGATAAGGGCATAGAAGCTGAGAAATCTAAGTAAATTGCACAGAGGCATGAAGCTATTTATTTACATTCAAGAATAGTATCACGATTTCTTCCCTTGAGGTCCTATTTCTGGAGAAAAAAAAAAAAAGCCATGGAAGTACCAGAAAAGAACCTGGAGTTAAAATTCCAGGAATTCTTGAGTAAAAATTCAGCTCTCAGCCTTCTTAAGATTTAGACTTCAAGCTGGTGCAACAGTACTTCTGGCAAATTCAAATGGTTAAGACGAGTCACTGGGCCATCCATAATTCAATGTGAGAAGGGATTACCAAAAGCATAAATACTGGGGAGTATGTTTCATTAGGAACTGTTTTTGGAAACTAGATGCCACACAACCAAATATGGAGAAAAGACTTAAGCAGACCCTTCTCAAAAAAGTGAACAAGAATAAGGATGATCAACAAGATCCAACAATAAAATGTTAGACATCGTTAGTTATCAGAGTAATACAATCTAAAATCAAATGAAATATTTTTACACCTATTAGAATGATTAAAACAGTACCAATCATTGGCCTGTTATGGAGCAACTGTAACATTCATATAGCTGCTGAGAACTTAAAATAGTACAAAAATGTTGAAAAATAATTTGGTACTATCTGAATAAATTTTTGTAAAGCCACCTAACTTATGGACTAGCAAATCTGATTTCAGATATTTGCCCTTGAGAAATAAACACTTTCAATGGAAATAAATGTTTTGGTTGAAAATCTTTTAGAAAAGATTTTATTCATAATAGTCAAAGCCTGGAAAAATTCAGTCTTCATCAAGTGAATGGATGCACAAACTCTGATGTACTCAGAACATATAAAAATACTAAGCCATTAAGAAAGAAAACTATACATAATACACACACAACAAAGTGGGTGAATCACAAAACAGTTTGTTGAGTAGAAGACACCAAACACAAAAGAAGCCATACTCTATGAGGTTCATATACATTTACATTTACGTGAGGTTTTAGAAGAAAAACATTAAGCAAAGGTGATAGGAATGATGTTAGTGATTTATAGGGAAGAGGGGAGATTGACAGTGTAGGGGTGCATGAAAACTTTCTGCGATATTTGGAACATTGATTATTTTTTTCTGTGTATTTCAAATCTTGACTAGGGTGAATTACATATAGTTTTTAGACCTAATAAAGCTGTTCACTTAAAAATCAGCCCATATTTAAAGTATTTTGTACTATTGCAAATACAGTTGATTTAAAATCCTAAGAAGAAGGGAACTTGCTCAATTTATTTAAACTTCCTCTTCTAAAATGTATAATAATCTCAAAAGAGCTATTATTAAATAAAATATGTAATGTGATTAGAATAGCACTTGGTATGTGTAAGATATATAATATTTATTACTTTTATCTTTATCTTCACATGTCTTTAATTTGCTGTAGTAAAAGAAAGAGAATAAAATTTTAAAAGCAGTAATAATAGATTAACTCTAGTTTCACATTTTTTCATACAGAGGATATTTTTGTTGTAAAGGTTCTAAATACGTATCTGTTATTACTCATTCATTTTATATATATCCAATGGATCCTCATTGGAGTTAGAATATGTCAAATAAGTTTTTGAAACAGCAAAGTAGGTAGATGAACAGAGGCAATCTCTTTCTAACAACCTGCAGAATGGAGTGCCATCACAAAGCATCAGTACCTGAGGACATTTTAAATATTTTGAAACTTGAGCTTGAGGGTTGGGATTAAAATCTGTATTATTTTAATAAGCTTTATAAGGATTAGTTTGGTCTTCTGAAGCTATAGTCGCTACTTTATTCTCAGTTTGCAAAAGTAATTTTTACATAAACTAAATTTGGACTATCTAGGCATAGATAGTAAATATGTGATATCTCTCCTAAAATAAAGGGATTGGATAAAACATAATAGTGAATTTTGAGGTCTTGCCTGTGTACTTACCCTCTGCATTCATAATAAAGTTATTATAGTTATGCTTCTGTGGGAAGGACAGGTGACATACATCCTGTTACCCTCACGAGGGATGGATTAGCAAGAACCCCTGAAAAACTGGAAGATACAGTCCTCTACAAAATGGATGGTCTCAGAGAAAACCCTTTCTGTCTATACAGATCCTGTTCTTTTTTGTAATTTTAGAAAACATTCTTGCATTTTTAGTTTTCCATCATGGTTTTAGAACTTTAGAATCTTTTTGCCAGTTTTAATGAAAATTTCTCTTTGGATTTTAATTTTTGTTAATGTTTAAATGTGTCCCCTCAAAATTTACATATCAACATCCTAACATCCAGTACCTTATAATGTGACTATATTTGGAGACACAACTTTAAGGAAGAAATTAAGGTAAAATGAAAGCATATAAGTGGGTCCTAATCCAATATGACTGATGTCATGCTAAGAAGAGATCAGTGCACAGACACACACAGAGGGAAGACTATGTAAAGATACGAGGAGAAGATAGCCATCTACAAACCAAGGAGAGAAGCTTTAGGAGGAATCGACACCTTGATCTTGGACTTCTAGCACCTAAAACTATGAGAAAATACATTTCTATTGTGTTAAACTACCTAGTTTGTGTTACTATGTTATAGCAGCCCTAACAAACTAATGCAATTATATTGTATAGAATATGTAGATCAATTTGAACAAGTTATTAACATTTTGGTAATATAATTTCTTATTATTGGGCGGGTCTTGATATTTCTGTATTAAGTTCTTTCTTGTAATTGTAAAATTGTAAAGTGTGAAAAAATTCCAGAAATTATTAAAAAATTTATATAAAATCCTAAGAGCCAATATACAAATTATATTGAATATTTGACTACTGAAAATTGATATTCACCCTACCATCAATTATATTGTGATTTTAAAACCATGTTGAAAATGGCAATTTCTTTATTCTTTCCAAGTTCATTACATGATTGCAGAAACTAATTTTTCGAAGGGAAAAAACAAATGAAAAACATCCTCTTTCTTACCTTCTTTCAATATCCTGTAAGGTGTCTGGGAGTGGAAGATTAAAAGTCTCTGGTAGGAAGTAGAGATAGATGGAAGCCACAATGGGTAAAGTGCCACACAGAATCTTTGGCAAGTGTTCAAAATACTGTTTGGTGAAAGCTATTGTAGAACCCAATATTGAGCCTATACCATCTTGTGACTCATCTGTAATGCCTTTCTTGACAACCTCAATACAAGGTTATCTTTCTCTCTTTGAATCCTATTAGTATTAAATATGTATGTTGTATCTTGTAAATAAAGTCAAGATTTAATAGTTATAATCAGTAAGTGTATTTGTTTTTCTACTTCAGTGATTCCCTTCTATACTTCTTTATTGATTCTCCTTGTGCTGAAAATGAAATCTACATGCCTTACTAAGATCATTCCTAGGATCATTACCTCAGCTAATAGTAGTTTTCTCCCCTTTATATGTTATATTCCGATCACACTGGCCTTCTGAGTTCCTAAATAACATTGTAGTTAGAGCTTTTTTTTTCTTTTTTTTTTTTTTTTGACTCACTTCAAATACTGGTTCTTGGATCACAATTTAAATATTTATTCACACACTCTTCATTCTTGGTCCTATAAAAAACACTGTTTATTTCTTTTAGGCCATGTATATGAAGATGGAATTTTATATTTATATTTTCTCATTTATTGTCACTGACTACTTATAAAATAGGTCTATAAAGGAAAGCCCTGTCTTTTGTGTTCATGGACTTCCTGTCAGGACCTAGATCTATATCTAGCTCATAGAAATTTCTGAAATCTTATTATTCTCTCTCTTTTTTTTATTCTCTTCCTTCTCTTGCTCTCCTCTCTTCCTCCCTTTATTCTTCTTCCTTTTTCCCCCTCATCTTCTTCTTGTGTTGAAATCTGTTTTAATTCACTAACTAGATGCCCTTTGAGAGTATATGCACTAACATATCATATTGTATATCCTGTATTGTGTGTCCTTTGCAAATGCTGATAAATCATTTTGGATCCTTGCTTTGCTCAGTGATTTTAACATGCTACCATCCTTGAATAGCTGTCATCTCAAAGGAAAATTATTCTTTCATCTATGAAAGTATACTTAATAGACTACCATGAGTTTTATACAAAGTCCCTTGAATATTTAGTATGTTTGCATTTAAAATTTTAAAAAAGATTTGATGGATCTCCAACAATAAAAAATGGTAGACTTTTTACATGTCGATTGAATTTGACATTAAGTCTGAAATCCCATAAAACTTTCATTGCTTTGGATTATGCTATATTGTGAAACTATTCTTTTTTTTTAGTGATCGATATGTTATAATGATCAGATATAATTTTCTAGTAATGATTCAGTTTAAATCATATTGCAGTTTAAATTCTGAGGAAAAAATACAAAAACAGTATTTAGTCTATGGGATTGTGTATTAACGGAAAAGCTTAGATATGTAGGACAAAGGCAGGGTGAGATTAAAAATATCTAGTGAATAAAATCACATCTTGGCAAGAAATCTTAGTAGGTTGTTGATGAATGTACTTGTGGAGGTGAGAGCGATTAAGTGGAAAATCTCTGGGGACAAGTAGTTGTGATTAGTTGTAAAAATATCAGAAATTTGAGAAAATATTGTAGACCAACTGTGGGTAATCAAAATATTTGGCAAGAGCTGTTTTATAAATCACCATGGCAATTAGTTGAAGTTCCTTTGGGTAGAGACTTCATTTAGACTAATTTAAATCTCTAGTAAATTCCAGGAAACTCTCAATTGAGGTCTGAGTAGGGAGAGCTCAGTGACTTACCTGATCCCTGTTGGTATGTGTTCATGATTGTAGATTACACTTATGCTGAGGAATATTGCAACTGATCCTTTTCCCAACATAGCAATTCCAAGGTGTACAAAAGGTAAATCTATGAGGGTAAGTGAAAGTCATTAATGTGCCTAGGTCAACATGATGAAGCATGTAAAACATCTAACACGAATAACGTGTCTACCTTAAATTATTTGTAATGAGCCCCCTTTTAATGAGTATTAATAAGAATTTTTTAAGTTGAGTTTTAGTAGGACTTTATGTCAGTGTTCAATCAGTATAGCCATTTTGTGTAGCCCAGAATGAGAAAAATGAAGATGATTAGATCAACAATATATGTGGGGAAGGAAATATGTGATTTAGAAATAGATGTTAGTGTCATTGGTATTTGCAAGGAGAATGTATGACCAGGTGAGCAGTGTCTATACCTATTGATAATATCTTTATGTTCTCAAACCATTGAGAAGGTTAGGTTAGATCCAAATAAAAACATTGACTGTAGGTTTTCTGGAATATGACAAAATGTAATGGGGACTCCTATAAACTCAGAGATAGTCTCTTTGAATAAATCCTTGTGTTACAGCCAAAGTATTTAAATATTTTCTCTCAATAGCCTGAAACCCCGGTTCCTATTTATCTCAGTTAAAATTCAAGTACTTACCATACTCTTTAAACTCCAAAGGACACACCAATCTCCCTTACACCAGGTATATAATTCAACTTTTTGTTTATCAAAAAAAAAAAATTAAAGAAATACTTTCTGTCATTATTATTCTTAATTTTCAATACTAACTCTTCCATTGTGCTCTTAATTTTACTATCTTGAATTATTAAAGACTTTGATATTGTTTACTATGTCTCTTTGTCTCAATTGGTAAATTTCTCACTATTTAGAAAAAAATATATATAAAATTTTCTATTTTTTAAAAGACAAGCAGTCACACACACATCTTGAACTTGGATTGTGACTTTAATTTTTAAAATAATTTTTGTTGACATTTTCTAGTACTATCAGGAAAACAAATATATACTCTATATTATTTGTGAACTTAAATACCTATTTTACTGCTGCTCGCAACTGTTGCTGGAGTCCTTTATTGTGCTTCACACAGATCAACTTGACTGGGACAATTCCAATTTACACCTTTTGAACTTGCATAATTATTAACTGCATTTCCCTTTCCCTTTCAAGTGTGTTACAGTAGGGATGATAAATTATATAGTCACTCTAACCACAAGCGTTTTGAATTCAGTATACCCCGTATTGAAATCACCATCCATTCTCTTAGCCTTTTCCCTTGTCTTTTCGTTTTAGTGAATAAAATCAACATCTACCATCAATTAAGTGAGAAAACTAGGGTTCATGCTTGACTGGTCCTCACATTCTCTCATACAGCCAACCATTCCATATCTTTTCCATCTGGTATTTCTTTTATATTACTGGTAGGAAAAACAAGACTACTGCATATATTCCCAAAGAATCAGAAAAAAAATCTTTTAGCATTGGCCAATTACATTTAATTATGTTCTTATGCAGTTTCACAAAGTAAATTCCTCCATAGCAGACATATCTCATTCATCATTTTTATCAGGAGCCTAGCCCTACCAAAAAATCTGTGATGTTGTGAATAATGGATAAATATTTCTTGAAGGAAAATAAATATAAGATTTATGTTTAAATATATGATAGATATATTAATTAAATTAATGTTTATTATATAATGTATCTATTCAGATATATAATTTAATTATATTTTATAATACACCATCTTATATAAAGAAATCAATTGTATTTTATATCATCTATATTATATAATCTAATTTATTTTATATTTTAATCTATATTACATAATATAGTTGATATATTATCAGATAATATTTATATAGAGTACTTAAATTAAACAGAAGTATGTGTTTAACTACTGCTTTATTAAAGTTTGATGTTAAAATACCTAGATCATGGCACCATGTTGCTGTGAAGTTATCGTTCACACATGGGTTTGACCAGAACATAAAAACCGGTATTTTAGATAGCATTATTACCATCCTCCAGCTTTTTTTCTGAAAAGTGTCATTCTCACCTTGAGGCATGAATATATTGATTAAAATACAACACCCGCCTAAGAAAAGGACACAAGCTGTTGAAATCCGGCATTTAAGGAACTTAAGTGCAAAATAAAAAGGAAATTTGGATGGGAAGTCCACAGCTCCAAGGAGAGCCTGTGACAAGAATATATTACTTCCTAAATTTTGTAAATCCAACAGTCCATAAAAATAGAATACTGCACAAAATCTGTAAAAGAGAATAAAGAATGAACAGACATTTAAAAAATATCTTATTTTTCTATATTTTGAATATATTTTTTCATAGTGTATACAACATACTTATGAAAATTATAAATACTATCAAAGTCAAAGATACAGTAATATTATACCCCTCTTCCACAATAGGACAAAGACCAAATGAAGGAAGATAGACAGAAATACTTGTGCCAAACACTCTGATCATTATTGAGGATGGAAATTATCACTGGGATTTTCACTCCCAAGAGGTGTATTGAATGTTACTCACTAAATATGGGGAAATAGAAGCTTAAGTCCTTTTTCGCTTGGTGACCGCTGACTTGCTCAACATGGTTCTGTATCTTATATGTACACATGTTGTAAATCTTTGAAGAGATACCAATTTACTTATTTAAATATTAGTGGCTTTTATTGTAGCTCTGTTCCTGCATTTTTCAAATAATCTTCTTAGTATTTTCTTCAAGATTAAATGATTTATATCATAAGGACTGTAAGTAATGTAAGTGTTGAATAAACATTAGTAAGAATTTAAAATCATTATAATGAGAAAAGAAAATCTTGTTATTTCTGTCTGTGAAGATTGTTTTTTAAAAATGTTCTTACAGTTGGAAAAATATTACATGAAGGAAAACTTTAACAGTATAGATGGATAAATATTGATCTGTACTGCGGAAAACAATAATTATGGAACACATTAAGGTAGAGCTGAGGCATCTAAAAATAAGGCCACACAAATGTCTTATTTATATTCTCTGATGACAGTGTAATTAAGACAGACAGAGGTCAATTATAAAAATATAACAAGATAAATTTTATTTTTGGAAATCAAAAAACATTTTCAACCCATATGTCAATAAAGAAATAATAATATAAATTACTAATTATTTTGAACTAAACAATAAAACACCACATAATATGTTTTACTAATAATATAAAATGTGGACAAAAGAGTTCTATTCTTAGAATAAAAGACATTAAACTAATAATTTCAATATCTTTCACAGGAAGTAATAAGCACTAAGTGAAGAAAGAAAAAAAATGTAGCAAACAGTAGTAATAATTGAATCAGAAATATAACATAAAATAGAAGAATGATAGTTGCATATCATGAGCTTTACTGGGTTAATAACAATTGTTTCTCAGGATTAAGAAAATTAAATTTTAACTTGAAGAACTTGTAAGTATTTAAAATCAGTATGTTAAAATGATATCAATGAAAATACATACATTTTGACTGCAATAAAATAATAATCATAATGATAATTGAATATTCGGTATGTTGATACCACATAAGACTACAGAGGTTAAGCTTCTCTCTTAAAGGGAGGAGTAGAAACATAATTTATTTAGAGATTTTTTTGTATGGGAGATTTTTATTTTCTTCTCAATGTATGCATTTATCCAATCATTTTTTATATCAATATGGACACACAGATAATTATTTATTTGGGGATGTTATAACCCAATGCTACATTATTTATTTTGTTGCTCAAATTATCCCAGCTGTGGCCATTAGACTCATTCAGTTGGTTCCTGGGTCATTGATATGAGGTATCCCAATCACCGTATGAGTGATTTAAAAAACTGTTTTTAGTGTTTCGTTTTACTGATACTGCAAGTTGCTACAGGCTCTCATTTTTCTGTGCTCCAGCCTTAGAATCAGCCATTTCTCTAAGTGGCCCTGTTTTATTTATTTATTTTTAATTTAATAGAGAATGATGTTAGAAACCTCTACCCCCGTGAGAAACAACTTTACTAATGGGAGTATAGTGCTTGTGTGTATTTCCTTCTGTCCTTAGTCTTACCATTTCCATTCACTTCTAAAATTACTTAGGTTAACATCCTTTTATTTCCATCCCCTTCAGGAAGTTATGTCAGAGCTATAATACAGTTTGATTTTTTAACACAGTCTGCAGTCTAGCCTAAGTTCCCCCAATCTCCTAATAGACTTCTTAAAAGTTTGTTCAAATTATGTATGTACTGTTAAATTATAAAAAGCAGTTTTATTTATTTTTTTAAATATTATGATGAATTTATTAATAGAAATATTTAGAAAATTTAATAAGTTTTAATTAGCATTATAATTCTAGCTCAATTACTTTGCCATTACTATTGCTTAATTCTTTTTTTTTAAGTTTATTGGGGTAACATTGGTTAATATAACTATATAATTTTCAGGTGTACATTATAATTTGACATCTATATATTCTATTGTGTGATTACCACCCAGAGTCCAGTTTCCTTCAGCTATCATATATTTGATTCCCTTTACCCACTTCACCTTCCCCTAAACCCCTATATTTGACTCCCATTACCCTGTATAGCTCTTCCCTCTCCCCCACCCCCTACCCTTTGGTAACCACAAGTCCATTGTCCATGTCCCTGAGTCTCTGTTTGTTTGTCCTGTTCATTTGTTGCTTTTAGGTTTATATCCCACATATAGGTGATATCATGCGATTTTCAACTTTTTTCAGTCTGGCTTATTTCGCTCAGCATAATTATCTCCAGATCCATCCATGTTGTTGCAAATGGCAGTATTTCATTTCTTCTTATGGCTGAGTAATATTCCATTGTATATATGTACCACAGCTTCTTTAGCCAATCATCTATCGTAGGACTCTTCGGTTGCTTCCATGTCCTGGCTGCTGTGAATAATGCTGCTATGACTATCGGTGTGCAACTATCTTTTCAGGTATGGATTTTCAAGTCTTTTGAGTAGACACCCAGTAGAGGGATTGCTGGATAATATGGTAGATCAATTCTTAGCTTTTTGAGGAACCTCCATACTGTTTTCCATAGTGGCTGTACCAATTTGCAGTCCTACCAGCAGTGTACGAGGGTTCCTTTTTCTCCACATCCTCTCCAGTGTTTGTTATTACCTGTCCTGTTGATTATAGCTATTCTAACAGGTGTGAGATGGTATCTCCTTGTGGTTTTGATTTTCATTTCCCTAATAGGTAGTGATGTTGAGTATCTTTTCATACGTTTGTAGGTCATTTGTATGTCCTGTAGGGAGAAGTGTCTGTTCAGATCCTCTGCCCATTTTTTGATTGGATCGTTTGTTTTTTTGTTGTTATTGAGTTGTATAAGTTCTTTGTATATTTTGAATTTTAAGCCCTTATCAGAGGTGTTGCTTGCAAATATATTTTCCCATTCAGATGGTTGTCAAAGAGCACTTTTAAAAAACACATAATGTCATGTATCTAATACTGCAGAACAATTTCATGGTCCTAAAATAAAAATCTAGCTATTTACCTAGTTAATCCTCCCTTTCTTCAAACTCCTGACAACCACTGATCTATTTTACATCTCTCTAGCCCTGCCAAGCTTTGTTTTTAATTATGTTGTTTGCCAAATAATGTATTTGTTTGCTTTATTATCATTTTTCTTTCTAGGAAGCATATTTAATATCAGCAGGGGCTTTATCTATGTTTTGTACTGCTGGATATACGGTGTCTAGAAGAATAGTGGACAAATAATGGTTATATAAATATTTGTTGAAGATTATAAATTTAAACTATACAGTATACTCATACAACTAAATAACAACAAGAAAACAAACAATCCAATTAAAAAATGAGCAAAGGACCTGAACAGACTCTTCTCCCAAGAAGATATACAAATGGCTAACAGACATATAAAAGGATGCTCAACTTTAATAGCTATTAGGGATATGCAAATCAAAACCACAATGAGATACCATCTCACACCTGTTAGAATAGCTATAATCAACAGCACAAGTAATAACAAGTGTTGGAGAGGATGTGGAAAAAAAGGAACACTCATACACTGCTGGTGGGACTGCAAATTGGCAGAACCACTAAGGAAAACAGTATTGAGATTTCTCAAAAAACTAAGAACTGATCTATCATATGATCCAGGAATCCTTCTACTGGATATTTAGCCTCAAAAAATTGAAAACAGTTATCCAAAAAGATATTTGCACACCGATGTTCATAGCAGCCTTATTTACGGTGGCCAGGACATGGAAGCAACCAAAGTGTCCTACAATAGATGATTGGATATAGAAGCTGTGATATATATATATATATATATATATATATATATATATATATATATATATATATCTACACACACACACACACACACACACTAAGCTCTAGGAAGATATGAAATACTGCCATTTGCAGCAACATAGATGGACCTCGAGATAATCATGCTAAGCAAAATAAGCCAGACAGAAAGAGTTGAAAACCACATGATATTACTTATAGGTGAGATATGAATCTAAAAGCAACAAATAAATATAACAAACAAACAGAGATTCATGGGCATAAACAGTGGACTAGGGGTTACCAGAGGGAAGGAGGGGGGGAAGAGGTAAATGTGGTAAAAGGGATCAATTATGTGGTTACAAAAAGAAATCTAACTATGGGCGCTGAACACACAATGCAATATATATATGACTTACTGTTCATTGTACACTTGAAACTTATTGGGTTTTGTTAATCAATGTCACCATAATAAATTAAAAAATAATTATTAAAAATAAAATAAAAAAGAATCCAGGAAAAAAACTATACAGGAAGATTTTGAAGTATAATCATGATTTTATAATTAAAGAAGGGAAACAATGTTCCCAGTATCACATACTTAGTGAGTATTGTAGAAAGATGTTGAGCATAGTCCTCTCATTTAAAACATGATACTATTGTCCACCATGGAAGGGAATACTGATCCCTAATGCAAATGGAGTTGATCTTCTATCCTGAATTGTGCTATTAACTACTCTTATTCCATTAGAATCTTAAAATCAGTTTTCTTTAAAGCACAGGGTTTCTGCTATTTCATTTCCCCACAAATCTCTACAAAACACATATACTTTCAAACACTAGGCCTAGATTTTATTTTATTTTTTATGTTTTAAATTATATATATTTCTGCTTTACCTCCTTAATGAAACTTTAAGTTTGTTGAACTGGCTTGCCCTACGTGTAATAGGCGTGGTTCTGGTTGCTATCTAAAAGTTACAGAATAAAGAGAGGACCAACCTTGTGAAACACAGGAGAAAGGCTTTCTTGCACATGACAGGACTTGTCATGACCTTCATTTTCTTGGAACTACTTTTGAGAAAAATGAGTTCTTCTTTTGTTGCAGATTGCAAAACCTTCAAAGTGAAAAAAGATAGAAGCAAACATTTTGAAAAACATCAAGAGAAGGAAAAAAAATCATGACAAACATTCATAAACTTATTGTTTCCCCAGAATTATTTAATATTCTTTTCCACATCATTTTATAATCCTGCTCAAGGACAAAATAAGTATAATTTCTTTGCTAAAGAATGTATTCTTACACTTGAAAATGTGTATTGCTCTTTTATGCGTTGTAAAGTATTTTGAATTTTTCATCTCAATTGGATTATGTGCAAATTCTGGGTGAAAGTTAGTCAATTATTAATGTCATTCCCACTTTACAGGGAAGGGCGAAGTAAGGCTAAATGAGGTTAAATAACAAAGCAAAGATGCATAATATACAACACAAAACTTAAATTTCTCAAAAGAAATTATTCATATGGATTCTTATGAATACTTTATTATATCACTATGTTTTATATTGTTTCATGCATATGTCAGTTTTTGAGCAGAATTACTCAGAGTTTTCCACCTGGTACTTGGCAAGTGTTTTTACTTCAGGGCTATTTCTTTATGAATTGGGACTACTTCCAAGTCTTAGCTCATTGATGTAACTGTACTTTATTTTTTCCCAAATATCTAGAAAGTACCATATACATCAGTACTAAGAGAGGAGAAGGAAGAAAACTGTCATCTTCAGTATTTTACTTTTTGAGCTGCAATAACTTTATGTGATGGAATCAAGCCCAGTTGTGAAAGAAACAACATAATCCTTATTATGGAGATTGCCTATAGCTCACACAATTGAGTCACACTGTACATTTAATGTATTCATTACACATTAAAGTGAAATATAGGCTATTACTATTTGGAATCATATTTTTCAATCATCACAGACTGTTAGCCTTGTAATCACAGTTATTCAGTCATCAATCCATGGTGAAAATGCTTACCAGATTTTTTCCTTGAGTAGAGATTACTCTTAGTATCTTTGCCAGTCAGTAATATAAGCTGGGTTTTTCTAATTTGTCTTCTTAAATCAAAACCATGGAACAAAAAGACATTCAAGAAGACAGACCCTATGAAATCTAACAGGAAATTATGAGAGATATTGGGGTTAATATGTTATGTAATTTCTAAGGGAGCTTTCCTGAACTGGTGAATAACTTCCATAAGTTCATCTTTCATAAATCTACATAGTGTGATCTTGTCACATACAATATCCTATCAGCCAAGCTATCTCCAACAGTGGCACTTTTTTTTTTTTCATTCTCTTCTGATAGGATTAATTGCATGGCCAAAAAGCTCAACCTCATCTTCTATATTTTCATTTATTTTTAGTTACTATGAATTTTCGTTTTTGTTTTTGTTTTTGCTTTCATTGTGATGGTGCATTTTATATATACTGAATTTTCCTTGATCAAGAAGAAACTTCAGGATATTACTATTTTTTTTCTTACCTCATCATGCAGATTTTCTTCATTTTTCTTCCATTTATATGGGTTACTTTCTTCAGTTCTTTGAGTGCTTTATCCAACTTGCCAGATATAATCAGCCAATGGGCAGACTCGGATAACCACCTTTACGAAGTGAGGCAGAAACATTGGAAGGAGATAGGAAATTAACCCAAAACAAAATAAGAATTTGTAGAGACCTTATTCCCATCCAGTTGTGGCAGGACTCCCCTGGAACATGATGGCCTTTCCAACTTGGAAGAAACTCAGGTCATTTTTCTTCTTCAACATTTAACTTATTGATATCTATTTTTTTAATTTTATTTTTGATATATTTATATTATTTTTAATTTTACAAAATAGCATTTCTGATTTCTAGACTTTTTGATTTTTAAAAGGGGGAAAAAGACATCAGTAATACCAAATAAGCTATTGTCCCCATTTCAGAAGCTACTGCCAGCTTCATATGGTAAAGATCCCCATATCTCAACCCTAATGAAATTCCATTATGTCTTTTGCAAACTTCAATTTCTCTATATCATGGTCATTACTCAATTCATGTTTTTCTTTTTTTCTCTAATAGACATACTCCTTTAATTATTTCTTTAATAATGACAGTAATACGTGTGTGTCAACCCAAGCGAAATTCTCTTTTAAATTGCTTAACATTAATTAACTTAACATTTAATTTAATATATTCCTTAAACATTTAAAATTTATTCATCAAGTTCTTTTCTGCATTTTTTTCTCATTTTTAATATGGAGATGCAGAGTGTGACTAGCACTCCATATTTATTAAGAGTTTTGGTGCCCAACCTTTACAAAAAAACAAAACAAAAAAGTTTACATACCATAGGGGCAGGAAAAAAACAAAATAAGGCACAGAAATGGACAACTGTAGCATGTGCCAATCTCGGAAGACATAAGCCACCCCAGCCAGTAACAACTGTCCCATGCTTATAACCAGAGACCTCGCTGTTAAGATTATGGGTAGGGCATTGGCTGGCAGCCATTCTATAACTTAAAGGAAACATATCAACAGCTAATCATATAAATAGTGTGCTGAAAACTTGACAAAATTAAGTGAAAGAAGACAAGAACTAAGTCACACTTACGGAGTATAAGAGTGGTGGTGTACATCGTTCTCATTGACATTGGCATAAGGAGTTGAATGAAACAGTAAATTGGGAAAGTTGGGGCAAAAATTGAACAAATGCCCGGTAGTGCAAAGGACAGGGGAAAAGTGAATAATACAGGTTTCCAGCCAAATCTAGGAGAAAATCAGAGGGGGAAAAAAAGTATTTGCCATTGTACAATTGTATGAATTATTCTGAGAACTTCCAACTTGGGAGATGTCCTCTCTTTTCTGTTCTGCTGTTCTGAACTTTCTCACAACAATTATCTCATTATATGGAAAAATTCTAATAAATAGATACCTCCCCCAAAAGAGTGTTAGTTTTATATGGTCAGAATAGTTTTTACACATCATAGAAATATCAATATCTAGTTATGTCTGGAAAATAACAGCTTTGACTGATGATTCATTTGACTGACTTCTCAAACCAATCTTGATTTTTCTCCAATTAAAATCTCTCCAACTTTGTTCCTGGATTCTGTATAACTTTATCAGACCATCATAATCCCTCTGTCACCACCCTCCATAATCAAGCTTTCCTCTTTCTTTCATTTATAAGACATTTTTTAAATAAACATGTTTTATTGGTTTTGCTTATACCATCAGTACAAACACTACTAATTATCATTTCCCTAAAATAGGAAATCCACCTAAAACATACTGGTGCTTTTCAAAAGATAGCATTTGAAAAGAGTGATAGCAGCAGGTGTTTGATATCTTTATCTTTTAAAAATCTTCAGGCTGCAGAAAAACGTGACCAAGATTGTTATGATTATCCATTATAGATTTTCATCAGTACATGTAGCAATTTTGGCTACAGTAGAGCAAGACTCAAGGAGGAATGACAGACAATGTAAGTCATAAGAAATGATGCATAGTACTAATCCTTACAAAGTCATTGTCGAAGAAACCGGTATGTGTTCAAAAGTTATTGAAATGCTTCACGTTAAGTACAGAGTAGCCATCGAGATTACATCCCATACTTGTTGCATATTTTTCAGAAATTGCCAGTCAAAGCCTAATTTTGCATCTTAGCTTTGTCTTCTACAATATTAGCTGTTAAGAAGACATTTACATGTATTTTTAACCATAGTCATTTGGTCAGAGCATGAATAGTGCTATGTCAAAGTCGGTAGCCAGCCTAACATGTGTGGTTAAGGGCCCGTGCATAATTGGATATACATCTAAACGTTCAGTGCTCCAATTTAACTGGAAAAACTGTGAAATGCAGTTCTGGCAAACCACCCTCCTCTTTCCATTTTCCCTTCAAGGGAAATATTTTTGTCAATTACCATTGGTTAATGCTAGGGCTGATTTGTAGATCTCAATTGTTCATTTCTTCTCTTAGGTGGAATCTTCCAAGGCATTTACAACATGTCATAGTCTTCCCATTTAAAAAATGTTTGACTAACTAGTTAATCTGTTTACAGTGTGTTATTCTACATTTCTCTGCTAGTGTCCTTTTCTTACTCTTGAAGATTTTCCTAAATACCTTTATTGTGCCTCAAAAATATCGATAATTCAATTATGCTTTGCTGTATAAAGAATACTATCCAAATTCCTTAAACTGAAATTTAAATCCTTATGATTTTATATGAAATTTTACTTATGTACCTTATCCAACTGATTATTTTTCCACTTTACTTTTAGTGAGTCTATCTGAAAACATTCACTGTTATTTTTACCAGTACATCATGAATTTTACCTCAAATTATTAGCCAATATATAAGCCACAAAGTAACTCTGATATCCCTTGAGATATTGTAGCAGATGATATTGGTGCCTTGCCAATGACCTTATTACTCAGTGTTCTCATACCTTTGAATGGCTTCTAAGGCCACACACCTGTATACACCTCCAGAAAGCTTTCTCTGACCGATGTAATGAAGTTATGCACGGGGAAGATAGTAAGTGCCAGGGGGAGCCATCCACCATCTTCTTTACAGAGGTGGTACTACTCTGAGGCACGTTAACACATTCTCCCAGGAGACCACAGAGGGACTGATCCTCAGGTTCCCATATGGAAATTCCTTTTCTTCTTGCTTTTAGAAGGAAAGACACATGTGGGAGGATTCTCCACAGCATTTCTACACATCTTATGTCTACATGCTTTTATTCAGAATTATCAATTCAAAAAGATTTAGAATATGGAGATTGTCTTTTTAACTGGGGAAAAGGGCAGATTTGTTTCCTGACCAGGATAATATAGTACTTCTCCTTAAGACTAGCCACTTTAACAGAATGAAAGTTACTATATTTTGAGTTCTTCAGCTGTGATAAATATGCACAGTGTATGCAGCATCTACATGTGCGACTCCTTATTCCCTCTGGGAGTTGGGAAAGCCAAAACCAATGTGCACATGAAGCTCATTCTTCATGACAGGCATGAGACATGAGGCTTCTTTCTTCTGCCAGCACCTGTAAAATGGTCTCAGTCTACCCTGTTGGCTTCCAAGTAATATCTCAGACCCTCACGCTTCTTGTCAACCTCCCTTTTTGCAACATTGGTTTCTGAAAAATAGAGTAGTATCTTGAATATTTAAAGCAATAGAGTAAAAATGCAGCTCTCAACCAAACATAGCACTTGACAACTTTATCCTTATCTGCCCATTCTTCACAATTTGAAAATTTATAAAGTTACATAATTAGTAAAGAACCAAGAGATATTTGAACCCAGACAGTCTTATTCCATTATTGAAGCTCTTAAACACTTCAGCTGTGAGAGACAAATCAGAATAATCCTCATTATGTTAGATAAGTAAATTCAGGCTTATATATACTTAGCATCTGGCTCCATCTGACACCAAGAAGAAGGAAGGACTTTTCATACCTTTAGTGGATCCTTGGTACAGTTCGTATGCAGAGGCTGTTGCTCAAACAGCTCTTGATACAGCAGAGAGTAGCAACTTCCTCACATTCCAGGCTGTGATAGCATTCTCTTGAGCTTCCAAACCTGTTTTGAGCTTTGGATAATTTACATAATCTTAAGTGCGTTTAACTTCTCATACACTGTAAACATTAATTCAATAGCAAACAGAATATTAAAATTCGAAGGCCAAGTGAACACATGACATTGCATTTCCTACAAATTCAAAAGCTAATATGTTCTAATGGTGGAGTGGTGAGAATCTAGTTGTAACATTTAAGTATAGAAAGTAAGCACATGACCAGAATAAAAACACCAGTTTTACTTCAACTGTATCTTTATTTGGCATAGCTTTAAAGTGTGTGGGTAATGCATATGCTGCTGCCACTGACTATACAGAGAAAAAGAAAATATCAAAGACTCTAAAGAACTAAAGGAAAGTGTGAGAATAATACTTCATCGAGCAAAGAATGATAATAAAGAGATGGAAATTGTAAAAAAATAAATTTAAACATAGAAAAAAAAACTGAAGAAAAATGAACACAATGTAAGAGAAATGTGGGCCATTACTAAGCATACCAACATAGACCTAATGGGGATACTGCAAAAAGAAGAGAAAGGAATAGACAGAAAAAAATATTCAGAACAACAGACTCCTGGCTCTGGAAGTGAAAGAAGATTGTGCTTCTGGGCCACACGGAACACTTCCCTACACAAGACTAACTTTTTCATGTACAGGGGAGGTAAAAGTTTTGCCTAACACATATAGACAAACAGACAGGCAGCAGGAGGAGACAAAGAGATTTGTTCCAAATCAAAGATCAAGGCAAATCCCCACAAAAAGACCTTAAGTAAATGAAGGTAAGCAACCTACCTAATAAAGAGTTCAAAGTAATGGTCATATGATTGCTCACTGAGCTTAGGAGAAGAATGTATGAAAGAGTGAGAACTTCAACAAGGAGATAGAAATATAAGAAAGTACCAAACAGAAGTTATAACTGAACTGAAAAAATATACTAAAGAGGTTCAAGTGCAGAATTCATGAAATAGAAGCACAAATCCACAAGCTGGAAGGCAAAGTAATGGAAAACACCCAGGCAGAGCACCAAAATGAAAAAAAAAAGAAAACATTTTTTTTTTAAGTAAGAATACCTTAAGGACCATTAAGACAAAGTAGAATAACGCTCGCAATAAAAGGTCCCAGAAAGAGAAGAGAGGAAGAAAGGGCTGGAAAAACTATTTGTAGAAATAATGTGTGAAAATTTTCCTAATCTGGAGAAGGAAACAAACATCCCGGTCCAGGAAGCCCAAAGAATTCCAAGAAAGATGAACCCTAAGAGAAACACATGAAGACACATTAATCAAAATGTTAAAATTTGAGAATGAAGAGAGAATCTTAAAAGCAGGGTAAAAACAATTTAATATATACAAGAGTAACCCTATCAGAATATCAGCAGATTTTTCAGCAGAAATTTTTACAGGCCAGAAGGGAGTGGCATGACATATTAAAGTGCTGAAAGGAAAAAAAAAATTCCAACTAAGAATTCTTTAGCCCACATGATTATGATTCAGAATTAGAGAGACAGAGAGTTTTTCAGGTAAGCAAAAGTGAAAAGAGATCATCACTACGAAACTGGCCTTATGAGAAATGTTAAAAAGACTTCTCTAAGCTATAAAGAAAGATACTAATTAATAATAAGAAAACTTATGAAAGTAAAAATCGCACTGGAAAATGTAAGCAAATGATGAAGATGATGAATTAATCAGCTATAAAGTGAGTATGAAGGTAAAAGAGCAACAGCAGTAAATTAACTAAAATTACAATAATTAGATAAGGGATACATGGAATAAAGATATGTTAAAAGTGTCATCGAAAATATAAAATGTGAGGAGGGAAGGAAATATAAAACTTTGGAAATTTAATTTAATTTAATTTTATTTTATTTAATTAAAATTTTTCAGTCATAGTTGTCATACAATATTATATTAGTTTCTGTTGTGCAGCATTGTGATTAGACATTTACTTACCTTAACAAGTTTTAAATGCTTAGTGAATATAAGATCTCATAAACCTTCTTGTGAATTGTCATAATATGGGTGGTGTGTAGCTAATAAGTGATAAACCCAGTCATGTATTTTTTTCCCAGTCCTCTGGTTCCTCTTCTTCACATTATGCTAGGGAAGCTCTGGCATCTCAACCTAAATGAATTAAATTGCACCTAAGTTGGTTAATCAAAAAGCAGAAGAGCCGACTTATGAAATCTAGATTCTCTATTAAGTGCAAATATTGTGTTGAATTTGATCCAATTGTGTGTTATATTTTGTCCTCATTGGTTTTTCACCCTTAGAATCCACCCACACATATTTTTCTGGTTTCTGTGGATATGTATTAGCAAAGTCTTGCAATTCTCTTGGAGAATAAGCTATTTCCTATTGGGTTGTAGTGTGTACTTATACTCTGGAAGCAGACTGAATTTCAGTTTTGGCTGTGGGTCTAGTGGGGAAAGAAATGCCTTTGGTTTGTCTTGAGAATATTCATTTCTCTTTTATGGTAGGCACCATAGTAATGTTTTCACAGTGTTTTCAAACAATTGAAGGCTAGTGTCCTCAGAAGCCAAGTGCAAGTTTCCACTGGCAAAGAGGCTAAGAGTGACCGGAAAGTTTGAGAGCATCAGTTTCATATGGGTCCTACAGCTGTCCTCATTTCAAGATTCAGATCCATTCTTCTCTCAGTCAGTGCTCTTATTGTATGTGGGAACCTTGGTGAGACTATCAGTTCAACTGCAATGCATTCAACAACCTACATAATTAAATTTCATGTTTTTTTCCCCATAATATCAACTCTGTGGCTATAGGCAATAAAAGATTTTTGTTTTAGGGTTCTCATGGAGGATTTCAGGTTTAAAGACTGACTTGTGCCAAGAGTTAATGGGCTTTGTGCTTGCTTTCATGTACTATGAGAATAGTGGAGTATATTCATCAGTATCCATTGCACACTGGAGTTTTTGTAATCATTCTTATTGCCATTACAATCAATTTAAGCAGCTACTATGACTCCTAGGACATTTGCTTCAGTTGACACTATCACAATCAACAAAGGTGATAGGCTAATTAGATACCACCACATGCCATAAATAACCAGTATTCCATTCACCATTGGCAATGAGCTGGGCCAAAGAACTTGGTGAAACCATCTCTATCCCAATGTTTTCAGGAATTTCTTGTGGGAACATTCATTTATTGTACCAATTCTCTCTCAGTCAGGGTCCAGTCAGGTTATACAAACTACACAGTAATTTGAACAAGGAAGCTAAGATATAAAAAATTATTAACTATCTATAGGGATTTATATATTAAGAGTAAGTAAAATGAAACTCTAAAGCATATTATAGGGCTCAGGAGAGTTCTGAAAGAAGGAATGAGTTAAAGTAGGGGCATTTCCCTAAGTTGGAATACAGACCTTATTGAAGAGAATATGTTTTCAACCCACTGGATGGCAAAGTTCACTGGAAGTTTTCTAGGCTACTGCTGGTCTAAAGTTGGTGGATCAAAGCTGATAGGATGCAACTCTTGAACCTGAATTGGCAGGCAAGAAGCTTTTTCACTGGCTGGCAAGAGACCCTTGCCTTGTGTGGTTAGACTTTACAGCAAGCCAGATGAGACACCTACAGATTCACCAGGAAGCCGACTGTAATTTATGTTGCTCAACTCACCAAGAAGACAATTGAACATGCAGAACTCATTAAAAAGTTGTCTGTGGGTATGCTACTGAATTCCCAAGAAACTGACAATGTTGACCATGGAGCTTATAAGAAGTCCACTAATGGAGTGTGTCACTGAAATAATTTCCAAGAATCCCCCTGGGTTGGCAGTGACTTCCTGGTAGAACACCATAGGATACGCAGAGAAGCATTTTACTCAACACAGAGAAGCCAGATGCAGAAACTATGATACTTCCTGCCAAGCTACCTGTGTAAATGCTGCCAAAACTCACTGAGAGTGAACTTCGCTGGATGTTGCATAAGCCATTCCAGTGCTGAAGGTATATGAAGAAAGAAAGGTGTGCCAGAAACACAAAGAGAAGCCCTTTCCTCCTCTTGTGTCTCTCTAGCACCATTTACTAAAAAAGTTATCATGTGGGCCAGAAAGGAAGAAATATTTCAAGTCCCCACAGTACAATGATTACATTTGTAGCTGAGAGGCAATCATATGATCACTGGCACAGACTAGATTTAGAATTCTGGGTTGTTTTTTCTCTCTCAACTTCAAACGGTTCTCTTTTACTTTCTTTTGTTTTCACTCACATCTATGGCAAGCCAATTGTTAATTATAGGCATACCTTATTATTTTATTGTGCTTTGTTTTATTGAGCTATACAGGTATGGCTTTTTTTTATGATACAAATTGAAGGTTTGTGGCAATCCTGTATTGAGCAAGTCTATCAGTGTCATTTTTCCAAAAGCACTTGCCTACTTCATGACTCTATCATATTTTAGTGATTCTCATAATATTTCAAACTTTTTCATTATTATAATAATCTGTGATTAGTGGTCTTTGATGTTACTATCGTAATTGTTTGGGGGCATCACTAGCCATGCCCACATGAGACAGTGAACTTAATTGATAAATGTTTTGTGTGTTTTGACTATTCCATTGACCAGCTCTTCTCTCATCTCTCTCCCTCTCCTCAGGCCTCTCTATTCCCTGAGACACAGGAATACTGAAATTAGGCCAATTAATAACCCTATAATGGCATCTAAGTGTTCAAGTGAAGGGAAGAATTGCATGTCTCTCACTTTAAATCAAAAGCTAGAAATGATTAAACTTAGTGAGGAAGGCTTGTCGAAAGCTGAGATAGGCCAAAAGTTAGGCCTCTTTGTGCTAGTTTGTCTGATGTGAAAGTAAAGAAAAAGTTCTTGAAGAAAATTAAAAGTGCTGATCCAGTGAACATGCAAATGATAAGAAAGTGAAATAGCCTTATTGCTAATATGGAAAAAGTTTTAGTAGTCTGGTTAGAAGATCAAACCAGCCACAACATTCCCTCAAGCTAAATCCAAACCCAGAGAAAGGCCCTGTCAGAGAGGTAAGAAAACTTAAAACAAAAGTTTGAAGCCAGCAGAATTTGGTTCATGAGGTTTAAGGAAAGAAACAATCTCTAGAACATGGAAGTGCAGGGTGAAATAGCAAGTGCTGATATAAAAGGTGTAAGTTATCCAGAGGAGCTAGCTAAGATAATTATGCCAGTGGCTACACTAAACAACAGATTTTCAATGTAGACAAACAGGTTTATATTGGTAGGGATGCTGTCTAGGAATTTCATAGCTAGAGGAGTCAATGCCTGGCTTCAAAACTTCAAAGGACTGGCTGCCTCTCTTGTTAGGGGCTAATGCAGCTGTTGACTATAGGGTGTAGTCAGTGCTCATTGATCATTCTGAAATCCTAGAATGCTAAATTAAGAATTATGCTAAATCTACTCTGCCTGTGCTCTTTAAATGAAACAACAAAGCCTGGATGACAACACATCTGTTTACAACGTGGTTTGTTGAATATTTTAAGCCCACTGTAGAGAACTACTGCTTAGAAAGATTCCTTTCAAAATATTCCTGCTCACTGACAATGCACGTGGTTACTTAAGGGCACTGATGGAGATGGACAATGGGATTAATGTTGTTTTCATGTCTGCTAACACAATAGCCACTCTGCAGCCTATGGGTCAAGGAGTCATTTTCACTATCCTGTCTTATTATTTAAAAAATACATTTTGTAAGGCTATAGCTGCCATTGATTGTGATTCCTCTGATGGACCTGGGCAAAGTAAATTGAAAACTTTCTGGAAAGAATTCACCATTCTAGATGTCATTAAGAACATTCGTGATATATAAGAAGAGGTCAAAATATCAACACTAACAAGAGTTTGGAAGAAATAGATTCCAACTTTCATGGATGTCCTTGAGGGGTTCAAGACTTTAATGAAGGAAGTAACTGAAAATGTGATGGAAATAGCAAGAGAACTAGAATTAGTAGTGGAGCCTGAAGATATGACTGAACTGCTTGCACTTTATCCCCCTTTGTAATTATTAATGGTTCATAAAGGAATTGTCCTTTGAACATACTCAGGATACGTGGTAAAGAATGGAGTTTAGAACACATACTATCAATCTACTCCAACATATCCCCTTAGGTATTAGATTGTTTTGTATGTAGTCTAACAAATAACTTCTGATACTTTATATTTATGTAGGGTAGATTACTGTTGAAGCTAGTTTTCCACTGGACCCTTAAAAAAAAAAAGAAAGAAAAGAAAAAGAAAAAAGAAAAAAATTCTGAGATAACGAATCTAGCACATTAATTCTAAAATCTCTGGTTAGAGGAACTATATCCATAAATTCACTCCGAATACATTATTTTTTCTAGCATACATTAAAAAGTCAAATTTACTGGGGAACATAGTTAGCATCTCTGATAACTCTTATTGCTTATTCAGTACAGAAGTTTTTAATTATTTTAATGTGATTCCTCTTCAGAATGTAACAAAGTGCTGTGTTCTCAGCTCTAGTTTGTCAACCTGATGGATTAAATATTGCTAACATTACACTCTGCCTATGGCTTAGTTCTGGACCTCACAGACTGATTTCTAAGACACTTCTTTTCTGATCTCCCAAATTTCTTTCCAACTTCTCCAAATTATTTGCCAGCACAAGACTCTCCTATACTTAACTTCATACTTTATGCAAAATTAACTGAAAATGGAGTACAGATCTTAATGTAAATCTTCAAACTATAATGATTTTAGAAAAAACATAGAAAATGTTTTTGATCTAGGGTTAGGCAAAAATGTTCTTAGATAAGATAACGAAGGCATAGCCATAAAAGAAAAAAATCTTACAATAAACAATTTTATTAATATCAAAAACTTTAGTCTATAAAGTTTTCTGTTAAGAAAATTGAAATAAAAGCCACAGATTAGAAGAAAATACTTTCCAAATGCATATCTCTTAAAAGATTTGCATCCAGAATATATGAAAACTTTAAACCCAAGAGTAAAAAAAGCAAATAGTCTAAACAGAAAATGAGCAAAAAAGTTTTTGACACTTCACCAAAGATGATATATAAATGGCACATAGCACATAAAAAGATGATCAACATTATTAGTCACTATGAGACTGTAGATAATGACATCATGAGATACCACTCCAAACCCAATAGAAAACTTAAAAATACAGACAGTACTAAGTTCTGGAAAGGATGCAGACCAACTGAATTTCTCATACATTACAGTGGGAATGTAAAACACAACCAATCTGGAAACAGTTTGACACTTTTTATGAGGTTAAACACACACTTAATATGGCTCAGAAATTCACCTGGATATTTATCCTAGAGAAATAAAAACTGGCTCATGCAAATATATAAGCATCTATAGCATCTTTATTTTCATTAGTCAAAACTTTTAAAAACAATGTAAATGTCCTTCAGACAGTGAATGCCTAAAGACAAAATATTGGATCATTTTTTTTGTCTTTTTGATGTCAGCAAAAACAAACAATCCAATTAAAAAGTGGGCAGACAACCTGAACAGACACTTCTCCCCAGAAGACATACAAATGGCCACCAGACATATGAAAAGATGTTCAACTTTACTAGCTATTACAGAAATGTATATCAAAACCACAATAAGATACTACTTCACACCTGTTTGAATGGCTGTCATCAGTAGGATGAGTAATAACAAACATTGGAGAGGTTGTGGAGAAAAGGGATCCCTCAGACCCTGCTGGTGGGAATGTAAATTGGTACAGCCACTATGGAAAACAGTATAAAGGTTCCTTAAAAAATTAAGAATCAAATTACCACATGACCCAGCAATTCCTCTTCTAGGTGTTTACTCCCAAAATTTGACAATATTTATCTGTAAAGATATGTTCATTATAACATTATTCACTGTAGCTAAGACATGGAAACAACTGAAGTGTCTTTCAATAGATTATTATATATATATGGTGTATATATATGTATATACACACATACATATATACATACACATATACACACACACACACACACACACCACAGTTTCTTTATATAATAACATATATACATATATATGTATATATGTGTACATACAATGGAATACTACTCAGCCATAAGAAAAAATGAAATACTGCCATCCGCAACTACATGAATGGATCTTGAGATTATCATGCTACGTGAAATAAGTCAGACAGAAAAAGTTGAGAACCATATGATTTCACTCATATGTGGGATATAAAACTGGAAGCAACAGACAAATGAGACAAACAAAAACTCGTAGACACAAAATAGTTCAGTGGTTACAGAGTGAACGGGGGGTGTGGGAGAGGTTGGTAAGAGTAAAGGGGGCCAAATATTGGTGACAGGAGATTTGACTTCATGATGAATATACAATGCAATATAGAGATGATGTATTATTGAATTATACACTTGAAACCTATACAATTTTATTAACAAATGTCGCCCCAATAAATATAATAAAAAGTAATAAAAATTTGCATCTTAGTCATAAAAAAAGACAAAAGAGAAGTTTGGTGAGGATGTGAAGAAAGATAACCCTGTGCACCATTGGTATTGATATAAGTTGGTGCAGTAGCTGTGGAAAATAGTATGGCGGCACCTCAAAAACTTAAAAAGAACTACCATGTGACCCAGCAATCCTGCTTTTAGATACAAATGCAAAGGAAATGGAATTAGTATCTCACAAGGTTATGTAGACTTTCATGTTCATTGCAGCATTATTCACGACAGTCAAAATATCAAAACAATTCAAGTGTCTGCCAATGGATGAATGGATAAAGAAGATGACATTCTACATAACATATATTCATATGCATAATAGATATACACACACATACACACAATGGAATGTTATTCGGTCTTTAAAAAAAAAAAGGAAATCCTGTCATTAGCAATGACATGGATAAACCTGGAGGACATTATGCCAATTGAAATAAGCCAGACACAGAAAGACAAATACTGCATGATCTCATTTATATGAGGAAACTAAAAATGTCATATTCATAGAACCAGAGAGTAGACTCGTGATTCTCAGGGGTTGCAGGGTGAAGGAAATGGGGAGATGTTGATCAAAAGGTACAATGATTCGATTATGCAGAATGAATAAGTTCTGGAAATCTAATGTATAGTGTGGTGACTATAGCTAATAATACTGCATTGTATACTTGAAAATTGCAAAGAAAGTATATCGTAACTGTTTTTACATACAAAGTAACTATCTAATGTTATGGATACATTAATTAGCTTGATTATGCTAATCATGTCACAATGAATATAAAACATCATGTTATATACCTTAAACACATACAATCTTTTTCAATTTTACCTCGATACGCTAGATAAAAAAGACTGTGTACATACATGCAATGGAATACCACCCTGCCTTAAAGGAACAAATTATTAATATATATAACAACTTGGATTGATCTCATGAGTATTATACTGAATAGAAAAAAGGCAACTTCAAAAGGTTACATGTGGTATGATTTCATTTATATAACATTCTTTGTGAGCTATCGCTCTGTGACCAATATTTCCTGAGTGATTTGTTCATAATCAAACATTCAATCCTCAGGACAAGCCAAGGAGATAGGTATAATTATTATCCATATATCTTAAATAAGAAATGACAACACAAAGAAGTTAAAATCTCCCTCAGTTTGCATAGCCACTAAGCGGCAGAACAAATACTCATGTGCGGCGAGTCTCTTTCCAGAGAGAGAAACTCAAGGCACAAATATTACAGTGTCACTCACATATCCTAATGGCTTGTCTTCAATTTTTCTGCCTTTACAGAGAGGTATTTCCTGACCATTCTGTCTAATGTCACTCTGGACTTCTTCCTCCTTATTTCCTTAGTAGTCTTTATTTTTAATCATGACATTTCTCCCTGACACATTATGGATATGTCACTTATTATCTGCCCTCTCTGGAAGGTATACTCATGAGAAGAGGGACCTTATTTATGTTGTTCATACCTGGATTTGTACTGTCTAGAAGAGAAATGGACAGAGGTGTTAAATATTTATTAAAGATTGGAAGCACCTTTTTTGAGGAATATGTTATTTTTATATTTTTATAATTAAAGAAACAATATCACACCATAGTGAATAATTTAGTTGAAGTTCTAATAGAGTCTTGTGGTTTGAAACAAGGTCCTCTTAGCCACAATAAAATATTACTTCTTAATGTAATTAGAGTTGAACTTCCTGTCTGAAATGTGCTACCATCAGCTCTCATTTTATTAAAACATTGCTTAAAAGTCTTCCATGAAACTCCCTGGGTCTCTGCAAATTATTTTTGAGCTACAACTTCCTCAAATGACTACAAAATGTATTTCTTCTCAAATGCTAGTTCCTGAATTTATTATTATTTTTAATTGCACATCTGCTTCATCTTAGGATAAAAAAAGTCTAAGTTCATAGTGTTGGTAAAGTTCTCTGAAAGTTAAAGAATTAAGGGAGATAAGAAACCTCAGAAAACAAAGGCAACAGATTATCTTGCACATGTTAGGATTGGCAATGATCTCCATTTTCTTGGAACCATGTTTGAGAAAAGTAAGTTCTTCCTTCATTGTGGGTTGCATAATCTTCAAAGAGAAAAGAAATAGAAACACACTTATGATATTACGTTTGGGTATGGGCCAAGAATGGAGGAAAAAAGATAAGGAAAAGAAACACGGTGCTGAGTTTATTAACTACAATCATTTTTTGATCTCTCCACATCACTTCACATCCCGACTTAAGAACCAAGTTAAATATAATTTTCTTCCTAAATTCATATTAATAATATTCTTGAACCATTTTGTGGCTCTTTATAGTATAGAGCTGTACTAGCCATTTTGAAAGCCAACATGTATCCATGGAGTGCTTGAAATATGGTTAGTTTGAATTGAGATGTCCTGTAAATATAACATATATACTAAATTTTAAAAACTTACTATGAAACACAAAATATAAATATTTCAATCATTTTATATAAATTACATGTTGATTAATAATATTTTAGATCTATTAGGATAAGCAAAATAAAATATTGTTTGTTTCTATCACCTGCATATTTTTATACATTTCTAATATGACTGTTAGAAAATGGAAAATATGTGAGTCTAATATATTTCTGTTGGACGACAAACACTAGAAAGTATTTGCACACTTTTCATCTCATTTTAGATGGGTGTGAATTCCATGATGTATTCACTGGAGTTATTAATATTCCCACTTTGCAATGTGGAATATAATCTTCAGCATGCTTAGATATCCACATAAAAATTAAGTTATTCTTCACTAAATAAAAAGAATCTTCCATCAATGACTCTCTGAAAGAAATAATTTTTTATTTACTCACAGTTACCTTCATGTTAGGTATCTTATATTAATTTTCTTATGTGTTTTTGAGTCTTATCAGAATTGGTCATATCTTGCTCTCCCAAAACACATCTACTTGTTATCGGAACAAGGTTTATAATGAAGGAACAATTCTTCTTTTAAAATTTTTATTTTTCAATTAGAGTTGGCATTCACTATTATTTTATATTAGTTTCAGGTGTATGGCATAGTGGTTAGAAATTTATAACTTACTAAGTGATCTCTTCAATTAGTCTAGTACCCACCTGGTACTATATACCGTAATTGCAGTATTATTGACTGTATTCCCTATGCTGTACTTCACATCTTTGTGACTATTTTATAACTACAAATTTGTACTTCTTAATCCCTTCACCTTTTTCACATAGCTCCCCAAACTTCCTCCCATCTATCACCAGCTTGTTCTCTGTATCTATGAGTCTGTTTCCATCTTGTTTGTTAGTTTATTTTGTTCTTTAGATTCCACATGTAAGTGAAATCGTATGGTATTTGTTTTTCTGTCTGACTTATTTCACTTAGCGTAATACTCTCTAGGTCCATCTCTGTTATTGCAAATGGTAAAATTGCATTTTTTATGGCTGAGTAATATTCCACTATACATATGTACCACATCTTCTTTACACAATTGCCTATTAATGGGCATTTAGGTTGTGAAGACATATTTCTTTATGTTTCCAAATATTAGTTCAATGATTTTTTTTTTGAATCAACTTATTTTCCCACAATATCTAGAAATGGTCATACCCCAGTAACATTGGCAGGGAAATAGAGAAAATCCTGTTCTTCTCCATATTTTTGCCTGCTTCTTCATCTGACAAATTTTATAAGATGGAACCAAGCCAACTGTCATGTGAAAGCAGCTACAAATCTTACTATGGAGAGATTGTTTATGGCTTATATATTCATGTCACACTATGGCTTAGCTTGAAATATAGGCCCTTAGATTTTAGAATCACAGTTATTCCATCATGAATCCTTTCTCAAAATCATTGGCACTTCTCTATTACAGATTTCTGCCTAAGCGACAATTCAGGACATCTGTGTAGGCTAGATTTTCTAATTTGTCTCCTTAGATCACAAAGTGGAATAAACCCTGATTAGATTTAACTAGAAAATAATAAAGTGACTTTAGGGTAATACCAGCCCCATAATCTAACTTGAGAGGGAAATTTCTTAAAGTGATGAGTATCTTCTGTAATTTTATCATTCCTAAGTTGAGTTACTGTAATTTCTTTTTATCTCATTTAGTACCTTCCCAGACAGGTTATGTCAAGCAGTGTTTTAATAGCACAATATTTTCATTTTTTACTGATAAGATTAATTACATGGTCAAAAAGCTTAATGTTATTAACCATATTTTAGTTTGCTATTTTTGGTAATTTTGGTTTTAATACTTTTTTTTTGTGGTGATGGTAAGGTTTATGTCTTTATTGACTATATTTGTGGAGAATAAACATCAAGACAAAGCCATTTATTTTTCCTTATCTAATGTCCAGACTCCCAGTAGCATCTTTTCTTCCATTATATTTGGATATATTCTTGAGTATTTTTAACGCTTTTTGCAATTTTCTGGATACAGTTGACCCATGAGCAGACTCTGAAGGCCTCAGGTTCTAAGAGAGGCAGGTATATGAACACAGACTAGGAAGGCATATCCACTACTGGATTAGAATAAGAGGGAGTCCAGTTCCTCTAAGTGGTGTTATGTGTTTCCTCTAGAGATTCAGAAATGATAATTCTGGAATTAATTCAGGGTCATTTTTTCCTTTTGACCCCTAACTTATAGATATTTTACTTTCCATCCTTATTTTTAGATCCACTTTTTAGAAAAAAAACTTAATAACAAATAAATTATTTCTCTAGTTCTTTTTTCAATTTAGAATTTAGTGTTGTCATATGTTCATAGCTCATATGCTAAAAGTTCCATAAATTGTTTTCTGTAAAAGCAAATATGTTTCTGGAAATTTTCAGTTTATCCAAATTAAGATAATTTCTTCATAATAGTAACTTCACTGTGATAAACATACTCCCTTCTAGTTCTTCTGGTAGTAATGTGTGTGTGTGTGTGTG
>CM053511.1:9095423-9124542 GCA_028627145.1 Eidolon dupreanum
GGATAGAATTCTTAAAATTCTGGGAACAAAAACATCTGTTGAACTGGACTTTTATAAAAAGCAAAAATAATTTTCAAAAATTAAATGGCAATAAATAATTTTCAAGATAAAAAATGTTGATGGAAGCCATTACCAACAGATCTATAATAAAATAAATGTTGGAACAAGTTATTCTTACAGAAAAGGATATCTGATATATGAATCTACAAAAAGAAATGAAGTATGTTGGAACTGGCACAAATAAAGAGAATGTAAAATAATTTTCCTTAATTGTTCTTAAATATGACTGTCTAGAAAATAGCAACATTTGTTTGTATAGAGCATATGAAAAGTAAAATGTAATACAAAATTAGTACAATGGATAAGAGAGAGGCTTTGGGGGTACAGTATTTGAAGTCCTAGGATCACAGCTACAGTGGCATAATATTATTTGACACAATTATATCATTTCTTATAAATCCAAGAACATTTACTGGAGATATATTAATTATAAAAATTCTGACTAATAAGCTAATTGTAGATACAATTTAAAACAAAAAAAGAATACTCAAACCAAAAGAAGCAGATAAAAATTAAAAGAAAGAAACATAGAACAGATGAAACGAATAGAAAATAGTTGGGAAGATTTTAATCCAACCATATCAATAATTGCATTAAATCTCATTGATCTAAACCAGTGGTCAGCATACTGCATCCCAAGCTATGCCATGCCCATCTGTTTGTGTATTGACAGTGGCTGCTGGTACACTACACTGTCAGAATTCATTAACTGTGACAGAGACCTAAAGGCCTGAAAACATGAAAGTATTTATGATCTGGCCTTTTACAGAAAAGTTTACCAACTTTTGTTCCAAGCACATCAATGAGAAAAACAGAGATTATTAATTTGGATTCAAAAGCAAGAACCAACTACATGCTGTCTATAGGAATACCACTATAAATATACAATTACATGTAAGTTAAAAGTAAAAGAATTAAAAAATATATTCTAGACAAACACAATAAAAAAGTTTTAAAAGACTTCTAATGGTGTTATTTCTATCAGAAAGAGTAGATATCAGAATAAGAGCTATTATCAAGGATAAAGAGAAGTAACAAAGAATTGTAACATAATGATAAAACCATCAATTCACAGTTATGTACCTAATAAAATAATTTCAAAATATACTAGATAAATACTGTTATAACTTTAAAAAAAGAATTAAATAAATCCACAATTATATATAAATGTTTCCACACTTTATTTTTAGTTTTTAATTAAATTTATCAGGGTGACTGGTTAATAAAATTATATAGGTGTATGGTTCAATAATACGTCATATATATATTGCATTGTGTGTTCAACGCTCAAAATTAAATTTCTTTCCATAACCATATAGTTGACCCCCTTACCCTTATCTGCCTAGAAAATGATACAAATAATAGAAAATCAGTAAGTGTACAAAAAGCATGAAATCACTATCAACCAATTTGACTTAATGTATGTAAAGTATGCACATTTTTATACACACATTATTTTTGACTATTCATGATGGAATCAATAAAATATATTATATCCTAGGCCTTAAAAATGTTTCAGTAAATTAAAGAGGATTAAAACAATATAAAGTATGTTATCTGATCAGAGTGAAATAAACTAGAAAATACACACAAAGATATATGGAAATGACCAGATACCTGAGATTTGCACTCTACACTTAAAAATAAATCATGGATAAATTGCTAATCACAGAAAGATATAAAAATAATTGAAATTGGAGGAAAATTAAACTGTAGCATATAAAACTCATGGAAAAATGCTAAAGCGATGTTTAGGGAAAGTTTATAACTTTAAAGTTATCAAATTAGTGTATTAAGCTTTCATCTTAAGAAACTAGGAAAAAAATAAAAGAAAGCAAAAAAAAAAAAAAAAAAAAAAAAGAATTAAGATCAGTGCCCAAAATGGAGTTAAGTGTACAAAATAAATTAGTTTTCAATATGCTATCAGTAAATAGTTGGAAATTGCAATTTAAAAAAATAGCATCAAAATTATGAATGCTTAGTTGAAATTTCACTAAACAAGTACATTACCAGAACTGTGAAAACTATGAAATGTTGGTAAGAAAAATTAAAGGCCTCTATAAATGGAGAATAGACTGTTCATGGGTCAGAAGACTCCATTCATAACTATTTATTGTTTGACCAAAACTGTTACAGGTACTGAAAACTTCATGAATCTGACAATCTAAACAGAGAGGAATAGGCTGATAGATAGATGATAGATGAAGGATAGATACATGTGTATTTATGTATAATTTCAGATAGCAATAAGTGATATGGAGAAAAATAATTACAGATTTTACTGTATCATAATATATCTAACTCAGTGATAAATGTTTCTTTGAGAAAGCACCTTTTCATTTGTTACTTACGTCAGAATGGTGGCAGGCTTTACATGAGTAAGGCAGGATTTTCTGTCCTTTTTTGTAAAGCCTCTTATTTATTGGTATATTAAGTTCTTATCATCAAAAGACCTATAAAATCAATACATTTCCTAGAATAGAATTAGTAAATGTATTTTTAAATTAGAGGTATATTTCCACAGATTTCTAAGAGAGAAAATAGAAATTCTTTGCAGTTGAAAGGGTGTGTCGACTTGTCTAAACCCATCTTCTTTATAATATTTCACCTTTTTGGCAACGACTTTAGGTAAATATATTAAATATCTCTATTTAAGTCTATGTTTATGAATGTTCCTTAGGGGTTCTTTTACAAGGAATGAAGTAGATGTGTGTCCTCTACATACAAATATTGACTCCATGGTGGTGGAAAAGACTGACTTTGTGTAGAAAAATCTCCGAGGTATGAAAAGGGAGAAAATCTGAATACAAAGCACAGATGAGCTTCCAGCTTCTCACATCAAACCTGGAGGTTTCTGGGTGACTTACTCTTTGGCTGCAAGTTGCAAGCACATGGCCTGCATTGCTTTTAGTTCATCTGCCGAAGAGGGTTCCTAAGGTGGGTTTCTTTAACTTTGGTTACTGCACAGGATTTCCCAGACTTCCTCATATACCTCCTTTGACTACCTCAGTTCCGGAAGCTTCTTTATAGGAATGCTGTGGCTGTCTTTCAACAATTCTAATGATAAGATAACATTGGATTTTACCTTTCACTTCTGAGTTTCTTGACATTTATCTTCTCTCTGTTGGTGCTTTCAACCCCTGCTATCTTCCTTAGATGCCTCCTAATCTCTTCTGATAGTTACCATCCTGACAGACAGGCAGCTCTCCACAAAAACCCTTATCTGCTCCAGCTCCTCCCACCCTCATATCTTCTGCTACTGCATGTTTTCAAAAACCATATGTCCCGGAGCGTCAAGAAGTCCTGTCAGATTTTATAAAATATTATGGAAAACATAATTGAATCCTCCCTGCTCACATCTCTTTTGTCTTAAAATTTCCACACATCTTTATCCCAGGTGTTTCTGTGGTTCACGGCCTCTTTTTATGAGAATAGGGAATTTAAAGACATATTTATAAAATAATTAATTATAATTTATTAGACCCACTAGAAAATTAGTATTATTCTGCATACTTTGAATGTATTTTCTGTAATTTTTATAATAGTCTTGCAAAGCAGGAATCATTATTCCATTTTCCAGATAAGGAACAGCCAGACACTATGAATCCCTTTTGACTGAGTTCACATCCTATACATCTGGAGAGACAAATGTCCTCTCTGAAAGATCCTAGAAATGAAGAGTAATGTTTCCTTATTACCTGCACCTCTCAGAAACGTGGGAAACTAAACTCTCCATCCTTGTCACACATGGAATGGATAATGGATTTCACAATATTACTTCTAATGATGCTGGAAAATACAAAAAGGGAATTTTTAGTTTTTTTCCTATAAAAGAATAAAACTTAAGTCCCCAAACTTCCCTAGCTTAACTGCAAAGAAGAGTTTGGTCATGACCGAGAATACAGTTGGGCTTGATCTCAGGTTGTTGCCTTCAAAAGTAAAAGCAGTATTAAATTTATCTCAGTGTCATGGCTTTAAAAGTATAGTGTAGCTTTAGCCACATCACAACTGTATCTGCCCTTCTTAAAAATGTTCTCTATACTGCCACCTGATAAAAATTTTTAAAAGAAATATCATATTATCTTCCTGTAAAATCTTTATGTGGTTCTCCTTTACTTTGTTTAAGCACGAACTTTTGACTGTGACATACAAGATGCTTCAGAATTTGTAACCCAGTGGGTCTCCACGCAATTAGCACCCTTTCTTTCATCTGCTACGTTCTGTGTTCCAGCCATGTGAGTGAGACTTAGTTGTTCCTGTACATCTTACTATGTCTACACTGTTCTCTTTATTCCCATCTCTTCTCATTTTTGTCCTCAGGACTAACTGCTACTAATGGAATTGTGTGTTATTCTTCATGTATGTTAGGGGCAGAAAGCAGGTGTGAACTTCTGCACTTGGGTTTCTACAGAATTATAGTATATACTATAGCAATTATATTGATCTGTCTTTTCCTCTATTGCACACGGGTATATTTCAGTGCCTGGCACACAGTTGTTAATAAGTTGTTAGTAACTGAATGTGTATTGAAGGTTTTTCACAACTATAGATTGCACAATATCCATTCTTTCCTTTTTAATATATTCATCTTTAATACTACTGAAGGCCCCAGTATTTGAGTTTTTGTTTTCTTAAAGAGAGGACACTGTAGAAATACAAAATGATCTTTATCGATACAGTGCTTCCACTCCATTGTGCTACTATTAACTTGGTTGACTTTAAAATATTTTTAAATATCCCAGTCACCAACAGAAATATCAAGAAGCAGAAGAACTATCCTGGTCTGACTCTGTTCAGAAATGACAAACCCAGGGCATTTTGAGAGATGAGTGGATTTGATGGCATGTAAAACTTCCTTTGTCCACAGTTAGGGAAAAAAAAACATTCTTAAGATCACTATAAGTATTATTCAGGGTTCTGTTTTCAGCAGTTCATAAAATTCAGCTCAAAAGAGAGTCTCAAAGGACACTTTCTCATCCAAGATTTGCAAACTGCACAGTCTTCTTTAAAAGCTCCTTTTTGAGTGGGGAACACTTCATGGCCTTGATTCCTAGTTTCCAGTAATGTTCTCCCTGCCTCCACTGTTCATCTTCATTTTAATGCCAAGTCGGCTTGATGGCAACTGACATACTGTCTCTTTAAAATAGCAGGCAGATCACAGAGAAGACCATTTCTTAAAACCATAGTCAGACTAAAACCACAGATGGCTCTGTGGCATCCACAATCCTACCCCTGTCTCACAAACAATACTTGGCATTTGCATCAGCAGTCTGCCTGAGTAGAGGATTGCGTAGTGTCGGGGAATCTCGGAGGGTCTCTATGGGCACAAATGAAGACAGCCAGCATTGTCATCTGGTTGTTCCATGAGGGGGAGGAAAAAACCCAGGAGTTTTCAATTCAACACTTGAATGAACTAAGGAATTAATAGAAACTGTCACAGTGAGACCAACTCCCATCTCCAATTTGCCCATAAGGACCTCTCATTTCTTTGTAGCAGAATTTGTATTTCCTTGAATTTTAACCTTATTTGGAATAGTCATTACAGCTTAAAAGAGTAGAGTTTAGATTCTTCTTTAAATGACAGTAGGTAAATTATTTATCCATAAAATTTTGGAAGACACTATCTTTTAGGAATTGAATAATGTAGCCAATGTTTACTAAAAGCCTACTGCATGTCCACTAAAGTAATAAAAACATGGAAAAGAAGTATAGATTTCTTTTTCACTGCCCCAAAGCAATTCAGAATTAAAGCAGAGACATGGAGAGAGGCATATTTATAGACTGACAATTATAATTTGAAAAGTACATACTATGTGATACGTATTATATACAAGTCTAGGTCTAGGAAATGCAAACTCATATAAGATAGATAGATATAGATACTAAACTTATATATAAAAAGTATCACATATCATATACCCTTTTTTGTGTCTAGCATCTTTCACTTAGGATAATTATTTTGAGATTAATCCCTTTGTATTGTGTATCAATAGTTCTTTCTATTTTTTTTTTATCGTTGAGTACATTCTATTGCATGATTTTTACCACAGTTTGCTTATTCATTCTCCTGTTGTAGGACATTTAGGTTGTTTATAGTTTTTTTTTGAATAACACAGATAACACTACTATAAAATATTAAAGTACAAATCTTTGTATGAACTTTCTTTTCTCTTGAGCAAGTATCAGGAGTGGAATAGCTGGATCATGTGGTAGATGTACATTTGACATTGAAGAAACAACCAAACAGTTTTAAAGAGTGTATGATTGATGGATATATATGTATTACAAACACTTCAAACACTTTTTAAAACTAACAATAGTTTTATAAAGAAAGCTTGAGAGAGAGATTTTAAGCAATTGGCTCATGCTATTATGGAGGCTGAAAGGTCTGAAGTCAGTAGGGTAGGCCAGCAGGCTGAAAACCATGGCAGGGTTTCTATATTACAGCTTTGAGGCAGAATTCCTTCTGGAAATTTTAGTCTTTGCTCTTAAGTTCTTCAAAGGATTAGATGAGGCCTATAATATTATGGAAGGTAACCTCCTTTAAAGTCAACTGACTATAAATGTTAATCACATCTAAAATATATTCACAGCAACATCTTTACTAGTATTTAACCAAACAACCAGGCAGCATAACCTATCTAAGTAGGCACATAAATTAACAATTAACAATCATATAATATAATCATTTAAACACACGCATGTGTGCGCACACGCGCGCGCGTGCGCGCGCGCGCACACACACACACACACACACACACACACAGAATGAGAAAGAGAGAGAGAGAGACTCTTTCCCTAAGGAAACAATCTAGAATCACATTTAGCATCTACCTCCAGTTCTAACTAAAGAATTTTGAGGTGATTTTTATCTCTCACATGGATCAAATGTACCTCCTGATCATCCTGCAGGCTACAGTTAAATAAAACATATAGCTACCGAAAACCATCCACAACATAGATGTCCAGGGAGAACACCATTAAAACTCCAAGGACTGGCAAAGAAAATACAATGAATGTGAGTGTATAGAAGACTTCACATGCTACTTGCCTAGGGGAGAGAATAATCCCTCCACTGATAATAGCGTGAGTTTCTTGGTTTGACAATCTGCTAGCATAGAGTTAAGCTCCCTGGGATAATTGTGTTTATCTCTGGCCATCCAATGATATAACTCTGCATTCTGAGTGAACATAATATGAGACAGGAAACCATTCATTTTAATTGGCTAGATTATGCAGTCCTAGACACTTCTTTGCAGTTAAAAACAAAACAAAACAAACAAAACAAACACTCATGCTGTCATATAAAATTGTCTGGAGTTTCTCAAGCATAAACATAGCACCCTACTAGGTGGCTAGCAATTTGATTTTAATAAGCACCACAGATTATAAACTAGTTATAGAAATGTTGTAAATTTGTAATTATGAACCCTGAATCAGGCATTTATTGTTTCTTTTTCTAAGCATTAGTCTTCTTTCCTTCCTATACTTTCTTATACCCCCCAGAGTAATGACATCCATTCTTATTTGTACCTAGAGACAATGCAAAATAATATGCATGGGTGACAAAGCATATCTCATCATTTCCTTGTCACAAGGGTGCATCCCATATAATGGAAGCTGTCATTACCTCTGCCTTGTGGAGTCAAGAGCAGGAGATGATGAGGAGGTAAGGAGGAAAGAGGAAAAAGAATCAGCATGACACATTTTTATAAATATTTCTGGATCCATAAATCAATCCCCACTGCACTTGTCTGATTGTGTTTGTACATCACCTTAGAGAAAAATGCTTTGTTTTGTTTTGCTTTGTTTAACTCCTGGTGACCAAAGGCTTATTTGATCCTCCATACTTTAGGATTGTTGGCATCAGATTGTTGCCATCGTGTAGAAAAGGGCCTTTCTTTTTTTTTTTTTTTTTAAAAAGTTCTTTTAAATTTTCAATTACAGTTGACATACAATATTATTAGTTTCAGATTTACAACATAATTATTAGACACTTATATACCTCACAAAGCGATCACCCTTATAAGTCTAGTATTGATCTGACTCTGTACATAATTATTACAGCATTATTGACTATATCCCCTATGTTGTACTTTACAGCCCTGTGACTATTTTCATATCTGCAATCTGTACTTCTTAAGCCCTTCACCTTTTTCACCCACCCCCTTAACCTGCCTCTCATTTGGTGACCACCCGTTTGTTCTATGTGTCTATGAGCCTCTTTCTATTTTATATATTCATTTATTTTGTTTTTAGATTCCAGTGTAAGACATGGTACTTTAGATATAAGTTGGTTCTTTTCTATCAGGATTCTACTGTAGACTAAAAGAAACAGCTAACATATTCCAACATCCTGAAATTTCTCTACCATGTTCTCTATCCATCTAGGTTTGGTGTGCATGGGGATTGAAATCAGATAAAAGTGTCACCATCTCTTTCCCTAATGTGTAACCAGGGGAACACTCTCTTATTTCTCTCCTCAAAATATCTCCAAATTATCTCAGTTTTTTTTTTTTTTTTTTTTGGAATATGTTGCTTTCAACACCAAAATCCTAGTTTCAATTTTTATATACTTTGTTAATTATTTGATTTGAAAGACAATAGAAATCCAACCCAGTCTACCTAAAATAAAAGGATTTTTTGGCTCTTTTGTGTTGGAAGTTCAGGAGTGGGGAACATTTTCAGGCTGGTCAGATGAGAGACACAAATGGTGCTGTGAACTTTCTCTTGCTTTGCTTCCTTCTAAGTACTGACATCATTCCAAACCTCAGTATATGATTCTGATACAGATAGTCTATGGAACGAAATTGAAGAAAAAATGGTCTGAATCATGATATGTTTCAGAAGGGACCTTGTGAGCCAAGTCAGCAAGTCAATATAAAGGCAGTAAATTCCTTGTAGAAGTGGTGAGGGGACAGGTTAATTAGAAGAGTAAAAAGGAGGGTGGCATAAATAAAGCATAAGGGAAACAAAGAACTTCACCTGCTTCAAAGCTTCCACTGAAGCTGATGCTGCTATTGTAGGTACAAAATCTCATCTCTGTCTATATCTTTTAGTGGTGTTTTGAAGGACAATGAAAGAGAATGGAATTTTCTTTGATTAACAGGGGAGATGCTTCATCAGTGAACAAGGATTGAAGTTTGGAGATGGGTGTCTACCTTTACCCAACGAAAGCTCCTCATTCTGGTTTAGTGGTGGAAATTAAATTTCCACCAAAACTGAAAGGAAGGAACTTAATCATAGTCTCTGTAAATTTGGCCCTACAGAGCCATAAGTACCAGTAAGAAGAGGCTGAAAAAGTAAAAATTGTTGGATGATTTTTTAAAAATTACTTTCCCCTTATTTTTATTCCAATACTTGCATTTTCACAGCTATAAATAATTCTTTCACGCATATGCTTAAATTTATATTTCAGACTACATTTTAAGTACTCCCTCAGAACAGATTCCTAAGCATAGATTTATTAGATCAAAGTATATAAACAGTTTTGTGCTAAAAAAGTAAAATTGGTAAAGTGCACAAATAGAACGAACACACACAATTTATATGTATATGTATATACGTATATGTGTATGTACATACACTATATGGTATTACATATGGTATATATGTTGTATACATATAAAATATAGCGTTGAGTTTTATTTGCAGTTTGTTGATTGATGATAAGTGGACATCTGCATAAAATGGTTCTTCATGAATTTTATTTGCATGTGTATATGTGTACTGTCTATTTATACTCTATCACGGTATTAAAATGATCTCAATAATTTTCGATATTATTATAAATATTTGCCAATATGGTCGAGCTTTGAAGTGTTATTTTTCATTTTTAAGCTTTATTAATAAGTAAATGATATCCCTTTTCATAAAGATTTTCATATTTTAGGAGAAGAAAAAAATTTTTAAATATATGATTCCTGCCCATATCCCCAAATTCCTGTCACATCATCCTGAACTAGGTGTCCTTGTAAAGTATGATATTCTCTCTCATTTCAAGTGAAAGGTAAAGAGAAGGAAAATACACTAAAAATTTTTCATGGTTATTTCTGGGTAGTTGACTTTGGGGTAATTTAGATTTTCTTTTCATTCTTTTAAAAAGTTAACTGAATTTTATAAGCAATAAAAGTCAATAAACTAAAAAGAAAAAGAATCCAAATCCTCAGAGGGCTGAAACTGATGGCTGGGCCTGGTCCCACGGGGGCCCTCCTCCAGCTGAGGGTCTGGGAGGGTGCTCTCTGTTGACATCCCTCCAGAGGTGCTGAGAAATGGTAGGAAAGATTGCAAATTTCTCTGGGCCATTTGTCGAAATTATTTTATGAGCCTCCTTCAGTTACAAAGTGCATGTTGTGGAAGTCACACCTGGAATCCCCAGGAATAACCATCCGACTGATTGCCCATGAAGCCAACCCCACCCCATGGCTGAGAGATGAAAGTCAGGCATCATAAAGATGTGAGATGCTGATCGAAAGCAGTTACGGATTTTCTCCTGGTGACACTTTAGTGGGATAGTGTGACAATCCTGGCTACAGGAGTATGTTTTGTGGTCAACATCCTTCTCTTTTATGATGGTTTTATCTTTATCTCTTAAGAAAAATGTAGCAGACCTCTGCTCTCTCCACGACACTCACATTTTTATAGGCAGTGTTCTGGAAAAGCAGAGGCCGGGCTAGGTCCCAAAAGCTCCCATCTGCTGCTGCCTGATATTTCCCAAGAAGTCCCTCGGGGTGGAATAAATGGTGTGTTTCAGATGTTAGGGAATAAGGAAGAACAGAACTGATGAGCAAGCCTGTAAAAAACTGAGTCAGTGACATGGGATTTAATAAGATGGACTGGAATTTCTTTTTTGGAAACAAAAAAAAGAAAATGATTTAAAATTGTACTTTAAAGATTTGATTTGACTGTGAAGAGAACACTGTTTGTTTGTTTGTTTGTTTATTTATTTGTTTTTTTCATTATTTCGATTAGAATAATAATACTCAGGGTGCTTGGCTTGGATGCTGCCGTAGGCAAAATGCAGAACTTGAACTTAGCCTGGGCACTGTCTAAATATTGTTTGGCAAAAGGAAGAGATTGAGAGGTTGAGAGATAGGTCATGTCTGATTTATAAATCTAATAAGTTATGAGAGAGCATCATTAATCAAGCAAAGAAAAAAAAAAGTGACCAAGAAATGAGCTAAAAGGAGCATGGACCCTTGGTCCTGTAGCATTTTATTCAATCAGTTCTTTAGAAACTCATGACTGACTCAGGACACAAACATTTAAGTAGGGCAAAGAGGACCTGGAATGAACTCAAAGAAAAATGACAAAATTATCAAAAACTTGTAAGCCACTGAAACAGCCTAAAAGGATGTAAATCAGATATTTGCTGGTTGACACACCTGCCTCAGTATCAGCTTTCTCACCTGTGAAGGAAGGAGTTGAGATGAATGGTGGAATTTTCTGGTGGAAATCCATCTCATTCTAGAGAAAGAACTATCTCTCTCTTTTCACTAAACTGTTAAACCATTTCGCTTATCTAGAATTTTCAACTCAACACTCCAAGAATTCCATCAAGACATTAATTCTTTCTTTGTTTTCTCTCCCTTTTACTATCTCATTTTATTTCTCCCTTATATTTTCAATCTCTCCTCTACTGACTTTTATTCCCTCAGAGAATAACATGCTGTCATTCTAAAGTAATAATAATTAAAAACAACCTCCCTTGAAACTTATGCATCTCTCATTCTATTATCTCTTTCCTTGACTCTCAAGCTAGACTCTGGGGAAGTTTATCCTCAATTAACTCTGTTAACTCACTCTTCACTGGATGGCCATGATCCAGGAAGGCAGAATTAATGGCAGAATTTTTGATGCAAAATCATTTCTAAGTCAATTAGGAATGAGGAAAGTTCACCAGAAAACATCTCCAAATCCTTTCTCCAATATAAAATTTAACTTTATCAGAATCAATTTATGCCAGAATGTAGTGAAACCTAGCAAGATATATCTGTCATGGTTCTGTATACAATAAATCAAAGATACAGCTACCACATCTCAGTATATTTAATTTAGCTTTTTTACTTTGACTTCATTCAATCCCCAGCTTTGCCAATACATGTTTGGACCAAGTAATAATCTCATGTTCACTCTTCAAGTTTTTGTAATTATGGTACCACATCCCACTGACTCGAGTTTTACCAAGTTACATAATAATCACCTTATTGGTCAATCTGGTAGAATTCTTTTAGTCCTTGTCTTATTTGGCTTCGCTATGGCATTCAAGCATCTTAAAGCTTCTCTTTCTATTTCCATGAACCACAATTTTTCCTCTGCTTTTTTTTTGTCTCTTCTCATTTTGCTCTTCTGCAAGCTTTTTTTTTTAAATGTGCTTGACAGTCTTCCCTTTTTACTCTATGTAATCGCTGTAGATGAGCTTATTAATTACCTCCTACAGTTTCACTTTTATGGTTTTATACATATACATACACTTTATAATATTTATATACTATACATATTTATATAGTAATATATGGTTATTTATACATCTATATGCATGTACATAAATATATACATACAAACATAATTATGTTTATATATATAAAACTTATTTTTATACATATAATATAAATTTCTGGACAAGATCCTGTATAATATTATACTTTGTTAATAAGTAAAGCAATACAAGATATAAATATATTATAATCTCAAGGCAAGATAATTTGAAAACAAGGAAAGTACTTTTCTTTCTTTTTTTTTTTTGGCTCTGTTTGGTTATAATAATTACTTTATTCTGAGATTTAAGAAACGTTACATGAAGAGATCAGATATGGATTTTTTTTATTTTAATGTGAGATAGTAGCCACTGGATAGTTCTACCTACTCAATCTCATAAATATCACCCTTGTTCATTTCCTCCCACGTCTCCTTTTCCTCTCTTATTTTTAATAATATAGTTCTCCAATTTTAGCTGGGTTTATAACTGGTCAGAAGAAAACATTTCCCAAGATCCTTTACAGTATGTGTGGCATATGACTAAGTTTGAACCACAGTACATGAGCAAAAGTGATGCATATAGCTACCTGGTCACCTTCTTAAATAACTGGCCATGGGCTTTTTTTTTTTATGTTCCATAACATTGTAACTTAATATTAACATGGTGCTGGTAAGCTGGTGGCTAAAATCTTACTCCAGCCCACTCCAATCATTTACCACAGTTATGAAAATATTGCATCCCCACCATTGAAAAAATATTGCATCTCCCACTCAAACCCTTGCATAGCTGTTGATGCTTCCGAATTGACTACTGCCTTCCTCTCCAGTCTTTCCAGATGCAACTGGCAATAATCAAGTCAAAAGGATCCTTTTCTGTGCAACTTTTCCCAAACACATTCCTCCTCCTTCTTCTGGTACAGTGAAATAAGCCAATACCACCTTTTCTCCTCTTTCTATTCTTCATGAAGATCTGTCATATGACCTATAATATTAAAATACTTTTGTGAATTTCTTAACAAAATGCATTTCATCACCCAACATAATACTTAGCACTCGGGAACTCAGGAAGTATTTACTGACTGGAAGAATGAATTAATGAGGAAAAGTGATTAAACTACTATTTTAGCAAATATAAAACAAGTTCTTAAAAGGCTTCTGGTTTGAGTCATAAAATTTAAAAATCTTAGCTTTTTATTTTATGAGTAATATTAATATTCTGCCACTGATTGGCTGAGAAGCCCAACCTATTCACTTAATTCACCAGATTTACCCAAAATTATACTTTCATCTATATCTATAGCAATTCAGGTGGGATTGAATGGGAAGGCTAAAGTGAGGGGTGTGGAGCTTTTAATATCTGAGGATATTAACACCTGCCTTTGAATCTTTTTCTTGCCCCTAACCTCCCTGCCTTATGCCTGGCTCTGAGCTAGAGTTTCTCTGGGATTAGCAGGCCAGGCAGGCAGTGTTTTGCATGGAATCCCCTGTCTGTCTTTCTGCCAGCAGAGGGGCCCCTCACTCTGCATTGGTTTTTGAGATTCAGTATCAGAGAGCTGTCAGACTTGAAAATGTTTCTTAATTAGCTGTTATGAGAGCCTACTGACCTTTTGCAGAAATCCTCAGACACAGTTAAAACCACCTAGATTAGTATTAAGTTGTTGTAAATTGTCTAAATAGTTAAAATGGATGTTTTACTTGTAAGTCAATCTGAAAATATGGAAAAGTTTTCAATCAGCAAAATTTAGAAAGAATTTTTTTAAATGCTAAAATGTTGGAAGAAATATAGAAAAACTTCAAAAAGGTTAAATGGAAATTGATATAAAATGACATCACGTGTGAAATGAAATTTTAGGTATAATCATAAAGAAATAAAACTGAGGAGAAAAAAACAAGTGAGTTCAGGTTTAACAAGTTGAACAGCCCTTTAAAATGAATTTTTACAAGTTGATAGTGATTAAATATATTTAACAACATTCTTTTAATAATAAGGTTTTACATCTAAGAGAAGATTAATTATCATCAATAAGATTTGGGTAGATTGATAGTTATTAAGTTGAATTTTCAGAAAAATAATACTTTAATGAATTCGTTTTTAGAGGGTCAACTTTTTTCCTCCTGTGGGAAAACAAAAGCACTCTAAGCTATAGGAAGTATATACTGCTGGTCAAGCTGGAGAAAAAAAATAATGTTTCCTGATTACTATCTACCTCTCTTTCTGGTGTAATGCATTGTCCATGTTGCTCCTCATAGCCACAGAATATAAAAGAAGTTAATTTTCAGGTAAAAGAAAGGAATAGTTTCTAAACCATCAGCACAGTAGTGCTTTAAAATAAGGTGAAGCTGAGCAGAATGAGAAAACAGAAACAAAACTCATGGGTCAACTGTCAAATTTACTTTATAGATTAGAAATAAATTAATAAATATTAATCAGAATTTCAAGAATGTGCCTTTCTCAAAGTCATGCAAAGAGTGAGTTTCTATAATTCATTTCTTCCCGTTTCATCTCTCTCTCATCCTCTACCTCTCCTTCACCTAGGATGTCAAGATTTTCTTACACCTGATTTGGGTGATACATCTGTTCTCATCTTCTGTACTAAGCCTAAAATCCAGAGCAGTTGCATGAATGACATGTTGGTTCTGGGTTCCACGTGTGCTCTGTTTCAGTGAGGTTTTGGATGTTGCCATACAAAACTGTTCCTGTCCCATTCTATGCTGTAGTCCCATTTTGTCCTCTTCCCCTCAAAATCAGGAAGAGGTAAACAACAATAACGATACTTACATTTATTTTATCATTATGTACCAACTATTTGGTAAGAGCTTGAAATGTCCCATCAGGGCAGTGAGTCATCTAGAGTTCCCAAAGAATCAGCAGACAAAGGGCATCCTGAAGCCATATGGAAAACCTCAGTTTTCAGACCACTGAGGTTTTGTCACAGGAATTTCCACCATGTCTTAGGCAGAATTGAATGATCTCCTCTCTGATTTCCAGTATTGGGCAACTATTCCTTGTAGACTCTCCAAAGGGCAGGCTGATATCTGAATCATGGTTGACAAAGGTTGAAGATCAAAACTAATGTTCAGCATATGTAAAATTAGCCCAGTAACACGTTTCAACCAAGGGGAACTGAGCAATGCTCTGCATTACGGGAATGTTGTTGAAATAATGATGGAGAGATGGAAATTCATGGAAAGTGTTTTATCCTGATTCTGCAATGACTTCTTCCTTTAGATGGATATTTTAAGAAACTGAAATTTGTCCAGTGTTTAGTATCAGTTTCTGCAGTTCTTCCTGCTACTTACAGACTCTGATAAAATGCGTGGGAACTTGATTTGTTCTATGTCTCTGGTGATATTGGTAAGCTACAGGAAGTAGCACATATTCAAGAAATGCAGGCCATGTATGAAAACCCAGATTAGTTAGGAAGTCAACTAGTTGTGGAATTCTCAGTTTGTTTTGATGATTTAGCCTAACATAACACACTTACTTCACATTTCGTGAAATTTAAACCTAGAGACTATATGAGTGACTGTTTCAGAGAAAAAAGGAAGTGTTAATTTTTGCCTCTCTGTTACATGTTAAATGTTGAATTGATAACTTTTAAAATTTGCTTAATGTTAGCATCATCTAGAAAAGTAGTATTATTTTCTTGGTTTGAAATACAGAAAACAAAGACTTTAGAAGTTTAAATAACTCATTCAAGGTCACGTGGCTTACAAACAGCAGGGCCACATTTGGGATTTGGATCAATTTGATTTAGCTGTCACCTCCTTACTATAATACAAAAGGTCTGACGAATTGAGCATTTCTTCTAATCAGCCCACCAAAGTGCTTCGGAGAGTATTCTAACCTTTTATTCAAAGGGTATCACTTCTAAGGGTGAATAAAACTACAAAATCTTCAATAATTCTATAGTTCAAATATTTTTATCAATGAAATCAATATTCTAAGATGTTGATTCAGTACATGCAAAATCAAGTTATACTAATAAAATGCCACTTTCACCTCATATTTTTGGCTTCTGTATGATATATTATATTTAAGGCTACTCTCATAGTCTGAACCAAAGAAGAAAGTAGAATTAGACAAGGAAGGAAGGAAGGAAGGAAGGAAGGAAGGAAGGAAGGAAGGAAGGAAGGGAGGGAGAGAGAGAGGGAGGGAGGAAGGAAGGAAGGAAGGAAGAAAAGGAGAAAGGAAGGAAAGAAAAAAGACTGAAAAAAAAATGTTTTAAACTCAGGGTTTCTAGACAGATATGGCTAGTGCATGGCAGTATAATCAAGAATAATGATTTGACTTCCTGATTCACTGTCCTCTGATTATTCCTTTGTAACATAGTGCTTCCTTCAATTACAGAACTCCAGAAGTTATGAATTGATTCTCATTTTAAAACATGTTCTTTCTCTAATTTAATATGGTTGAAAGATTTTCCTTTAAAATTAGTATAATCGAAAATTATCTATTACAGCAGTTGTTACACTATCATAGTCAAAATCAAAAAGAAATATGCAGAAAAAAATTATAACAACATCAACAAGAGCCAGGGAAAAATCAAGTTTAATTTCTAAGAGACAATTTTAAATTTCAATAATGTAAGATTCAAATTGGAGAAATAAAAAACAGCTTGATTGAAACTATCCAGGCATAAAGTAGTAGTGGAAGACTTTGAAAGGATGAAAAATCCCTAAAATTAGAATTGTTTTCTCAGAATCTGGTAATCCAAGGGGTTTATGGAAGGTTTTCAGAAAATTTGTGAACAAAGTAGTTATATCAAATGTGTATGCGTGAATGTGTGTGTGTGTACATGCACACAGATACATGTATTTGTCAGAAGAGGGTCCATAGTTTTCTTCAGACTTCCAATGAAATTCATGATAATTGAATTTCAAACTTCACATTCAGAAACACAAATGTGTTCAAAGACCCGTTCCTACCCAAGATTCTGTGATTCTCAGATGACCATTCTCTGCCAGAGAAAAATATGAACATTGATATTGTTGAGGGTGAAGTATATCTTAGTGAAGAACACTAATGATTGGATATGCCTGTTGGAAACTCTGGAAGAGCATGAAAGAGATGGAGCCAAAAACATATATCCTGAATTAAACAAGTCTAAAATCCTTGAGGACAAGAGCCTAGTTCGATTTAATCTTGTATTTGCCTGAAAAGAGGCCCATTTAGCTCATAATGATGTATTATCTTTTACTCATCACTCTTTCTTTCATATGTAAGTTTTATTCCCATTTCAATAGATATTATTAAATTCATAAATATATTCTTTAGCCTCTAAAATTACTAGCACAATATATCTTTGTTAATCCTGTCTTTAAAAATGTGACAGAAAGAAATTCTACCTCTGAATTAGGAAGGATTTTCATTCTACCACTCTGCTCACCATCCTGTTCTAGAAGATTATATTGAAACTCGATTCCCCAGTGGCCATTCTTTCCTCGTATTCTGGATTCTCAAGCTAAAATATTCTTTATTGTGCCTTTTGAGACTCCATTCTACTTCATCACTGCTGTTCATACCTCTAGTTCCCAAAGCATATGCACAGAAAGGTTTTATTTTTGGAAAGAAATATCATTTTATTCCAATTTTAGATTTGTTTTTTCTTAGTGAATGACTCAGCCAAGACTTTATATTTGTAGTTCAGGATGAGGGTTATAGAATATGTTGATCTTATTTTTTGATTTGTTCATTGGACTTAGGAATGCTCAGAATATATCTAATTTTCTCCTACTAATAAGATTTGTTTCTTCTATTAAAAAGGAATTGTATGTCTTTGCTGGTAAAAGTTAAAAATAATTTATTTATGTTTATTTGAATTTAGACAATGAGTACACATTTTATTTTATGGTCAATGGAATGTATCAATAGTGCTAACACTTCAGTGACTGTGACATAATGGCTGAAAGCACACAAAGGTTATTTTAGGTAAGGGTACATTGTAGAGGTGTCTTTTATATCAAATCACAAAGTCCATCACCTACTCTACCTACAGTTCAGCTAGCTACTCTTGAAAGATGACAATCTATCAAATCATAAAGAATTTCTAATTGTTCCTGTCCCCAAACATTCCTAGAAATGTAATCCTTTTTTCTCTCTTGAATAGTAAGCCAGCGAAAACTTAAAGTTCTAGTAATATTGAGGGAGGGTATAGAAAAGACATTAAAGTAGGAAAGTAGCAGTGTTTACCATCACATAGAGACCAAAACTGGAGAGCAGATATTGAAAGAAGAATGAGAAATGAAGGAGTGATTATAGTGGATATCGAGTTACCAATAGACTGAAATTCCCATGGAGTCAGAGACTGCTTCTCACACTGGTTTTGAATATCTGTATTCTCCTCTTTTCTATAGATTCCTCTCAATGCTTTGTCTAAAGAAGACATTCAAAACACGCAATCTATATATTGTTTCCTTATAATAACAATTTACTTAATGGTAAGTATCCCAGTGATTTCAAAGTATAATCATTTCTCTGATGACTTTTCTGTTGACTCACTGCAAACTCCAGAGGGAAATTACATTTCAAATGTATTATTAGTCTTCATCTCCTTTTTCTAATTGGACATTCACTATTTTGAATCCCTGTTGTATATGGCTGATGTTGGGATCCATGCAGGGTCTGCTATGCAAAACTTCCAGGTACCATTATGTTGCACAAAGATGTCAAATTATATGTGATCATTTTGTAATGAACAATAAATGGTAAAACTTCACTAAAACCATAAATTATTCATTACACATTATTTCTAAGGCTCATTAGAGACATATTTTTTCTTCTTTTTTCAGGAATCTTTCGCTTTCAACTAAAAGTGAGATCAGGGAAAATTCCCAATTTTAGCCCCAAACAAGATTATCGTTAGTCCCATAATGAGTCATATTGGACACAGGTAATGGTAAACAAATCCAAATGCACTAGTCATGGAAAATTATACATAAGTTATTGCTCCAACACCTAAAAGAAACAAGTCATCCAGATGAGCATTAGAAATGACCCAAATTAAAAAAATAAATGTAATATACAAAATAAAAAAAAATAAAAAAACAATAAAAAATAAATGTAATATACTTAAATTATGCTCTCTGATACTTGCTTGAATAATTTTTCCTCAGGCTGTATGTTTGAATATCAGAATTCTTGTGTGGAAAACAGTCATGTGGACTAAGTACCAATTGTGCCAGGAAGTGATAGTGGGTTAATATATAGAATTATAAAAGTCACAATCCTGCCTTAGTGGATTCTGTAGTAAAAAGAAAAAGAAAAAGAAATAGACACATGATAAATCTATATGGTGATGAGTTCCATAAAGCATAAAATTGATGGGATCTTAGATGAAGGGTAAAAAAGGCAAATCAAATGGTTAAGAATTTATTAAGAGAGCTTAAAGTTTAAACAACAATCTCAAAGAAAATACTTGCAATGCATGTAAAGAACATGTAAATAACTCTTACAACTTTCATATAAAAACAATGTAATTAAAAGAGAAAAAAACAGGCAAAATATGTGTATAGTCAGTTGCTTCATGAATGAATATAGACAAATGGTTACAAGTATATAAAATGAAACTAAACATCATTGGTTATCAAAAACTTCAAATTAAACCTCAATGCCAGACCATTACAGACACAGGAAAGAAATATCTAATCAGTATTTTACAAATGACAAATGACGAGAATGAACAAAATTAAAAAGATTGACAATTCCAAATGTTGTCAAGAATGTGGAGTAACTTCAACTCTCATTCATTGCTTGGTGGAAATGTAAAATTACACAACCGCTTTGGAAGTTTATATTAAAAACATAAATCTGCAACTGTATTACAACCAAATCATTTCTCTCCTAGGAATTTCTCCAAGAGAAAAGAAAACATATGTCCATACAAAGATTTGTACATAAATATTCATAGTATCTTTTTTCATAATGCCTCTAAACTGAAAACAATAGTTTCCCATCAACACAGAATGAACAAATTCTGGTATATCCACATAATCGTAATAAGAGCAATAAAAAGGAATAAGGTACTGATACATACCACAACATGATAGATGTACATATTGTATTTTCTATTCTAGCAAAGGCAATACTTTTATATCTATAATGAGAGAAAAATCATTAAACAGTTTAATGGGTCTTGGGGTAGAGAGATTGATTCAAAGAGGCACAAGGAAAGTTTTACAGGTGATTCATATAATCTGTAGCTTTACTGTAGTGGTAATTTCACAGGTGTAACTCATCAAATTTTACATACAGATATTTTATGCAAACTGCATTTAAAACTTGTTTAAAAAATCACTTCATCAGATATGATTTACTTGATCTTCACTTTTAAATTGTTTAGCAAATTTTGCTCTATCAGATTGTCCTATATATTGTTCATATCTGAAATCAGATTCTTTATTTGTATTTTTATTTGATGCTCATGTGGTTTCCTAACATTTATCTGCCTTTCCATCTTAATAGAATATGAATACCTTAAGAGTAGAGTTGCCTATTTTGTTTTTTTGCTACATTCTCAGAGCCCAGAACAGTGTCAGGCATATATGTGTTTTTTCCAAGATTAGGATAAATTATATTTATAATTTTCTATCTTATAATGATTAATTATTATACAGAGAGTAGTTATCAAGTAGTCAAATATTATTATTGCATAATTTGACAAGTCATAATCATCTTTAAAATAAATCATGCAATATAAATGTTGTCAATGCTAAATATTTAGATATTTTTAATAGCTTTATATTGAAATACCAATTTGAATAAACATTCTTGCAATTGCAATGTCAATACCCTCTATAATTCTTTAATACCAGCTTTTAAAAGTGAAGCATTTATATGAAAGATATAGATGTCTTTAAGGATGGTAATATATGTTAGTGAGTTCATTTCCAGAAATGAAATGCCAGTTTGTATTCAGTTCAATTCACCTATGATAGAATCTCCTACATCTATGACATCACTATTTCTGAATGAATGAAAGTATGTAAAATGTCCTAGTAAACTCCTTCCTGTAGATTTCTCCTTCTAGGAGGCACAAACACCAGCCTCTCAAACTTAGTGGAAAATGCTGTGGAAGCCGCATCCAGGTTGTAGAATTAGCTGGGCACTGAAAAAGTCAAATTTAGGAAGACAGAAAATGTTGAAAATAAGATATAAATTAAATATTTGGAAATCTAGTAGATATTCACTTAGTTATAGTAGAAAATTGATTTAGCAATTATGATACACAATTGCCTTCACTGTGATAAAACAATCTCTCCTGAACACTTGTATGATTAATTTTCGACCTTTAAAAAAAGTTTTTACAGATATGAAGGTATTCCACAAATTATAAACAAGATTACAATTACATTGGGCTTGATCTGTTGTAGCTATGCCTTTCTAGAGTAGTATTTTCCTATTTTTTATATAGCTATTTCTGCAATAGTTTTTATATGTAGATATTTCTTACTGTCCACATAGAAATGCAACAGCTACAATATTAGAGGACGAATACTCAAGGACCAACTCCTAATATGAATTTTAAAGCCACAGGAAAATTAGAAATAGAATTGTGCACCAATTAAGTTTCTTTAACTCTGTTTTGGCAGGAGAGGAGGAATTCTGGGTGGTAGGAGTCTGACTGTCTAGAGAAGATTAGATGATGCTGTTTTCTTCTGTTAATCTCCCTGCTCAGTAAGCCCAGATATCTTATGTAATGGAACAGAGATTTCTAAGGCATCACTTTTGAATATAAATCACTCTGTAAGGACTTAGTCAAAAGTCCTTGCTTAGAAATGGTACCCTTTGCTGAATATTTCATCCAGCCTCTATGTGAACACAATAGGCTAATCATTAACAAATAAACAAAATAATAAAAAATACATTACAAATAGGGATATGCTTTTGAAAGTCTTCTCTGGACCACCAGATTCAAATCTAGAGCAATGTTTCTTAAATAGTGGTTTGAATAAGAAACACGAAGGGGGTTGTAACATAGTCACTGCTTTGAGAAATACTGCTCCAGAATTAATTGCAGTGTTTTGTTCAAAGAGAGATTCAGGTCCCACCTGTACTTTTGTGTTTATGAGGAGGTATTAGCCTTGTCCCAAAATTCTAACCATTCAGGAAATATACCCGTGACCTATATTAATATATCTCTTTAATGAGGAATTAGTACTACTTTTTAAAAGATAACGCTTATATTTTCACCTTAAAATCAGTATGTGAGATCACCTTATTAATTTCAGGAAATTGTAATCATAATATTTATAATTAGCTTTATATTTAATTATATAATAATTATAATCACCTTTATAATCATAATATTTAGAAGAAATACTAACCATCTGCAAAGGCAAGGGAAATTTTCATGTGTATATTTTACTTTGTTACCAGTGTTTTAATGTAGCTCTGTGACTTAGAGTAAATTATTTCAATTATCTGACTCTTAATTTATTAGGCCAAAATGAGGTGTTCGAATATTATTTCTGAAATACTCATTTTAATTTTTTATGTTTACTTTGTTTTTCAAACATATTTGTTTTCTTATTTTTTAAACAGACATTTTATTGAACACCTACTTTGTGCTACGCACCATTCTGTGCTCTGAGAATAAGGTGATAAATAAAATGGTCAAGAGTCCTGTTCCCTCCTGGGCAGGAAGTGAGGTAGGGGAGACAGAGAAAAACAAATGGACAACTAAATAAATAAATGAGTACCCTTTTGGATTTGTACCCAAATCATTCCTTTTTTCGAATGCATTTCTTAAAGTGATTACTTAGGATTCACTTTATTTATTGACGGTTTCCATTATTAAAAACAAACAAACAAAAAAAAACAGAAAAAAAAAAAACCCACAAAGTTTGACCAGTGACTCTTGACTCTAGCTGCTCATTAGAATCACACGAGAAATTCTTTAAAAAATACCTAAGTTTGGGCCCCACACCAGACCAATTGAATCAGAATCTCTAGAGGTGGAATTAATGTATCATATTTCTTTGAAAACTGTCTAGGTAATTCCAGTGGAGAGCCTGACTTCAGAATACTGGCCTGGATTATTGGCAAGGCAACATTTTGGTTTTAAGTTTAAAACTCACCTTCTCCATTAAGCTTTTCTTACATTTTTAGCCCTGGCGAGGTTTTGTTTTCAGTTTACTCTTTCTTCAGTTATATAAATGCTTTTTTTCTCTTTTTCTATTTGCTGGAAATAGACACAAATAAAAAGAAACTAAATCAGTATTTCATAAATAACAAGCTATGACTCTATGACAATTTTCAAAAGTGCTGTAAGAACAGAAAAAACTAGAATAAAACTGTCAGTTTTTTGTAAATGGCATTTTTTTTTTCAGTTTAAAGATATTTTTCTTTATTCTGAGATAAGTATTTGTTTTACCATTTTGGAGTTAAAATATTTTCTTTAAAAAATAGCTGGTGAAATTTCATGATATATTAATGGCTGAATTTGACCAAATAAATTTTGACAAGTCCATATCAGTTTCTTTTTATACTATGAAGTTTCTGATTAGTGAAAGCTTGGGAGGCATAGACTTAAATAACTGAACAAGTACTCAAACCTTATTTGACCTGCATAGCTTAGAGAAATGTCTCTTTACCAACTATTACAATTTAATCGTACAGTTGATAATCACTAAGTATAAGCTGTACTTATTTATATATTGTTCTTATGTGATGTCTATATGATACTTACCTATTGTTCTATGACCTGATTTTCCACTTTGTAGTATAGTATGAAAATGTTAAGTTTTAACATTATATAACATGATTATATTTATTATTACTATATCATAATTACATATTATTCTACTATTGATGAATTTAGGATCGTCTCAAATTTGTGTTAATATATTGAAGTTTTCAATCAACATCATATTACATATATATTGCAAATGCGCAAATATTTCTATCAAATATATTTTAGAACTATCTGGAGAGATAGTATTATTTTCAAAAATTCAGAATTATTGTTCATTCTTAGCAAGAATTTATTAAAGTTCTTGTTTCCTCACATGAGGTATTATCAATATCTATCATTTCTAGCACTCCAATAGGAGAAAATCGCATCTTTAAAAACTTCATCTCTGATTTATATATTTCAGCATTTGGAGTTTTTTTTTCTGTGAACTATATGCTTATAACCTTTTTTTCATCTTCTGACTGTTTTTTTTCTGATTCAGATTATTTTTTCTATTGTTCTGATGAAAAAGTGGATATTTAAGAGATTCAGTGTTTGCCCTAATATTACATACACATCTAGTTTGTTGCAAAGGGCAGATCTCTACCCAAGTAGTTTGGCTTTGTTTCCAGAACTCTTTAGCACTTAACTGACATCACAAATAGTGCTGGGCTGGGAAGGCCTGAGCTGATCCATAGGGCTAAAACAGCAGGAAGACAGGCAAGAAATTAAGTTTAGATTTCAGAACCTGTCCTTGGAGAAACCGCTTGGTCAGAACTCTAGATAGAAAGTAGCAAAAGCATAGTCAATCTGGTGCAAAGCTTCTTGGATGACTGTGCTGTATTCAGAGTCCACAGGGCCAAGACGATGAACAAACCTGGGAAACTGGGCTTGAACTTCAGCGAGTTTCCATGGAGTTTGTTTTTGATCTTGTGCTGGAAGACACAAAACTCCATGCTACCCAGCTGGGAATTTCCTTATAAAGAAGTGGCTCATCGTCACTTTCAGGCCCAGTTGGTCCTTGCCAAATGGTACTACCTAAAGATTTGCTCTTCTTGTGGTGGTGCTACTGTCACTTCTTTGGCATGTTACCTAATAAAACCAGGCGTCATTTCCTCTTGGGTAATTTTTTTTTCAAAGGTTTTACAGTAGGACTCATATTCTGTGGTTGAGACTGTGCGTTTTCAAAAAGAGATTAAAGGATTTTACATTTCCAGACCTCTCTGATATCTTATACTTGGTGACACCCCAGCCAAGTGATTTAAACATTAGTGATTTAAGCTTCACCCAAGAACTGGACAGAGAGTTGAAAGAAAACACAAACTCATGAGCAAACCAGATCTATGGGTGGGGTCTCATAGGCTACAGCTTGCAGAACCTAATTAGACTAAAAAGACCAAAGGAAATAGAGCAAACCAGGAGGAAGTCAATCTGTCAGGGAGGGAGCCCAACAGAAACACTTGAGAAAATGATGTCCCATTGTCCTCTAACACATATTTTCTTCAGATGTAGAATTTTCTTTTTGTTCTATTATTTTCTCTTTATTAGTTTGAAAGTTTACACACTCAACCCACACTGATACTAGTCACATTCAAATTAATATTTAGCTTAACAAAATGTGTATATAGATGAACAAAACAGTTTTATTACTCTTCCAAAGACAAGAGTATTAGAATATTATGAGGCTGTATTTCCTCCTGAATGAAATGCTGTTGCAATTGAATGATTAAATTCTATCTTATAAACCTAAAGTACAAAAATTAGATATTATTATTATAATATTTATAATCTCATCTTTATTCTGACATCATTTTTTCTTTGAGTATATATCTAATAATATTAGACTAAATTTTTTCTTGAGTATATTTGAATAGTTTTTTTTAGTAAACCTTTCCAACTTTTGTATATCTGAATTCTTAATTTGCTCTTGAAATATGTTCTAATTGAGAGTTTTTTGATTGTTTCATATTGTAGATATTATGCTACTTTTTTAGGTTTCTGTTTTTACTGTTATAAATCATTTGTCTCATTCTTGGTATTTGTTTTCCATTTTTGGCTGCTTTTTTGTTTGTCTCTTCAATGGCATCATTATGTGGTTTTTCTCTAGTATTTTGAGTTGTCAATTTTTATGATATTTGTACTTCCTGAATGTAATATTTCTTTTATTCAAAAGTGAAAATTTTTTATTATATTTCAAATATGTGCTTGATCTCATTATTCTGGCTTCTCTGATTCCAATTAGACAGATGTCTGTAAAAAATGGTTATTTCTTAATTATCTGGCTTAATATTTCTTAAGAAATGTGGAAGGGAGAGAAGGAAGAAAAGGCATAAACAACACCAAAAGTCAAATTGAGGCAATTATTTATAGCAAATATGATATTGGCAATTTCCCAAATGCAGAAAGTGTTATCGCTACTAGACTTTAAGCCTCATAAAATTATGAATTATAGTTGTATGACATTTTATCAATATTTATCATATATCATATTATACAGTTTGCAACACTTATAGACAAAAAACAAACAAATAAAAAAACAAAAACCAAGTAGGCTTGAAATAAATCAAATAATCTCAAAGCAAAAGAATGGATGAGAAAAAAAAACAAGCACCTCATAAAAGATGATACAAAGAGCTGGTAAACACTTTAAAATTTACTCAAAGCTGTTAATAATTGAACAAATAAAATAATATCTGAGAAAATATATTTTATTTGTCACATGTAAGATTCCTGAAGGTTAAGAATTTTATTTACAGTGGCCAAGACATGGAAACAACAAAAATGCCCTTCCATAGACAATTAGTTAAACAAGATGTTGTATGCGTATACAATGGAATATTACTCAGCCATAAAAAAGAAGAAATATTGCCTTTTGTGACAACATGGATGGATCTTGAGATTATCATGCTAAGCGAAATAGGTCAGTCAGAAAAAGTTAAGAACCATGTGATTTCACTCATATGTGGGATATAAAACTGAAAGCAAAAAACAAGCAAGACAAACAGAGACTTGTGGACATGAACAGCAGATTAGTGGTTACTGAGGGAAGGAGAATAGATAAGAGTAAAGGGGGTCAAATATATGGTGACAGAGGGATATTTAACTTTAGGCGGTGAACACACAATGCAATATACATAGGACATATTATTGAAACCTATATAATTTTATGAGCCAATGTCATCTCAATACATTTAATAAAAAAAGAATTTTTAAATACAGAAATCTGAAAAATAGAAACATTTTAATTAGGAAGAAGCTCAAAATGCTTATCAGCACATCAACTTTCCATTACTTTAAAGTTCTAACATTTCAAGTAGACAAGAGATATAGATAAACAAAATATAAAATATAAAGCACAATAAAAAAGGGATTAGATATGAAGAAAGAAGACACCTATTATTTACAAAGAAATGATTTTCTGCTTACAAAAACTAAATATATGAAAAAGTGACTTATTGATCTATTCTTTTGTTGATGAATAGTTGGGCTGGCTCCACTTTTATTGATAATAAACAGTGCTGCTATGAATATTTATACACATGTAATGTGCTGCAAATGGGGAGGGTTTTTAAAAAATTTTTCACCTCTTTGTAACTCTGGTCAGTGAATGACTGAAAGGGCTGTGAGTATTGATTTTAGGGTCACAAATTTTAAAGTGTAGGTGTAATGGGAAAAGAGATATTTTTGTAGAGACTATAGTAATGGAAATGCTGGGCCATAGGATATGTATGTTATCAAACTTATTAGATAAAACAGACCTGTTTTCAAAATGGTCTTATTGATTTATACACCCATCAGCAATTTATGAGTCTTTTTCTCACTCTGCTTCCTTGGCAACATTTGGCATTGTTTTCAAACCAGCCCCCATTTACTGGGTGTATCGTACTGTCTCATTGTGGCCTTAACTTGCTTTTTATTAATTAAAGCAAAGAGATTGAACACTTTTTCATATATTTAGTGACCATTCAATTTTAATCTTTTGTGAATGCTGTTTTTCTATTGTCTTGTCATTCTTTTTCTCATTTATTTTGCAGTTCTTTTTGTATTTTGAATACTAGTGCTTTTTGGTTACATATGTTATAACTATTTTTTCCTGTTTAATGTGTCTTCCCTTTTCAATAACTCTTTTTTTCCTTTTTAATAATCTCTTTAGCTAAACAACCATTCTAAAATTTAATATAATTGAGTTTAGCAATATTATTTTTGATGGCTTGTATTTTTTTCTTTCCAAAAAATATTGCCCTCCTCCACAATCATGAAGATATCCTTCTATATTGTTATAAATAATTTGTTTTTTGTTTTTTCCTTTTTTATTGAGGTGTATTCTTTCATGTAAGATCTGAGGTAGAGGTCCAATGCTATTTTCTGCCATATCTGTTATCAGTTTTCTCAGCTTCATAATTCTAAACACCATCCTTGGCCCCTCCTTTGCTGTACATTATTCAAGGTCCATGTATGTGTAGGAGTATCATTCTGTACTTAGGTTTTGTAGGCCATTCTTAATTCTGCTGTTATATCAAGAAAACAACTATATAGAATATATAACAAAATGAGTATGGCTGTGTTCCAATTAAACATTGCTTAAAGAAAAAAAAAAACAGGCTATGGGCCATATGTGATTCATAGACTATAATTTGCCGACTCCTCATTTTGGCAAATGTCTAGTAAAAAGTAGGTGGTGAATTAGGACATTTATCACCCAACATTCTGTAACACCCTTCCCAAGACTCTATCCATGGTCTTACAGCTCCCTCCTTTTACACAAGTCATATTTAAACTGGTTTGGGGAAGAAATTATCTGCCTTCAAATTTCTCCCATCTTTTCTCTCTATCATCATACGATATACATGTTTTTATTCTAACAGGGGGTTGGTGACAAAGTAACATTAACATGGCCTTTGAGAACC
>CM053511.1:9125042-9212862 GCA_028627145.1 Eidolon dupreanum
GTTAAGTAATGCAGTCCAAAAGGGAGCCAATAATGATAGTCGTGACTAGTATGTGTAAAGGAGAAAAAAGCAGGGGAACTGAAAACTTCTTGGGTGGTCAAGAAGAAACCTAGGAATTACGAAAAAGTAATTCCAGTTACAATGAGAAAGATTTATGAATTCGCCTTCAGTGTTGTGTATGTGAGTGAATGCATGTGCACGTGGTGTGGAGGGGTGGGGGAGACGGTGAAAATGTTTTCTTGAGTCAGAGTTATTTCTTTGAAAGAGAAATAGGATTGGATTGTGTTCACTAGATGAAATGAGTTGCATTATGTTAGTGAGATAGGTACGTTTCATGAGACAATAAATCCTAATGCTTATGAGGTATACAATTTCAGGAACCTTAGAAAAATACGAAACACTTCTTAGAGTAGAAGTGCCCAGTAGGTGAGACACTGGTAGCTGATTCACTCCATTTCCGCCACAAAACCCACAGAGACTGGACAGATGAAGTCATTAACTTGCAGAGAATTCTAGTAGCTCCTGAGTTGAAAACCTGAAAAATAAATAGTACATAGGGAACTGGAATATTATTGTTTTCTGTAAGAAGGTGTGGCACATCCCAGGTGAAGGTGAAATACAAAGATACCAAATGAGAAAGAAAATATCATGAGGCTACAGTCCTACAGGCCATGATGAATGAAGGGAGACGAAGACCAAGAGAGCAGCCATTGAATCTCTTCTAAGGATTTAGGCAATGAGCCTTTTCAGTTTGTTAGGTACAAGATAATACGATAATTAGACGTGAGGCATAACTTCTTATATTCTTCCTCTATCCTCCTGGAATTATTTGAACCCTCAATAAAAGATTACTTAAACCATCATCAGAATCCTATGTAAATCTGATTTAGAGAAGGTAAAGAAAGCCATACTCAAAAACTGATAAATGGTGATCACAACCTCCTCCATAATTCCACAATGGACATCAGTCTCATTGTCAATCAAAATATTTATAACTGATAGCAGGGATGATTTTATTCTTGTTTGTTCTCATTTCTTTTTTTTATTATGTTATTTGTCTAAATTTATCTAATGACCATGTATAATATTATAATAAGAAAAAGATATAATCTACACTGACAGTTAATTTTCTTAAGGGTCATGTTCTCAGTCAAGGCCATGAGATAGAAAGACAATGTAGAAGAGAAGTCAGTGTACTGTGTGACAATAAGAGTGAGGCCAGGAACATGGATAGAACAGAGGGGTCCTGCAGGAGACTGGTGATATTGCTAGTCACGGTATGTTTAAAATGGTTGCATCAATGAGATGTGTGCCTGACTTAGGATCTTAGGGTAGAATCTTCCTTCTTTGAGTTTTAAATGTTTGCCTTTTGTGAAATCTACAATTTATCACAGGAAAATGCCCTGATATCCTTAAAGGCCTTCTCTCGTGGGTCATATTTGGTCTCATACACCATCTGACAAACAATCATTGGGACCTAGTATGGTGGATATTTCTGCCAGCTACTGGTATGGCAGGAAACCACCAGGACTCTTACTCGAGTTGAGCTTTGTAGCAGAAAATGCAAGACCTGAGAAGAAATATTATCAGCTCTCCTTACTGCTCAATTTTGCTCAAACCACTTGGTACCACCAGGATGCCCTAATAATCTAGCAAACTGGGTGATTTACCTGCTTCACCTCCCAGAGAAAGGTTCCGACTCCAGAGCCTGGCTTCTGTTTGGAATGATGCTGTTCTCTTCATTCCTATTTGGGATGAACAGGTTGTAGGTGTGGCAGAGGGGAGACTAGGTTATTTGGAAGTATTTGGTTTAAGGCCCAGTCAAAAGCTTTTTCTGTATGTTATCCCAACATACAAACTCTATGCCTGGTAAAGATGTTGACGTTTAAGTGAGCTCTGCTTTTTCCCCATGATTTATGGAGTTTTGAGGCAGGGGTTGGGGGGTGGTGAGATCAGTCACTTGCATAAAGAAAAGAGAAAATTCTTGAGTTGCTTTCCCTATTCCTAGGGAAGCTGATAACAAGAATATGGCTGTATACCCCATGAAAAATGGAAATTGCCCATAGGGTTAAACTGTGTATATTTAAAGTAATAGCACAGACCCATACAACAAATTTTCTAGTTTTGTTTTGTTTTGTTTTGCTTTTTGAATGAACACTTCAAAATTCTATTGTTAGAGTTTTGGATATTTAATTTTCAAGCTTGCCATATATGTCTTTACCTCTTATGCACCTCTTATTTATTTTCTACTATTAAAAACAAAACAAAACAAAACAAAACAAAAAAACTTCTGACTGGATTGTTTTAAGGAATAAATGAAAGAATCTTTGTTAGCTGCTATATAAAAGCTCATGATTGTAGTTTCATTAGAGTTCTCATTATTTGTACCTGGGGAATTTTCTCCTGATCCCCAGATGGTCCCTGAGTGTGCTCTTTTGGAAAGGATCATGATTCTTAATGTTCTTTTATCAAAAACACATGACATGTGGCATGTATGACTTCTTCCATGCTTTATCTTGTTGACTGTCTCTTTCTTCCTGTTAGATTAGAAGCTCTTTGAGAATAGGGATGTTTTTTGTTTTAATCCTGGCAGATGATAGACTCACAGTAAATATATGTTTAATAAGCAGATAAAAAAAATGTATTTGGATATAATGTGATGAATATAAAGCAATGGAATTAGGTAGAAAGTGCTCCAGAAACCCAAGGGAGGAACAATTAACTTGGCACAGAAGAATCAGAGCAAGCTTATATCTCATTTTGTGCTCAGTTTTATTCTAGGACTCAATGCCCTGTGATTATAAAGGAAGCAGGCTCCTCTCCCAGGACTCATAGTAGAGAAAGTGGTAAAGCATTTAGGATGGATGTGATCCTACTATCACACTGGGCTATTTTCGGTATCCAGGAAGCAATGCGAGCTCGCCTTCTGGTTGGAAAAAGCTGCCTCCACGATAAGAGAGGTGCCATGATTCCAGATAAGCCTGGGATAAAAGACTATGAATAGAGTGAAAGAGAAATACAGGAACTAAAAAAAAATGAAAAAGTAGAAAAAAAGACAGAATATTTTGTGATTGTTGATAGAATAACAATTTTGAATTATGCACACACACACAAACAGGTAAAAAAAAGTTCACTTGAACATTTTAGTCTAAAAGGCCCGTGAAAAGCAATTTTCTTAGTGGAGGTATGTTAGACAATCTTGCACTGGGGACACTTGTTTAGAAAGAGGGTCCTTGTGAAGAGAGCATGATACTTAGAAGAAAAATTCCCATTATGCCATTGACTGGCCTTGAAAGCTTAGGCAAGTCACTTAGACTAAACCTCAGCATGGAGGTCAGTGAGAAACATAAAAAAGAGGTAGCAGGTATCAAGAGCATACTCTTTAAAACACTATAAAAATCAAACTATTATTACTTTCCAAACAATGCTGTACAAAGGAAGCATTATATAAGTAGATACAAGTGGATAGAACCTTATTTTTAATATTGCACTTACGAGAAGTTATCTCTGAAAAATAAATTTGATTATCTGAAATTATAGGAGCTCGAGTGAGAATCAGAGTACGGAGGACACGTGTATTCAATAGAATTGGTTGCTTTGGAAACCATTAACAAATGGAAATCTACAACAGAGGTCAAATTCTCATTGCTTTAATAAGTAGGGCCTGAACAATCGCCAGCATATTCTTTGTTGTTTTCTTCAGATTTGATTGCAGTAAATTTAGCCAAGAAGCCTTATCATATCGCAGTAATTTTTGCCAAAACAACCAAACTCCTGAATCAGCAGAAATTTTTTAATTATGTACTTTATTTGAAGAGGAAAAAAAGTGTATATGTGTGCTATAAGATAGGCTGTCAGGAAATTATTTAGTTATAATAAAATTTGCCCAGTAAATCCAGATAACAGAGTCTTGAATTAAGGTTACTTAATCAGAAAATCGAGCCATGAGCCCCTCAAGATCCTAAACTAGGGAATGTATGAAATTGTTCAATATTCTCTAAGGCAGGAAAAAAAATAGCAGATTGCTGAAACAGAAAATAGATTCTAGCAAATGCTAAATGCACATTTTAAGTTACTCCGTAATTTACCGTAATCATTATTTCAAATATTCTACTTAACATGTATATTAATTGATTTTTAAAAAATATTTTAATGTTAATAAATTATTTCCCAACAATGTATTGATTACTTCTTGGGCTTTGGAACTGTGATAAATATGATTTTAGTGAAGCAGGATTTATTATTTGTTATAAAATGTCTAGTTAATTAGGTGACTTTGGTGGAAATAGAACTAAATTTAAAAAATATATCCTACTGAAATAGAACTCTACAATGCATTTTAATTTAGGAGATGGGGCTAGCATTATACTCTAAGTTTATCTGTTATGGTAAAAAAAAAAAATTAACACAATCTTAGAGATTACACATTCCTAAGAAATGATCTAGACTAAAAGTGAGAAAAACTGAATATAATAATATATATGATCGAAAAATAAACTCAATCACACACAAGGCAAGTTAAGAATCAGGAAATTTATAAGGTGGTTCTTTACGCAAACATAATGTTGTTTCAAGATGACTGATACTTCATTTAGAATCCCATTTATCCAGGAGAATCTGCCAATAAATAGGGACTGAATCAAAGTTACTTGAAGTCTGTGCTGGGCTGTATGTCCATGGTAGCACCTTCATTTAAATCTGGCACCTCAGTTGGGATGAGCTGGGGCCAAGTGAGGCACCCTTCCCTACATGGCCTCTGCTTGGCTTCTTTTGAAACACGGTAGTCTCAAGATAGTCAGTCTTCTTACCTGTAAAAGTTTCCCCCAGATCACTTGTTCCAAGAAATCCAGATGTAAATTTAAGATATCATAGGAACTAAGCTCAGAAATCATTGCTCATCATTTTCATGATATTCCATTTGTCAAAGAGAATTAAAGGGCCAGTGGAGATTCAATGGGAGGAGACTACACACGAGTGTAAACACAGCAAGGATGGTTCATTAAGACAGATTTAGAGATTGACCAGTACACTGCCCGTACTATTTTATTAAACTGCTTTTTACAGATTACTGAAACACTTCTCCTTTCATTTCACTTATAACATTGTTTTTTATTTAATTCAGAGATCTTTCAAAAAGTCTGTGGTTATAATATTGCATGTTGGAAATATTTTGCTTCTCTTTGTTTCTTTTTTATCTTGCAAGCACTCTTTTGTTCATCAATTAATTTATTTATTAATCCAACAACCCCTTTTGTTGTAGTTTGGTGTTATAAAGATGAAAACGCAAAGATCTCTCTTCCCAGGGTGATCTCAGTATCAAATAGAGGATCAACATGCTAATAAAAAATTAGAGTTATTGTAAGATAAAAAGAATTTCGTTGGCCTCATCGTCAATAGTATATAAGAAGCAATTTGAACAAAGAGATAAATTTTCTAGGTGGTCAAGTGTAAAAGTGAAAGTTAAATTTCAGAAGCCTAAATTTTGAAAAAGGGTGGATTGAGGGTCAACAAATTATCGAAAGGCTATTATTGTGCTCCTGCTCTGTTAATCCTGAAATTCTCTATAAAGTGCTGAACTAGCGAAAGCCAAATACGATTTCTGATGGACAGCAATAAGGGAAACAAGTCTGCATATCATTGACTTGAGACTCAACCAAGACAAAAAGCAAGATTTAAGAACATTGAAGCTGAAAAGAATGATGAATGTGGAAATTATGAGAAGACCCTTTAGTTGCCTCAGTGAAACTAAAGTTTGGACCATTTTTACTAGATCTTCAAGCATTAGAGGGGCTCCCAGCCAATCACTGGAGTACAATATGGTGGAGGATATTCAGAGTATGAGGGCACGACAGAGAGAGCCTCGGATTATTGTGTCACCTTATCCCAGGGGCATACCTTACCTACCCATCTTATGTATATTAACAATCCACAAAACAGTTTTAGTTCATTTTTTTTCTCAAAAACTACTATGTTTTGTCAAAAAGCCAAATAAATCAAATTACTCCAAGCATGTCTGTTCAAGTGCTCCTGGGTCGGTGAGTACTGGAGTTGTCTAAGACCCTTATCTGTACTTATAAAACAATACCCCACTGAGGAACATTTGAAGAAAGGCCACAGGAAGAGAAGGAACAAAGGAGACCAGGGAAAATGCTAACAAGAACTTTGAAAAAATAAACTATGTCTCACCGTACAACAATAAAAAGGGTACACATCCCGGACAGGCTACAGGCTAATATATCTAATTCTTCTTATTTTGGATTTTTTAATAACATATTTCAAGAGGATCCCAGGCACAATAGGTATTGTGATCCTGGCAATATAACACACTATTTTTCCAATCCTTGCAGTCACTGAGAATTCCAGGTAGGTCATAACTAAGCTTTTTTTTTTTTTTTTTTTTTTTTTTTTTTTTTACTTAAATTTATTTGTAGTGTGTGTGTGGAAGGAGTAGGTACAGAGGTACATGGATATGTAAAGTCTATTATGCTTCTGGTATTTTTGGTAAAATGAACACTCTTTTGTTTTTGGTTTGGTTTGCTTTGGTTTTCCTACTTCATTCCTATTCCTTAGATCCATTTCTTCATAAGAGATGACTACGCAGATGTTTTATATATATTCATGTTAGTATATATTATATACATATAGTGTATTATGTATATTATATATGTATAAATGTATATACATATGGATGTATACATAAACATGTATAACAATTTTGGTATTTTATACATATATAGTTTTTAATATATATGTATAGTATTATGATATGCATTTCTCATTTGTTTCCCACTCAGCAGTATATTTTTTAGATCTATCACTGTATGTACATCTGGTATCTCCAACCACTGCATATTTACCTACTATCGCAACCCTTATTTGCTTCCAAGTTAATGCCACAGTGAACATATTTGTCTATTTCCATTTAAGGTTTGTGTCTTTGAATCAGGAGTGTTACTACTGGACTTCAGAGCTTATAAATATTGATTTATACTAAATTTTGTCAGATGACTTACCAATCTAAGTGCCAAATTTTACCTGCAGTGCAAGAGATTACTTGTCTTTCCAAATACCTGCCAGTATGTGGTGGTAGCAAGCATCTTAATTTCTGCCTTTTAGAAAAAGGAAAATGATGTTTTACCCTCACTTTTTTTTTCACTGTTGCATTCATTCCTCCTAGGCAGAGCCTAGAATTTAGGAGATGCTCATAAACATATATCAGGCAAATACACATGACTGAAAGGTAAAACACTTCAATCTGAAATAATTAATTAATTATTTAATTATAATGAAATCCAATAAGTTTCAGCTGTATACTTTAACAATAAATATATGTTTACACTGTGTGTTCACCTCTCATAATTAGATTTCTTTCTGTCACCACATATTTCATTCCCTTTACCCTGCCTCCTCCCCTCTCCCCCCACCCACTAGTCTATTGTCCATGACCATGAGTCTCTGCTTGTTTGTCCTGTTCATTTGTTGCTTTTATTTTTCAGTTACCAATGACATTCAGAAGAAACAAAACAGAAACCAACTCACAGATACAGAGAACATTTTGACAGTTGCCAGATTGGGGAGGGGGATGGGTGAAAAAGTGAAGGGGTTAAGAAGTACAAATTGGTAGTTACAAAACAGTCATGGGAATGTAAAACATAGCATGAAAAATATAGTCAATAATATTGTAATAACTATGTATGGCATCAGATGGGTACTAGATTTATCAGAGTGATTATTTCATGAGATATATAAATAGGTGTTTTTTTGTATGAATTTAGTATGCTTAAAGAATTTCAATACTCTGGAAAGTTACCTCTTTCAGAGCCAACTCTTGTGAGTTCTCTAGCAGAAAGGTCGATTTTAGCAGAGGTCACTTGTCATTTGGATCCAAAGTTTTATATGTTGTTGACTTTCTTAACATCTTAACATTTCTGCTGGGGGTTTATTCTCGATCCATGAGATAGTTATGATTGGGTATCAGATTTACTTGTGTGTGTAGTAGACACACTTTTTTGGTTGTCTTCCTAATTCATGTCCCACTTTTTTGAGAAATGACTTCCCCAGTACTCACAGAAGCACAGCCATCCAGGAAGGTTGTTGTTTGTGATATGTGACGTTGCTCCTCTGGCTATTGCTAATTGGACCAGGTATGGATACATCATCTAAGCAAAGTATCTCCATGATGGCCAAAGGTCCATACTCAGACTCACACTTTGGATATTATGAGGACAGAAGGGACTCAGAGGAAAGCTCCAGAATTCCCTCTTCTTCCAGTTGTAGGGAGAAACTAACAGGGGGAAAGAGTAAAGAGTCTACCTCAGCAGGATGTGGGTCCCATGAAGAACTCTTTAAATCTTCTAGTTGGAAGCAAGAACACACTTCTGCACATATACAGCAGCATCAGTGTGGCAAGAGCAAGTGTCTGCTGCCAGAGCTGTCCCAGAGAATCAATGAAGCGCTTTTTTCCTATGAGGCTAACAGCATAGCTGTGCGTATAACAACTGCCACTAGACAGAGTCTAAATTTCACACCGCTATTCATGCTAAATATTCATGCCCTTGGAGTTTAGAATAGGCACATCCGGTTTTAATTAGTCTTCACATGCAGTGTGACTTTGGAGAAAGACATATGAATTAAGAAGCTACAGAGTGTTCAAGTTCAGCAGAGGACACAGAAAAGAGAAAACTAGCTTTATAGAGAGAGAGCCCACCTAAACTCATAGGCAATGGCAAATGTCTTGGCCGGTTTGTCAAGGAGCCTAGAAGGAGAAGAATGGGAAGATCAGAAGAAAAGCAGTCTGGAGCAGAGGCATTTGAGGGTAGTCACAACATGTGGAGGTCTTCATATCACAAGGTAAAGCCACCAGACAGCAAGTGCTATTAAACAGAAATGACCAAATCGCTGTAATGACTGAACCTGTTGCAGACTAAACTCACCATCCTCTGTCACTGGCCACCCTAGTGCTGGCACGATGTGCATATGAAAGGAGTAACTATTGGGGCAGGGAAGGAGGTTAGGCGTGTGCCCCAAAACATGAGCTCCTGTTCACAAAAAGTTGATTAAGCTCTTGTCCCTGGCAAATGTCCGACCTGTCAGCAGCAGAGACCAGTGTAGCCTCTCCAATATTGTCTTTGCATTGTCCCTTCAGAGGCCAGTCTCCTTCTGAGGGCAAGTGGACTGCATTGGGTATCTTCCACTGTAGAAGGAGTGATGATTCATTCCACCAATGGAGCAGGTACACATTCTGGATATCCGGTTGCCTTTCCTACCCTTAGTTTACATTCACTACCCTCAGAGCTTCCCTCAACATTATTTCAGGGCTTGCACAGTATTTGAACCACCAACACAGGATCCAAGTATTATTGTAACAGACCATAGGATACATTTTACAATGATAAAGGAGAGGTAATGAGCACCTGACAATAGGGTCCAATGTTTCTATCACCTATTGCACTGCCTATAAGTCTTTGGCCAGACAGAATGTGGAATAGCCTGTTGAAAGAAAGTATGGATAAAATATCAGAGATAATGCCTCATGAGGACTGGGAGTATTCCTCCTAAATTCATATATACAGTAACTTAATATGGTACTCCCAACACATATAACACATAGGTCTGGAAACCAAGGTGTAGAAGTAGGAATGGACACATTTATCACTATTCTAATGACTTGCTTAAGGAATAGTTTGTGCTTCCTAAACCCACAAATGTGTATTTCTGGGTTTAGAGGTCTTGGTTCCCACAGGAGAAATGTTTCTAAGAGGTGAGACAGCTAAAGTCCTATTTAAATTTAGGCTGTTGCTGCTGCCTGGGTGTTCTGAGGACTTCTTAGCCTAAGAGAATAGCACAGAAGAGAAGTCATCATCCTAGCAAGGACGTTTGCAATGGAATTGTTTCATTTCGATGTCTCTTGTCACACTCCTGGCCAGTTTTTATGACAAATGAAGGAGGGCAGTGGTTACAGCCCAAGAATGCTGTAAGAAAGTTTATTGGGAGAGGAGGGCTAGAGTTTGTCCTACTACACTCGCTTATCTGTGTTATCCCCATCAAAATGCCAGCCAGTATCCTAAGAGGAGCGGCTCTAGAACTTTTTGAAGAGGTAAATCTAGATGGTGCAAACAGTAGACTGTAGTGGACTCTGCCACATGCCCAGATCCAGCCTGCAGGATTAAAGTCCCTGTCCCCCAGATGCCGGGAGGGCAGCTGACTGACGGCCTTAATCTGCTAACTCTCTCTGCAGTTGCCCTGGCTTCAAAAGAACTACCTCGTCAAGGTCATATCTCCTTCCCAGAGGCAGCCTGCATACCATGATGGCTCGATGTAGGAATATAAAGCACCCTCACCCCAACTCAGGGGGATCAGCAATAATAATTCCATCTTTAGAGCTCCCCGTGGGTTTGGCTGAGGCCTTCAGTACAATTGCATCAGTGTTCAACCTTTCCTTCTGCCCAGTTATGCTACCTTTCCTTTCCAAAGTTTAATCCTCTGAGCGCTCTAATAAAATTCCTACATGCTAATCTCAGAGTTTGCATCCCCAGGAACCAGATCTGCAGTCGTAGCCAATAATCAATCAATCAAGTAAACAAACACATAAACAAATAAACAAACAAATAAATGTTCAAGTGCTTTTTAAAAACGTCAAAATTCCTAGTCTGCTGGAGAATAACCATACCAAAATACTTGCTATTTCAAAAAAAAAAAAAATCCAAAAAACAAAACCCTCCAAATTATATGTTATGGACTTTTTTTCTAGAGAACTACCTCAAAGAGTCCTCTCAATATTTTGTTATCCTTTGAAATCAATTGCTGGTATCTATGTAGAATATAAAAGAAAGGGTGGGAGAAGAAATAAAAATTGATTGAAATATGTACTAACTATATATACTGTAGGCGATATATTAGCCCATGTGATCTTTGTAACAGTTGCATGAAGTAGATATTGAATTCATATATTTTTTTCTCTATTGCATAATATCTCACAGATAGTTATATTGTGAAGGCAAAGAAGCTTAGATTTTAGGTCTGTAACTTACATAGGCTCTTTTCAAGATTTTTGCAGTTTCCATAACATTATGCATTTGATTGGAAATGTGAAATTTGTAAACTGTGGTGTTTAAAATTAGTTTTCTAAGAGAGGGACCCACAGATTATATAAGTTTCAGGCCTCACATAACCTGGATTTTCCTCTGGCGCTGTTTATTGCTTTGGATTTTTTCATATTGGCCCTACACTCAGTGCAAATTGGGCACTGCTTTAAGTGAGAGCCAGCATTAATTTTACTCCACTGATTTTTCCTGTAATTTGATCAAAGTTTTGGGTAAAAGTTTAATTTCTTTCATTGGGTTTGGATGGCGATTCCTCTAAGACTTTCATTAATTTTTAGGACAGAAATACTGGGGCTTTTCATGATCAAGATTTTTAGGTTTTTGGCCTCAATTTTTTTTTAAACCTCATTACTATGCTGGAGCACGTTGATAGAATGTGAAGAAAATTGGCCTGTGCACCAAAGAAATGCTTCAATAACTTTCCTTTGACCTTACGGGTATGGGAGCGAGACTTGAAAGTGATTCTCTGAGCATTGGTCTTACCCCATGTGAGAAGCCATAGTTTTCAGCCACATCTCTCTTGCAACACTGTTTGCTCTTAGAAGCTTTATTTTCCAGCCCAAGAATTTCCTCTGTCACTTATCACTAGGGCATGTTGTCATTTCCACTTAAAGGTACAGCATTAATCGTAACCATAGTGATGAAAGCTGATGAGAAATCTCTGAATATAAAATAGATGGATTTTTTTTTATGTTACCAAAATTAATCATAATCCACATCACATTCTTTTAAAGCAGGTATGCATTGGGACCAGCTTCCAGCTGAAAAAGACATGATGATGGATATAATGAGAATATTATTGAATTTATAAAATAAAATTTTAATAATTTTCAGTTAAAATTGGTATTGACCCATGGTTATTCAGGTTTTGAAGAGATGACATAAAATACTTGGTCGTATAGAATTCCTTTTTTATAAATGTTTGTTTTCATAGTATATGGATATGGCTTAATGCACTTTTCTTTTTTTATCACAAACTTTAAATAATTTTTTTTCTTTTTTCGTTGGGGGACATTTGGGAGAACATTATCTACTGAGTGTTTAACCATAGATACTGTTCATCTCCAGACCCCCTCCAGCTTTCATTAGTTGCTGTGATCACCTCACATTGGAGCTGGGCTTATCTCTGTCATCTGAACCTGCAGCTAAGATGTTTAAAGGTAATCTTAAACAATACCGGTTTTGGTTTCCTGACCTGGCATCCATTGACCCTTGGTCCAACAACAAACAGACAGCTAAGTCTCAGTAAAATCTTGCAAATTGAATCCAAAACCACATATATCTGTGCATTTTTTCTTAAATGTCTATGAAACAGTTAATCTATTTAAAATTATTTATATTAATTCAATACTTAAGCACTATAAAGATGACTCATTTTCTCTTTTTCTAAAGACTGCAATGCTTTGGTGTTGGTGCCAAAATTCAGACATAGTTTATTAGCTCAGAGAAAAATAGTTTTATCTCTTAAGCACATTTTAGTTGAAATTTAAAAATTGATTGTCACCATTATTTCCCACAGAAATGCCTACCCTCAAAGGTTGTGCCCCTGTGAGGTGGGTAGAAACATACTCTCCCAGGGGACAATACATTTCTCAACACAGATTTATCCCTTTAATCCACTCTAAATCATGCAGTCTTAGTCTTTTGTTTTTAGACTTTATAAGACCTAATGTGTATAGAAAGATGAGCATGGCAAAGGTTATAAAAACACACAATGAGAGTGAACCTCACTGGAAAATGCATTTTCTGTCTCGTGGCTTCATAGTCTTTATTACACTTACCCCAGAGGCAGACATTATTTTTGGACAGGGTCATTCTATGATCTTATCTCATACTCCAATCCCAATAAATTTTAATGACAAAAAATCCAAACACTTACCAAGACAAAACAAACTGCATAATAGAACAATGGAAATAGATATTATATGAGAAAGCAAAAATCCAACACTTTCCTCTTGGTCAAATAGAGAAAAAAGTGGGTTCATTCAGTGAGATAAGCTTGCAGACTAAGACTAAATATTTGCAAGATATCCATTCTCTCCAAGCTAATTTATAAATGTAATATAATCCCCTTTAAAATGCCAATAGGATGTTTTAGCTGAATGGATTCTAATGACTTTTAATTTCATAAAAGTAAAATAACATGATACGCAATTGTTTTTCCTGACAAGGGAAGTCTTCAAATTTATCTTTTCATTTTTTTTTAAGCATAACATCTTATGCTTTACTAAGTACGGTCTATTGGTTGCAGCACTTCAATAAATTAAAGGTTTTGGTAATTTCTCCCAAATGAAAGTAATTTATCTCCTATTCTTTGACCCCAAGAGCAATTTTTCTCTACCTTTCTTTCAGCATATACTACTCTTTACTAAGGTTATATATTTCACCTCCCTACTCTACTATAAACTCTATAATGGCAATGTCTATATTCCCAACATAGCCTTTGTCATCTGTTCCAAGTGGGCTGCCATCTCCTGGGTCACCATTGCCTTTTTTTTTAGGAATATCCTCTTGCAGTTTGCTTCCTAAGTTCTAGCTCTGTGATAGACCTTGTGTTTTCATCACAAGCATAAACGTTTTCCAAAACTCAGTCCCCAAAGAATGTTTTTCAGTTGACTTAAAGTGCCAAAAGGCAGAGGTGTGGTTTTCAGAGCATTTCCCTAGCTCCCTTGCTTTGCAAAACTCTGCTGCCTTCCCGTTACAGATCTGGCCGTGCCAAGCAGGCAGAGCTGTGCAGCCTCAACTCCTTGCTTTCCAAATGATATCAGTTTTCAGCAAGTCTCTCGCTGCCATGAGGAAGCAGAGACTGTCATCTTATTGCTTCTCCCAGATAAAGCCAGAAATATGTCTACAGTGTGATGTCCCAGGGTGTGCTCTGTGGACTGGTGTGCTCGGTGGTAAGGAACAACATGTGCTCATGCCTGGTGATGACTTCCTCCTCCTTATGATGTTCTCATCTCTTCAACTCTGTTCTTCTGTTGCCTTCCAATTTTGCTTGGCAATTATAGACCATCTATAAGGGATTTTTTTCTTAATTGAAATTGAAAGAGAAAAGTGCAATAATATTTAAGTTCTAATTAATTAATTAAGTTCTTTCTTTCACTGATCTAAGAAATTTTTATTATGTCAACTCCATGTATAGAGTTACAGGGAACTCATCTGTAGGGGAGGAAAACTTTTGCCTTCTTGTCTTCTAGTTTCTTTGGCTGGTCTAATAATTACATTGACATAAGGCAGATTAATAGGAGAAAAACAAATTAAATTTCATATATACAGAAACCCATAAAAATATGAGTCAAAAAGTAACCAAAGCAGGCAGCTTTTATATCTTTTAGACAAAGAAACAATAAATTTGTGAAGAACTGACAAAACAAAAGGGTTTGGTCTTGAGGTAGTAAATTAATGAAGAAGTAACAACTTTGTATATACAGGCTTCTGGGCCCTAAATTACCTGTCTCTGGTGATAAGAATGTCTTCTACCTTCCTATACAGGAAGGGTGCTTACACATAGGAGATTTATTTCCTGAGGGATAAAGAAGGGTCAGAGTATTCTTCTTGCACTGGCTTTTTCTTAAGTAACTTTAATTTGAAATAATCAATATGCCAAAGTGGCATATTTTGAAGTGGCATATTCTACTCCCTTCACTTACCAGCAATGTCAGTGTAAGACAGCCCCTGACCCAGAGTGTATATCTATATGATCCCTAGTGATTTGTGATAAATTATTATATTGGGCTCTCTCAGTCCTATTTCAGCATACAATCAAAACCATGATCTAAACTGAGAAATAGAGGTTTAAGTGAATGCTTAACATTTTCTCTAGTATTCTAAGACTTCACATGCATTGCTCGGTTTAACATATTTGTAATGTGTAGCTAAACTAAAAAACATGCACATTTCATTAATAAGTATCAGTGTAGTCTACCATTTTGTTTAGTACAAGAGAACAATTTTTACTGGTGACTAATGGTTTTCAAAAATAGTTAGTGCCTAAAACTACCCCCGCCACACACACAAAGGATAATCACATTAAGTACCAATATTTATAAATTGATTGTGAAGACAAGAATCAAACTACTTATTTTTTAATCATCTTACAATGTAGAGCATCTATTACCTACATGAAACCCTAAGATTCTACACTGAATTTCACCCCGGGTCTCTAGGGGTTTCTAAGCAGTTTCACAATGAGAATCTACAAAGCATAACAACTATCAAATTATACCAACTGCAGCATTACCCTAAAACATATTCAAAAGAAAGGAGGAATGGCATCAATATCAACATTGATAATATTAATATTAACCAAAATTTATTTTTTGTTTTTGCATGGAGACTAATACTGCATTTAAGCACTTTATTGTAGTATCATTACATTTAATCTTCATAATGACCTCACTATGATGTGGGCTCCATTTTTACATCTTTGGTAGGTACCTAAAATAAAACAGCCTTTGTAGAATGGAGTGAATAGATATAATGATGGTAGTTATGATGAAGAGATTAACACATTGAGTGCCTGTTATGTGACAAGCAATCTTCTAATTATGTTACCTGTTTTAATTTAGTTAATCCACAATTACTTTTTGAGGCATTTGTATTAAATCCTTATTTTGTGGATACAAAAACCAAAGCATCAAGATTTTATATTCAGTGTCCAATATCACTAAACTATGTGGAGGTGAGGATTTAATTAGAAATCCATCAGTTTGGCACCAGAATTTGTACTTTTAATCACTACCCTATCCTGCCTCAAAATTTAAGAGTGTAGAGTTGAAAAGAGCAAAATAAATGATGAAAAAATAAAGAAGAGAATAGATACAAAAGTTTGTGTATAATGGTAGTGCAAGAAAGCAAAAATTTAAGCAATACCTTAAAAGAACAGTAGAGAAGTAACGTTTTTTTCTAATGGTTGTTGTTGATTATTCAGCATAGGCGATAGTGTGCACATTTCAAGGTAGAGTGGGACAAGGCAGTACAAAGGGAATAACCAAAGCAAGAGCAGAGAGGATAACGTTGGATACAGAAGAGATAATGTGGCAGCATGTGGGAATAAAGACTTACTGTGATGGCAGAGAGGTCATAACACCTTTGAGAGAGGATATGAACATATGTTAAATCACTGAAGACAAAAGAGAAACCAATTCACACTTAGTGAACCCAATACATGTAGGTAAGGGAGTCCTGGGAACTTATTCTACTCTTACGGAAAATCTTCTGAAACATACCAGCCTTTGAAAAAAATGAAAAGTCCACCTTTTATAGGCAGTTGAAATATATGTCTAGAATTCAAAGAGGACATCAGAATGAAAGGTATATGATTTGGAAAATATCTGGACCCTAACTTCATCTTAATCATACCCCATTAATCCCACCGGGCCCAAAAGTGTCCAGTCATTCCCTATCCCAACTGGCAGAGCTCTTCATAAAAACTTTTATCTAAAGAAATGCTTTTACTAAATAAAAATCTATATTCTTTCGAGAGACAGTAGGTCAGGCATAGTTACTTTTTAAGTTTCCCAGTTTAATACTAACCCCAGAGGACCATCAAATTTACTCTGAATCTCAATAATCTAAAGTCCTAGAATCCATACTACCAATCTGTGTGTGTACAACATAATTTTCTGTTATTCTCTTAGAATTTTATGTTCTGCCTATCCAATGAGACTTCAGATCCCTTAAAGGAAAAATGAAAAACAAGACAAAAAAAACCAGCTTTTTTCTTCTATAGCATCTTTTATAAAAATGATTTCAGAGCAGAAAGCTGAGATGATAATTCTACTTTTTATAACTAACAAAGCAGACATTGGGGGACATTTAATAAAAAAATGTAGTCAGCATGTAAAATGTAATTAGAATCACAAGAAAAATAGAAAATGTTCCGCCAGATTTCAGAAAACAGAGTGTATACCATCAACCATATAACTTTGCAGTTGGGATCAAATGAAGTAAATATGAATGTATTTTGGGGAGTCTGAAACAAGTTAGGTATGATGGAGCAGAAAGAGCACAGATTTTATGGTCAAACTGGCATGGATTTAAAGGGCTTTTCTCTTCCTGATTATCTGTATGACCTTGGGTTTGTGGATGAATTTTATAAGTCTGTTGGGAGCCCTTCATGGGCACTGGGCATTTCTGCCAGTTCTTGCTGGGTATCCCAAACTGCCAGGCCTGACTGTTCATTGGAACTTGAAGTGTTTCTTTAGCTGGTTGTATATTCTCAGAAGGAGGTAAAGACAATCACAGCACTGCAGTGTTACCACTATCATCTATAAAATGGGTATAATCATTCTACTTCATGATATTATAATAATGATGCAAGGACTAACATTTTGCTAAGCTTTTAACAAATGCTAGCTCCAACTTGCACACATCATTGTAGCATAAGTGTCCTTCAATTAAGTTCAGACATGACCAGTTGAGAAGTTCAGGTATTTATTTTTACCCCAAGGATGAGTGGCGGTAGAATGTTGAGGCCTGGAGGCTACGGAGCAGAGGAAAGAAAGATACTTTCGAAAAACAGTTTTCAAAGAGAAATGCTTTTGCAAAGGCAGAGGATCATAATGGCTCATTTTATAACTGTTTACACATTACATCACTGTCAGGTTCTGTGTACACGTAGGAAGGGCTTTAGTGATCTTAGCCTAAAGGTGCCTTCCGAGAACAGATCATTTAGGATTTATCCTGGTGAATGATGTGTCAGCTGTAATTCACAGGTCTAATCAGGTGAGAGTTTAGATTTCATTTCCAGAGTTAAAGAAAGAAGGTTAAAGTAGGGCGTAATTTCTCTTTGAGTTGCCAGTGCAGTCTTCTGAACATATTGAGGAGAAAAAGTGAAATAATAAGAGTTTGGGGGAATGAGAGCATGGGCGAAAGGAGACACTAAAGGTTCATAAAGAACAAAGCAACCGGACTAGGACAATCATAAGTTACCAAACAAGCACCACCTTGAAACCTTTGCCTACCTAATTACAAAGCTTTTTTTTTTTTTTCATTCCTAACCAATGACTTCTTTTAAGGATTGCCTATGCTTTTGTTTACTATGAACTTAATCATGTTAGGTCTTATAAAAATACAATTTACTTCAACAAGATCACCTAAATCTGTACTTTCTACAAGCCATTAACTCTCTCACTACCAACTACCCTAGCCCCACTCGTTTACTTGAATTTCAGTGTTCAAAACACATATGCCTCCCAGATGGCTTATATATTTATCTAAACTGGAAACTGTACCCTGAAACTATGTTTCCTTCCACTTAAAGGCTCAATGAGTCATGTTCTATTTCTCATTATTATTAAAGTTCTCAGAAACATCATATGCCATCCCTTATCCTCAAAGATAATTCTGTCTGCGGCACTAAGAGAAAAAAATGTCATGTAATTGTTTTTCAGAAAAGGTGATGCATTTATGTAGATCTCTTCATACCTTCTTATCTTGAGATTTACACTGAATGAACTCTCTAGGCAAACTAAGGACACTGTCCTATTTTCAAAAGATAACTTTTTCAGTATCATTATAAGAATTTAACCTAGTTGTAAGTTGAGGATACTAAAATAAAATTATTCCATGTACCAAACAAAGATTTATATAATGATTCTTATAGTCATAACTCTATTCAAGACATTGATTATAAAATTAATTACACAACCTTGTTCTCAAAGTATCAGATAGTAGAGGAGATGGGCATCAAAACAGATAATTATATCACTATGTACTAAGTAAGGACAGAAATATAACAAGTTACAATAAAGATATTAGGAATAAAAGGGTATATAGCCCAGACTGAAGAGTAGGGTTATTAAGAAAGATTATTACCAAGGTTGACAATCTATAAATTGAGTTGCAAAAGATGAAAAGGAATTAGCTAACAGGCAAGGTCTCTTCCAAGCAGAGATGCATAAGCACCTGTCAGAAACACATCAATGTGAAGAGAGAAGTAGTCACAGGAAGATATGAGCAGTTGAATGCTATTCGAGTGAATTATAAACCTGGAGGGGTAGGCAGAGCTTAGATCTTGGAGAACCTCACATGCTACCTTAAGGAAGCTTAAGTCATCTATGGTTAATGATAGAAAGTCATGGGGTTCTGAGCAAAAGCAAAAGTGGCACATCCATATTTGCATTTTAATTTGAGTGCAGTCAGTTGTGGGGAAGCAAGCTAATGGCAAAGAGAACTGAGATGGGTGAGATCGAAGCTGATCCATAAAATAAATGACAACAATATTTAATCTTTCATATTAGTGTAGATACCACACACAACACCAGCCTAATATTGTGGCTCACCCTTATTTAAGGTTCAATTTAAGAAAGTATATGGCAGTAGGAAAAAAAAATAAATTGAGGCGATAACTTCATATCTAAGCTTCTGTAATGTACAGGTATCAACACCTACCAGAGTTTATTTATGAGGATTATAGAAGCCAAGGTCTAGACAGTACCTGTTCAGTGGTCGCCAGACTAAATAGTTGGAAGATAAGGCATCACAAATACAGAAATATCACAAAATACAGAAATACAAACCAAGATTATTATGGAAAGTCTCAGGACTACATCTTTTCAAGGAGAGAAACTCATTTGTGAGACAATTTTACATTAGCCTTCCATGTAAAATCTTACACATGACTTCTGTGTAAAAGTAAATGGCGTGGCCACAGGAAGAAATGTGAATGAGGATATTCAACATACTCACAGATCCCAGAGAAGGAGGATCACACATGCCATGCAGGGCCATGGGGGAAGTGCCAGGATTTGGTCAGGTTCCTGAAGACAGGAGTGAAGGGACAGTCTAGGCCAGAGTCATCACTGGGGATTTCGCAGGAAAGGCAAGACAGGGCAGGGACTTTGTGTATGGTTGGCTAGTTTGAATGATTCCAGTGGGTTTTGGACTACAGGAGTGATCTCTGATTGCCTGATACCTGAAACCAGGGGCAAGAAGATACTGACTTCATGTGAGAGTTAAACAAGGAGGTGACTGGGTCTTTAGATTCGGGATTGGTTGGTTCGTATATGAGAAAAGTGTTTTTACTTGAGCCTTTTACTAAAAATGTCCTGGGAGCAGCTGTTTCTCCTCAGCCAGCAAGCTTTTTAAGATGTCAAAATATAAAATGCAGAAAATAAAAAACATGATTCTCAGGACCATGCTATTTTAAGGAGGACAGCCCATCTGTTAGACTTTTACACATTGGTCTTTTAAGTAAAACTGTACACATTAAACCTCCATGTAAAATTTTTTGTTGAATTATGGTTTAACCATTAAAGCAAAGAAGGGAAAAAGGAAGGGAGAGAGAAAGGAAGGAAGGAAGGAAGGGAAAGAAGCAGGGACTGAAACTAGGAAGGGAGGAAGAAAGAGAAGACTGGAAAAAAGAATGAAAGTAAAACAAACTCCAAAACCTCTTCATTAAATTCTTCTTTCAAGAATTATCATTAAATAAAATCAATTTTGTCAATTTATGTTAGTTCTTATCCCTCTTCCCCTCTCCTACCCACCCTCTCCCCCACACCGCCTACTGTCTAAAAAGATTTTTAACAGTTACAACTCAGAATATTTCTAGCATCTAGTGGGGAGAGGCCAGGGATGCTGCAAAACATCTTATACACAAGAAAGCCTCTTACAAATATTTCTGGCCCCAAATGTCAATAGTGTCAAGATTGAGAAAACCCTGATTTAGATCTATATCACTTCAGAGAGGGATGGCATTTGTAAAACAGCTATTTGTCCTCCCATTCTGCAACTGAGAAACTAAGGCCAAAATAATGAATTGTAAAAGTATTGTTATAATTAGAAAAAGCTTTGTTTAACAACATGTGTTCGATAAAAATACAAATTTTGTTTAAATTATTTTACACAATTTTATTAGATCGGTGCCACAGAATTTCTAATTTTCCTATCAGATCAGCCACATATTTATTTAGCTGCTTCTCTTGCCTTTATTTAAAAATAGAACTTTTTAAAAAGTAAAAGAGAGAAACTGCTAAAGTCTGCTTTCGCTGTGAAATTGTATACCTCTGAGAACCTAGCCCACCAACAGTGCACCTAACAGTTTCCCCCTCTATAAATGAACTTCAGGGTCATAAAGAGAGAGGTGAGCAGAGGGAGAACTAAGAAGTTGACAGTTTTATTGCTCATTATAGATTGAAACAAGAAGATGGAAAGATTATCACAGGGCACATTGCTTTGATTCTGCTATCATGGGGAACAATATCTTAAGGCTAAAATAAAAGAAGGAAAGTTATAAACAAAAAAAATTCCAGACCATTATTCAACAACTATAACGACTCTTGACATGTTCTGAGTCAGATGTAAATGATCAAAAGTGGCCTGAAGGGAGCAAAGATACCACTTTGAGAAAACTCCAATAGGAGTGAATTCACATAAGGAATATGATATTCTAAATAAGTCATGTAAAAACTGAAAAAAATTAAAACGGTGTAAAAATCTCTATAAAAATACTGCTTGGGTGGCTTGGCTGTGTAAATGTAATGATAAGACATTAAATAGTGTAGGCTCATAGAAATGTGTTCAAAACACAGCTAAGCAGTACATTTTGTAAATTCATTCAATGAAGTACCATAATACCATTTTTCCGTTTTGCCAAATAATGTAGAAGGAGGGAGTTAGCTTTCCATCTTAGCCCTCTTTAATTTTCTACTGTATTATTTTGCTCAGTCTACATCTATCCTGACAAATAGTGGGCACTGAGGGAAAAATCATTTGCTTGAATTGAATTGACTTGCCCTATACTGTTGTCTTCTGATTATTCTTAACTTCCTTGAATAACCCTTAAGTTTCTCATTTTTTTCCTACTCCCATGGGCTCAACTATCATCTATATGCTAATGACTCAAAATTGCGTTTCTTTGTGGCCTAAATCACTATTCTTAACTTCTTTCTGTGGACCCAACACCTCCATTATTTCATCTTGGTGAATGCCTTCCCAACTCCCAATATAGTAATTTATAAGTCATCTGTGATAATCCCTGGTCTCTTGAAAGATGAGATGAAACTTTCCACATAAAGAGGATGAAAGGATGACTCTAAGGACTTGAGAATATGGGTCCATCCAGTCTATATATGTGATAATATGTTCAAAATTGGCCAAGAGAACGAGTGAGATAGAGACTGTTCATTGCACGTGGCATTTAAGTTATCATCAATGAGCTTGGCAGGAGCTGCTTCAATGACGTATTGAAGAGAATAATCATATCATGAGGAGGGGAAAGAATGAGAAATAGTGTCAATTTCACTAGCTCTTTCTGTTCCACTACTTTGCTAAGAACATGGTATATAATAGACACTTAAAAAATCTGTCAAGTATGTGACTAATCTGGAACTAAGAAACCCCAATTTCTTTGGCAAACTTTTTTTTTTTAATGAAAAGACTATGTAATAAATATTTTAGGTTTTGTGGGCCATATGGTCTCTATTACAACTATTCAGCTCTGCCTTTGTAGGGCAAAATACCACTACAGAGTCATTTAGAATAGAACTCCTATTCGCATATCTATCTACTTCACAGTATTAATGTCTACATTCTCTACTTTCTCCCATGTTATAGTTTGTCCATACTCCTAGTTAAGGCTAATCCCTTCCTTTCTGAGCTAGATCCTCTTCCCTTCTACGTAAGAATGCCACTCTTCCTCGTTTCCATTTTTATTACCTCTTAAATTAATTCTATCATCATGCACATTGTTGTTTCTCTTAATTATTACAAAGGAACTTCTCTTGATTTCAGTTTTCCCCTTTTTATACCACTCCAACTTCTTGGTCTCTTTAAAGCAAAATTTCTTAAAATAATTGTCTGGACTGGGTATCTCCAGTTCCTCAATTCCTATTCTCTCTTAAATCCACCACTTCAAACAGAGTTTTCCCTCTATTACTCCATTACAAAAAAATGACTCTTGTCACAGTTGCTGGTGGCCTCCACATTGCTAGGCTCAATGGTCAATTCTCATTCCTCATCTCATTTGAGCTACCAAAATTAATTAACATTGCTGACTACTTTCCCTCCATGAAACGCTCTCCATGGTGTCCAGGACATCATGCGCTCCTTGTTTTCCTTCTATAGTATTAACTCTCATTCTCAGCCTCTTGTACTTTTCCCTTCTCATCTCTTAAAATTTTTTAACAGCTGAGTGCTTCAAGGAATTTCTTTATACTTCTTAACTTCTCTAACTTCACCCACTATCTGGATGATCTCATCTAATTTTATGTCTTTAAGTATTTATCTACTTACCGATAGCTTCTAAATGTATATTTCTACCTAGGACCTCTGTCTTATACTTAAGCTTTCTATACTTAATATATACTCAATATCTCCACTTGCATGTCTAATAGATTCTTATTCTACGTTGAAGTTCTGATTTCCTCCTGTACCCTTTCCCCACCAAAAAATATTCTCCTACTTTTTTCCTTATTGTATAAAACTTAGAGTCATGTCATCCTTGACTGTCATTCTTCTCCAACATCTCACATCCAATCTATCGTTATTACCCATTAAGTCTACATTCAAAAGAAATAGGTAATCTAACCACTTTATACCACTAAAAATGCTTCTGCTGTGGCCACCTCATCATTCTTTCTCACCTGGATTACTACAAACACTAAGTAGACTACTCATTTTTGCCCTTCCCTGACCAGTCACAGTCTAATCTCAACAGAGCAGCTGTGACCCCTCTAAAACTAAAGTAAAACTTTTCAATGGTTCTCCCTGTTACTTAGATTCAAATCCAAAGTCTTTATAGTGTATTGCAAACTTTATACGATCTGGCCCCTGTTAACCACCTGGCTATGTTACTACTTTACCACTTGCTCAATCTATTCCAACCACATTTGGTCTTCACATGCATACTAAAATCATACAGTTACACTTCAAACTCCGGACCTTTATAATCACTGCTTCCTCTGCCTGTGTGCTCCCCCAATCCAGGACACACACCTATCTACATGGCTTACTTCCTTACTTCCTTCAGGCATTTGCTCAAGTGGCTCCTTCTGATTGAGACCTGCCCTAGCTATGCTATTTAAAATTTCAAATGTGAACATAGCAAGTGGTCAATTACTATTCATTATGTAAGTGAAAGAGTAGATACATGAACTGAAGAAATTCCATGAATTAAAGGGAACTGTTTTAGTGGTCATTAATAGGATCCGATGTTCTTTCTCCTAATATGGACTATTCCACCCAATTTTTCTATACTATTATAGTTTTCCCCCCAAAAGTCTCAAGAGAAACTAAGAACAAAACATGTATGGCACTGTGTTACTACTCCAGCTATTGTATGGAAGTCACTGCTAGCTACAGAGCTAATAATTAAATTCCTATAAATCTTGATTATGTCTAATATCAACTTGCTAATTATTGAACTTTAAAATCACAAAGACACAAAATAATAGTTTGCAAGCAATAACGGATTCAAGTATTAACACTGGATTTTACAACATTCTAAATGTTAAAGAATTTTTTGATTTCAACAGTGCTAGAAGGTCATTGCCATTTGGGTGAAAAAGAAGAGACACCACGTGGGTGGGAGGACATGGGAAATGTACCTTGAACACCTTAGTTAGTTATTCCCTTCTCCTGAGGCCATCTCCAATGGCCTCTCCTTTTGCTATTGCTCTTGAATCAGAGTGGGATTGGAAAGGACCTGGATTTGAGGCTTAGGATGATTCTTACAGGGTCATTAAAAACAAATATTTACAGAGAGTTTTCTCCATGTATGATGGTGATGTCTCTACATTTTCCAGACATAGTTTCCTTAATCTAAATTGTTGTTCTACTTTAATTGGAAGTTGGATGAATTATTGACGAGGGTCAAGTAGATCTGTGTTTTGAATTTTGGCTCCACCAGCTGGATCTGTGATGCTGAATAAAATAGTTTTCCTCTCTCACCCTCAGATTCCTCACCTGCAAAGTATATAATATCAGCCATCAAACAGTGTCTTTACGAGAATTAAGAAAATTTAATCTACATCTCTACCATATGGATTTTATGAATCTTCGTTAATCTCATTCTCCCCTTAGCTTTACAAAGATAAGTGAGAGGTACAGACCTAAACTCAAAATCGAGCCTTGGTCTATACGGAATTAAATGATAGAAACTGAAATTTCCTGTTTTCACCAAAATGCCCATGATACCTTGAAGTCAAGTCTGTTATTTTCAAACGTAGGGGAGCAGAATTCCCAGAATAAAAGATTTATATCCCCATTATTTTAGTTTTTTAAGCCAAAACTTATTTATTATTTCACATGTTAAATTTTATCTTTGCTAATTTTTCCATAACACAAAAATTAATAATTGAAATAATTTATGTACACACTTTGACAAAATCTCATGTATATAAAATTCTTCAGTGGATATCAACTATATTTATTTTTTTATCTTCACAATAATCTCAAGAAGTAGATATTATAATTATTTGAATTAAGAATTTGAAGAAAGGATGCACAGAAATATTAGGAGATATGGCATATCCTAGCTACACAGTGACAGAACCTAAACTCTAATCAAAGTATTTTGCATTTAAAGAAATCTCTCATTTTCATTATGCCATTCTGTTTTTATGTAACCCTAATTATCTTCAATTATTACAAATAAAAGACAACATAAAATGTAGGACACATGTAAGCAAGATAAGTGTATGGGTTTATTTCTAGTCAAACATTGCCTCTATTACAGCCCACCATTTTCTGTGAATTTAGTCATTGTATGTCTAGTGGTATAGTCCCAGGAAAGCCATCTAGTACAAAGAAAAAAAAGATTTATATTTGCCTAATTATCTGCATAAAATTGGGCACACTCCCTATAAACCATTTCCACAGAGTAAGCAAGGAATATATATTTTTTTAAAACTGCAAATCTAACTAAATGTCTTAATTTGGGTTTTTCCAAAATCAAACCTCAAAACAAGAGTTTATGTACATGTAGATCTCAGGGAAGGCAATCACAGAAAGGGCAATGAGAAAATAAGGAAGTAAGAGCACGAGGTGAGAAAAGCCTGTAACTGATACATTAATGGACGGTTTACCACTGTGGGTAACTAGATCTCAGCCTCCAAGCCTGACTCAGAAGTCATATGAAACACAGCTTAGGATTGTTTCACAGAGCGGCAAGGGAGCTGGAGGCTTTATAAAGCAATTCTCAGGGCTTATTGTTTGAGTGCTCTTCCTGAATATTTACCACCCTCCCCCCGCCCACCGTCACTTCAGGCTGGACCCTGTGCTACCTGAGCATGTTTCTACAAGGAAAATCCTCAGGCAGAAAAAGGCAGGTGCTTGAGGTAAAAAGCTAATTGAGTGTATGAGAACTGTCCGTCACATTTATAGGTGACCTAGAGTGTTTGCTGACCTGTAGGGTTAGGATTGAGCATGGATAACGTCATCTATAATAGGTCATGTCTGTGTTTTTAAAACAACTGTACTTATCATAGTGTAACATGTATTGCATTTTGCTGTAATGACTTCTTGGAATCCATATTCTCCATAAGACCCGAACCTCTGTGATATCAGAACCACTTCTGTCTTATTCACTAGTCTATCACCAATATCTTGACTAGTTCATAGCACATAGTAGCTGCTCAGTAAATATTTATTGACTTAATAGAAGAAATTTGACATTTTTTAACAACTTCCCTGAAGTGTAATTGACATACAATAAATTATACATACTTAAAGTGAATAATTTGGTATCTTGACATATTTGTGTGAAACCACTACTACAATCAAAATAAAGAACATAACCATCACCTTGAAAATTTATATCTCTTTGTAATTCTTTCCTCTCGCTTTCTTCCCACAGCAACTCCTCTACCTGTCATCCCTGGACAAGCACTGATCTGCTTTTGGTTATTATATATTATTTACATTACTTTGACTTTTTACAAATATAATAACACAATATGAACTCTCTCTCTTTTTTTTTTTTTTTTACTGGACTCAACATAATTCCTTGGACATTTTCCATTGTTTTTATATGTATCGATATTTTGTTCCTTGTTATTGTTGAGTATATCCCATTGTATGGATATGTCACTTTGTTGATTCATCTGTTGATGGGCATTTGAGTTGTGTCCAGTTTCTGGCTATTAAAAATAGGACTGCTATATAAATATTCATATGCAAGTTTTTGTATGAACATTTGCTTTTACTTCTCTTAAATAAATATGTAAGATGGAATACTGTACCACAGGGTAGGTATCTATTTAAATTTTAAGAAGCTACTAACTGATTTCTAAAACAGTTTACATTTTGCATGTACACCAGTGTTTAGGAAAGTTTTAGTTCCCTCACACTTTTGCCCACACTTTTCAGGCTCAGTCTTTCAAATTTTTGTCATGCTCATATGTGTTTCATGGTAACTCAATGTGGTTTTAATTTGCTTTTCTCTAATGACTAATGATATTGAGTATCTTTTCACATGCTAAACTGCTATTGATACATGTTTTTTGGTGAAGGGTCTATCCATATGTTTTACCTGTTTTTTATTGGGTTTCCTTTTTGAGTTTTAGGCATTCTTAATAAAAGTCATTTATCAAATATTTGATTTGTATATATTTGTGCATATTTTCTCCTTGTCTGTGGTTAGTTTCTTCATTCTTTTAAACAGTGTCTTTTTAAAGAGTGGGCACTTTGAGTTTTAATGAATTCCCAATTTATCTCTCTGTGTGTTTATGTGTGTATGTGTGTGTGTGCGTGTGCGTGTGTGTGTGTGTGTGTGTGTGTGTGTTTATGGACCACACTTTTGGGGCTATACTTGTAAAACCTTTCTTAACCACCTATGGTCATGAAGAATTTCTCCCATATTTTCTTCTAGAAGTTTTGTCATTTTGAGTTTTACAATTAGCATTGTAATGTATTTTGAATTCATCATATATGTTGCAAGGTATGGATCAGAGTTACTATTTTTACACACGGTTACTTAGTCATTTCAGCAACATTTGTTGAAAAATTAATCTCTTAATCAAAACTTTGCACTTATTTAGAATCAATTCTTCATTTTTTTAAAGTTTGTTGAGGTAACATTGGTTAATACAATTATATAATTTTCAGGTGTAATTATAATTTGACATCTATATATTCTATTGTGTGATTACCACCCAGAGTCCAGTTCCCTTCAGCTACTATATATTTGATTCCCTTTACCCATTTCACCCTCCTGCAATCTCTCTATATTTGACCCTCTTTACCGTGTTTACCTCTTCTTTCCTCCCCCACCTCCTACCCTCTGGTAACCACTAGTCCATTGTTCTGAGTCTCTGTTTGTCCTGTTAATTTGTTGCTTTTAGGTTTATATCCCACATATAAGTGATATCATGTGATTTTCAACTTTTTCTGTCTGGCTTCTTTTGCTTAGCATGATTATCTCCAGGTCCATCTAGTTGTCACAAATGGCAGTATTTCCTCTCTTCTTATGGCTGAGTAATATTCCATTGTATATATGTACCACAGCTTCTTTAGCCAACCATCTATTGTAGGACACTTTGCTTGCTTCCACGTCCTGGCCACTGTAAATAATGCTGCTATGAACATTGGTGTGCAAATATCTTTTCGGATACAGGTTTTCAAGTCTTTGGAGTAAATACCCAGTAGAGAGATTGCTAGATCATATGGTAGATCGATTCTAAGTTTTTTGAGAAATATCCAATTGGCAGTCCCACCAGCAGTGTCTGAGGGTTCCTTTTTCTCCTCATCTTCTCCAGCACATGCTATTACTTGTTCTGTTGATTATAGCTATTCTAACAGGTATGAAATGATATCTCATTGTGGTTTTGATTTGTATTTCCCTAATAGCTAGCGATGTTGAGTATCTTTTCATATATTTGTTGGCCACTTATATGTTCTGTAGGGAGAAGAGTCTATTCAGGTCCTCTGCCCATTTTTTGATTAGATTGTTGTTTTTTTTTATTGTTATTGAGTTGTATGAGTTTTTTTTGTATATTTTGGATATTAGGCCCTTATCGAAGGCATTACTTGCAAATATATTTTCCTATTCAGATGGTTGTCTCTTTACCTTGTTGATGATTTCTTTTGATGAGCAGAAGCTTTTTAGTTTGATGTAGTTCCATTCATTTATTTTTGCTTTTTTTACTTCCCTTTTCTTTGTGGTCAAATCGTAAAATCCTCTTTAAGCCCAAGGTCCTTGTGTTAATTCCTATGTTTTCTTCTATGCGTTTTATTGATTCTGGTCTTATAGAATCAGTTCTTCAAAAGTGTATCTGTTCTGCACTCCCTTTTCTTTTTCATTAGTTCGTTTGTCTCAACCACAGAAGCTCCAGAGTTCTCTGAGCAGTTATCACCTCTCTGACACTTTGCAAATTCTGGCACTTTGGTTTTCCCGGACACAGCACTATCTCCTGAGCTCAGGGAGTTCTCTGGCTTCCTTCATTTGCTTCTCATCTTCCTGGGAACTTTTGCTTCTTAGAACGACCTCAGCAAGTTCGGCCAAAAGTCCAATGTGCCACAGAGACAATTCTCACCTTTGTTTCTTGATTTTCAATGTCTTCAAATTTTTGATTCTTATATTAATTTAGAATGTTTGCCTGTTTCAGGTAATAGGGTAAATCTATTGCTTGTTTTTTCCATGTTAGCCGGAAGCCACATTTATCATTCCTGAGCCACATTTTTCTATACAATCTGAGGTGATCAATAATAATAATGCTTAAAAATCATTTCAAACTGTATAGAATAATAGAAAGGTAAAGTGTTAATCCCTTAATGAATGTATATATTTAAAAATATCATGTATGTAGAGGATCTGAAGATTAATGGGACAAGTAAAAGAATTGTCACATAGTTTCTTAGGGCATTGTCTTTCTGCCATGGGCTATTGGAAGAGAACACATTGTTTAGTCTGTGTAGAGTTCAAGTTGATGGGTTTTGACTGCTTTAACAATTAAATTACTTTGGCAGTTGATCGGTTTGTTTGTTATTATGAAATGTATTGTGTAACCGTCCCTAAAGCCTAGCATGGTGACATGCTGGTACATCTCATTGCTCACTCTCACTTGAGAACTTGGATAGGCACCACGATGTTTCTTTGGTAACAGGGTTGTTATTGAGTTGTATTTCTCTCCAGTAGAGTGAGAACTATGCTATTAAATTGTAGAAGAAGTTCAGCCAAGGCAGAGGAAAGTTGACTTCTTAAATGGCCTGTCTGCCATGTGACTAAAAGCCCCAAATAGAGCTTCTGGACCAGCATGGAGACAGTCAGTGTCTCTTTCAACTATATCATGTTATAGCATATACGAGGACATAGACTTCTAATTGATTGAATAACTATCTGTAAAGTTCAACAATTTTCAGTGTCAATATCTAACCTGTATATTCAGGGGTAGAAACTTGGACATAAAGTGATTAGGAATCATTTTGCTCAAAATGTGCTAAAGGAAAAAAAATGTAACTTTTCCCAGTCAACTCCAGGAACAAATGCTTAATTTTCTCTACCTTTGCTTTTTTTCTCACCTAATCTCGGTCCTAATAATAATTGTTTAAACAAAATAATAGTCTATTTTGTTCTAACCACTGTGCTAAATATTAAGAAAATAGACATAACTAAAGGCAATATGGTCCTAGAATTTTGAGAACTTACAAAAAGATGTATAATACCTAAAATCAATATAATCACTTTGTTCAATTACTTTCTTTCTCAAATCAGTTAAGAACAAGTAGAAAGAAGTCATATAATAATTGAATTGTTTTAATTTTCTTATACATTTTATTCAAATTCATCTCAAATATTTTTGAGGAGAAGGGTGATTGATTTCAGTATAAATAATTAAATCTGGTTGAATTCCCCAGGATCCACTGAGAACACCATGACGTGATGGAACGATGCCTGAACTGGGGTGAGAAGGTGTCGCTTTTGTCTGAAATAAAGCTACTCACTAGCTAATTGAGCTTAAGAAATTCTCTTATTCTTAGAGACTCATTCTCTACAACTAGACATTGGGGATAATATACTTCAAACAATATTGGATGAAATGAAGTAATATATATGAATGTTTTTATAAAATGTCAGTATTTTGAAAAAGTAAAGGACCACGTAGTATAGGCATACTATTGTCCACTCAAATCTTCCATAGAAGTTGTTCTTGGGAATTGGACGTCCAGTCAGGGACTACATTTCCTTGTCCCTGTTGTAACTAGATGAAACCTTAAAGTCCTCATCAATGAGAAGTCAGCAGAAGTGATGTCACTTCCAGGCCCAGGAAATTAAGAAACAATGTGTCCACTCTGTGATCATTCTTCCTGCCTGCCAACTGGATATAAAATACTCTTGGGACCTAAGTAACAACAGAGCCATTTTCTGGGAAGAAACCTTAAGTTATCACTCAAGAAGCACAGTCTACTTAGCAGGTACATTGGAAAATGTAAGAAAAAAGTAATTTCTGAATTTTAAAGAGATGTTGCAATTTATTTGCTATGGTTAGAGTTACCTAAATAAAACAATTCATTGACTTTTGCTTCCAGATAAGAGGAAATACCAGGCAATAGATTTACCCCCAAACTGAAACAATAAAATGTATATAAAATATATGAAAGAATGACTTGTAGTACGCTGTACTTCAATCACTGAAGAGAGTGATCTCTGAGAGAGGAAAAGTAAATAAGGAGAACCCTAAAATAACCACAGCATAGTGCCTCGAAAGAATGTCTAGATTGCAGTGGGCAAATCCAAGCAGAGTGCACTGGACTCTGAGATGAAATGCAGTTAAGGGCCTTTGAAGGCCAAGGCAGTAGAGTTCACATGGCCAAGTACCAAAAAGGTGAGAGCTACATGGGAGGAGAGTGCAGAACTAAAGAGGATCCTCTTTCCAATACAACAGCATTCAGTCCAACACCTTTAGCACTTGTGCATGAGGAAACTGCTTGAGGGGAGGGAAAGAGCCCCCTAAAAGAATTAGAGGTCAGATAAACAACCATAAAAAAGGTCCAGGAATACTGCCTGTTCCCACCAACCAGACTGAAAAAAAAAATCACGATTCATAGGATATTGACTAGAAAACACAGAAGAATCATGCTTCAATAGTGAAGAATATTTGGTCCTAGAGTAAGCATTGTTCTTAAGAATATTTTGCCCCTAACAAATCTTAAAAGCAAGATCTGAAAGTATTAAACTATTTTCAAATAACTTAATTATATCCTAGAACAATTACAAAAATATGAAATGCTATATATATATATACACACACATATATATGTATATGTATATATATCCAGCACCAAACAAGGGAAAATTCACAAGATCTGATATTTTATATAAATCTATATATATAGATCTTATATATATATATATAAGCTATATATATATATATATATATATATATATATATATATATATATGCTAGACTTGCAAAAGGCAAGAAAATACACGCCAAATTGAGGAAAAAAATCAATCAAATGAAATGGCCCAAGACACAGATTTTAGAATTAGCATATGAAGGCATTAAAAATTCAGTATAACCTATTCTATTTGTTCAAAAATTAAGTAGAGATATGGAAGATTTAAAAAAAAATGAAATTCTACTGATTAAAATTTGTAAGATGAAAACTACACTAGATGGGGTGAGTGTGAATTAGACAATGCAAAAGAAATCACTAGTGAACCTGAAGATACACAGTAGACATAATTCAAAATGAAAAACAAATAAAAAAGAATTGTAGAAAATGAATAAAGCAACAGCAAGTTGTGGGACAATTTCAAGCAGTTTAACATACGTGAAACAGAAACATCTGAAGAATGAGGGAAACAAATATGTATAAGAAGGAATAATGCCTACAAATTTTCCAAATTTGATGAAAACTATTAACTCATAGTTAGTTATAAGAAGCTCAATGACCTTCAAGCACAAGAAATAAGAAGAAAACTAGACTAAGGTGCATTGCCTTGCATATTGCTCAAAAACGGTGATAAATTTGGATTGGAAGGTTCAATTCAACATCGTTATCACTTCTCCCCAACTTTGATCTATATATTCAAAGAAAGCACAGCCAAATTCCCATCACAATTCTCCTTCTCCTCCTCCTGTTGAATTGTCCAACTGACTTAAAACACTCATGGAGAGACAAAGGAGCTAAGCTAACCATTATAATTTTTAAAAAAATGTTGTAGGATTACTTGATATCCAGGCTTATTTTAAAACTACAGTAATTAAAATAATGTGATGTTGGTGTGAAGATAGACTAATAGATTAATGAACAAAATAGAGAGTTCAGAAGTAGATCCAAGAATTATATAAAAAGAAGAAAAAGACAAGCTGCAGACTTGGAGGAAATATGTGAAAAGCACTTGACTGATAATGGACTTGTATCCAGAATATACAAAGAGCTTTTAATATTCAATATTAAGAAAGCAAAATGAAACAACAAAATTACAAAAATTTAAGCAGACATTTTACCAAATGAGATTTATATCGTTGGGAAACAAGCACATAAAATGATACTTACTTTCATTAGTCATTAATGAAATATAAATCAAAACTACAATGATATCCCTTTAACCTATCAGAAAAGTTGAAATTAAAATCACAGATCTTGCCAAATGTTGGAGAGGATACCTAGAAACTGGAACTCCAATGAACTGCTTGTGAAAGCAAAATTGTGCAATCATTTTAGAAAACAGTTGTCAATTTCTCGTGAAATTAAATGTGTACTAGCCATTTGATTCAGCCATTTCGCTTCTAGATAATTAACTGATTAATGAAAATACATGCCTGTATAAACACTCATATGCTTCTGTTCATAACAGCTTTATTCATAACAGTTCATCACTGGAAGCATCCAAATGCCTATCAACAATACTATTTAGCAAGAAAACATACATAGTACAATCTGGACCAATTTCAAAGTAATTATGTAGAAGCTTTTAGGTTCCTGGTTCCAATTCCAATGGCGTGTGTGTGTGTGTGTGTGTGTGTGTGTGTGTGTGTGTGTGTGTGTGTTTGGGGGGTGATATTCCTACACAACATCAAGCAATTCTTGGACACCAGCAGGGTTTTCAAGAATTCAACCTGTCAATGTAAGAAACATCCAAACCTGTAGAGAATTTTAATAAGTTTATTGGTGCCAAACTGATGACAATTGCCAGGAAGCGAAATTTTAACAGATTAACAAAATGCTCCAGAGAATGGCAATTTTGCTCCTTAATTTATACATCAGAATCAAAGGAGGAGACATAAGGAAGGTAACATAAAATCCACTGGTGATAGATTAAGGGGTGAGAGAAAGCAAAGCTGGGAAATATCTGGGACTGGATAAAAAGTAATCAAAAGAGACACTTACTTCTTTTATATTGGTGGGTACAGGAGAGTTAATAATTAACATTTACAGCTCATAGAGATGGCATTGGGAACAAGATAACCAGAAGGACTTCTGTGGTCTCCTGCTCTGGTGTAGCGGGCTGTGCTTTGCGGGTCCATAGAAAGGGATTACTCTGACATTCCAGGGGTAAGTTATCTTATATGCAAAAAAGACAACAGGCTTACTTAAGACTGACCTTTAGCAAGAAAGCTACAGGCCTAAGATATGCCTATGACTTGTGTTTAGTTAGAAAATTTTATGTTCAGACCATCCTATGTGGTTCATTTTTATCTCTGAATTTGTAAGGCCCACCATTCTGGCCGCCCCTGAGCTTGTCAGGTTTAGTATGTGGCCGCTTTTTCATCCACAGACTCAATACTGACACCTTCTATGGGAAGGTAGTGTCAGATTCCTCAAGTTGAAAGATTAGTCCTACAAGACTGCCCTCCTCCATCTCCCCCCACCCCACTCAGGACGCCAGTTGCAAGCCCAGGCTGTCACCTGTATTTCTGACTCACCCACTAGATAAATCAGAGGGTCCCAAGAGCTCCTCCTCCAGTTCAATGAGTTTGCTAGAGTGGCTCACAGACTCAAAGAAACATTTTACTTAGTACTTATGGGTTTATTATAAAAGGACATAACTCAGAAATAGCCAGATGGAAGAGATGCACAGGGCAAGGCTTGGGGCGAGGGCCTCCACGCCCTCTCCAGGTGCAGTACTCACCCAGCACCTGCACCTGGTCACCAACCTGGAAGCTCTCCAACCCTGCACCTTTGGGTTTTATGGAGGCTTCATTACAAAGTTATGACTGGACTTTGGGGAATGATTCGACCTCCAGTCCCTCTTCCTTCCCAGAAAGATGAGAGGCAGGTACTGAAAGTTCTAATCTCTAATTACTAGTTGGTTCCCCTGGCAACCATCACCCCCCTCTTAAGCTACTTAAGGGCCTTCCAAGAGTAGTACATTAACATAACAAAAGACCTTTATTACTCTTATCACAGGAAATTCCAAGGGTTTTAGGAGCTCTGTTCCAGGAAGGGGGTTGAAAACAAAATATATATTTCTTATTATTAATCAAAATATCACACAGCATGAAAGGAACCAAATGTTGAAAAAGATATATACTATATTACTCATTTACATTAAATTCTAAGAAATTCAAAATAATATAGAGTGACGTAAAGTAGATCAGTGGTCTCTTGGAAGGAGGGGAGTGAGAGGAGGAAAGGGGTGATGGATTTGTTCATTTTCTTGATTGTAGTGATAGTTTCGAGGGTGCCTACGTGCCAAAATTCATCAAACTGCACACTTACATATATGCAGCACATTATGTTGATTATACCTCAACAAGCTGTTAAAAATGCAGACTGTGATTACAATCATCAATGCACAGTATCCCTAATATCTGCTACTTGCAGGGCTCATCCTGAACACTTGGAAAAGCAGTCTCTCTTTTTGACCTCTCTCTGACATATTTTTCTCCAGTTTCTAGGTTTTTTTTTTCCTTCTACTCTTCTAAAGCCTTATAGTACTCATGTATTTATGTTATACTGCCAAGTCAGAAAGAGTGAAGGGAAAGACACCGTATATTACCTAAGTGCCAGGTATTTAACTTAAGGTCCTTGAGATCTATTCACTCTGGACTGTGACTTTAACTGTTACTCAACTAGAGGCATTTTCGTTTTAAATGGAAACTTGAAAAGGCTTACTTAGCATAAAGCAATGCATTTTACACATGGTAGAATGACAGGTACTATTACATCTTAGTAGAGTGTGGGTTGAATTGGGGAAAGAGGTCTTCGGGGGTCATTTTCATTGATCAACAAATAACTTATTTTTTTTCCAAAGTTGGCTTCGAGTCTTAGTAATAATAATGACATATTTGTATAGAATGTTAATGATTACAAAGTGCTTTCACATTTATTATCTCAGTCAAGCGTGCAAAAGTCTTCTGAGGTGAATTAGCTCCAATTTATGGATAATACAGTTGACAGTTAAGTCAGTTCAACAACTTGCTTTCTATGCAAAGGCAGAAGTGGAATTTGAAGCTAACTAATTTGACTCCCAGTTCAATACTCTATCCTTGAAACGTAGCTGCATTCAGTTTACGTGAAAAAATTCCTTGAAAGCAATGTATTTCTCCCTCCTCTTAACTTCACAAAAACCTTCCTGAAGCAGTTGACAACTTTGCTTGATTTATGGAAAAGAATTTTGGCAATTTTAAATAAACATTTAATTTCAAGCTATGAAAATGGTGATAAGAGATCCTGCAAATGAATGAAGTGACTTACAGAGAAGAAAATGCTATTGATCCTTGGTCTAAACCACTAGGATTCGTGTTTGAATTCTTGTCCTGTTGAACAAAAGAGAGGAGAAGTTAACACAAAGAAGTATATGTATGATTAAGGAGTGTAATCATATTCCAACGTTCTTGGTCTCCTCTGAACCTAGATTAGTTTAAGAATTTGTTTATAAGATCAGTGATCCTTTACTTCACTACCTTCTCTGAGGATCCAAACTCCCCTCAGTATCTTGTCTACCACAGAACAAAATTTCTATGCTAGAGATTATGTTCTTATTATGCACAGAGAAAAAAATTTCCCTTACTTCAAAAGGCTACCAATCTAACTAGAAAGGAAAGATTTAAAAATTGTTAAAAACAAATAAATAAAAATACCACTTTTAAGTATCTGCTAGATACTAACAATTTCATATATCTGACTTATTTCACAGAATTCTTAAAGAAATCTCAAAAGTTACCAATAATAATCATTTTTTCCTAGATCAGAAAAATGATTCATAATAAATGACCCTAGAAAACACAGCTATAAAATGAAGAAGACAGAATTTAAATTTTAGTACAATTCCAAAATCATAATCTTTCCACTAATCCAAAGTGAAAGGAAAGCACTCATACATCTATATTCTCTTGGTTTATGGAAAAGGTGCCAAGAAAATTCAAAGGAAAAGTATAATCTGTTTGGCATATAGTGCTCAAACAATTACACATCCACATGCAAAAAATAAACCTCAGCCCTTACCTCATACCTTATACAAGAAATAACTTAAAATGTACCATAGACTTATAAAAGGTAAAGCTATAAAACTTCTAGAAGAAGTAATAGAAGAAAACTTTTGTAATTTTCAATTAGGCAAACATTTTTTAACAATATACAAAGAAAACTCAGATAAGAAAAAAAAGATAAATTAGACTTTATCAAAATTAAAAACTTCTGCTTCAAAAAGACACCATTATAGAATAAAAAGACAAGCTCCAGACTATGAGAAAATGTGGTCAAAACACCTGTGTAATAAAAGATTATTTAAAAAATATAAATACTGTTAGAAATCAATTACAAGCCAATAACCCAGTTTTAAAAACAGATGAATATTTGAACAAACATGTCACCAAAGGAGATATATAAATAGCAGGAAGCAATGTTCAACATCATTAGTCATTAGGAAAATGCAAATTAAAACCAAAATGATCTGTCACTACATATTCACTAGATAACTAAATTAAAAAAAAGCAAAAACAACAATACCAGCTTTGATTATGTGATAACAACTGGAATACTCGTACATTGTTTGTTATAATGCAAAGTGGTACAAGCACTTTCAAAAAATAGTTGGCATTTTCACAAAGTGTTAACACTTTCATACCTTATAATCCAGAAATCTCACTTAGCATTACTGCCCCCCCCCAAAAAAAAAAACAGAAACACTTTCCATGCAAAGATCTGTATGTGAATATTTATATAAACTGATTCACAATACTAGAATCAAGCAAAAGGTCCATCAATTTAGTAAACAAATAAATAAATTATGGTATATCCATATGATGAAGTGCTACCTAGCCATTAACATGAATAAACTAAAAGCAATACGGATGGATTTCAAAGGCATTATGCCACAAAACATATATTGTATTTAAACGAATTTCTGAAAAAGACAAAACTATAAAATCAGAAAATAGATTAATGATCACCATACACTGGGGGTAGAGAAAGATAAGATTGACTACAAATAATCATGAGAGAGCTTTTTGTGATAATGAAAATATTCTATATCTTGATAGTAGTGTTGATTGAATGACACTCTATCTTTGACAAAGTTCACCAGATATTACCCTCATGAGGAGAATTTGGCTTTACATAAACTACCCTTCAAAAACCTGATTAATAAAAAAGGTAATCCATACCAGTGAATGCAAAAAGACTTTAGAGGAGGTAAAAATTCTAGGGAATGAATAATTCACAAAGACTCTTTCATAAAGATGGAATAAAGGACATTAAAAATGTGACTTTATAGAGAGGAGGGGACAGTTCATTTTCTGGAATAGAATAGTATTCAATAACATGAGTCAAGGCAGAAGAAGAAACTCGTGTGGCAAGCACAGAACAGTAAAAAGATTATGATCAATACAGCCTAAGAGATGTTAGGGAGTTATAAATTCAGTTAGATATCAAGAGTGAGGCCAGATTTCCTGATCCATATGGAGTTATGGACATTTGAACTTACAGAGCTGCCAATTTAAACAATTAGTAGTTACAAAATAGTCACATTGATGTAAAGTACAGCATAACAATTGACTTTTTACTCCATGATGTTAGCACCATAAAGATCACTTTCATAGTTAATTTATGACTTATTTATATGTGCCTTTAAGCTAGATTCAAGCAACTTCATTTTCATGAGCATTGTGCAAAGTTCTTGGCACATATTAACTTGTTCAATCTATTATAAAACAAAGTTAATATTATCTCCACTTATGAAATAATTGAGGCTTATATAGCCAATACTGCTGGCTGCTTCATTTTCCCTTGCTTGTGGAGAAATTGCATGCATCTATTCTTTTGTTAAATCTCTCATTAATTCAACAATAAGTAGCACAAGTCCATTTTACTCTCAAATCTCTAATACCCACATTTCAGAAAAACTTTTGCGCTGATAAAGTAGAAAATAGAGAATAATTATAGTTTCTGAGAGTGGAGAGGTCCAAAAAATGTCTATGTAGTGTTGATTCTAATCCTGCATATAATATTTTATGTCTTTAACAAAATATGTAACATTATTTAAACAAATGAGAACATGGGATTAAATCATCTCTAAGATTCTTTCTTGTTTATTATTCTATGATTTCCACTTTACTCAGAGTAGGAAAAACTGGTGAAAATTCTTCTAGGTTTAACAGTGATTGGCTAGTGTTGATTTTAGGTATGATCCCAGATTCTCTCTCTGGACCATGGTCTTTGACCCTTCTCTGCCAGATACATAGGCTACCGCTAAATAAAAGCTAAGGCCACTCCAGTGATGTCCTTAGCTTGAGAGAGCTACCTCACTTGACTGTATATTCCCACTCTCATGCTGTCTTCACAAGGCGGCTGGTTGGCTTTGGGGTCCAAGTGTTTCTTGTGCTTCAACTCCAAACATTTCTGAGAGGTTATTCCAGCTTCAAGCACCCCATGATTGCTGATGCTTCTTTAGCGCTTGCATTACAGTTCAACTTCCCTTTCTGTTCAATCCTTCTTTTCTTACACCAATGAAGGTGTTATTCTGTAGTTTATTCCCCTATAAAACCCCTGCATCCAAATCTCCATCTCAAATCTATTTCTTGAGGACCTGGACAAGGACCTATGCCATAGATCAAATCAAGAATTCATTCATTATTCATGAGTACCATTTAAATTATTGTACATTTTTAAAATATAATTATACTAGAATGGTGGAACTGATCTAAATTTATCATCTTTTCTATACAGCTATCAAAGGTTTTATACGGTAGTAAGTTGTATGATTTATAGGTTAATATTAAGAATAATTGGTCAAAAGTAGCTGAACATTTAAATATTCATCTGTATACCATTCTATAGTTTACTTATATGCAAAATATTTTACAAGTATAGTAAAAGATACCAAGACTTGAATAATGTAGCTCCTTCAGAACCCTCAAAAATAATAACAATCATTTGCAGGGTTATTATGAGTTTAATATATTTTCACTTTAAATGATTATTAAAACATGAGGCAATAAGAGATAAGGAACAAAAGAGAGGTATGGACAAAGTATGTTTGGAATGCTCAGCATCAATAGGTTAGTATAGTGGAAAGTTCTTAACTGAGTTGACAGCTGAGATAAATCTTGAACAATAATTAAATTGGACAGAGGAAGCACATGAAGAGAGGTTTCAAACAAGGAAAGAGTATGAGGAAAAGGGCACAGATCACTCTTTACAGAAGAGTTAGATGATCCATCCGCTTGTTTGAATATTCCTTCTGGGGAAGAACAAAGGTCCTGGGCCTTTTTGGATGAAGTATGAGATTCTACAGGCCAGAGGTGGGCACAGCAATAGCAGTGGAGCTAACCTAATTCTCAAGCTGGAAATCAAATCAGGAAAATCTTTAAGGCAGTATCCAAGGTTGGTGCATAGTCAAGGAATGATAGTCTGGACAAAGCATCAAAGTATTCTGGTCTGAAGAGGACAGGAAACTGGACAGAAATCAGAGAAATAAAATGGCAATAAAGTTTACAAAGGCAGGAGTTTAGATCTGGAGAGATTCCCACAGGACCTGTTGGTACCTGAAAGTCAGATACTTTTAAAAGACCTGGCAACCTTGCACATTGTAAGAAAATAACTATTGAGAACATTTAATTGGTTCAGGTACAGAGACAGTGCACAATGGAGAGACATGGAAGACACAATTACAGATGTAATTCATCAAATCTATGTCTGTCTATTTTCTACTGAATTCTAAGGAAGAATAATGCTAAGGAAGTAGGTTTTGATGGTGGTAATCCATGTCTTGACATTGTAATCTTTTATTAATAACCAAAACAATTTTCCAAAAAGTTTCTATCTCTTGTATCTTATAATAATAATTGATTTTACATATTCAGCGAAGTGAGAGATTTAGTGAAGTAATCAGTGGTCTGGGAAATGAAAATGGAGTTGGCTCGAGCTATCCTTACTTGGCTCTGACTTTTATTTCTTAAGCTTCAAGACTGATGTTAAGATGATTGAATGGTAGGTGCCAAAGCATGTTTCTCAGTTGCTTCCTGGAAGTACTGCTGGCTGCTTTATTCCTTTGCTTTTCAGAGCAATTGCATGAACATATTATTTTCTTAAGTTATCATTCATTCAGTAGACACTTATTAAATATCAGTTATATTTCTGGCACTGTTATGTGTCCTGAGGCACAGGATGCCATTGGACAGGGTGGTGGGATTCGAAGCTCTAAAATACAAAGACGAACAGAACACCAATTCCACCTTCACAAACTCACAATAAACTGTGTATAAAAAGCATATGACTGTTGAATATTCTGGAATCTCACCTGTGCTCCAGGAGAGGAATTAGACCACAAGCCATCTATCAACAAAATGATAAAAATCTTGTAAGACACACTCTTAAAAGGTAGGAGGACTCTCATAATATTTCCCAGGGAATGATATAATATTTTCTATTCATTCACCAGTAAAATTTGTACTTTGCTCCAAAACAATCAACATAGGTAAGAATCTACTTCTAAAATTATCTTATTAATTCAATTTATGGAAGAATAATTGGTGCCAAAAATTTTAAGGGGGTAAAAATGTGAATAAAACAGAAGTTATAAAGATGAATGAAAGTTAGCCTCAAGGACTGGTAATTCATTTCTTCAACCAGCAGCCATTTGTTGATCTCTTGCCATGTATCAAGATTTATATTGGAAGACAATTCCCTCACAATATTGTAGAATCTGGGCTGTACATTTTATTTTCAAGCAGAATATATGAAAGTATTTGTTACTTTTAGAGCCCTAAAGCTTTATCTACTGAAGAAAGTACACACACACACACAATTTCCTAAAGTGACAAATTACTTCTGACTTTTAAACATTTTTACATTTCAGTGTTTTTGTTTGTTTGTTTAGTTCTATTCAACTAACAATTATTGTTCATTTACTATATGTAAAGTCTTATCAAAGGGCCAGCCATCAGACCCTCAAATGTGATTAAGGTCTTCAAAATTTTATTATTTATTGAGAAAGAAAGGAAAAGAGACAAAATTCAATGAAAAGATAAGATGTGATACATGTTTCTACAATCCCTATATAGAGATATTGGAAGTGGCTAAAAACATAAAACCCAGACAGAGAGAATGATTAATGATGCACAAGAAAAAGCAGACAGAAAAAAATTTAGCTTTGATGTTGTTTTGTGGTGTGTGTGTGTGTGTGTGTGTGTGTGTGTGTGTGTGAGAGAGAGAGAGAGAGAGAGAGAGAGAGAGACAGAGTGTGTGTGTGTGTGTGTGTGTGTGTGTGTGTGTGTGTGTGTGAGAGAGAGAAAGATTGTGTGCAAGTGTAATGAATCAAGACTCATTGAAAGTAAAATTTTTCCTCACAAAGCCAAGTTGGTTAATAAAGGCCCATTTTCAGCAGAGATCTGAAAGCTGCTCTTGAATTCGTGAGTATTCACTGACAGCTATAGCTAACAATTTTGTAGACAATGCTATGGAAGCAAATAAATGGTTGTATTTTCCACATCAAACAGATTTGAACTCAAGATAAAATTGACACCTCTTATGGAAAAATGTATATATGAAGTCTAAATTTTTAACCTTTTTATAAAGAGTCTGAAAAATATTGGCAAATGTGTTAGATATAATATAAACAAGCAATCAACCCAATGTAGTATGGAATATGGCAACAAAAACAACTTAAAAAATGGCAAACGAGCAAAAGCAAACTGAGGTAGTGAGGAAAACCTAAGAAAGTCAGGAAGAGAGGAGTATAAAAACTAAACTTTAAGGAAAATAAAGAAGAGTATTAAAAAAATAAGAATTAAAACTGGATCATAGAGAGAACACTTATTTTGGACTATCATAATCATACCCTCATTTGTTCAAATTCAGCTGGCCAATTCTGTCACTAGAGGTAGATAAGAATGTGTACTGATCTGGGATCCGTCAGAAAAACAGTTAGATGGAAGAAATTCAATAACGCAAAAATAGCTCTAAAAATATTGTAAAAGCTGAAATGCCAGTCAGAGGACAGTGAAACAGCCCAGACATGAGCAGAACAGAGAACTGGTAACACTCCTTGAGCTGGAGAGTTAAAGGAGGTGGAGACCACAGAGGCCAAGAGCCAGCACATCCAGTAAAAGCTGGAATCACGGAGGAGACTCAGCCAATGTTGGAACTGCCGCCCGAAGGAAAATGAGGGGAAGAAATAACTTGGACCGCTCCTCCCTCCCAGTTCCCAATCTATGCTAACACTTTCCGTTTGTTAGTTAAAATGATCCAGAAATGTAGTTTGCAGAGATCAGACTTCCACGACCGAGAGCAGAGCAAGGGAAGGCTGGGGAATGGATCTCAGAGCAGAGAGACAAAAAAGCAGCCCAAAGACTAAAGAAGTGTCCCAGATCACAGAAGGATCAGCAGACCACGTAATGAGCCCTTCCTGCCTCTGTGGGGAAGTCAGCCCCAGGGAGAAAGGAGGAGAGTGCAGAACAGAATAGAACAGGATAACCGAAGGAGTCAGGACACTAAATCTAGGTAGTACGTGCAAAACAAGTTACAGAAGGAAGCTGAAGTGAGGGTGGGATGACACCTGTGGAATGGCAATAGACGAGGAGAATTAGAACAAAACCGAGAGAGCCCCACCGAACGAGACTAGTGAGGGAACAGCATGGGAGCACAGAACTTCGATTTCGAAAAGACCGTTCAAATAGAATTACCTCAAAAATAGGATGTAGATAGGAAATCGGAAATGTTAGCCTAAGGCTACATTCAATTAGAAGACAAGGTGTGAGAATAACATGTTTTTTCTAAACCTGGTTCAGTGTTGGAAAATTAACTTTTCAGATACCACCAGGTCAGGAGCCAAGAGTGCTGGGAACGAGTGGTTGATGCTCCTTGCTACATGAGTCTCAGTAAAGAGGGACTGAGAATATGGGGAGGTCGGGTGTCTATGACTATAGTCTACCTTGGGTATCTGTGCATATATATGTCTATGTTGACATTTAATAGTATCATTCATTAGACTGGGTTATGTAACATAGTCTAACATAAAATAAAGAAAATAGTGGCTTTAGTGCACAGTATATAATGTAGTATTAGACATCTAGTAATCATTAATAAGTGTGAATCGATCATATTGTTTCAGGAAACTTTACATGTAATTTGGCTCCATCCCTGGATTTCTAAGTCTTTAATCTACTTTCAAGTGATCACGATTGAGCTTCTGGGTAGGTGAAATGACACACTGGATATAAAAATTATTTTATATATTTAACACCAAACTGGTGCTCAAAGCAGAGAAGATGGATGTAAACAGCACTCACTCTTTTTAGCATCCTGCCTGAACAAGGTCAAATTTTAGGGATATATGTATTTATTAAACAGCTGCTCTATTGATAAAAATGACACTTAAGTTTACATTTTTCCTAAACCTTAGTCATGTACATTAAACTGTCTATGTGACATATCCATTTGGATGTACCCGAACACCTAATAATCATCATTTTTAAAATAGAGCTTAAATCTTGTGTTGTCTGTTCAGGGAAGAACACCATCATAAACTACTTCTCCAGTGAGAGTTTATGAATTATTCTTGATTTCTTCGATAGTTACTTTTACTTCTGTTAACCAGGCATTTTAAGTCTATTTCCTGTATATTTTAAAAGCAATCTACCTTTATTCACCTCATCACCAGCACTTTAACATAGAATATCATAATCCTTTGGCTAGATTACTGATGCAGGCTTCAGAATGAAATTTCATCCTTTGTACCGTACTGGTCTCCTGAGGTACTAATATCTTTTCTTTATTTTATTACCTGAGTGCGATTGATTTTGTGAGCATCCATATTTGATTATGCCATTGTCATAGGTAAAATTCGTAAAACATCCTTGCTTTCAGAATAAACCTTTCTTGACAGAGAATATAAATGGGTATATGACCTGCTCCCATTTCCTTCTCCAGCCTCATCCCACACAAGTCCTTACCTTTTACTCCGATCTCCAGTGATGCTAAACATCTTGCAGTTTCTCTAGAACACTTCCTGGAATTTTTTTGTTTTGTTCTGTTCTGTTTTTCTTCCTCGTCTTTCTTCTTCTTCTTCCCCTCCTTCTCCTCCTCTTCCTCTTCTTCCTCCCTCTCTTCTTCCTACTACTCTTCTTCCTCCTCCTCTTCTTTCCCCTCCTCTTCTTTCTCTTCCTTTTCCTCCTCCTTCTCCTCTTCCTCCTCCTCCTATTCTTGTTTTCCTCCTCCTTCCCTCCCCCTCCTCCTTCCTCTCCTCCTCTTCCTCCTTTTATTTCTTCTAACTAATCTATATCTGTCTAACTTCTGAATACAACCTAAAAGGAAAAAAGGGCATAGTGAGGGAGGACAGATGGGAAGTTACAGAAGTTATCTAGGCATGAGGGATGAATTTGTGGTCTAGGACATTAATAAGGCCAGATATGAAGGAAAAAGAATGAATGCTAGTACTAGATTAATGGATTCTATTGAAAAGTAATAAATAGATGAACTTCCAAGGAAACGTCAAGGTTCTGTGTTTGAGAGAATATGGGTGACATTGGGAGAAATAAGGAAAGTGAGATGGAGCTGCACAGGTCTCTCCATCTATCAAATGAGAATGATACTGTCTGCTTTACCCTTTGCCTACAGAATTATTGCGAAAACAATGTAAAGTGCTTTGAAATGATTGGCCAGGCCACAGGTACGGTTAGGGCTTTGGTCCTCTTCCCTCTTCTGTAGGACAGAAAAAGTCTGCACAGTTCCCAAAATATTCCAATCGGCACTTTTATCAGAAGTGATGGTATTTAGCTGTATTCTTTGACAAACAGAGTTTTTCCGGGTAAGAGTTTTTCTTTTAGGTATCTGATTCGATGCTAGTACAGTTCTGCATAAGAGGGCTTGAAGCCAAGAGGAGAGAGTTAAACGAACCGCTTGAAACAGCTAATCCCGGGCTTCAGAGACAGGCTCAGAACACCAACACCAGATTATCCATCTGGCCACTTTTCTGCTAGTTTGTAGAATTCAAAAAAGAAACAAACATTAAGTCACAATTGAGCTCTATATTAACACACACACACACACACACACACACACAGTGTGATAAAAGAGGACAAGGAATCAATTATTTTTTTCTGAGGTAAAGACTTTTAGATTGCAAAATGTGCAATTTAACTCTCTGCTTCTGGTACTTCATTTTTAGTGGCTAAAACAGGCAGTGAACTTTTAAAACTAGATCAGAGATTTTTCAAACTATGTCTGCGGATCACTTTGTTTAAATGTTAATTTGCAAGAAAAAGGCATGCAGTAGATGTAATATGTTGTTTGTAGTAATATTTTAGGATCTCAAATTTTCTCTCTCTTATTCATACAAAAGAAAATGAAAATAATAATTATAATTAAGTAGATAAAATGAAGAACATTTAGACTATGGAGAAAAATGATCAGAAATTGGTTTTATTTATGACCATCACAATAAAAGCTCAAAATTAAATGTACCACAAATATACCTAAATGAAGGTAAAATATTTCAAATTTATTTCTTCTTTTATTTTTGAGAAGCAGCAGCAGCTTTTAATTATTGTATGGGAGAAAAAAATACTTGTAAATTAAAAAGTCCTGTTAGTTTTAATAAAGTGTAATCTTCGAGGGTATTTTAAAGTAACTATTTCCCTATTTTCTGTGGAGAAATACAGAGTCTTGCATAATACATAAATTACACATCTGCTATTTCGATTTACATTTGCCTACTTTCTCTAACATATCCGCCAAGTCAATATATCTGCATTTGTAAGAATGCTTGCCTGAAATTCCAGGTCCCTTATATTTGAAATAATTTTGCCAAGGAACATTCTTTTAAAGAGTTCAAATATGAACAGATACAGGTGGTTCCAACCACAAAGCCAGGTCCTTCCCTGGCAGTTCATGGGGGTTTCTTTGGTTAAGGGAGGTTAATTACTTCCCATTCTGAAGAAGCTTCTGGCTTATAAAATGCAGATGAATTTGGTCATCTTACCCACTTTCCTGAGATGCCCTGAGGCTAAAGCAAGCCCACGTGTGAAAGTACTTTGGGAGGCTGAGGGTGTTAAAAGCATTGCAGAAGTCTAACAGATGATATAAGAAGCAGACACTAAACACAAATGACTCCTGAGGAACGTTCTTTCTGTACTTGGAAATGTGAGTGATCAGCCAAACTGGTTTGAACAGAAGTTTGAGAATTAGCTGTCACATTATTCCCAAATATTTTTTTTAGTAACCTATCAGTTTAGGTACCTTGCTAGAAGCCATTAGAGCAAGCATCCTGCACAGACTCTGTGACCTGGTTCCTGGGTTTGGTGATATAGACACCCACGAGTCACAGTGTCCCTTTGTGACATAACACCTCTGCACAGGGAATTTTGGGTATTAACTCTTCCAAACGGGAAAAAGGGCTAGCCCAATGCTGAAACAAGTCATCTCCTAAAGTCATCGACTTCTTTCTTTTACACAAATAACTCATTCGAGACTATTCTATCACTTTGGGAAGATGTTAACTTTGCTTTTTGTGTGTTTTCATGCATATGTCACACGTTTTAAATTTTACTTTTATGAGATTCAATAGGGTTGACCTGCTTTAAGTCTTCATCTTCGGTTTCATGCAACAGATTTCAAAAAGAACCTAATCTGCAGTTATAAACTGCCTACATTTCTGTAGTTATTGACCCCTCTTATCTTATGTTGATTGAAATCATGCTAACCACTTCTCACTTTTGTGCCCCTTAGAGTGGTTTTAGATGTGAACACTTCACGAATTCTTTCATTTTTTTCTCCCTAAATTCAGTCAGTTTTCTCTGGGAAAAATAGCTGAAGTACAACATTTTTTATTTTTCTCCTGGATTCTGTTTAACCTCTTTTAGGGCAAATTTGTCATCTTTATAAACTGCACGTCATCAATAGTGGAGCACCGTAGAGCTAAATCAATCTTAGCAATTATACTATATGCTGAAATCCAACCTGTTATCACTTTATTGTATTAAGTTTTTCTGGTTTAGACAGACTGATTATAATTCTATGTTTATCTTGGGATTAACTTGTGAAGAGACACCATTAAACCAATTTGTTTTTTTCACTCTATGATGTGTCATTGGTTATTTTCTTCCTTATTTGTCATTCCTAGGGGCATAAGGGTATGCCTTAAGAGCAAGTATGTTAAATCAAACAACAACAAACAAACAAACAAACAAAACACACGCAAGGAAATCTTACCCTCCCCTTCCCCCTCCCCGATTACTCTAGCTGGGATCCCAAATTCACAATGTGCTTCAACATAGAACTCTTTAAAATATCACCCACTCTCTCGGCCTCCTCTTTCTTGACACTCAGTGCCTTTCCTGGCCACTGCAATTGGACTTTTAATTCCAAACTCTCACTAAAATATCTATCATCTAGGCTACCATGTAACCCATTACTGTCAGAACCCATGGTTAATATTCTTTCCTCATCTTACCAAATCTCTCATACTATTTTAAAAATTAATGGTCTGATTCTCTTGCTTTAGAAACATTTTCCTTTCTTAGTTTTTATGACTCAAACTTCTTTCTACCTCACTGATTGCTCCTTTTCACTCTCCTTTTCTCTCTCCTAGTCCTCTTCCTCCTCACCAAATTTGGATTGGTCCTTTGCCACTGTTTTTTCTCTATTTACATTCTCTCCCTGGATAATCTAGCTCATCAAATAATATACAAAAACTAGTGACACTTGATTAATACTCCAAACTCTAAAACACTTAATTTATATCGCCAAACACTAAAACTCTCCCCAGCTGCATAGTCCTAAATGCATATGCTTTATTTTATATTTGATTTTAAAGTATAATAAGCATTTTAAGATTATTTTGGCAAGAATAGAGCTATTTTCCTCCATATAACCCCAAATGATTTTATATAAGCTTTCATTAATCACACTCTTTTTCACTCAGTTGTTCTGTCTTAAAACCTAGAAATTATCTTGAATTTATCTATTTCCTTCATATTTTACATTTAACAAAACCAGAAAACCCAGGAGGATATACCTTTAAAATATACCCTAAGTCTCATCTCTTATTTTTATTGCCAGTACTACAATAGAAGATTTTTATTCCTTACCTAGAACAGTATAGAAACTTCCTCTTGCTCTCCTGTCTCTAATATTGCATCCCTCTAATATTGCATTTTCCACATGGAAGCCATGATTGACTTTTAAAAGCAGTCATTAACTCATAAACCATACTGATTAAAATACCAACCAATGGTGTTCCATCATGCTATACCCAAATATAAGGACCTAAAATAAGTAGAGGCCTCTTACACTGGCTCAAATGATCTCTCTTCATTCCTCATTCTATGCACTGATTTTCAGCAATATCAGCTTAAACTCGTTCTATAACAAAATCCATTTCTGCTTAAGATACTTTTCCTAAACTTTTTGTTAGGAGTGCTTTACTTCTTGATCATCTGGTCTTTCTCCATCTCAGAGAGATCTTCCTTTACCATTCCTGCTTTCCACCCCCTCTGACAACCACAAATCACTTTCTACAACTTAATCTACTTATGTCTTCTTCATGGGTTTATCAGTCCTTGAAGCCATTTATTTATGATTAGATTCCTCTGTCAGAAAGTGAGCTCTGTGAATAGAGAAACTATGATTGTTGGGTTCTAACTTGTCCCCACAGCCAATGCTAATATTGGACACAATCAGAATTGAATAAATTTCACTCTGAAATTAAATTTCACTCATTTAATTTTAATGTTAATGAAATAAAAGATGTTGCTGCTATACAACTGAAAATCCTGAGCACAGTGTTTTTGTTTGTTATTTTTATTGTTATTTTTGGTTTCATAACACCTCTTTTGGCAGGTTTACCATGTATTAGTCTGCTAAGCACTTCATTTCCATTATATATTTCCATGTTTATAATACTCTTAGAGATTTGTATGATTTTCTCCAGAACCCCTTTCTTTTATTCAATGATAGCTTTTCAGAGAAATAAAATTCAAGCAGAGAATGGTTGCTTTAGAGAGTACACTGGAGCTATTCCTCCTTCTTTCTGCCTTAAAAAACAATGGATACAATACTGAAATCTGCAGCAGTATGCCTTACTGTTAAAACAAACAAACAAACAAATCTACAGCAGTTGTCTTGTACCATGAGTAACAGGCCAACAGATCTGAGAGTCACTGTAATGTAGTTGAACAGATGCCAGCAGCTAGCTCTCTCCAGGCTCCTTGTTATTTGAAAAGAGGAGGGAGGGAGGGAGTAGGAGAGAGAGAGAGAGAGAGAGAGAGAGAGAGAGAGAGAGAGAGAGAGAGAGAGAGAGGAGGTAAACCTTTATTTGTTTCAGCCACTGTTAGATCGATTTATTTGAAACTAAAAAGCATTCTGAAATCGAACAGTTGTCAAGGTAAAAACAAAGAGAGTCATATTTAATGAATCATCTTTATTTGAAAGAATAAATTTACATTATTTTTTTGACTATTCAGTTAGCAAGGGATGATCTGATATGCATATTCAACAGGCATCTGTCTTTTGAAATGATTTGAGGTGCACTAAAGTGTCCCATCCTTCATTTTTGGTTATTCCACAATGGAAATGTCAGTATAAATTAACATTTCTTTGGGTAATATTTCTCAGTCTTAAGTGTTTCTTATAATTTCCTGTGGATGTTTTTCAAAAGTAGACATTTAGAAATAACCAATGTATTAAATTTTAAATATATGAATTAACTGCGTGAGTAATTCTGAAATTACATTGTAGGTTGGAAATCATTGCCTACATCTTAACACCATATGCTTATATGTTCATAAATCTTTAGTTTGATAACATTACACCAAGGAGAGTATTTTATTTGATTCATCAGTTAGCTCCAAACTGAGCAGAGGACCCCATGAGACCTAAACTTGATTAGGTAAAATTCAAATAAATATTGTAGAGCAGGGCATAGGGTTAGCAGAGCATCCACGGACCTGGGAGCGTGGCTTAACAGCATGAAGCAGCTGGTACACAGTGAGTACTGAACCCAGTGAGGGAAAAAGGAAGAGGATGGCTGTCAACCACAGAAACTCTCTACCTCAAAGTTGCCCTTGCTTTTACTCTAAATTCCACTATTTCCAAGCTTTTAGAACATATTCCAAGGAGGCGTTCATAAGAGCTTACTTAATCATGGCTCAGCTAATTTGCTTGGCAAAGAGAATTAACACAGACAGATGTTTTCTATCAGTTAGATACAATTAGTTGTGCCATGTAACAAACCACCTAAAACATAGTGACTTAAATCAACACCTATTTGCGATTTCCCCGAAATCTATGAGTCAGCCGAGTGGTTCTGCCCATCTGAGCCAGGCGTGGCTGATCTCAGCCGAGCTTGCTCATGTATCGGTGTCCCTTGGATAAAGGTTAAGTCTTCCAGGATATCCCCAGCCAGGCTTGTACCACATGCTCTCCCTTCTTCCAAGAGATGCGTTTGAGCTTATTCTCACAGTGTGGCAGGAATTCAAAAGAAGAAGGGAACACACACAAGTACAAGTTAAGCCTCTACTTGTGGCCAGTCTGTAATTATCCTAATGGTCAAAGCAATTCACATGGTCCAGCCTAGAGTCTGTGGAAAGGAACTACCAGAAGACACAAATGAAGAAAGGCTGAAAATTAAAGCCAATCTACACAATGGTAATTTAATTCTAAACTTAAGATTTATAGTAATGGTCAAAAAGATGGATAGTTTCCCACCACAACATCGAAATTGTCCTTTCTCCTTAATAACAGAAGTTTTACTTTTAGTGGGAATATGCCCACCCGGGATTAAAGACTGGATTTCCTTCCACCTGTGGAACTATATGTAACCATGTCATCAAGTAGCAAAATTGTATAAATAGTAATGTCCCATGGTAATTTTAAGATCTCTCAAAAAGGATTTCACCTTGGTTTGTCATCTTGTCATTCCTCCTGCTCCTGAGCTCTAGCACCAATTTAGATATCAGAGCGCCATCAGCTGTCTTTTACTACGAAATGACTGTGAAGAGGAAAACCACCTGCTATAACGATAGAATGAAAACACGGGAGCTTGCGTCCCCAGTGCCACTCTGGAGCCACCATATTAGCTATGTAGTGCCAACTTTTAGACTTGTTTTCCCATGAGAAAGAACTAAATATCAAACTTTCCAAACACTATAATTTTTTAGTATATAACTATTTATTTAGTATATAATTTATAATTTGATACAGATCTGCAGATCTGAAATATAAAGGTTAACCAATGGTACACTTCAAAAAAGAAGGGAGTTATATAAGGGAAAAAAAAAACACAACTTGGTTATGAAAACGTTCTAATAAGTTTCTTCTTTATAGGACTTCTCAGAACCTTAAATGTTAACAACCATATTGATTGTCTAAGAAGGACATAGCATTCCATATTTGCCTTTAGTTTGTGCATTCTTTTTATCAAGATGAATGTTTCTAGAATGGAGTCTTGGAAAAGCTATTTTATAGTTTATATAAGCTAAACCATTACACAGAACATCTGCAGTTTCAACTATTTTTTTAAATATTATTTATGTCACCAAATACCACTCTGTGTGTAAGAAAATATGGCTATTAATACCATAAGACACCCAGTGATATTGTTGTGTAAAAAAGAGGGAGGAAAATGTGTCGCAATTTGGAAATAGAAACAGGGAGAGAAGAGATTTCCTGTAGCCAAGTGTTTGTGATAACTAATTGCGTTGTAGAGTCTGCGACATAAGAAAAATGGGCATCTGTGGAGAATGAACCATACAGTTTGTGCCTATTTTTCCTTACAAGAGACACCAAACTAGAAGAAAGAAAAAGGATTAATGCTAAGAAAATAAACTCACAAGAACAAAGAAAGGGGCATTTGCTGTTTGTTATTTCCCAGTTTGCTTTGGAATATTTCTTTTTTCATGCAATTTATTTTAGCTTGGCATCAGCCTGTGAAAAAGGTGATCTCTTAAACTAGAATATTTTCTCAGGCTTCCCCAGCTGTATAAATAATGAGTGTTTCTTAGGAAAGGACCAAGTAGTTCCTAAATATGGTCTCTGAGGATGAATACTCTGGCTATAACATTTCTCTGGTGGTTTTCTGAATATTTAATGACTCTTTATTTTATAATTTCCAACTCCTTTTAAACTAAGTTCAGTGCAGTCAGCAAGAATATTTACATTTTAAATGCAACTCAACAATAATTTATCCAATATCTAATACTTAAAGGATCCCATATAAGATAGTGTGGAGAGTATGCTATATAAGGGATTGAGTCCTTGTCCCCAAGGTACTTACATTTTGATTGGATTGGCTAAAATGATACAAAGCAGAATGTTCTTGGCTACTTTACTTTTAGGTTAAGAGTAAAAGCTAGCACTTATAAATATGAGAGAGAGGGAGAGGCAGAGAAAGAGAGGGTAAGAGGGAGATATGGAGAAAGGGAGCCCATCTGGGAGAGAAATAAGGGCAGGATTCAGGAAGGAGGGATTATGAAGAAAACTTCTGAATTATAAGAAGGATTCATACTTCAGAGATTCAAGGAAGACGTATCAAGCAAAGAGGATGATATAGATAAAGACATGGAAACAAGACAACCAAAGATACATCTGGGGAGTGTAAATTAGTATTTTACAAGCTTGCATTTTTGGTGAATATTTTATAGAAATAAACACTTTGTAGAAATAAAACAACCAACAAAAATATGAAAGATTTTCAAGCATGCTTAGCTCTGTGGAGTGGTATAATTGTCCCTTTGGTAGCTTCTAGAATGGAAATGATTGGGGGAAAACTATAGGCAGAAATTGGGAGTAGAAAGAGGTTGTTGCACCTGGAAAGTTAGAGAATCACAGATAGAACAGGGAAGTTAGCAAGGGGGTATAACCAACAGCTGAAGACAAGAAATATTAAAGGCATAGAGTTATAGTATTTGATTTCTGATTTTGTGTGATTAAGTGTTGGTTGTTGGGGATGTTTCTGAAGAACATTCTAGTCTCTGGAGCACCCCATTGGGGTCATCCAAGGCAACTTCTAGATCTGCTTCACGGCTCAACTTCTCTCTCTGCCCACTTCTGTTTTCTTACCTTCGCTTCCTCAGGTGTTGGTTCCAACTCTTTAATTAAACTCTATCTCTTCACATTAAACTCTATCTGAGAGCCTGCTTTCCCAGAAGTCAATCTGCTATGACAATGTCGCCCATGTATTTTGTCTGTATTATGACCCACTCATGGAAAGGAAATTATTCTATATCCCCTTGAGTAGTGTCACATTCACTGTAAAGAAAAACAATCAAGAGGATTAATTCTTAACCATGGATCCCTTCTAGAACATAAGACTCAAGAATGGCTTTCAGTAGGCAGAACCGAGAAAAGAAGAAAAGGCGCAAAAATAATGGCAAGATGAATCCTGGGAACCGTGTTAGGTGGGGTGGTGGGAGGTTCTTTAGAGGAGTAGAAGAGATTCTATATTTGTGGTAGGGAGAATAATGTCCTAAGTCGTAATCTTTGGAAACTGTCAATATATTGCCTTACATGGTCAAAGGATTTTGCAGATGTGATTTAGTTGAGGAGATGGGGAGATTCTCCTGAATTATTCAGGTGAGCCTAATTGCTCTTAAAAATGGAAGAGAAAGGCAGGTAGTAGAGTCTAAAGGAAATGTTATATTAAAAAAAAATAAAGGTCAGAGAGAGATACAACATTACTGGCTTTGAAGATGAAAGAAGGCAGCCATATGACAAAAAAAATTATATATATATATTTGGCCCAAAGAAGCTTAAAACAAAACAAAACAAAAACAACACAAAGAAATGGATCATTCCCTAGAGTCTCCATAAAAAATGACAGCACTGCTGACACCTTAATCTTAGCCGAATGAGACCCATATCAGCCTTTTAATGCAGAGAACTGTAAAACGATAAATATGTGTTGTTTCAAGCCACTAAGTTTGTGGTAATTTTTTTCAGCAGCTCTATGAAACTCATACAATGCTGATACCAGCTATACAGCATATGTGTGGAAGAGGAATGATATACTGGGATGGTGATACAGGAGCTGGTGACCAAAATCTTCATCTGCCACTTAGAACTATGATCTTCGTCAGATCACACAGCATATCTGCATTCAAGTGCAGAAACATCTAGAACCTGTGCAATATATCTAACTTATAGAGCTTCTCTAACTTGAGTCAAACACTCTCTGGACACATAGCATGTGCTCAGAGAGATATCAATTGGACTTATTTATGAATAGTCGCCTCCTTTCTCTTGTTTTTTTTCTTCCCGCTGAAGCTTTCGAGCCATGCCCCACCCTCCCAAGGAGCCCAGGAAAAGGAAACCATGGAGACAGACATTGGCCTCCTTTGCTACATCCTCCAACGTTTAAAGCTCAGGCAAACTGGAGTCTTTATGAATCCCAATCATGTCTAAGAATATAGCTTTTCCCCCAAAGAAACTGAGAAATGAGGATAGACGAGAAAGGAAAAGGCAGTTTAATATCATTATTATTTGCCTTAGTTGGCACTAGCTTTCTCACTGAAGAGCGTCTAATTCCATATTAAGTTGGTATCCATGCTCCTTAACCTCATCTGGCAGCCCAGTGCCTACATTTATTATTCTCAGAGTGGAAACTCACCATCCAACATCTGTTCTGCATTTGTTTTCCTTTCATTTCCTTTACCCTCCCCCACTCCCATACCCATTCTAATATCTATGCTTTCCCGAAAACAGTCATCTGAGTGGATATTAATATCTCTTGGCATTTTACATTCAAATTTATAGCCTGAATTCAGCAAAGAGATCAGAGATGCACCTGACTGACCCAGAGAAGTGCCAGAAATAAATTCCTTCATCTATGTTAAAGAGAATTCATTGCAAATACATTCAAATTATTCTTTTGGTCTGAGAAGGAAGATGCTCTGTAAAAGAAAATTTACAATATGTACATATCTAACAAAATGCATTTTCATCTAAGGTCAAAGAATGGTGTATAGGTTAGGAATAATAAAAATAAAAAAATAGACTTGTATTTGAAAATGTGTCTCAGTTGGCACTTGGCTACCTGCAGAAGAGAAGCTAGTAATTGAGGGACGTCCACCTGAGTCCCTGAGAAGTTCTCCATGGACAGAGGAATAAGGCAGATTTGTGACTCTTTGTCTTAGAGACCAGGTCAACCTGTGGCCATAGTTTGAATTAGTCACACCATGAAAAGAAAACAATGGGTCAATCTGAACTATTCAGCTTTAAAAATCACAACTGGAGCAACATCTGCAGTGAGGAAAAGGGGGCTTTTGGGAAATGTGGCTGCCCTGTCAGCACTGCATAATGCAAGAGAAGGAGTGGGCAAGCGGATGGAATTAGAATTGTTCTACACGTATGCGTCAGAATTTTGTTGAAGTCCAACGGGTCTAGCATTTTAAAAGCTGGCTTTCATATGCAGCATTTGCAAATCTTGAAAATCTTCTGCATGCCAAAATATAAAAATAAAGTAAATCTTTTCCATAACACTATCCCTCCATTTAGTCAAATGCAACTAATTAACTCCAAACCTGAAAGAGTTTATCTCATTAACTCTTAGAATTTACGTTTAACTGCGAAGTGAACAAACCCGATTTAACTGACGCATACACATGGATCGTTTGCTCAGAATGTTCTGGTTTTGAACTGCTTCCTTGCATGTGGCCCCTTTCACCTTCAGCCATTCTTCATCCGTGCCTACTATCCTAACAGTAGAGCTGAATGACAACCTTGTTTCTCTGGCCTCGGGGATTTCTGTGCGAAAGAGTGCTGTGGTTGCCCTTCGTAGGTTGGCTCTTGGGCTAAGAAGGACAGCAGTAAACTTCTCTTTTCAGTTTACACCTTATACCATAATGAATATATCTAGGTCATCTGGTCTGAGCCTCTTTGTCTACCAATTTATGACCTTTAATGCCTTCTGACTACATCCATTTTTAAATCTTCTTTTCTTGACTCAGAGAAATATGTGTCCCTCTTTCTTTCTAAAATTTATTCCTCCATTAGAATCTGAATTTGCTTCCTTCTCATCCCTTTTGAGATTTGGCTTCACAGACTATCTCATCTTTTGTTTGTATCCTTGATTATCTCCGCCTCTACTCTAAAGATTTGTGTAGCCTTTGCTTTGTCTCAAAATCAAAAACAAAAGAAAAATTAAAGTTCACGACCCTGCCACACTCACTATCTACTTTCTAGTTTTCCATTTTTAGTCACCAACAATAAGTTTCTTCTCTATTTACTGTTTCTATTTCCTATATTTTCCTCAAAGATATTTCCAAAACTCTAGTAAACCGGCACTTTTTCCAATAGTCTTCCAATTATTCAATTCAGTGCAATTTCTCAGCTTTAATTTTTCTTGAAACTTTTATCTCTGCAAGACTTAAATGTTACCATGTTATCATAATTCCATTTTTGCTCTTCAGTAACTTCTATAATTCCTCTCTTGGTTTTCGTTTATCTCACTCATGGATTCTTCCACAAGGATAATTGTCTGCTTTATTACATTCTCTTTCCACAATATCCTCAGCAAATTTGCTTGTTACTTTATTTTTCCTTATAAAAGTCAACATTCTTTAAAAGGAAGGTTTTCAAAATGCCATCATAACCTATGACCTCATTCAAACATTTAATCATAACACACTTAAATTCATTGAGTATCTTTTATGACCTAAGCATCATATTAAGTGTATCATATGTTTTATTGAATAAGTAGTAAATTGAAATAGAAACTCAGTCCGTTTAATGCCAGAGTCTATGCTCCTAACCACATTATAGAAACTCCAATTAATACGTCTTGCACTAAGAATAGTATGACAAACCAAAAATATTTAAATCCCTTACCAAGGAAGCTATCGTCTAATTCTCTTTGGAATTCTAGTCCTTTATTTTTATCTTCCCAATGATTTGCATGTGGCCTCAACACTGTAAACTCAACACACATAAGTTTATCTAACTAGAAATGTATACTTTTATTCTAATTGTCCTAATTGGATAATTCTGCATTTATCACATGGAGAAAGTATCACTATATTTCTTTCTTCTATGTTTTAAAGTCCCACCCCTACCTACCACGTCCCAGGAATAATGATGGAAAACACAACATATGAACATAGATCTCACCACAAGATTATGCTTATAGTTGATCTTATTTTTAATTTTCTATGAGTGAAGGGGGAAAATATGATTTCTTCAAAATATATGGAACTATGACTAATGTTTTGGAATTTTCAAGGCTGATTTTATGTATTATCATATTTCGTATTCTATCATATTTCAGATAATTACAGATTGCATTGTGTTCTAAAGAAGGAAGGCATTGTAATTTCAATATAGAAAGGAATAGGAGAACATTATGTTGTGAGCCTCAAACACACTCATTGTACTTAGCTTTCTTGTTTGTATTAATTTTCCAAGAATCTCTAGTCCAAACCTTGCATCAATCTTTGGCTCTCTTTACTCTCTTGAGAAATATATCAGTTCCTTCTTCTTGTTATATTATATTAACCTGTTCCACAGATGTACTGTGATGGCCACTTCAGTTTAGACTCTTATTACCTGAACAGAGATAACTGTCTGCAGAATCTACCCTTAAGAATAAATAATTTACTAGAAGGGAAAGGAATGCAAATAATTAAGTATATTATAAAACTAAAAAGAAATTATGTCAAAAATATAAGTAACTCTGAGAAGGCTTGTGGTTGGCTCGGCACATTTTAGATATGCATAAGTTGCTGTTTAATTTAATTTCATTTTCAACAACTTCTAGTTTAGGTAATACAAAAAGCTAAGAACTAGTCCATCCTCTGAAGGAGCTATACAGAGAGAATAAGATGTGTGTCTGTGGCAATTTTACCAGCTAGTACCAATAATAAGACAGATGATAAGGGATTCCTCTAAATAATAAAGCAGCGTTTCTCAGCCTGGTAGAATTCAGGAATATTCACTAGCCTCTAAATGAAAGTTAGTATTTTCTTCAATTATAAGTGTAGAAACACATAGTTGTCTTACCAACACAGATGTATTGTCACTAGATTTCTAAAGTTTGTCAAATCATACTATGGTGTTTTAAATATTTCAAAATATTGTCACCACTATTTCAAAATTATACTCATTGACTGCTATTAGATCTTATTTTTAATGTATCAATCATCATATATCACATATTTGTTTAATATTTGAATAACTATTTTCATATAATTTCTTCTGTATAGTCTCTTTTAGAATCCCATGAATGTTATTTTATGATTTTGCAAAACATTTATATTCTTTCTAAGAGGGGCCCACAGTTTATACCAGACTCTGAATTGTCCACAGCACAAAAAAGCAGATCTTCTATATGAAGTCTTGTGCTTTGGAAATTCAAAGGCATAATTCAAAGTTTGACAAAAGTGGAGTAGATACGGCTTTCTAGAGTAAACGAGGACTCAGTAACACACGAGCCTTTGCACAGGCATAGAATATGGAATAGTATTGGGAAGGGCAAATGAAGATGGGCTGAGTGAAGTGTTATAAAGACACAGAGTGATGAATGAGAATGACTCTTTCCGCTGAAAGAGTAGGTGACATGTTCTTAGGGCTTACGTGATTTTTGATGGCATAAAGGAATTGGCAATATATTTGATAGTAATATTTTTAGCAAAATATTTTTCCCAGGAAGCCACATCTACCCTAGGAGAATCTGATGCAGTGAATTTTAGGGTTGAATCCTTGTTTTAGTGCTATTTTTTAAAGCTTATGTCATGTACAACTTAAAAAAAAAAAAAAACTAATAAGAGTTTTATGACATCCCACTAGGTTCCTATCTGGTGTCAATTATGAGTACAAAATGTAAGCCAAGATGGTTTAAGAAAACAAAAGAGCAGAATAATGCTTGAAGAGAATGGGACCTGAGAGCGGATGACCCCCAGAAAGAGATCAAGTCAAGACATGATGCAAAGTGACAGGGCCCACAGGCCATTTTTAAAATTTCCTGCTCATTCACACTCCTGTTCTAATCCCTAATGATTTCTAACCACCAAGATCAACGTCTAACTTTTCTTCAACAAACTGATGCCCCAATGTGCTCTTTAATTCCACTTAAGTGGCATAAGGTCACTGACAGAGCTGAGTATATAGTAGACAGGGGGAAGAATTTGGCTCTGGGCTAAATTGCAACTCAGTTGAAAGCCCACCAGATGAGTCTTTTTTTTCTAATCTAATCCTCTTCATCATAAATGTGCTTAAGGGAGAATCTCTGAAGTTCTTTCTTCTGCAACTCTGGTTTTTGTTTGATTCTTGACATATGTTCATTTGTTATTTTTTTTAGCAGGTTGTATATGCTTTTTTAAAAATCCACATTAAACATGATTAACCACATGTCAACCTTGCTACAGAGCAGACCCGGAGTTTTTATTCTGCGTGATTGTTACTTCATGTGGAGTAATCATGAGTAGGGGTAGCGAAGAGACTCTCTTCTGTCTTGGCCTTGAGTCTAGATTATAAACAGTAGATATAGAAGTGATGGAAGCTTCTGGAGAAATCTCAATAGCATGGATTCATTTGCTTTACAATTTTGTAGATTTTTATTGTTTGTTCAACTTTGAATCCAGTGATTTTTGCCCCATTCTCCCTTAGCTTATTCCAGCCAAAACTCTCCCCTACAAGAGAAAGCCTTGTAAAATGAATGCTAATTGCTACCAAAGGGAATTCTGACAGGCGTGCTGGATGCAGTGGTATTATAGTTACGAAATTCAGACCTTTACTGCCGTAGCCTAGAGAGAGAGCAAATACTTGGGGTAAAACTACTCAATAACTTTTGGAAACAGAGTGTATGTACCTTGCTCGCTGTGACTTCCTGTTCTTTGTTGCTTTCTCTCCAGCCTGTCTATCCTTCACATTAGGACGAATATTAGAAAAGATACACTCTCCAAACCTTACTGATTTTTCTCTTCTATTTACTCCCATGGAAACTTATGTGTCACCCTATGAAAGGTGGCATTTAATCACACTGAATTAATTTCATCACTCGTGTATGCCTCCCCCAATTCACAGAGCTCTGACAAACCAGTGTGCTAACAAATGCACTCTGGGAATTCACTATTTCTTAAGTCTGTAATGAGTGTTGAATGTGGGTTAGGTACTGAGCCCAGTACTATAGAGTGCAGGAAGGAAGAATATATTTCCAGAGTGACAAGCCTATCAAATGAAACAAATGAAACTGTTAGTAGAACATATATAAGCAATATACGGAAGTATTTAATTAAGCATAGCAGAGTTCAGGAAGTCTAAGACAATGTGAAAATGTAATATATATGGGCTGAGGATTGGAAGAAATCTTCTTAGTAGCAGATGTCAAAAGAGAGGCATAAAGATTATGTGCCAGGGGAACAATAAGAGTAACAGCATGGAGACAGGAATGATAACAGTACATTTCTGAAACAGACTGGTTTGTCTATGGATGCATTGGGATGGTAGTCTAGCGGGGAAATTGGATTCAGTCTTTGGGAACCAGGGAAATTCAAATTCTAGCTCTACCACTTGCTAAACCGGATAACTAAATGGGGCATGTTTCTTCAAAACTCTGTGCCTTGGTTTCTTCATCTATAAAATGAGGATAATAATATTACCTAACTCACAAGATTGCTGTGAGTAGTGAATAAGATAATTAAGGTAAATTTCTTAGAATAATGCTCTGCACCAATCGATTAACATTAGCTGTTATGTTGTTGTCATACTAAACTTGTTAGATGCAGCAGACTCCAATTGTGCAGATTATGGAAAATACTGAAGTTGAAGTTTCTAGTTAAAGGACACAGGAGGGCATTGACAATTTGAAACAGGCATTGCAGCAGAAGACATAGGTGCCCTTAGCCAACTAGTGATTCTCCATTCCAGAGCTTTACAGCTGAGTGTCATTCAGCATGGATTGCCAAACACCTGCTATATGTCTACAGCCTGTGAGGTATCGTGGCACATGGAGAAGTCGTGAGAGTCTTTGCCCATGAAGAATTTGGTATTCTTTGGAAAGACAAGACTGCATATAAATAATGTCTAATTAAGAGTTAAGACCATATCTGAGGAGGTACCGAAGTTAGTAATTGCAATGAACACTTCCAAATATTTTACCCAGAACATTTTGTTCCTTCTCAAAAGAGGGTTTGTGTGAAAAAGACATAGAAACAAATTAAGAAGAAACAAAAGAACTATAACTACTCCAAGTGACGTTGAAAGGAGGCATGAAGTAAAAGCGTTTTAAAATCCACCTTATAATAACTAAAACTTACCTAACGCTCCGTATATGCCAGGCTCTGCTCTAACCCCTTCACATGGATTAACTCATTTTATCTTCCCAAAAAACCTATGAGGGAAGTACCTTTCTTTTTCCTATTATGTAAATGAGAGGCTGAGGCACAGAGAGATTATGTATGTCACCCAGGTCACAGTAAAATAGGAGTGGAACTAGGATTTTGAACCCAGGCTGTAAGGCTTCAGATTCCATGCAGTTCACAGTGATGCCGCACTGCCCCTTGAGGATACACCTGCACCCGTTTCCTTCAAATAAGAATTGTGTTTAGGGTGAATTATTCACACAAAACATTTAAGCGAAAATTTAAATTTTTTTGAGAACCTTAAAGAGAAGATACTGAGAGTGTGTGACCAGACTATCTGGCATTCTATAGATAAAGTTCTCACTACATGAGTTTTCTCTGATATATATACATCATTAAACGAGAAAACAAAGTTGCCGTTTGCATCAGTGAGTTTCGCATACTGAGAAAGTGTGTTTTTCTATTGCTCTGTGGAAATAAACAGACTATTTTTTCAAATATCTTCCACTTTCAGCCTTTTTTTTTCTTTCTTTTTTTTTTTTTAAAGCCTACAGCACTTGGTCTTCCTAGGTGGAATCCCATCCAAGTACTAACCAGGCCCGACCCTGCTTAGCTTCCGAGATCAGATGGGATCGGGCTTGTTCAGGGGGGCATGGCCGTAGACTCAGCCTTCTTTTAAAGAGTTTTCTCACTGGAAATCTCTCCCTGCCTGTCCTTTTCACTTCTCTTTTCCCTCCTTCCTTCTCCCACTTCTCTCTTATTGGCATCCAGTGACCTAAAAAAAATTTCATACCAAGTACTTGGGAAAAGTATGGAAATCCTTTTATTCCTCCAAATTTCACTCAAAACTCTCCTTCTTGTCTCATTTTTCTATCTGCTTCCTACCCCAATATGCTCACAAAGCAAACCTGTTTGGTTTTTGCTACTTACCATTGTTCAACATTTCCTGATATTTTGTGATGCTCTGGCTTTGTGAATACCGTTCCTTTTGCTAAACTCTCCTTTCCCTTTCTCCATCTGATCAATGCTACTTGTTATTTAAAACAAAAATAAAAAGTTACCTCCTATGTTGAGACATCTTTGTTCTCTACAGGAAGAAAGGCTTTTAGAACACTTTGTTCCTTCCTCCGTCACTGTACTGAGCACATTACAATGTTTTGTTTATGTGTCACTGCTTCCCTGGACCTCCTGTTACTAATACTCATTAGTCTATGTAGAGACTAATGGTATCTTATTTACTGTTATATCATTAGGTCTTTGCACATATAAGGCTTCTACAGATGCTGCTTGTTTGGAGATCTGTCCATTTTGAAGAATATAAGTGGTGACTCTTAAGCCTGGACAAAATAATTCTATAAAGCTAGATTCTCCATGTAACACCACTGCTCCATGGCACTGAACGCACTCAAGTAATTGAGAATGGCTGTCATGTTAGTTTAACCAAGATATATCATGAACAGAAGCATCCTGCACAATTTAAATATTTAATTCACTGTTATATACACAGACACACATACCCTGAATTACGAAATTTGACAAAAGAATTGTTGTTGCATTTAATAAGGATTGCCACTGTTTAATGAGAATTCTTCTCACCCACTATGAGGTTTGCACCTTAGTAAACACCTCCTGGAGTTCTTGGTCTGCCATAACCACTCCTTTGCCCATTCGCATGCTCCTTCATGATCCACTCTAAGGTATCTCTCACCACCTTCTCTGATCACTGAGATGGAACTGGGAATTGCTATTTGGCCACGGCTGGGGCAATTCCCTCTCTTGTTATACTCGCAGCCTCATATAATCTCTTTTCAGTTCTTGAATGGAGAGGTCAAGGTTGCCTGAAGGTAAAGGCTTGCAGAGAAACAAAAGAGTGTACAAATAGAGATGGGAGCTTGCTTTCTGGAAAGGCCATCTTAACAGCTTATTAGAGCCCTTGGTACTGAGTATTCACATGATGCAGAAATACTGGCTGATGGTTCCAAGAAACATACTGTTGTATTTCAGTAAAGGTCTTAAATTATTTTAAATAGGTTCTTGTTATAATGATGAGAAATACATGACTTACTCATTACCTAAAGGTGACAGTCAATGTTGCTTTTCCAGTTGAAATGCCCTATATTCCAAATGTACTAAATTTCTTTAACACCAAACCCAAATTTCATTTCTTCACTGAATTTTTATCACTCTACAGGCATATTTTTTGCATTAAACTTTCAAATTGTGTTACTTATTTTGTTCATTAATTCATTTATCAATTCAACAGGACTTGCTTAGCACCTGCCATACTGCAGGCAGCATGCCAGGGACATAAAGCTAAACAAGCCTAAATACTTGCCTCCAAAATGCTCACAACTTTTTGCAAGAGACTTGCAACAATAAAATGATATAATGTAACATAATGTAATCCAAGTAGAAGTTTAAAGGAAGCACCATGGAAGCAAAGCAAAGCGACAACAGAATTCTACTTTGCAGGGGTAAAGATGGTTTTCTTTTTTGTAGTATAGTCAGTTGCTTGTCCTTCTGGCTCCTCCACTATATTGTAAATAAGCAGAAGAACAGTAAATATCCATCATGGTAACCAAAAGCAACCATCACCATCTAGTACCAAGAAGAGTATTTTTCTTAGACCAAGTTCCTTGGGAAACAACTCTGAGATGGAGATTTACAAGCAGAAGATTATTGGGCGGTATTCTTGGCAGCAAGACCTCTAACAAGGTCAGGGAGCAAGACTGAAGAGAAGAAAAAATTGAGCTGTGGTACAATTGTAATGGAGACGCACTCATCCCACAAAGAGCTCAAGGGATGAGGTGGCCGTTCAGAACTGTCTCACTTTGAGGCAAAGGGAACAGGCCATTGTATCATTGCATGGCCTGTTTATTGAATAGGGCTGGCCTCTTCAGAAGGCCTAAGAACTTGGGCTTGCAAACTTCTTCAACTGAGGCAATTTGCAGAGAAGTAGTCAGCTGTGAGTTATCAGCAGCCCAGGCTCACAGCAGCTCAGCAATGAGGACCTCATGCTAAAGGAGGATTTGACTGTGCTATTACAGCAGCTACTGCATGCAGCACCCTGCAAGTGATAGCCATGCATTAACTGTTGGTAGAAGTTCAGTTTTATGTATTATTACTCACTATTCTAAAATTTTATTTTTTCAGTACCAGTCTGCATAGTCTTATTTGAGCACTGGATTCTTTATTTTGTAAACTTTAGCTTTGAGCTCATTTGACATTTATGGTTGTCTTGTGGGGAGCTAACGGAAAAAGATTCATATTCACATTATGCATCTTGTTAGTCAATGGACAAGGCCTCCCTGCCTGTATCACATGGCAATTGGAATTTTAATCAAGTCATGGTCCTAAAGAAATCAATCATGATCAGGACATTGTAGTTGGCTGACAACAAAGATAACAGTTAAGGCAAAGTGGCGTTATATGCTAACGAGTTGGGAGTTCCTTGGAGTTAGGCCCAAGTTAGAGCAAACTCTTTCCAAAAATCTAAATCAAAGAAATTTTTCTCTGGTAAAAACAGTTTAATCAAAACAAAAGAAAACAAGGAAAGCAACTAATAAGTTGGTTGAGTAAGAAAAAAATATAGTGCTTTATAATCTATGCCAAACTAGCCAGCTTAATTCATTTTATTGAAAAAGTCTAAACTCTCTTCTGTTGGAAGAGGATCCAAAAGCTCCAAATAAATGTCTACTTTAATTATTATATGAATAGGTATATATTTCACATTTTGGCAAAGGAATAGCAAAGTGATCGCTGATTCACACTTATCCAAATGGTTGGTTTACTGAATATAACCTCGACCCTATTTGAGAAAGTTTGTTGACAGTTGACTTGGTTTCTAAATTCTGAAACTCCCAAAAAACACCACCAAGAGAACACCCTTTCACATGAGGATGGGGCAATCTGACCCTGGGGGTTAGGAGGCTGTGTGCTGGTTTTCATTGCATTACATATGGCCACAGGGAAAAGGGGTTTTTAGAGAAGCTAGTTATGATCTGTTTGGAGGGGGCATGATAGACATGGTCATTTTCATCATTGCCTTAACTTCTTCTATAAATTGGGGATATATGCCCTGTTACCACCCTTTAAGTTAGGATTGTATGATTCCACAGAATAGATTTGACAAATCTGTAAGAAGTTAGAATATTTGTTCCCAGTTGCCAGAAATAATTGAACATTAGTTCCTGCAACTCTCAGTTCTTTTTCTATTTCTTCCCCCCGCCCTCTCTCTCTCTTTGTCTGTCTATCTCTCTCTATATTTTTTCTCTTCTCCCCTTCTTCCCTCTTATTTTTCTTTAAAATATCTAGATTATCATATAAACATAAACTAATTCGATCACTGACTTGAAAAGCACTTAGAGGTCATTCAATTTAGTCTTATGATGCAAGGCCTCCCTCTCCAATGTCTTCCAAATGAGTTGTTCAGATTCAATTTAAAGGGCTACAGGCACTCACCCTTTTGCATCTGAAGGCAGTTCTTTTATTGAGCAACTACAATACATCAGGCATTGTGCTAGAAAAAGAACCTAGCCTGGAGAGCTCTAGTCTTTGAAAACATCATTTTTTTTTAAGTGGAACTCTTTCCTCCGTACCTTTTGGGCACTAGTTACAGTTGTTATTATCACACAGCACAAACTTCAGATCGCTATCAACAAAAGTTAAAACAAGTATATGATAGAGGAGCTTTCGTTACAGCATTAGACCAATGAAAGTATTTCCATTGCAACCCTGCTTTTTGCTGTACAATCGACAAGGTACTTAAATACTCAAAGCTTCTGTTTTGTTCCTCTTGAAAATGGGAGTTATAATAGTATTTATAAGTTTGAGGTGAGAATTACACGAGGGTGTTCATGTACAGTTCTCAGGATATCAGAAGGTACAGTGTAATTATTCAATATATAATAACTATTATCATGACAAAGTGAAGGATCTTTCTTCCAAAGGAGCAGTTGAGGCAAACAGCACAGAAGTAGAAAAAATGCAGCCATTGCAATCTTTCTCTGCCTTTGTCATTGCTTACTCCACTCTCATGCTACTAAACCTGATTGACACTCATAAAAGTATACGTTAATATTGGAATACTTCAAAGACGAGTATAGTTGAAGGACAATCAATTGTAAAATGGACAATATGGATCCACAGTAGCATCTATTTTGTGTGAAATACCAATTACTGGGCCATAACTGTTACTTCTATTACTATGTCTGCTTATTATTAGTGTTTTATGCTAATGAGTAAGAAATTTTATCCCTGTGGAAGGGATTTTATCCTATTTGAGCATTCTACTTCTTTGTTTAACAAAGATTACATGAACATCACAAAGTTGAATTAGACATGATTCTTGCCTGCAAGAAAAAGCACAACTTGAGGTGAAAACAGCAGATACACAGACAGATAGTAGCAATAAAACACAACCTGTCACCATGAGTGTATTCTCTGATTAGATAGGTGACTGGGACAGAAAATCGAATTATATTTTTTATTTATAAATAGAGAAACGAAGTTGCTTTTATTCACTACTACAAAAAAGAAATCAAAAATTGGACAAGGATTTTCAATTTAACCAAAATTTATTAAACTTGTTATTAATTTATACATACTATGTAAAGCAGTGTTATTAGTTTATATATACTATGTAAGGCACTGTAGACAAATACATAAAATACTTCTTGTTCTAAAAGAGATCACATTCCAGAGGGTAAAACAGGTAACTGTCTATAGTATAGGAAGACGATGATGCATAAGGCATTTTCTTCAGCGATGAGAATTTTCTGAATAACTCAGATCATTTCGAACATTTTACCTTTTCCTAGAGCAGAGACCAAAACTTTACCTGGAGTTTGTAAAAAAAAAAAAAAAAAGAGTTAAAAAAAAGTTCTAAAATATTGAAGACTTAAAAGCCTTTCTCAAATGACATTTTTTTTCTTACCTTGACTTTTGGTGAAGAGTAGAATATCAGTTTCATTTTTCCCTGTTCCTAAGTTATCACTTCCCAAAACCTGAACATATATAATTTCACTCATTTTCCTCCCCAGAACAGGAGTGTATGTGGGTAATGGCTCTTGACACTACTGGATAGATAAAGCCATGTATAAGGTCACAAGAGTAAAATAGCTAATAGCTTTGGAACAAAGCATGCCTATAATTCGGGCAAGGAAAGATCAGAAGATTCTTACTTACCCTTGCTCAAAATTCTTGTAGAAAACCATAAATGTCAAATTCTCTTAGGAAGGAAGCATATTAAGTCTTTGCTTCCGAAATAACCCCTTAGAGACTCAGATCAATTAAGGGATGCCTCTGGGCCATGTTTTCTGGGAGAAATTTTTGAAGGTATTGTTTTAGAGGCTATAAATCTACTCCTGTGTTTGTCCAGGCCAGCTTTACTCACCAAACAAAATCATCTGTGAGACCAAAGAAAAGATGAGCATTTCCAAAATCTCTTTTCCCAAATCTCACCTTGATCTCTTATAGATCTCATCAGGATGTGAGAAGAGAATTAGTTTCTTAGTAAATCAAATCTCTCAATGGATTCTGAGACCAGGGAATTAAGAATCAATATGACACTAAGATATAAAGTCTTCTGGGTGAATTGAAACAACCTCTGAGCCAGAATCAGCAGTAAGAAAAGCAAATAACACCACACAGGGCCAGGATGACATGCCTTACGTTAACAAGGCTAGGTGGTTCCAAACCCTGCTCTCAGACTAGAAGACATGAGGTTCTCATTAGCACTGAGGGTTTAGGGCCCGTGAGGAAAGCCAGACAGATGTGCTTTGAGAGACAAATTTAAATAGTGGGAAGAAAAAGCTTCCACAATGACTTGTAAAGGATATTTCTTATTTCAATTTGAAAATGATTTAGAAGCAACCAGACAACTGATACCTCTCTTCTGACAGATGCAAGCCATGTAAATCTTCATTCTTTTGCACAAAAGAGAATATGAGTTGTTCTGGATTTTCTTTCATAAAATCAAGTAAATTGTCCCTTGGTATCTGCAGAGGATTTGGTATTCCCTTTGAATACCAAAATCTGTGCATGTTCAAGCCCCTTATATAAAATGGTAGTATTTCCATATAATCTACACAAATTCTTCCATGCATATACTTTATACCATCTCTAGATTACTTATAATACCTTTATAATGTAAATGCTATATAAATAGCTGTTACACTGTATTGTTTAGGGAACAATAACAAGAAAAAAATCTACACCTTCAGTGTAGATGCATGCCAGCTACAGCATAATTTTTTTTTCAAATCTTTTTAATCTGTGGTTGGTTGAATTCACAAATGCAGAACCCAAGGATCTGGAAGGCCAAGTATACAAGCAGTAGTTGAGAGGGGAAAAAAGTCACATTACTAAAGACAAGTAAAATGAACAGTTTTGATGGCTAACTTTGTAAAGAAAGTGAGAGTAATCACAAAGCAAGTTGTTTTACTGCGCTTAAGTGTGAGGTTATTAACTAGCAAGAACTAGTTAACAATGAACTGAAGATTACTGCTAGAATATACAAGGAGGCGGAAAACAATAGGAAAACTTTTTAAAAATCAAGAGTTAGACTTAAGAATAACTACAACTTTGTTTAGAACTCAATTATATCTTGAATAGGCTGCTCTTTTTTTGACTCAGTTTCCCTACTCTCCCTCTTTCACAGTATTATTCTTGCCAGGGTATGTCTAAAGTGCAGCAGGCACTTAAATGAACAGAGCTTGCTTTCCAATACAGTTGAAAAAGAAGTCAAAGTATGCATACCGACTTTTTCTGGGAATGTAAATAAAGACAGTCAGACTTAATAACTAAATATTAAGCATCTCATGTGGAAATTCTAAGCTCCTTGAATAAAGGTTTAGGTCTTCTTCACCATTCTAATCAGAATTCTTTGTATATTTTGGATTCTATAAGGATTTGTTTTGTTAAATTGATATTTTCCACTCTTATTAAGTACATGAAAATGTCTATTTCCTTCTATGATGAAATGTTTAGATGAGCTTGACTGTTCACTGTACAGTATAAATTGAGAATCACTAAAAAAAAAAAAAAAAAAAAAAACCTTGAATCAGTTAACTCTTCAGTTTTCCTCACTGCTTTACATTGTAACATTGAGATGTATTCTTCAGGCTTCAGACATTTCCTCTTCCATCACCATGAACTTGATCGAATGATGAGCAGAATAGGCTAAAATTGAGGTGGGAGTGTGAACTATTACACTGAGAGAAGGGATTTTCTCTATATAAAAACACTCTTGTGGTGATTCTATCCATTTCTCTACTCCCACGGCATTCATCTAGAGATTATGACATCAATAAAATAATAATGTTATCCTGACAAATTTGGTTCCTTTTAAATTATTCTAGAATATCAAAATGTCAGGTCTCTGACAAAGAGTGTCCTAGAATGATTGCTAACAACTTGCAGTAGTACGTGGGTTGAACTAAACTAGGTTGATAATATTGTGAAGAAATGTGGATATTCTCTTTGAAATGTTTTCTGAGCCTCCATGCAGAATGTCTTCTCCTACCCTTATATTCTTACAGCAAGTTATTAGTTTTCCTATCTCTCATGCATTCCATTAGCATTTTTTTTACACTCAGGTACTTTCATGTCAATTTGTCCCACTAGATTTTAGGCTTCAAGAAACAGAAATAAATCATTTTTTACTAATTTTTTTCCTAACTTGACTTTATCTCAAAATTTCCTCCATATCAGTTCTAAGGAAGAAAAAAACAGTTTAATAAGTAACTCAAAATCTTAATTTTAATACTCGAGTCATAATAAAAAGTTCATTATACTAATCTTTTCATGATCTTTGCAGTGTATTCCTAAATGAAATGCATGCATTCCCAGAGATACATGAAAATCTGAAAATCATTAATTTGAAGGGAAAAATATTTGAAAATCTATTTATACTCATTTTTACCTCAGTCTTTATATTTTCCACCAGAAGTTCCTAAATAACTGGCGCATGCGCGCGCGTGCACACACACACACACACACACACACACACCTGAAAATACACTCATATTCTTTAAAATATGTGTAGCCTATGAACAAACACTTTCATTATGGGAATTTCTTGTAAAGAAATAAATGTAGACCTCTATGGTCAATCTATAATGAAGCTCAGTAAGTTCGATTCTACTTGCTTAAACTTTTTCCTATACATTTCTAAAACCTCTTTCTTAAATTAGGACTTGCGTATTTTTTTTACATGCTCAAGTATATAGTTTATAATTGCCTACTGATATTTCTAAATCAAAAAAATCTAGTGATATAACACTCTGTTACTCAAAATCTTTAAACAATTCTCTCTGCTTTCGAGACACAGTTTTAATGCTTGAAGCCTTCATAATATCATCTCTAACCACTAACATAGTCACGGTTGAGTGTGATGTCTGGAATCAGATTGTGGGAGTCAAATCCAGGACCCACTGCATATTAGCTGTATGTGTTCGAACAAGTTACAAAATTTCATTTAGCCTGTTCCTTAAACTGCTACAGATGGATGCTGAAGGGGTTAAATAAGCTAATGATTGTAAAGTGGTTAACACAGCTCCTGGCAAATAAGATATATTACCTATTACTACCTTTGTTTTTTCTCTTGTCATATTGAACTTGTCAAAGAGCCATGTCTATATGAACAAGCTCTTTTCCTCTTGAAAAAAATTCTTCTGTCCCCCACCATTTTTGCCCAGTTAAATTCTATTCAGCTTTTAATATCAGTTCAAGTATTACCTGATCCAGGTAGTTGTCCCAAGAGTAGGAGATTCTCTTTCTTTTCCTTTCCAAGGCAACTTTCAAACATCAAATCAAAGTTCTTGCTGAGTCCTACAGAGAACTGTGTTTATTGAGTTATTTGTCAATCTTTTCCTATGGATTATAAGGTACTCACAGGTTGGGCCATGACTTATTCAGTGTTAACACATATTCAGGGCCTTGTATGCATTGTTCTTTACACAAAATGCTCATCTGTAATGCTATTACTTGTAAGTACAATTGCCCCTTGAACAAAATGAGTTTGAACTACATAGGTCCACTTATATGTGTATTTTTTTCAATAAATACTGTAAATGTATTTTTTCTTCCTTATGATTTTTTAATGACTTTTTTTCTTTATCTTATTTTGCTGTAAGAATACAGTATATAATACATATAACATACAAAATCTGTGTTGACTGACTGTTTATGTTATCAGTAAAACTTCCAGTCAATAGTAGGCTATAGGTAGTTAAGTTTTGGGAGAAGTCAAAAGTTATACATGAACTTTCAACCGCGCATGTGTGTGGGGAGTGGTTGCGCTTTTAATCTCCCACACTGTTCAAAGGTTAACTGTATAATAAATGAAAATGATATATACATGATATACAAAAAAGATGCAGCAATTAGGAAAATGATTAAGTAAAATACGGAAGCCACATCTACTGAACTAATTTATGCAGACATTAAATTGTTTTACATACTACGTAATAATAAAAAAAGTATTATATTTAATTATGTGAAAAAAAGTTACAAAATTATTATAGGCACATAAAAACAAAGAGCAAAAGAATAGGACACATGTTAATGCTTAAATAAAAAACTAAAATAGACATAAAAATGTTAAGGGTGCTTATCTTTGAATATTGGCATTACATGTGATTTTATTTTTTTTTATTTCCACTTAATGCAATTTCCAAATATTTCATCATGAGCATACATTTTAAATACAAATATTGAACATAATTTTTAAAATAAAAATAATTTTAAATGTTTAAATAATATTGAAAATGTATGCAATAAATAAATATAGAATTCTAACTACAAAAGCATTTTAGTGTCAGTTGATTAATTTAAATAATTGACCTTAGAAGTTGCTAAAAATTCCAAAAAAATCTTATACTCAGAGGGGATGAATGAAGTCATGTTTTTATTTGTGAGAGGACAACTAACCCACATATTAAATAGCAGCCGATCCAGGGAATGTACAAACAGAGCAGCAAGGAAGGATAGTTTTTCCTGGGCAGCCTATGTGCTCTCATTTTAGCCTACTGTTTCCCCTTGCATCTTCTGAGTGCCTACCACATGCTGTTAGACTCATCCATTCAAAATCCCTTCTCCAGATTCTGGATAAAGGACACAATTTGGTATATTAATCACAATTTAATTGCACAAGAAGAGTAAATTAATATTTCACTCAGAGGTATTTCCATTTAATTAGTAGATCATACGAAACTGAAGAGATTTAGGATCTAGAAGACTATGTATATAAGGGAGAGATTTCAGTTCAAATGACCAGAGGTGAGATAAAGATAATAATAATTAATATTAATAAATTAAATTGCAGAAATCAGGTACATAATAAATAATAAACATGCCAAACAGTGAACACATCAATAAAGGTATTAATATACTCATAAATATGTAATAATATAATATATTATAGTTAATATTTGATTTTATGCTAGATTTCAGATAGTAAAGGCAGATTTCTAATTGCTTTTTATATACACACTAATTAAACCCTCACAGCAACTTTATATAAAGGACACAGAAATTTCCATTTTAGAGATGGTGAAACCGAGGGAGGCACAGAAGTGTTGTGCAACATCCCTAATGTTAAAGACATGGAGCAGGTGTATAGGTCAAGTCAGTTGTGTTCTGGAAGCTGTGATAAACACACTCCATAAATTTCTGGACAAAAGCAAGGTCCTATGCATATAAAATCCAATAGTTGAAACCATTGACTTCTTTACCTAAAAAGACGGTCCATTGAAAAAACATTTTTTTAAATACCTGATAATTGCTTAACATATTGCTAGGTATAGTGAGGATGCAAAATAAAAGACAATGAATGGTTCAGAGCTTTGAAATCAGATCTGAACTCAAAACTCCACTTGGCCACACACAGTTGTGAAAATGAGTGCATTAGCCTTTGTAAAGCTTAGTTTTTTATTGTTTCTTTCTTATTTATCTGGAAAAGGGACAAAATATATTACAGTGTTGTATGAAGAGTGACAGAGAAAATTCATGTAAAATTTTAACATAATAATTTGGTACATAGTAAATATTTAACAAAACTCAAGTATAGATATATACTCTTTTAGAACATACACATGGCAATGAATTTCTTGTAAGCTTGAAATGTTTAGAATAATATTCAATATACTCAATTTTTTTTTTAAATCAAGAAACACAAAGTTCAAAAATCTCACACTCTTTGACAAACACAAGATAGTGTACTTACAATCAGGAAATGAAAGCTTAATTATCTTTTTATCTTTGGTTAATCAAAATTATGAAAGACTATTTGTTTCAGCATAGTGATATATAATTCCCCTTGTACTTATTTGATTTCATGTCTGCACATAGAGGTAACTTTTTTAAAGCCCCTTTCAAAGAATGCTTTTTGTTAGAGGTTCTTTTTCCTTTTCCTTCCAATGCTACGCTAACACTTGAGCACAGAGTGGTTGTCCAGAGAGTGTGGCAAAGACCCCATTGGAGTCTCTATGTGAAACTGGGAAAAGAACTGAATGAACACGAGGCAGCAGCAACTCATCCACTCCCTGGAGGGAAGACTAGATGACCCAACACAACTTGTTCATTCACAGTTTCTATGATGCCTAAACAAAAACAAAACATTGTCTCAGTTGAAAAAGGGAGCAACGCTGTTTTCTTAGAAATGTTTTTATATGTTCTTGCTTGCGTCTTCACTCTTTGGTGACCCTGCCTACAATTTCAGCAGCACAAGCAGAAGGCTTCCCTTACTTTTTGGCAAAATATTTGGAGACATCCTCAAGGCAGAAGCTGGTATAGAAAAAGGTTTTTCAGGGTTCTCTGTTCGAAGACAAGACACCTTGAGTCATGGACTCTTTTTTGCAAAGGTGTAAGGAAATCTTATGCCACACCTCTTCTTTCTTTTAAACCAACTCTGAGTATGTCTATTTGGGAGCAAGATCACAGCAGAATATGTTAAGGACTGAGGTTGAGAAGTGCCAATGGGTGGGGAGACATCAGCTTATTAGTACTTTTTGAACTCCATAAAATTATAAAATTTCACGACTGGAAAATACCTCAGAGATCTTCTAACCCTATATTTTACAACTTAAGAAACTGAAATTCCAAAGTGACTTCTTGACCCCTGATCTCATTCTTGAGGATTCAGCCCAAGCATCTCCTCCCTTTGGAAGCCACTCTTGGCCTCTTATTAGCAGAGCTCACCATTCCTTCTGTAGGCCACCACTGGGACTAGTACATACCTTTAAGATTCCTAACTCGCTCATGCCTTTTTCTTTCCTAGTACTTCAGGCTGAGGCGACTTACCTCAGTGAGACTTATGGCTTCTAGAGGGTCTGTGGGTGCCCTTCATTTGGAAAGGGGGTACAATGCATTAGCCCTTGAAATTGCAATCAGATTTTTATATACGAGTCTATATCACCTCTACAGTTTTCTGTGGACAGAATCCAAAGGTTTCAATAGATTTTTGAAGGAGTGTGTTTTATTCATAAAAGGTAAAGGATCTACTGCAATGGACCATTAGTCCTATGTAAAAAACTACATCCATGCCTCTTTTGTTAAATAGTATTATTATTTTTCTAATTAAAAAAAATTTTTAATTACAGTTGACATATTGTATTATTAGTTCAGGTGTATAATGTGGTGATTAAACACTTATGTAACTTATGAAGCAATTGCCCTGCTAAGTCTAGTACCCATCTGACACCATACCTAATTATTAAAATACTAACTATATTCCCTATGCTGTACTTTATATCCCCTTGACTCTTAGTCCATATCCCATTTATCTCATTCTACTATCTTGTCTCATTATTTGTCATATAACAAGCTCTCAAGTCTTGTTGAATGAACAAATTAAAATTTGGCCTATAGTTACTTGATTAGATTCAATTTTAAATTTTTTTTTGTATTTTGAATTTTTATTGTTTAAATTTCTCCTTTTATTTCTTCAATCATGAAAACTCAAATCTTTGCAGATTTTTTGTTTTGTTTGAATCAAAATTTCTTTTGGCAAGAGTCTTAGAATATACACCTAAAACAGGTTTCATATGTTCCCTCTAGATAAATCAGAAATAATGCCTATCCAGAATAACATTTTATATTTATTTCTCACAATTCGCAGATAGTGTGAATTTGAATGCCAAGCACACCCAAAAAGAGACTCACATTTTTATTTCTTGAAGGAATAGCTTTTCTTTACCAAGATCACAGTAGACACAGACAAGTGTTCTTGCAGTCTGCTAGATTTCTTTTTCTACTACACAATACTGAGGTCACGGCTCTTTGACAGCCTCATCGTTGTCTGTTGCTATGACATCCACGTTTCTTCTTCCCTGGTACATGTTGAAACATGGGCCTCTGGGTCAATGAACCGTAAACACACCAAGGCGACCAAAACCTCAGGTCACATGCCTAGCGTTCTACATTTAAGTAACATCTTTAGTTCTGATTTCTAGTATTTTTTTTTTCTTATAAGCACAGCTATGCATCTCATGTTTTGTTATTTTAAACCACAAATATTTTTGATACTTTTAGGAGGAGAGATTCTTAATATCTTAGTCTTCCTTGTCTAAATCACGTTTCCTACTCTATGATTGTCATAAAACAAGAGATGATTAGTGCAGACACTCAGCTCAAGTCATACCTTTTACCTTAGGTCAGTCAACATCTCAGGGACCCAACCGTTCACATAAGAAAATGGGGGAAATAATTATTGTACTATTTACTCACAGGGTTGCTGTCAGTATTAAATGATAAAATATATGTAAAAGTACTTTGTACAGTACAATGTGCGACACAAATATAAAGAACTGCTGTAATTCTGTCACTGATTATTTGGTATTAGAAACATATTAAAAACCTTTATTTCTTCTGCTATAGTATAGCAGTTAAGAATGAAAACTCTTAGTCTTGGGTCATATTATCCCCAACATTTATAAGATGTATGACCTTGAACAAGTCACATAATGCCTTGTGCCTCATTTTCCTTGTTTGCAAAGTTCAGAAAATTGAAGAACTCACCTGATAAGGTAGCTGAGGATTAAACACATGAATACGACACTCTTTAGAGTAACTCTACCCAAGCATAGTTCACAGATAGTTCTGATTCATGAACTGTTACTCTTCTTTCATAAGTACAGAAATTTAAAGTAATTTTTAATGAATTTCATAGTAATTTTATGTCTGTTAAATCTAATAATTAAAAATGTGCATGAATGTTGTATATTTTTATTTATTTTTATTTTACTTTATTTTGTAAAATAAAAACTGATCCTTTATCACAGATAGCTTAGGAAGCACTGATTTAGAGGCTGATACATAAACAGTGTTTTGTAACTAACATCCCCTTTTATAATTACTACTGTTAATATTACTACAAGTAAATATGCAAATAGCCATAGAACAATCTTTTTAAAAATGGGACATTGTCACCAGTTCCTCCGTGGAGACTGTTTAATAAGTCAATCTGAAAAAGTTACTTTCTCTATAATTCTAAGTATATGACATTCTGGGAAAGACAAAACTATGGAAATTAATGGTTATCGAGGTTTTTAGGGGAAGGAGAGACGAATAGAGCACAGAGCATTTTTAGAACAGTGAAACAATGTTTCATTGTATGATACTACAGTTGTAGATACATGTGATTATATATTTGCCATAACTCATAGAATGAACAATAACTAGCATGAACCTTAACGTGACCTATGTGCTTTGGGTAATGATGATGTGTCAACGTAGGTTCGTGGATGATAACAAATGTACTTCTGTGGCACCAGATGTTGATAGTGGGGGAGGTTGTACATGTGTGAGGATAGGAGATATGTGGGAACTCTCTGTACTTTACTCTCGATTTTTCTGTAAAGCTAAAACTGCTCTAAAAAATAAAGTTTATTCATTATGAAAAAGAAAGAGAACACAACATTATAATTACCACAGATTGAAAAACAAAAGAAGATATTTGGAAAACTTCATCATAATACATTTAACAATTTAGATGGAAAAAACTTACTGAAGCTAGCATAGAAAATATTTAAAAAAATAAAAAATTATTGAATTCTTAGTTGAAAACATTTCCACAAATAAATCTGAAGGTACAAATATCTTTATTGGTGAATTCTCCTAAACATTTATGGAAAAGAAAACACCAATCTTAAGCAAACTCTTCCAGAGAATGGAATAATAAGAAACATTTGTAAACTTGTTTTAAGAGCCCAGCATGACCTTAACACAAATCTTGGCAAAAAGCATACAACAAAAAGAATGAAATTGTAGGCCAACATTTCTCATGAACATGAACACAAGAAAATCTAAACAACATATTGAAAAATTAAATCCAGAAATATAGAAATATAATACTATATTATTATCACATCAAGTTTATTTCAGGAATGAAATGTTGGTTTAATATTTCAAAATATATTACAAATTAATAGAATAAAAGATAAAAATCATATGAATATCTCAGTAGATACGTGAAAAGTCTTTAATAAAAGTCACCACCAATGAAAAAACCCATGATAGAAATAGACACTATCTTAATCACCTGATAAACTATAGCTACAATAAAACCCTCTAGATCTTATTTAATTATTAAATATTAAAGATACCCCTGAAGTCTGGTAAGAGATATGGATGTTCAGTAGTATTACATCTATTCAATATTCTTAATTGTTATAAATGCAGTACTACAGGAAGAATAAATAAAAAGTGTGAATTGAAAAAATGTAACTGTCATTCATATACAATTTCACTGTGTGTATTACTCATGTGAAGGAATTCTATAGTTAAAAAGCCAGTGTAATACCTGAATATAGCATTGTTGGATACAAGGTGTTATGTAAACTTAATTATCATTTCTTTTAGTAGTAACAAACAAGTAGAAATTGCACATTAGAAATTATTTTATTTATAATAGCACCAAAAACACCAATGCCTCACACTAAACTTAACAAAAATCATTCCATACTTTTACACTGAAAACTACAAAATGTTACCATAGAGATAAAATTTCAAAAAAGCTAAATATATGGAACTACATACCAGAGTCATATATTTAAAGATTTAATATTTTGATTATATCAAAACTTCCAAAACTGTTTTATAAATACAATAAAATTCTAATTATAAATCACATATGGCTACTTTTGTGGAAATTGGCATGCTAAATCTTTAAATATATGTAGAAATCCAAAGGACTAAAAGTATCAAAGAAAAGCTAAAAGGTGCACAATGATGGAAGGCATTAACTAACAGATCTAAAAATAAAACAATAAAACCGCAATTATAATCTATGATTTTAGCACAAAGATAGACATAGAAACAAATGGAACATAATAGAATACCCCAAAATAGACCCAAGAATGAATGATCATTGAGTTATAGTAAAGTACCGTGATAATACAATGGAATAAGAGTGGTCTTGTAGATAAATGCCTCAAGATTAATTGTATATCCAATGAAAAAGTTAATTTGATACTTTTCTCACACTATACACCAAAATTTATTCAAGATGTACCTTAGACCTAAAATTGAAAAGTAGTTACAAAGCTTCTAAAAGAAAATGTAGAGGAAAACCTTCATGATCCTGAATTTAGCAAAGATTTTTTTAATCAAGAACACATACACACACATGCTCATGCACACATGCACAATCCTTAACCATAAAGTAAAAGATTCATGAATTAGATTTAATTAAAGTTAATTTTTATTCACCAAAAAACATCATTAAGAGAGCTATATAGTGCAAGCCACAGTGTGAAGAAAGATATTTGTAATCATAAGTCTGACAAAGAATTCATACCCAGAATATATAAATAAATGTTACAAATTAATAAGACAAATATAGCAGTCTAGTTTAAACACATATCAAAAGATTTAAATAAGCATTTCACTAATAAGGTTATCCAAGTGGCAAAAAATATAAGAAAATGTGTTTTCCTTACCATTATCATCAGGGAAATGCAAATTGAAATCATACCAAGCTACCCCTATGCACCTACCAGAATGACTAAAATTTTAAAAATATGACAATATCAAGTATTGATGAAAAATAAAGCAACAAGATTTCTCACACAATGTTGATGGTTGTTTGAATTGGTAAAACCACATTAGGAAAATGTGGTAATATCAACTAAAGTAGAATATGTGCATATACAGTGGCTTGGCAATTTCAGTTCTTGCTAAATATGTAACAGAATGGCACAAAAGACACGTACACAAATACTCAGAGCAGCTTTATTCATAAATGCTAAACACTAGAAATTGCCCAAATGTCCATCAACATTGATAAATCATTACATATTTGTATAATGGAGTATCATTTGGCAATAAAAAGAATGAACTAGGTTACAAAGTAACCAAACTGATAAATCTATTATCATAATAATGAGTAAAAGTCAAAACAAAACAAAACAAAACAAATAAACAATAAGAGTTCATACCTACCACTCCATTCATAGAAACAGAGGAAAAAATTTTAAGGTGATAGAAATCAGAATAGTGGTTACTTTCGGTCTGGGGAGGTGGTTATTTCTGGAGTGTGAATCATGTTCTACATATTTATGCTGGAGTTAGTTACGTGCCTTTGATCACTTTTTTACTAATTTTCAACCTTTGTAATTACTCGTTGTATATTTTACATATGGCATACTTCAATGGAAAGGTAATAAACATATTTTGAAACATTCCTCAAATTTGTTTTCTCATATACTTCAGTGACTCTTAGAAGATATGCCTCATGCTTTTTCAATTTTTCATCGAACATTAGCTTTGTCCAGTGCATTGTGCCAGATATTGTTGGAACAGAAGAGAAGTTGACATCTGGCTTCTGCCCTCGTCCAGCTTACTATTTAATAGAGACAGGATGATATATGAGTGCAAATAATAACACAAGGCAGAAAGTGATGCGAACCATGTATGGGTTACACAGTGGGCCACCAGAAGTCTTTGAGGCAGAGAGAGCATCTGAGTTGGACTTTGAAGTCTCAGTAGGATTTCAACCTGTGTAGATAAAAAAATTGTTTCTCTCTGCAGGGAAAAAAAAGAATATCAAAAAAACTGTGCAGGTGTGTAATGTAAGGGTTGTGTGTGTGTGTGTGTGCATGTGTGTAAGATATCTATGTGAAAATATAAAGTGTGAATGTGTCTTTGTGAAAAACGTGAGCTGCATAAGTGGCACCTCCAGTCCGACATGTAAATTAATTGACACTGAAACATATCAATAAATTGAGAAGAGTTAGAAATCTATTGAATAGTTTCTATTGGCAGAATACGGACTTTGGTTTCTGTGATGGCTCTTCCAGGGTTTGGGGAATCATAGAGTGTATGGCAGTGCCAGGGTGTTTTGAAGGGATCTGAACTGGCAATCTTGGGAAGTGCTTCTAATGCAAGAACCTAGAGGATGATTTTTCTGGAATGCAGGAATTGTGCAATGGAGAGGTGGGCAGTAGAACTTAGAAAGCAGCTTGAAATTAGTTTGCAGAGGGTCAGGAGGTCTAGGCTAAGAATTTGGTACTTATGATCAGCAGTGTGTTTTTTGAGCAGATGCATGGCATAGAAAAAGTCACATTTAAGGACAATTGACCTGACAATGAACAGAAGAATAGAACTGTTCCAATGACTCAGTAAATAAGGCCAGGGCACAAGTGCTTATACGTAATTTCTATGTGCATGTCTCTGTCCAAATATTAATAAACCCAGAGAAAAGGAGTTACTAGCCAAGGTGACAATGCCCTTAACCAGACTTTGCAGGTAGTAGAAGCAGCCTTGCTCTGTGCCCCACTCTTCTGGGGTTCTCAGGCATGGCAGTGAACGAGAAACCCTGCTAACAGGCCTCATTGATGCAACATAAACGGATTGACACACATGGCTGGAGTCAGGCAGCAGGGGCCTTGCCAGTGTTTTCCTAGAAATTGGCTACATCACAGGTGACTTTCTCCACTAAAACTGTGATTTAGGGTGAGGGACGGTAATAGTGTAGTTATGGGATTGGAACAGGATACAAAGATGGGAGAGGGAAGGAGATGTTGTCTTCAAAAGGGGCTCTTTATGACTTCACCTGATTTTATGACTGTGGCAAGTCTCCTGAAAATGATTTCAGTGATTGTACTTCAGGTCATCTTCCCCATAGTGATTGTTTTTAAAGATTCCTGGAGGATGCTTTCTGCTCTCTCCACGGCATGAGCCCTGGGCAATGGGCCAAAGTTGTTTTAAATCTCAGTTGAACATTCTGGCTCTTTTCATGTGAATATGTGCCAAAAGGAAGTCTAATAACTTATCAAGTTGAGGCACCTCAGGGAGGTCCAGAAGCAGGAATTTTTGAGAAGAGGTTTAGAGAGCAAGGTTATTAACTCTTGACCTGACTGTAGTCCTTTTTGAGCTACTATTTGTATTTGGTTAATTTTTTTTTTTTTTTTTGCAAAGACAACTGGCCTGAGAGTCCTGAGACCTAGGTTTTTTTTCCCCTTGAAACTGTTAAATTAATCATGCCGCTGACCAACTGTAATTATCACTCTATGCCTCAATTTTCTCCTCTGTGAAAAAGAGATAGTATGTATCTGACATACCTCATTAATGTCATTAAAGTGAAAGTTCTGTGAAAGATCACAAAATGAATTCATCTCGGCAAATTAGCATCTCTTGTGTATCTGCAAGAAATTTAAGAAATATGTAGGACACAGTTTCTAGGTTCCAGAAGATAATGACATGACCTGTAAAGCAGAGAATGCCAGATTCCTTAGAAGTTGGTGTAGTGGATACTGTGCTGTGCCCCTCATGTTTTTGTCATTCTTTTCAGGGAGAAATACTCATTCCTCCAGGCGTGTTGATAGCAGACAGGTCACAGGTAATCCTCTCTAAGTGCTATTGCCCTTGGTCCTTGCCCAAGGTCCTCCAATGACTGGTAGAGAGAGATATGAAGACCCTCACCCCCTTGGAGTAACTCAGAACAATCCTGAAGGGCCATCACAGCTTGAGTTACCCCACCATATTGGCTATGTTCCTTGTAGAGACGGTATGGCAACCCAACTTTCCTTTTGCCCATTCCTGCTTCTTTCTCTTCCCCAGGTCTGTTGATCCCTAGAAATCTCCCCAATAAAATCCCTTCACACAGCACTCACTTGGGCAGCATTTATGCTAGAATTAGAATGATGCAGGTAAGGTGAGCATGGCCCCTGTGCAAAGATGACACACAAATTCATGAGCATTCCATATTTTCCAACCACTCAAATCTCAAATATGAAAAAAAAAATTCCTTTGTACTAATCTCCAGAGTATGCTTCTTGGGGAACTTGACTTATGGTAATTAGTCAGAAAAGAAAAGTGCTATGGGAATTCACAGAAGGAAGAAAACAAATCCTCTTTGGGGAAGATGAGACAGGAAAAGCTGCAAATGGAAGATGGTCTTTGAGCTGCAGTTTGAGAGCTCTGTAGGGTTTTGGTAGAAGAGATGGTGGAAGAGGAAGTAGAAAAAGAAGTATTTATTACTGTGTTGAGAAGGGATAGAATAAGTGAAGGCTCAGAGGTCAGAAAGTGAGATAGGTGAATCTGAAAAGAAAAGTTCAGGGATGCTGGCTATATCCCCCATTTACAGGTCACTAGAAGATCAAGATGAGAATGAGGATGAGTATATGTAATGGAGGGTTTTAAAAGCCACACTTAAAGTGACGCACTAAATCAGAGAGGATAGGGAAAGGCATGGAAGTTTATTTAGTAGAAGAGTTATACAGCATAGGCTATGCTTTCAAAGAATGATCTGAGAGCTAAAACAGGAAGTGCTCTAAAATGGAAGATATTTTGAGATGTTTGGTAATCTTTGATTATATTTTTAATAAAAAGAAGGGCTCAAAAGGGAATGAAGATAAGAAAAATATCAAAACATAAAAATATAATATCAGAGTATACCTTTCTTCAGCTTAATAATTATCCAGGATGCCTGGAAGAGACAGACGGATAGGGAGAGAGAATAGTGCAAAGAGAGAGAATTCTCAGTTTTTCTCTCTCTTCTTTGTTCAATTATTACTTGTATCCCATGACCAATAGCTTATGGAATTACAGCTCTCTAGCTCTGTTGCCTTGAAAAGTAGTCAGCAAATTAAATGCTCTGGAACTCTAACCTAGAGCATAAATTGAGTCAAGGAGAACTAACTCATATTATATCTTGGGGCAGAAATTCATCAAGGTGACTTATTGCCATTTAGGCGAATCACTTTACTTTTGTAATTCTTACATTTGTTATTTGCAGAAGTAGATGTATTCTGATGAACTTTAGAGAAAACATGAGAAGAGCTTTGCAGTGCCTGGTGCACAATAAGCTCTATCCAAGCAACTCTTGGTGTTAGCTCTGCCACTAATGGTCTAGACCTTTCATGAATAGTCTCACACTTAAGAGCCTCTAATTCCTCATCTAAAAAAGAAGTTGCTGGCTTTTTTTCAGTTTTCACCTTCTATACGTTCAATGCTAGCTTCCAAGTATGATTTTCGTTGAAACAAAATTAAAATAAAAACACAAATGTGTTAATCTCAACTCAACAAGATGGATATCTTCAGAGAACTTATTTCCCAGAGACAGGTGAGGGACTTGAAGGGAAGGGTGGGGGACGAGATGTCATTGACTTCATTCCTTGCCAGAGTTAGCATCTGGTTTGGAACAGCATACTGTTCTCTGAGATTCTGTGGGTGCTGGATCTGCCAAATGCTTTTTTTTCCCCTACCAGAAAGATGTTATCTACTCCAACTACTCACAAGATGTTTGCACCCTTTGCTGCTTGGTTTTGAGCCAAAGTCAAGGACCCTTAAAGCATCTTTTGCATGACATCTAAGGTCTTTTCTGCAAAACACTACATGACCAGGCAGGCACTGGCTCAAACTTAACCCATGAACAGATTCCTGGTCCTCTGCTATGCTTCCAGCATCTTCACTGGGTGTCAGGAAAAGCTCTGTGGGCATGCCATATGTCAACACATCGGCACAGCTTGGCTTCCAGCACAGCCCAACAGACTGTAGCCAAGAGCTAAACTTGCTACATCAGAACAAGGACACATTCCCCTTCTCAGTTCCCCACCTTAATCTCTCACGGCTCATCCAGTACAGACTTGTACAATGTTCATGCCACACTGAAAAGGGAATCTAAAAGCAGCACAGGTTCCCAACTCCCCTGACTCCCTACTGTATGCATGGGGATCTAGCAACAGTGGAGTGTGATGACATGCTATCTATAATCTACTCTAGGCAAGGTTCTCAGCCAGGTACTGTGGATTTCTGAATTCAGTGCCAGTTCTTGGATTTCTGGTATGGGTCTTTTCTGCTCTATTTTCTCTCATATGTGTCACATTGTTTCTATTCAGTGAGGAAAGATTGCTTGGAGCATGTGAATCCCTAAAGAAACATTAAGGAAATGCTTATATTAAGTGGCTGCCCAGATTTTGGTCTCGTCTCTTATCCTCCTCCTAGTTACTACTGCAGAAATAGGTGTTACAAAGGTGAAAGTCATGGAATCCAGAATCAAAGGCATAGGCTGTTGCTCTGGCTCAATTTGTAAGAGTTATATGACTTTGGCAAGTCAATTATATGACTTTGACAAGTCATCTTAGCTTTGGTTCACTCATCTGAAGAACGGGAGTCATGGCAAGCTGTGGTGAACTTTAGATGTGATTACACAAGTGTTCTGTGGATTTTAAAAATGTAAGAGTAGAATCATAATTTCACAATTTGACACCAGACTCCCTTGACCAGAACGTCACAAGCTTTGGACCTCTATTCATAGTTATCTTTCCAACTCTGCTATATGTAGAGGAAAAAATAAGATACATCTTTCATTATTCTTTGACTGCTTTTATATGACTTCCTGGCGCATAGACAATGGTTTATCTGGTGAGATAATTATGTTTTAGTCAATGGCTAAGGCCCAAAACAAAAACATCTTTACTGCCTTTTTGAGATAACTTCTTGTAAATGGCCAAGGTTGATCCCCCGAGGGATGTCTTTCTATTCAGAAGGGAAAAGGAAGAACTTTCAGTAGGCTCCTGATTCCTACTGTCTTCCAGATACCACACTGAGGGCTACTGGCCCCTTAATAAACTTTACCCCAGCTTTCAGAGATCAGTCTGTCTGTAATAGAAGCAGAGAAGATGTGCCTATCTCTATCATCTGTCAATTTTACTACAGCTTGTCCTTTGTCTTTGTGGACCAATATTTGTAACTGAATTTCTTTGTTTTTGTCAAAACAGCACTGAAAGCGAAGATTACAATAGATAAGCAAAGCCAAACAGTGTTATGTACATAAATACCTTTACTTAAATCTCTGGCATGTCTTCTTTTGTCTGGAACTGTCTCCACTTTATAGGTTCCACATGGCAGAAGCCAGTTCCCTAGAACAAGGGAACTCTTTCCTGAACGTTGAAATACTTCAGTGTTTTTCTATTTTCCTGCCTGTGGCCCATGAATAGCTTGGCATCTTAGAGCCAGTTTCTATATGAGGAGTCTTCTTTCATCCAAAACACTGACAGTAAAAATAACTTCCTCATTCAGGAGAGTGAGTCCCCTGTTTAGTCAAAGTAGTGTGGCTTCTGTAGTATGGATATTTCTGTACATAAACAATAACCACACATTAATTCAATCTATCTCAGCACAACTGACTTAGTAACTGAGTTAGCCTCTTGCACATTTATCATGCTTTTAAATATGCATATACTTTTGTTTCTATGGTCAATGGAAACCCAACCAAGTGATCAATTAGGTCATATAGCTCCATTTTACATGAACGATGAGGTTCATCTCAGTACCATCTCCTAGCCAGAGTGTTCACATGGCCTTGGGTCCCTGGATTCTAGACACTCTGTTAAAACACATCTCGATTCCTAGATCAACTTAATCTCATAGATAAGTAGCTGACATCATAGCTTTTTTGAGCATCTTGTCACCTTATGTCTCTAGGACATGACATTAAGCTAATGTGTTAAAGAAGTTTCTGTATCTATATCTAGTTGGACTTATAATTGTCCTTTTTGGGAAGCAATAAAAGTATTTTTATTGTCTGAGGGAAAATAATTAATGAATTAATTAAAAGAAAAAACAGGTGTCTCATAATGTAGTTAGCGGCCAGATGTT
>CM053511.1:9212962-9304661 GCA_028627145.1 Eidolon dupreanum
CCCCCCCCCCCCGATTACACTGATACCACTGCCACCTGGTCCAGTACCCTAACTGAGCTTCCTGAATTAGCTGGATGGAATCTAATTTGAAACCTCAGGTTAAACTCTATTCATGTCGCGTTCCCTTCTTCTTTGGAGTTGGATAAAGTGTCATGCTAGGCAACATGGCATCTGCCTTACTGAGTGGACACTGACAGATCAGATGATATGAACTGGAGGTCTGAAGGCATCAACTCTAACCCATGTGGAGGAGATGGAAAAGAGCCAGGCAGATCAATTCCTCCTTCTTCTCCCTTCTGTGAACTACTCTGAAATGTCATTTTCTATGGAGCCCCTCTGGAGAAAGTGCTGTGTGCTAGAAAATCCTCACAGCATCCAATGGCTTCTCATTCAAACATACAGTAAAGAAGTAGCCAATAGAGTAACTCCATGAATTCTTTTTCATCTTTTCTTGCTTCGGTTCTATTTTTTTTTTTTAAATGCACATCAATTGACCTTGAACCTTGCCCCCAGATATAGTATCAGTGCTTCAATTCTTGCCCTGAACTTTGCTTTGAGAGAACTTAGGCTAAAGCACATCTTAGTAATTCCTATTCTGTGGTAGCTAGGAAAGAAATGGGCACATTTATTCCTCAATAAGTTTAAAAGTACTAAGCTAAGTTGATTCTTTGAAGTAAAATAAGTCAGCTATCAACAGGGTGTTGGCATCTGCAATTTGTTTCTTAAGGGGAGATGAAAGGTTAGCATTAGAAACAAGAGAGGAAGTATCAGGAAGTAAGTTCCTTTTCCTGCACTTTGAAATCATAGTTCTAAGATCAGATGCTTTTTAAGTAACCAGAGCTGAGGGTCATTCTGGATGGACTTGCGTGCCAAGGGGTTTATTTCCTCAACCCCCTCTGGGAAAAACATACTCCACCAACTAGCTGACTCTCCTATAAAAGTCCCTCAGAAAAAAAAAACCCTTTTCCCTAAGCCAGCCCTGAAAAGTCCCCCAGCCACCTCTCTTGATTTATTATGGTATAATTCAGATTCCAGAGTCTTCTTTTAAAAAAATGTTTTATATAATAGATAAAGATACAGAAAGATATAGATAGGTAAGTATGTAGATAGGTAGGTATACACACACACACACACACACACACACACACACATCTTAATGTAAAGTCCCGTACTATCTCTTGTGTGCAATTCAATTTTCTCATGTGATTAAGGAGCAGGGTGATAGATACTTTGAGCCTATATTATGCTCAACTCATCACAAAGGGTGTGTATGAAAAAGAATCTGATAGATATGCATAACTAGGTGAAGACTTGTTATCTCATGTTAAATTTCCTTCTCTAAGAGAGAGCAGTATGGATGGCTTGCCAAAACAAGAAAGTAGGTATGTCGTATCTCTTAAGTGAAATCTTTCTCATAAAAAAATGAAACACTGAGGTCTCTATAGTCCTAGTAGAATATGCAATAATGTTGTAAACATATTACTGTGATGATTCTACATTTTTGTCACTGCATTTATGATCATTTCTATGGAAAACAGTCTGGGTGTCATCAATCCTTTTGTCATTCTCATACAATTTGGTAATTTCTTCTCAAGGTGTTTAGCCTTTTTGGATCACGAATGACAGTCTAGAACACAAACACATTGCACAGCCATGATTGTTATGGATTAACTGAGCCATCCTGATTAATTTAAGTTATTCTATTAAGCAATTTGTAAGGTCCCTATCGACTTTAGAACTCCTGAAATTTATCTGTGGTTTTTAAATTTCCATAATGAAACCTACTGTCTTGGTTCACAAGACTTTTGGAGTCATAAAATAGCACTTGAATCTTGAGTTTACTTACAATTGTAACATTTCACTAAAATGATATCTTGACTAGAGTCCTGCCACTCAAAGGGCGGTCCACAGACTGACTGTGTCAGCATCACACGGGAGCTTGTGAGACATGCAGAATCTCAGTAGGTGACCCAGATCTACTAAGTAAAAGCCTACATTTTACCAGGATTCACAACTAAAGTAGACACACATTAAAATTTGGACTAGAAGTTCTGGCACTGAGGAGATCATCCAGATCTGATGTCAAGGTTCACTGCAAGACATCTCCTGCTCACAGGTGCCAAGGTGAGTACTTAGATTGTCCCAGCTGCTTGGCAGTAAGGAGGCTGGAGTTTCCCAGCTGCAATTGCCAATGACCAAATTATTTCCACTGCTGCCAATGACACAGATGATCTCTTCTCCCATAGTTCTAAGTTTCACAACCCTTATTCTTTAGGGTCACTTTGGGGCACTCTCACTTTTTGTTCAATGTTATAACTCTAACATTCATTTGGTTCATCAAACATTTTACTTGTTTATCGTGTAAGGGTTTTCATACACAATATCTTCTTATCCTGAGACTTTTTATTCAACTGCTTCTTCTTCACTCTTCAGGACTCACTTATCCATCAATTTCTCAGGGATTCTCTTCCTCTCCTCCAAGATTGGGTACACCAATATAATCTACCTCATATATTTTTCTTTTCAATCTTATGAAATATCATAATTAAAATTGTTATTTTTTTATATGTTAGTTGTGGATTTTTGGCATTTCCTAACAATATGGACTTTAATTTTTATCAATAAAATCAGAAGTGCTTATCTCCTGTGTTTATTGGAAGAAATAATTGAAGTAGTATATTTAGAATAGTATTTCAAATACAACCAGGCCATGCCAAATCCACTCAAAATGTTTTTCTCACAATCTGTGCACAATTAGATCTTTCTCTTTTTTTTAGACCTCAGGTTTAAATATGATCTCTTCAGTGAATGGGTGTCTTGGCTGGAATCAGAAAGTGAGAAAACTTTCTCGAAAGCTAGGAAGATATTCCGGCACCCTACTTACCACTCAGGCAATAGGAGAAAGAAAGTAGCAGGAGGAAATGATGTCAAGGCACCACTTCCTTGCAGCTCTGCTGGGAAAAAAGGAAAGGTCCAATGGATGAAATGTTTATACAGGATGACCAGGCAAATAGAAAATCTAATAAAAGATTACTTTGCCCCAAACATAGCACAGAAGCAACAGAGAAAACTATGAGAGCTGAAGGAGCCATAAAGCTCAGACAATGATGATCCCAGGGCTATCTAGAACAAGACTGAGGATCACAGAGGCATCCCCAGAATGACCCAAAATCAGTGACATAACTCTAGAGATGTAAAACCCTCACAAGGACTAAGGTCATTTTCTTTCAGGAAAACGAGGACTTAGAAATAAATATTAATCTACAGAAAATGAAGTTGTATTTCTTAGATGCTCTCTACTGAGCAATAATGCCTACTCAAACTATTTTATTGTCTTTGTCTCCCATTAGATTTTAAGCTTCATGATAGCTAGGACAAAAGTTAGCCTGACACATTTCTCATAAATTAATCAATAAAAAATTTTTAGATGAATGACTATAGTAGTTATTGAAGTTCTTATCCCATAGTAAGCATTCATATATTAATTTACACCATACTGTCTATGTAGAAAAAAGAACTTTAAAATTATCTTTCTGTCTTGTAGTTGAAAATTTGTTTTATATACCTGTTTGGAGGAAAATAAAAGAAAAATGTTATGAAAAAGGTCTAAATTCAAACATGTTTTAATTTAAAAATTTTGTTTTTTTAAAAGTGAATATAAAACTTGGGGCATACCAATATGTAGTCAAGGCCAGCTTATATTGAAATAATACTGTCAGATTTATCTGAGCTCACTGACAACGAAAATATGCTGGAAAATACAGTTGGAAGGAATTAAGTTTGTTTCCTTCCACAGTGGTAAACAAGGTCAGTTTCTGGAATAAGACAGCATGCCCAGTTATTTTTTCAACCTAATGAACTGCCTTTGACCGTATTTGAAAATAGGGGCTTTATTGCCCCTCCTTCACCAATAAAGCTACATGACCAATAGGAAGGACCTAAACCATAGACTGACCAGTTGAAAATGTGGGGTCTTTACTTCCAGAATCAGGGTTAAAACAACAAATAGATATTTAAACAAAACAAAAGTGATGAAAAAAAGACTCAAAAATTGTGAGTTCGATAACATCATTTGGGCAGATGAGAAAACTGAAGCAGAGAGAGGGGTTCTAATATGAGAGCTAAGGTTAGAATACACATCTCCTAAACTGTACTCTAGTGATTTCTCCAGAATACTGCTTCTTACTCCTAACAAGGAAAAATATTTAGAAGATTATTTATATTTTTTATAAAGTATCTCTGCACATCTGTTGTTTGGTGGGGGGTTTTAAGGTTAGGGGCAAGGCTGGGCCAAAAGCCACATTGCGTAGCTGAATAGAACCTGAAAATATCTTTAACTGCACCATTTTTAAGGTAGACAAATCAAGTGTGTTTAAAAATCAGAGCATATGATCGCATCTTGATGTGAGTCCAGCTAGAAAGAGGAATGTATCTCTCTATAGGATTAGAAAGAAAACCTTTCTTTTCTCTCTCTCTCTCTCTCTCTCTCTCTCTCTCTCTCTCTCTCTCTCTCTCTCTCTCTCTCTCCCCCACCCTCCCTCACCCTCCTTCACTCCCCACTACTGGCCCTCACTCCCTCTCTCTCTTTAATTAAAATATTCTTCCACAACTGAGATGAAGAAACTCACAGAGCCTAATGGTTACAATTTCACACTACAATCAGTTGACAAGCAAAGAAAACCCTGAAGTTCCTGACCTTTCAGGAAGTGTACTGGGTGTGAGGTAAATTTGGTGGGAAAATGCTGTATTTAATGCAATATGAAGTAATTCTTAATTTAGACTTTGGGGGTGTTTAGAATAATTGGTTGTGTTAATACTTTACAAAGAAGATTTAGACAGGAAAGTGAGAAAAAAGGACAGAACAAATTTTGAAAAGGAGCAAACTGAAAAGAACACTTGAAGACTAAATTTAAGCAGGCTCCATTGGTATAAATACTACCCATATGATAAGAGAACACACAATTCAACAAACCAGAAACAAACCCCCGCCCCCCAAATGATATTTAAAGGCATAGTAATGGATATAAAAATCTAAAACATAAGGGGAAATCCTGAGAACTTAAACCACATTAAAATTAAAAACACAACTCTTAATCACTAAAAGATTCACAAAGAGAGCGAAAAAGATAGGCTGCACAAAGGAAGATGTTTTAACGCATTCAGTATCAAGAATACATAAACAATTTCTACTTTTTAAAGAGAAGAAAAAATGAAAATAAAAAGAGAAAAGATACACATGGGCATTTCTCAGAAGTCAAAACAAATGATCATAAACATATGGAATATTGCTCAATTGCATTATCAGACAAATACAAATTTAATCCCTAAGCCAGTGTTTCGCCCAGACTACTTTGGCAAAATCACACAGCTGGGTTATAGAAAATGTTGATGAGAATGTGGAGCAATGGGGACTATCATCCTCTGCTGTTGGGAGTATCAACTGCAACAGCCATTTTGGGGAAAAAATGGACTCACCTACTAAACTTGAACATGTTCATGCCGTAAGACACAGCAATCTTCTCTTCCGTGAGCATCCTACAGATACTTGCATGGGCCCTCTGGATCAAGGGGCAGGCACTGGGATATTCACAGCAACAGTTTGAATATCAGTAAATCTAATATGAGAGACTCTAAACGCTCGGACCAGCTAAATAAAAAAATAAACTGTAAAATATTCATGAGATGAAACAGTAACTGCGGGAGACAAGAATTCCTTTGTTATCAATGAGGATGCATCTCAAACATATAATGATGGATAACATAAGCATATGTGATTATCCTACCTACATAAGAGGTCAAAAGCAAACAAACTAAATCATTTATTAGGTACATTCATGTAAGTTATGTGTAAAACTATAGAGGAAGCAAGGAAATGATTGAAAATAAATTCAGAATTAGGACTATAGCTGTTGCAGGAAGGAAAAGAGATGGGTAAAGATGGCTGGATGGCCGTAAAAATATTTGTTAGGTATTGGTTATATAGGTGTTTGTTTTATTGTTATTATTTAACTATTCAAATATGTCATATACTTTTTAATATTTGAAATATTTCTATATGAAATATCAAAAAATCAGTAAGCTGGAGGAGAGAAAGGATAACACAAATAGAAAATTGGGAAAATAAGATTCTATCATCTATCTATCTATCTATCTATCTATCTATCTATCTATCTATCTATTGATAGATAGATAGATGATAGAATCTTATTTTCCCAATCTATAGATGCAGATAGATAGATAGATAGATAGATAGATAGATAGATAGATAGATGATAGATATGTGTGTGTGTGTGTGTGTGTGTATATATATATATATATATGTACCCCCATTGTACTGGATGACCTAGACAATATTCTGCTAAGTCAGTTGTAGTTGCTGTCTCTCAAAATAGTAATTTTTTGGTCCAATGACTCCAACTCACCCCACCCCATGAATTTCAGTTTTAAGAGATTAGTGTTTCAGGAGAAAACCTGACAAAGAATCAGACTCCCACTCTGTTTCTAACCAGCTCATCATGATTTGTTTCACTGGTGAGAATACATGCATTTTATGTTCAGTATACCACCCAGCAATAATACTGGCTAAAGAAGCATTCCATATGTGATGAGTGGGTCATAATTCATTTTGCCTACTCTGATGATAAGAATCTTGGCTGTATCTGTTAAGAAGATGGGTTTAAATCTGGATTCAATGCTAACTTGCCATATCATATTTGATAGGTCATTTACTTTGTATGAACTAGGTTCCTCATTTGTAAGTGGAATAGTAGTAATTCCAAACTCTTACTGCTGTTGCAAGAATGCATACAAAACCACATCGCACATTATCTGGCAATTCTAAATGACAGCTTTAAGAAAAACCACCAAATGTGTTCCAACTAGCATATATATATATATATATATATATATATATATATATATATATATAGTATTTCATGAAGAGAATTTTTTAATTGTTTTTGTTTGTTTACTTTAAACTAAACTCACTATGGATTGAAAATTTTACAAAACTTACTATAAAGTTAACCTAAATATGTGTATTCACAAACCAAAGTATAAGTAACATATAGTAGTATTAATTTCAAATTTCTCATCACTAAGAATTGAAACTCTGTTACCTTCGTCTACTTTGCACATTCTGCTACATGTCCTTATGCCTCAACTCTTTTTGCATTGTCATCACTGATTTCATGTTTTAGAGCATGTACCAGGGATTGCAGAGAATATTCAGTCCCTTGGTTTGCAATCATTAAAAGTTTAGTTCTCGTTCTCTGTCTTTAACTACCCTGGGGTCTCTGTCTAAAATTTGCTAAGTTTAAGAAGGTTCTCTCTGTCTTCTGTACATTTAGAACATGCCTGCTGCCAATTACTCATTGCCAAGGAATAGCACTGAGGTGTGCCTGCTGCACCATTCCGCACTCTCTCCTTCTGCGCTACGTCTTAATCCCTTAGCAGTGGTCTCTGCTTCTGCTTTTGGGCCAGGATGGCCAGCTGAGGTTTACACCCATACCTTTTGGCAGGAAGAAAATTTTAAAAATATGCCTCCTACGGAAATGACTGAACTCAATCAGTATACCCCTTTAAAACTGAGGATTCTACTCTAAATATTTTATAATAATGATAGTGGAAGATAAATGTGATTTAGAGTGAATCAAGGATCATTTTTTTAATTAAAGAGAAAATATGAAATTTGATTGAAGTCTGAGATGTCTATCAACACCTCTCCAGTATCTGGCATGGTGTTTGGTATGTTGTCTGTTGTAAGGCAGCTACTCAGTGACATTTAAATGCATGAATTGATGCACTGATGAATTAATAAAACTGACACATATGTGAACAGCAAACAGCACATTTTGTTCTAAGCCTTGAGATGACCTTGAAAGCCCAAAATATTGAGAAAATATTGAGTCCCTAGGAATTCTTGTCAAGATAATTTTTAAGATACTTTTATTTTAGAGTAGTTTCAATTTACAGAAAACTTTCTTTCAAAGAAAGAACTGAGTTCGCATAAACCCTACACCCATTGTTCCCACTTACTGACATCACACATTACTATGATACACTTGTCACAATTAATGAACCAATATTGATATTTATACATTATTAACTAAACACCTAATTTGGATTTCCTTAGTTTTTCACTGATATGTCCCAAGGTCCTTCCAAATGTCTTCTCCTGCAAAGTGACACGAACCACTTTGATTCCCATTTCATTGGCCAAAGCAAGTTCAATGACTCTGGGAAGACAGGAGACTGTAATTCCACAAAACACATGGAAGGCCGAAGAAATAAAAATATTTTGGTCAACAGTACTGTAAATACTGTAATAGTAATTCACATATATACTGCATCTTTATAGTTCACAAAGTTTTTCAAGAGTGTATATTGTGTTTTATTCTAACATCAGAGATAAAGGTAGCAGGAACTTTGGAATGGAAGGCTCCATGATTAAATAGCTTGTTCAAGTTTACACAGCTAGCAAGTGGCTAATCAAAATTTAAATCCCAAAATTTTGACAATATTCTGATAAAAATATTCTTCCCTGTACACCAAAAATATCTCCTGCCTTCATTTGCTACTCCTTGTTCTCACTGACCTAGCCAGAGGACATCAAAAACTCCAGGGCAGGGATCAGTAAACTTTTCTGTAAAGAAGCAAATAGTAAATGTTTGAGGTCACACAGGCTATGTGGTCTCAGTCATGACTCTTCAATCCTACCATTGCAGAACAAAATACACCAGTAGGGAATACATTAGTAAATGAGTGTGTTTTAATAAAATTTTATTGACAAAAGCAGAGGAGGGTGGGCTGGATTTGAAGCAGGGTCGTAGGCTGCCAACGGCGGTCCTACAGACTGGAATCTGCACATGACCTGTAATATACTGACATATGTACTCTGTGATACGTACAACTCAACATTCACTGCTTTGCTCATCCCATCATTCTTTAAAACTCTTTCTTTGTCAATGCTTTTTTTAATCCTTATGATTGATCATAAGAGCCTCTATACCTTGTTAAGCTCCTGTTAACATCTTTCTATATCTCATTGTAACTTGACCATGATCTCTACCCTAAAAGAATTGCTTACCTGACCCTTAAGAAGGAAAGTGTATGCAGATCAAGATATTTCAAGGTGGTACTTGGAGTATAGGAACTTGAAGAAGACATATATAGGACCAGGGGCAGTTGAAGCTATAAAGGGTTAGCAAGGAACATGCTGAAGTTGGAAAAATATATTCTCTAACCTTTCCTTTCATTTTTTCCCCCTGTGATTTAAAAAAATAAATAGAGATAGAAATCCCGTGTGGTCTTTATCACACATAACATATCAACAAAGATCGGAGAAGCCAAAAACTGTGCTATAGGGAGTTTTTGAAAGGCTTTCAGGCTGTATTTATATAAATTACTTTCTTCTCTTTTGTAATCACAATAAAGGACTTAGATTGAAACCTTAAAATCACCATGGAAATATATTTATACACAGTTTGTAAATAACAGCATGCTCATATGCAAATAATACATATGTTTGTATATTTTTACATATATGAGCATACACTTATCTATACATAAAGCAAAGTTAGAATTTTAAAAGAAAACCAGGTTGATGGGATGTAAAATCTAAGGAGATTTCCCCATATGTGTGGAGTGTAGTTAACACAAAAAATATTTTCATGATTAATGAACAGGAGAATAATCTCTTTTTAAAGAGCATCCTTGGCTCACTCTGGGCTGTTTTTAACCTCTTCTTATATTCTGTACTTGTTCAGATGACTGAACAGAACCTCTTTAGGACGTAGTCTCAAATCCAGCTATGAGAATTTGGTAGATTAAAATTCGCTTCACTTTCTTGGCAGCTCTTTCCAATAAGAAATCTATTTTCCCAAGCCTTCCTTGACTTTGGTCTGGGCTTGTAATACGCTTTGTTTGACCAGTAGAATACAGTGGAAGTGCTGTCATACAGCTTCTGAGGGGGCCTCATGAGGCTTCATAGCTTCTGTACTTGTATCCTTGGAATATTCAGACCATGTGGAGAGAGAAGCCAGACAATAGCATCAATCACCAGACATATGAGCAAAGACTTTCTGGCCTATCCAGACCCAAGTAAACAATCAGGTGACTGTAGACATGTATGTGGCCCCAGGTTACCCCAGTGGAGCAACCACCCAGCAAACCCAACCCACAGAGTGGAGAAACATGATAACTAATTTTAATTTTAAGCCAAATATATTTAAAAACAAAATGTGATAGTTTCAGACACCCCTTAAACATGTTTGGTTTCTGAATTAGATCAGGTTCTCCAGAATACAAAAGAATTCTGAAGCTAATTTTTTTATCTTACTTTTGCCAACTTAACATTTAATGGCCTGCCTAACTTGCCTGTCTTTTGGCCCTCAGTCATGGTTTGGCAGCTCAGATTTAGTTTATGGAACTTACCCTCAGCAACATATTTAAGTACTTTTGTTTTCAGTGCCAAAAACCCTTAGTTATTGAATGATATTTCTAGGAGTATGGCTTAGCTGTCAACCAAAATGCCTTTTCTCTATTGCACTGATCTCATGCCAACACGGTAAAGTGCTCAAAACTCCCCGAATGCTTTGATTAATTTTAATTGCAGTGAAGTCTATTGACATGAAGCTAAATACCAGTTCCAATAGGAACGGTGTTGCCAAGCATTATCAGAAAACTCTGAGAATCCAGGGGACGTGGCTTCCAAAAGCAAAGCCCATGGAGTGGACTTCTCTGTCCATTGACACCTTCTCAGCGACCTTCTTGCTGTATCATGTTTGAAGGACAATTTTTCATTCTCCAGCTTTGTTCAGTCTCTTCTCCGAGTGGCATCTCTTCAGCCTTCTGATGTTTTGTCCTAGTTGTGAAGCTCTTCTGTGCTTCTGAGACTAAGAAAATTCACCTGTAAGACCATTATCATTTAATACCTACATCAGAAAGCTACAGAAATACACAGGAAGGGGGAAAAAAAAAAGGGACACATCTAGAGCTCATTTCTCAGAAGGTCACCATCCCACTATCCCTGGACTGTCACAATGACCTTCTCTTGGCAGTGACCATACCTTAAATATCTCTGTCGCCCTGGCATAATAACTGATACCAGTCAACGATCTAGTGTTTCTTTAATTGTGGTGAGAGAATAGACAGTTTCACAGAATGAGGTTCTAGTCTCCAAGGTGCTAAGAGAATTCTTGCTTTCTCAGGCACACCCAGTAGAAGTCGATTCTGGTTTCACAAAAGACATAAAGCTTAGGCTGCATTCCAAGCAATGATGGCAAAGAGAAATTACATGCTTGGAAGACAATAGGTTGCCTACAAAATAGAGAAGATGGATATTGTCAAGGAGTTTAGGGTAAGGTAGGGCCTGAAGGCCAAAGACAGAGAGGAACTCTGCCTTATTTGAATATGATATTGTAATTCCAAAGGAGTAGAGACAACATGAGGGTATCATTGATTAGAGAGAACTTTAAACACCTCAGTAAGAATCATGAGCTTGATGTGGAATACCTCTCTTTAAATTTTATGTTTTCTAGGAAGCTTTACATAATTTTCCTGTTTGATTTAAGATCCAGTCCTTCATTCTCCCTTGGTTACATTTTTCACAAGATAATATACATGCCAACTTACTTGCACTTTCCCCTAGTGAATTATAAGCAACTCAAAGACAGAGATAATGTATGTCATTTTTTTTTTGTAAGAAAGAAAAAAAAAGGAGGCAGGGAGATAGACAGGAATATAGTTAAGAAAGATGCAAGATATTAGACTTTAGAGTAAAAAAAAGTCTCTAAAGACATGTCACATACTAGCTTAGCTCTTAAGAAAGCCAATCAAACTATAACCCTTAGGTTTTTTCATCTAAAAAATAGAGTTAATAATAGCTATTCAATCATCTTCAAAAGATAATTTTGGAGATCAAAGGAAGCATTGAATATAAGAGTACTTTGGAAAGTGTAAAACTATACAAAAGCAACTTGTTATTTCTGGGTAAAGTAATGCCATTATAAATGCAGTATTTGAGAAAATTAACATGTTATGAGAAAGAAAACCAGCTCTGGCTTTATGGATGGTCATGAAAAAGCTATTATACTAATACATTATAAATAAGCTATGTGATCGACATTAGAAAGCTACTAAAATAAACAATCACTGAGTTGTAAATTAGACTATTGTGTAGCCAAAATAACGGTATAAAAGAATTTTAAATTGAGAAATTTGTACTACTACATGAAAAAATGTCAAAACATTATTAACAAATTGCCATGTATACAAGTGCATGTGTGTATGAGCTCACATGGATGTGTGTGTGCAAAGACATGTAAACAAGTGTAATACCATAGTAAGATTATAGGTTATTTTTCTTAGTTTTGCCTATCTTTTTTAATGAATAGTTTGTAAGCTGCAAGTGACAAAACACGTCCCCCTCTTGTACCATCAGCCCGTGTTAATTCTGTAACCATGGCCTGACTTGGGGTGAGTCTGAGAAAGGAGGCAACTATTACTTTCAGCTTTTATGCAGAATAGAAGCTTTTTCAGAAAAGCACAAGAGGAAGGGGCGACCGCTGTGTGAGCAACTGATGTTCTCTGCCACAAAAATGTAACGATTGTGCAGTAATTTATTTTTTAAAGAAAATGAATCTAATAACAGAACACATCCTGTGTGAGAGAGATTGGAACAGAGTGGCAGAGCCTCTGCTCATACTTTGTCCTGGCTGTCTACATTCTCAAACCAACTCCCCAGAATAGGGAGTGGAAGGATGCGAGAGGTCAGGCGATGAGTCTTGGTCAACTCTCTATCCTCGGTCAGGCATAGTGCTTAAAGTTGTTCATCTCCTAGTCTACATAGAGTGACGTGTCCTTGCTGGCTCTAAAGTGTTACGTTTCTGTGAGTATGAGAACATATACCCTGACCACCAACAGTCATATAGTCTTTCTTTCAACATGTATTAGTTCAGAACACAGGGGGTGTCTAACTCTTTTCTAAGGACTACCTGAGGCGGGTAGAAAAAAGGAAAGCTATGACGTGTTGCACTATGTGCCAGGGTTTACTAACTAGTTTATACATCACAACAACCTTGTGAGGCTAAAAAATAGCATTTGTGATTTTGTAGATGAGGAAAGGAGGGCCAGGGAGGTGAAATAACTAGGAAACAATAGAGAGGCCTTCGGATCCAGGCACATCTGACTCCAAAGGCAGTGAGTGCTTTTCCCACATATCGTGCTGCTATGTTTCTGAGCTTGTTTTACATAATAATTTTTAAACTCATTAGGGCAGATCTGTGTCATGCATGGGATTTGGAATGTACTGAATAATTATTTCTTAAGAAAAACATGAGAGAGGGAGAGCGAGAAGGAGAGAGAGAGAGAGAGAGAGAGAGAGAGAGAGAGACAGGTAGACAGACAGACAGACAGACAGACAAAGAGGAGTGAGAGGGAAGAAGGAAGGAAAGAAGAAAGAACAAAGAAAAACAGAAGCCTTCAGGACAATAATGATTCAAATGCCTCTTCAGCAGAAATGGATGGATACATTGAGGTTGAATTAGTATCATTGTTCAGCATTTTCCACATCGGTTTGATGTCATATTCTTCCCCTTTTCTAACAAGGTCTATGGTGGGAGGCCAAGGGAGAGACTGGTGATTGTATTTAATTATGTTCAAAGAAAGTTACAGAATACTCAGCAGATGTTAGGCTTGCAGCTGGGATCCTGTAACAAATGCCGCTCTGCTATCTCGCCTTCCACATTATTGCACCAAAGCAGGTCCCAGAAAATGCCCAGCGGACACATTGGCTGGGCCTGAGTGAGAAAAGATAACAAATCTTAAGGAAACATGTTGCCTATTATTCCTCCTAATGAGAGCTGCCAGGGTATACATTGAGCAGGCCTCAGGGCTGATACTGGAACACAAAGGATCTTAATGCATCACACACAAAGATGTCATTTGCAATCTAGAGCAACAAAAGAGATTGAAGCCTTGGAAGGTAGACCTTGTTTCTTGATACTGTATATTCCAAGGAAGACAAATAACAACCACAGAGTTTGCTTTCCCAAACCCCATAGGCATTTGAAAGCAGCCCAGTTGACTGCAATTAGGATACTCCAGCTTTTAAGAACCAAATCTCTCAGCAGGCGATGGGATACTGTTTGGGCATGTTTCAGATTTGCCGTGGAGGGACATTCTGAAGGAAAAGAAAGGAAAAAACCCCTAATGATTTAAAATGCACAGCCTCCTCAAGGGGATCTCCATGGCTGCCTGTCACATAGAACAGGCTAGTTTCACACTTTATATGAAAAAAAAAAGATCCTCTTTCTAATCGTATCAAACTAGGCCCATCTTAGAGGTCACCTACACATGGCTCCCCTACAAGCTAATATTTCATTTATCTCTTCAACTAAAGGCTTTTATAGGTCAGGCTAAAAGTTCTAGGGTCGTTTATCCCCTAAGATTTACCCTCAATGGATTAAGAGTAGAGTGTGTGGATAAATGTTCCCAGATTCCTCACAGTTGCTGGGGCAACACTATGGTATATTCTGCCTGACAGTGAATCCCAAGCCGAATTGAGCCTTAGATGTCACACTATGGAATATATTATGTATAACTCACTCATTTTGACACATACTAATGGCTTTCCTTTTTCCCTCTTATCTCCCTTTTCTATTCTCTCACCTTAATTCCTGAATTTATACCCCAAATAAGCTACTGGTACCAAAATCCTTGTCTCAGGCTCTGCTTTTGAGAGAAATCAAATTCAGGGAGTTGGCAAGGAGATCCAGGTTTTCATCAATGCACCCATTTATAAACCTTGAAGGGCTACCCACTGCCTGTGAAATAAGTAGAAAAATCTCAGGGTGACACCTGTGATTCTTCTTAGCATTATTCTAAGCTACCTTTGCAATGCATGTACAACCTTTTCTCCACAACACAGCAGAATACTCTTTATAATGTTATTTTCCTTATAATTTGTAATGTATATTTTCCTTTTTTTTAAAATCTTTTTTAAGTGACTCTTTACTCAGTAATGTTTTCTAAGCTTCCAAAAATAGAGCAAGGTTCTCCATTTCTAAGGGGCTGTAACCTTTTGTGGGTACCTCTATTAAAAGCACGCAGAGTCTCCACCACTAAACTGTGAGTGACTATCATTTTTATCTTTGTACTCTAGATTCCTATCACAGTGCCTAACACTTAAGAGAGGCCCCCATCGAAATGTGTTGTTTGAATGACTCAATGAATAAAAGAATAAGCTATCGCTGCTTCATTTTCAAAGACAGATGTTGGATGATTCTGCGCCTTTCCTCTCCCATCCTAGGTAAAGGGAAATAATAGAATTTTCCATTCCAGGGTCTCTGGGAATTCAGTAATTTTCCTCAAGGATAGGTGAATTATAAAACACTGCAATTTACCAGACTGATCACTTTGTTGACATTTTTGGTCTATGTCTTTCTTTTATACCATGTATTTGAAGTATAACGTACTCCCTACTGGTGACTAACACGAAGAGGGTGATGGCAAAGGCGGTGAGCTAGGTAAATGAGATATGTGAAACAGTGGGAGATTTGTGACCACAGGACCTAAATTCAGCTCCTGGTTTTCCTAGAGGTTTTAGTCATTTAAGATTTCAGCTTCTGTATCTATAAAATGGAGATAATATTTAATTTGCATTGCCTTTTGAGTATTTTAAGGAAATATTTGCAAATACACTTTGTAAAATGTCATGTGACTATATACACATATGTATCTTTCTATATACATATATTTAGTTGTTTATAATTCTCACAATTTTAACGATAAATGTTATATGCAAAAGAGGCCTTCAAGGGCCAAAATGAACATGACTAAAATGTAACCTAGAGATAATAGGCCTTGATATGGAGCCAGAAATTTGGGAAGAGTTTTGCTTTTGAACTAAATCCCAAAAAGTAAACTAAATCCCATACTAATTTTAAAGACCTCTGAATATGTAAGCCCTTCCTTTGCTCAGACAGCCTCACAATTTGAATTGGGAAACTTAGGCACTGAACACCTAAATATATAAAGTAATATAAACCTATGGATTATTTTAATATGCAGGAACAAATTTCTGTGCTTGAGAAAGCACAAACATAGTTTTCTTGTTCTAACGGAAGTTGATTACAGGACTGACGCTTGATATCTTTTTCATTCTCACAGAATAATTCAAGTGGTTTTCCAGGGTGTTGCAAAATGTAATGCTTCTGGTTATGATTATTTCCAGGAAGAGGAATTGTTCCTGCAAGAAAATGTGCCAGCAATGCTATATGGCATGTGGAATTATGCAATTCCACACGCTGACCGGAATGAGATATTTGTCTGCGTGTTTAGCAGTTAGGAATTATGGGATCCTGCGTGTCATATGTCTGCCCAAAATTTAGTGATACACTGGGATATGGCAAACAGAAAGATTCTGGGAGAGATGGGAGCAGGAAATAGAGTAACCACAGATACCAGGGGTAAGTCTAGTCTATGAACATAACCCCAAATGCAAAGAGTTAAGGACAAAATGGTATTTGGGAAACATTTATTATGAGACAAAGGTTGGGGGAAGTGGATATAGAGGCTTACCTCAAGAGGGGATGGAATTTGGAGCAGTGACAGTCAGGAATCTAGGTTCCTGGTAGGTACCAGGGAAAATTTGCTATTGGATAAAAATGTTTCAGGCATATAGACAAGGAGCCAGGGCCATAATTTTAGTTGCTGGCAACTGACTTGAAAAGAATCAATTCAGATACCAGTTTTAAGGGACCCCAAATAAAAAGCCAACAGGGATCTGATTACCAAATAAGAGTTATAAATGCAGACAAACGTTTCAGAAATAAGATAGGACTTGGTAGCAATCAGAGCTTGAGGGTGAGCCCCAGAGTGCGAGTTACAACCTTTCTATCTTGAGTTAGAAAAACCCCTAAGGATGAGGACCAGGTCAAGCCTTTGAATTAGGCTGAACTGTCCTTGTTTAAGAAGGCAGTGGTAGGCAAGGGCAAGAAGCCAAGCAGAGATTTATATCATGAATATTAAAGAATGAAAATGACAACTGTCCATCAATGGCTAGAGAATCATATCATAAGGCATTTTCTGTGTCTTACTGATCAGTCCTTCAGAATTGCTTCCCACAAGAAATCAGATCTGCAGTGTACTATGTCTTCCTCTTATAAGGAGCATTTTTTTTCTCTAGAGTTTTAGAATTAGTTCCCTATCAGAGAGCTTGTCTTGAAGGCTAAAGTAATGACTTATTCAAGTTTCATGGTGGAAAGTATCCTTTTTCCAAATCCATTTACATTCCAGCTGGCAAACAGCACTGGTTTGTCAAACCCCAAACATCTGGAAGAAGGTTTGAATTGGCCATCTCCCTGCCTCTGATATTTGCAACCTTTCTTAGATAGTAGGTTAGAAACACGTTTCTGGCTAGACAAGATAAATATATTTGTTAACCATCGAATGTCTCAAGTAATATAAAGCAGACTAAATAAGTTAGAGAAGGCACAAAAGCCATTATAGTTCTAATTTATTTAATAATTGTATATCAACGACACTGCCGAGACCAATGAAATGATGACTATGTTGTTTAAAAAAAACCATATGTTGTGACCCTACAAAGATTAAACCTACAATTCATTTATTTACAGGTTAACTGGTGAGTTAATTGGATGACTCGTTTGTCAAAGACTGAGTTGAACAGAGCTGTTGCTTGTACGTAACTTAGACAGAGAGGTTGAAAAATGGAATCGATATTAACATGTTCTCATTTACTCTTGACCATTCTTAAAAGATTTCTTTCTTAGGTTTGGCAGGAAGCACTGCCACAGGAAAACACTTAGTGAGTCTCTGTGAACCCAAACAACTGTTTATAACTTTGTGAACCCAAATAACCTCCTTAATACTTCTGGCTCTTGGTTTCTTCATCTGGAAAATGAAGATAGTGATAACTATTGCTGGTTTTGCTGTGATGGTTACAATAGATACTGTATGCAAATACATGCCAAACAGCAGGCACTCATTACATGGCAGTTCTTAATTTTTATTATTGTTATTATTAAGCTATGAAACAGAGATCAGATTGACCCTGCACACTAAGAATATTGAGAGCTGTTGCCTGAAATGACATGGGTTTACAATGCCCAATCTGCAATAATTGGTGAAAGAAGTCAGGAGATGATTGACATCAGTGAGAGTAAAATGTCTTCCTGTAGATACATCTGGAATTCAGCTATGGGCAAAGTCTATTCCCTTTCTCCCTTTTAAGGATACCCACAGAAATATCAGGCAAAGATTTGCCCGATGTCCATTTCCAGTTCTCATATGGCAGCAAATCTTTGCTAGAGGCTTCTTGATGAAGTTTGTAAATCCTTTTATCTATTTCCTGTTGGGAAAATATATTTGATAATATTCCCCACTGTTTAAAATTCTTGTTCTTATTCCAGCCACTCTGACAGTCAGTGTTTGAGAGACTTAAAAGGCAGTTTATTTCCTATTAGCTTCTTTGCCTGCAATTAAATTTAATGATCTAATATGATAATTTTATGAGAAATCAAACTTGTTCATAATGTAAATATATACTCCTAAACTCCCATGGAAGTGTTTTATCTAATAAAAATGTTACCTACTAATACAAAAAGTCTTACTTTTTTTGCTCTTTCCTCATCAATTTTTAAATGGATAAAATATTCTTGCTTTGTTACAGATTTTTCTTAAACGCTAAATTCATTGACTCATTCAACAAATGTTTATTGGATGACTAATACACCTCAGGCACTATGGGATCTTTTCCTCCTGGGAAACAATAATGAATAAGACAAATATCTTAATCCTGACCTCATGGAGTTTAGAATCTACAAAAGGAAATAGAAATGAGATAATAAATCAATCTAATATGGTGGGAAAAAAATGCTCTTTATTAAAGTCCGGGGAAGAGAGTATTTCTCTGGTGGAGAGATACTGCATTTATTTACAAAAATATCTTGGTGGTCTTTCTTAGTATGAAAAAACACACGCTTAGAGTAATTCAGTAGACTTATTCAATGATTCTCAACCCCGGCTGTATATTAGATAAGTTTAAAAAAAAAAAATGATGCTTGAGCTCCACCTCTAGAACTTCTGATTTTATTTCTTGGTGTGACCCAAACATAGGACTTTTTGTAATGCTCACTGAGCATTTCTTATAGTTGAGCCTAAAAGTATATTTAATTTCTTGTGCAACAATGTAAAACACACACACACACACACACACACACAAAACAAAAACTGCACCCCATACCACCACTAGTACCACTGCCCCCCAACTTTTCAGGAAATGTGAAACACACCAGCATAATTTTTTATTGTCCTCTGAGGAATTCAGTGTTTTACATAAGGTGATGGGTGGTAAGGAGTATTGTCATGTTAGCCACACTGCCTTAGTTATGGAGTATGACTTTTATCTCGGTTGTTTCCATTACATTTTATTAACTCAATTATTCAAGTGTTAATTGAACGTATCTTTGTGAGACGCTGACCTGAATACTGAAGTAACTGCGAGGTTGAATCACAAAAGGCTGTTCCCCTCAGAAGCCCCTTGAAACCCCAGTGTGAATTATAAAGGTATAAAAATTACCAAATTATAAAGCAATACATGGTCAAATGCCATAAGAAAGTAAAAAAGCTAAATCTCAGAGTAGGGTAAAAAAGGAGTGATAAAATTAGTCTATAGTATTCAACCTTAATGTTTTTCTTTTAAAAATTAACTTCTGAAAAAAAGCCTTCTGTCATTTGTACCTGAAAGCTCTAATTATACATTCCCCCCAACCCCAATGCAGAAACGATCAAAATTAGATGCTCTTTGAGAACTAAGCAGTAAATCAACTCATCTGGCTGGAGCAAGAGGGTGGCAAGTTAGTTCAAAGTGGCATAGTAACTGAGCTAAAAATAGAAAAATAGAGGAAGTAGATCAGAAGAATCATAGGAAAAGGAGAGAAAAACATGAGTTGCAAACAGTGTGGATGTGGAGGGGAATTCTGAGCTTTCCTTTTGACTTTCAGTTTTTCTGGTTTTCACGATTAAGTCAATAATATTATAAAAACTATGTTTGGTGTCAGACGGGTACTATACTTATCTGGTGATGACTTCGTAAGGTATATAAATGTCTAATCGCTATGTCATACACCTGAAACTCACACAGTATATGTCGACTATAACTGAAAAAGAAATTTTAAAGAATAACCTAAAAAAAAAAAGCCACCCAAATCTGGAAATGCAGATGACTAGCCACTGAGACAATGATCTTAGCTAAAGCTGTGCAATGGCGCATCTGCTCCCATTGCCAAGAGAATCACAGTTGTGAGATGCACCATGTGACGTCTGAGTCATCAGACTCCTTACATCTGATTCCATGTTCGTGAAGCAACTTCTGATTAAGCTTTGGCTTCCCGCGTACATCTGTCTACAGAGACTCAAGGGGTTGATTATATAGATTCTGAGTGTATCCAGTTCTCATAAAACTGTGCAGTAGCTTCTGATTACAATTTGGCAACCTGTTTATCTTGACTACATGAAGAAAATATATTGCCTCCATGAACTTGAGGATCTCTGATTGTGTGACTATGATTTCTCATTGTAAATTCAAAAGTTGACATTATTTTTATACATTGGTTTCATAATCTTGGTTCATTTTAATCTATCTCAACAGATGGAACTGTTTATGTCATGACAAAATTAGATATACGAGCCTATAATATTGAAGTTTAGAGACATGATACATTCAACAGAGTGTATATCTCTTTTTTGCAGAAATGAGAAACCAGGATTTTGCTATTGTGACAAGACCATGATGTTGCTTATGAGGAATTTTTTTAATCTTAAACTTTAGTTTGGTTCTATCTGGTTCATGAACTTTTCAGCACTCCACAAAATACTGGGTAAAACCCATTTGGGGGGTTGTTTTTGTTTGTTTGTTTGCTTTGCTAGAGCACAGGGTAATGTCTTATAAGAAATTCGCCACAGTGACTTAAATAAGATAAAAATTCTTTCCCTCAGATAATAACCCCAAATCCGGGGGTTAGTTAAATGTGGGTAAGTTTTTCCACTCCACGAAGTTGTCCAAGGCTGCAGGCTCGTGCAGTGGCTCTGCAACCCTCAAAATGTGGCTTGTATTTCCGGGTTAAGGAGGCTAGTTCCTCTGTTTCTGTGTTGCATTTCCCGTAGGTGAGGCAGAGAGGAAATTTAGGGTAAGTAACGAAATAGCTTTGTAACATTAAGCTAATAAGATCCAGTTCTTTAGGATAATGAAAAGAATTATACCTACATCATAAGGTTTTTATGAGGGTTAAAAAAGTTAATACATGTATACACTTTAGCAAAAGCACGTGACTATATAGTAAGTGATACGTGAGTTGTTATTATTACCTCTACTTTATTGTTTTGAATTGAAGTTAATAAGTTAATAAGAATAGAAATTTGAATCAGAGCATGGATATGCATCACTGAGTAAACTTTAAAAAATATAGTTGTTTCTGTTATTTTATATTTGGAAAAACAGTATTATCACATCTTTTGTCATATATGATATATGTTCATGTGTGAGGCTAAAATGACTATTTTCCAAATATTCCCTCATACTTTAAGTTTTAATGTTTATAACATTAAAATTTCACAAGTGATATTTGTTTTTTTTCTTTAACTGAATTTGTCCCCTTCTTTAAAAGTTAATCTCTGCTTCTGAAAGCTTTGCTTTCTCCTTCTCCCCTTCCCTTTCTTTCTCTCCCTCCCTCCTTTTCTTTTTCTTTTTCACTCTCTGTCTCTTTCTCTCTCTCCACACACATGCACACATGCGCACGCGCGCGCGCGCACACACACACACACACACACACAGAGGTGCTCTGTGATGCAGGCAGAATAGGTACCTCAGTATTGTTTCAGAAATATTTACGAATAGGACTAAACTGGAGACTAACATGATTCGAAAGACCACTAGGATGACAAACAAAGAGTCAGAAAAATTGCTCTGGAAATTCTTAGAATATTTCAAAATGACATTGGATTGCATTTTACTTGTTATATATTATTAACTCAATAAAAAATAATCGAGACTGTACAATGAGCCAGTATTTGTGTTCAGCACTGGGAACTCAGTGGTGAGAACCAATGGGCAGCACTCTTGCTCTGTTAGGTTGTGTGGTCTAGTGGGGATACAGACATTAATGTGAGAATAATACATGCAAAGGTGAAGTTACAATCAGTTGACATTAAGTTTCCATCAAGTAGATAATCTCTAGAGATCTGCTGTGGTGCAACATTGCATTTACAGTAAACAATAATATATTGCACATATAAATATTTGCAAAGAAAATTGACCTCCTGTTAGGTGTTCTTTTCACAGTTAAAAAAAAAAAGAAAAAGTGAAACCTGAAACTAAAGAAGTTTTAGCTGCATTCCATTCTATAAAGCCTTGTGGGGGTTAGACTGGAAGTTCAGGGATAACTTCTCTAAGGAAGAACAATTGAGCAGTAATTATAAATAAAAAGGTTTTTTGTTTGTTTGTTTGTTTATTTAAAAAATGAATACAAGGAAGGAGTGGAAAAGAGTGGTCCAGCTGTTAGCCTCATGGTCTACTAACATTGTCGTCCAAATTACTTCTTAGGATTATTTATACATAAGTATACATTATACTATATATTCGATCTTGGAACTTGGACAATAGATAATATCTGTAAATACAACACACTTAGACTAATTTTTCATCAAACGCAAGTCTTAGAGGATTGTTCCATCGTTATCAATATCTGATCATTGAACTAAGACACATTTTCTCAAAACATCTACTGTTTTATATCTTGTTCTCACATTCTAAACTCACATACCACTATACTAATGGAACCAATAAATGCTTAGTAATTAAATGGTAACAATAAATATAAGATAATTTTAATATAAAAATATAATAAATAGAATATATTTATAATAAATATAAAATTAATAACTTGATTAAAATTATATGTTAAAAGAATGTAGGACCCATGCAAAAATTTCTGAGACTTTGGCAGAGTTGAGAAGAAGATAAATTCCCTTGGGTAAGGTAAAGCAAACAATACTTTGAAGCAGGCAATTTTCAGTCTCTAATGATTGATCTCTACAAATTCAATAAAGTATGTATAATATTTACTTATTTTAAAGATATGGAAATTTTCATTTCAGTAGATTGCTATCTAGCTCAAAACAATGCTAGAATTCAGGGATTAAAACTCTAGAACTTTTGAAGTGAATTTATAGCTATCTGATTCAGATATCTTCTCCTCACTTCATTCCTGTTTGCCGCCTATACCCACATTCCAAAAATGCTAACTCCATTTCTTCTTCTAATTCTTTTGTCCACTAGATTTTCATTTTTCTCTTTTATCAAAAATTATTTTTAGAAAAAGAAGTAAAAACATTGAAATCTCTGTGTTCATAATAGGAAGAACAATCAAGCAGGTCTGTCTTTATTAGAATTAGCACCTTGACCTTAAAAGTGAAGCTCCATTAATAGAATCTCAGTACAACCGTTTCAGAAGACCAGAAGACTATCTTCAGAATGCAGGTTTAACTTAGTGTAAAGTCACCTCCCTCGGGCAGTAGCCCAATACACTCAGGTGTGGAAAAACTCACGAGATCCACCAAGAAAAGTACCCAAGCCACCTCTTTCAAGCTTGTTCTTCATCAGCAGAACTGCACAGACCAAATTTGGAATAATAAATTAAAAGAACCTCCCAAGGATGAAATGTTGCCTTCTGTGGATACAATTTAACTAAGGATTTGCTAAATACTTGCTAAATAGAATCATCTCTAATCTTTGACATTCATATATGCTTTTCTGGACCCTGAAATGACTGACAGATGATAGACAGATAGATGATAGATAAATAGATAGATAGATAGATAGATAGATAGATAGATAGATAGATAGATACATAGATAGATAGATACATAGATAGATACATAGATAGATAGATAGATAAATAATCGATAGGTAAATAGACAGACAGATGACAGGGGGAAGGGGAGAGTGAGAAACTATAAATTAATACATTTAATTCTATTGGATGGTGTTAGTTTGAATTGCTCAGCCAATATTGCTATCATTAGTAGCAGTAGCATCATCAGTACCACCATCATCAACATCTTCAACAGCCCATAAATTTGCACATCACTGGGTTATTTATAAAACACCTTCATATGGGTTATCTTATTTTCTTTTTTTCCCCTGTTAGTAATCACATGAGTTAGTCGGGACAATATTTTCCATTTTATTAATGGTAGGTAAAATGGATTGTGGAAATTCACACAGGTGAACAAAACTGATACAGCATAGCAGAGCTAGCATAACATAGCAAAATAAGTCTTCTGATATAAGTGTTGTAACTCTGAATCTCATGCCAATGACATGTTTTAAAAATTATCTTCTATATACTATTTATTGCTTTCATTTACTCTGTTAGAGGTTATTACAAGTATAAATCTCACAATGTCATTCATAACACTCTAAGTCATTTTAACTAGTCTCATGGGATATCTTAAATGTTATTAAATATGTATTCATAACCATTTTTGTCTTGTGATCACTTTCTGATCCACAACTATGCCCTTCTCTTATTGTCTTCAATTATTTTTGCACATTCTTTTGGTGTTCTGAGACCCAATTCCAACCTTGGGGAGGGGGTGATTCCCTCACATACACACCTCCAGCAAGCAATTCTTGGACACCCTGATGGCACCTGAGAATTCAACTCAATTATGACATGATCTGCCCAGAGATACATCAGATTCCACAGGTTAAGTTTCAGTCCTACAAGACTGCATTTCTTCCCTACCCTCTCCACACACACACACACACACACACACACACACACACACACACACACACACTTCAGATACCAGTCACAAGCCCAGGTTCTTATCTGTACTTCTGATCAACAGGCTATAAATTATAGGTTCCCACCACTCTCTCCTTGGGTCCAGTTAATTTCTTAGAGTGGCTCACAAAACTCAGAGAAACATTTAATTTACTAGATTGCCAGTTTATCACAAATGGATAGAACTCAGTAACAGCCAAGTGGAAGAGATACACAGGGCAAGGTATGGAAGCAGGGTGAGGGGCTTCCATGCTGTCTCTGAGCACACCACTCTCCCCATCTACATGTGTTCACCAATTTGGAAGCTCACTGAACCAGTCCTTTTGGGTTTTTATGGATGATTGATTACATCATTGGCCATTGGAGACTAATCACCCCACCCCAGGAGGGGTGAGGCTGAAAGTTCTAACCCTCTAATCACATGGTTGGCTCCTCAGACAACCAGTCCTCAGCCTTAGGTGCTTTCCAAAAGTCACCTTATTAACATGACAAAAGACATATTTATTACTCCTACACAGAGAACATTCCGAGGACTTAGGAAAAAGAGACAAAGACCAAATGTATATTTCTTATTATAAATTACAATATCATGAAACACTCCCAAATTTTTCCACAATGTAGTTCATATGACATTCCCAAATTTCTCTAATATACATGTGGAATAAGTGTCATGGTATCAGGTAAGACTCCCATGCCATCTAATACAGACTCTACATACCTCAGAAAATCTTTAGCAGCTTAAATGAGGTTATGCAAAGTCTAGTTGAGAGTTATCTTGTACTTACCAGCTGTCCTACAGGTGTCATTGTTGTCCTGTCTGTAATCTAGTACACTGAGACCGAATCCTAGCTCCACAGATCTTTGTAAACTTGGTCAGTGTGTTTCTTCATAAAATGAGAATATTGGGCTGTGAAGATTTAATAAAATAATACACAAAAGCAATTAGCACAGTATCCTGCCTATAGAAAGCAGTCAGTCAATAAATAATAGCATTGATGACACTAAAGTGATCAGTAATTTATATTTTCTTTTCTTTATATGAAGTGAACTTGTCTTTCTCTACAGTTTCCTTATTTGACTCTTGATTTTGTCTGGAAGACACATAAAACAAACCCATTACATCTTCATGTATTTATAGTAAACTACATATAAAAGACAAACAGTGCCTTAGCAGGTCACCTAAAATAATAACAATAATAGCTATTAGTAATTTTGTTTTGTTTTAGTCTTTGCCTTACATTATCTGATATATTTTTGAGAGTCTAGTAAGGTGTTACTATTTTCTGTTTTAATATTTCAGGGTACTCTAGCTCAGAAGTTTTCATGATTGTCCTAATAAGATACAGAAATAAGATTTAAATGAGTACTATCTGGCTGTTTGCTTCCTGATGTGATTTTCTACCACCAAGTTAAACTGGATTTCTGTTTCAAAGATCAAAATGCAAATATATGAGAGACTTGACGTAATTACCTCCATCATTTTGTCAGAAGTGTATCCTGAGCACAAATTTTTTTTTTTAATTAATGGTAAAATTTCAGGTGTCAATGAATTACAATGGGAGATATTTTTATTTTGAATGGGGCGATTTTCAGAATCCATTAACTCATAAGAAAAAGATACTGAATGATACTTCTATACATATATCTGAAGCTGTTTGCCTTGTTTGAAATCTTGGAATGGATTCAGACTATGTTGCTGAAATTGCTTTAAACAGAGAGTTTGGGAGTTAGGACTTTCGCCAAGCAAACTGACCAGCTGAAGGCAGAATATGTTTATCCAGTATCATCTTATAGCATTTTGAAGACCTAGGACTCGAAGGTGACATTACATATGATACAAGTTTACAGTTGCTAACAGACACAGATATTAGACAGTCAGGAAGAGTACAGGTTGGATGTCGCAATACATTTGAATTCAACATAATAACAAATGCACCATTTCTTTGTTTAGTGCTAAGATTTTGAACATGAATATAATGGGCCACAAAGTACCAAATTTGAATTTTCACCCAAGAAAATATATTACCTGAAACTACGAGTTTTTAAAAACAATGATAGGATTTTGTTTGTTTGTTTGTTTGTTTGTTTGCTATTTAGTTCAGTACAAGTAGAGCGCCCCACTGTTCTTGCCTGGGAGAACAACATACGACACCGTAGCTCTCTCTTCCTCCTCTTTGACGCAGGCAGTTGCTGTTACCTTTTCATGATGATAGCAAGAGTTAACAAAACAGACACATCTGCTGGAAGCCCTCAGTATGAGGATCACTCTGAGCATGAAACACATGAGAGAGGAATGTTCTGGCACCATCACCACATGTGGTCACAATAACTAGAGAAAGTGAAAAAAAAAGATATGTATTAATGCAAAATAAAATTCTGTGCTGAAATGTTGCATGGCTTCCATAAACAATTGTATTATTTGAAAAATAACAGAGCTACATGCCTCTGATTTATGTAAAATTTTGGCTGGGTGCTTCTATTATTTTAAAGAATTTTTAATCTTTCCTTCATATTTAATTATTTTGAGAATCGAAGAATACTAAAGAAGGATTATTTTGTCCCAGTGAGAAAAATCTTAATATTATACAATATATATTAGCTCCTCCTTTATAAATAGAAAATTAGAAACAGATTTATTATTCTTTTCAATCTACCTACAGCCAGAATAGCCAGAATCATCCTGGCAGACTGACAACCAAAATTGTTTTTCCAGCAAAACATATATTCTAGGGGTAAATACTGAAATAAGCAAGAAATATATAAGGTAATTTCAAAGAGTTTTAAGCTATGAAGAAAATAAAATAATGCAGTGTGAGAGAGTGGCCTTGAGTGTACTCATTTTCTCTTTCTGCATAACAAATTGCTAGAAATTTATCGATTTAAAGTAGCATTGTTAATCATCTCACAGTTTTCATAGGTCAGGAGTCTGGGCTCAAGGTCTCCTCAAAGGCTGAAATCAGGATGGTAGCTGATCACAGTCTCATGTGGGTCTCAAGATCCTCTTCAAATTGCCATTATGTTGTTGACAGAATTCAGTCTTTGCAATTATGCAACTCAGGTCCTTGCTTCTTTCTTTGTTAGCTGTTGGTCAAAGATAATCTCAGCATTTTGAGGCTTCCCTCAGGTCCCCATCATGTGACCAGCTCCATAGCTTCTTTTGAAAATGATCATTTGCTTCTTCTACATAAACAGAAGAATATTTCTGCCTTTGGAGGTTAGGGCCACCCAAAATAATCACTCTTTGAATTAATTTGTAGCCACCTTATTAGGATTTTAATTATATCTGCATGCTCCCTTGTATCAAATCACATATTGAGATAATAAATAACATAATTTTGACCATAAGTGAAATCCCAATACATTCACAGGTCTCATCCACACTCAGAGAAAGCAGATTATACAAGGATATGGGTAAAAGTGGTTCATCTTCGAATTCTGACCACCACATTGTATAAGTTTACCACATTAATTAGCATAGTCTAGAAAGATTTCCTAGGGAAATAATATTTGAGTTGAACTTGAATGTTGAAAAGCAACCAGCCATATAACAATCATGGAAAGAAATTGTGAAGACTTTGCTACAAAAGATAACTTTGGAAGTACAAGAAACAGAAAGCTCAAGTGCCAAGGAAGAAGGATAAGATATGAGAGATTGGATAGGTAGCAGCTGAATCATGGAAGTTCTTGCAGGTCACAAAGATTTCAAATTTTATAAATAATGGGTAGAATTAGGGTGATTTAAGCAATGCAGTATAATGATCTGTTTCTTTTTTGTTTCAAAATTTTTCAGGTTGCTTTTTGTAATTATTTTTTACATTTGAACATTAGAATTGCTCAAAAGAGAAGTAACCACAGGAAATATTATCTCTCAATTCAGTCAGCAAAAAGGGTTTGTCCTTTCTTATTAATGTAGGCTACTCTGATTTTCCCCTCGGAAAATAAATAAAGACAAAATACCAAAGTGATTATAGATTTAAAAATTTAACTTTAAATTAAACCATTGTAGGTAGTACAATTTTTTTTCAAAGTTTTTTCCTAGGTGGCTGTACTTTCTAAAGAGGGGAAGAAAGAATAAAATATATTGTATCATTACAGTCCAGTATTACTGTCTGCCTGCCAATTGGTTCCAGCCGCTCACACTGATGTTACATCTGATTTGAAAAAGAACAAAGTTTTGAAAGTAGATATTTAACCTTTATTTGGACCAATAAAGTATATAGTGTGCTTACTGACTTTTCAAAGTAAGTGAAGGGTAGACCTGGAACTAAAAACCAGATCTGGTTTATGACTTACACTTCTTGCCAAATGCTTTTGGGAAAAAAAAACAAACCAGCATTTATGAAACTTAGACCATATTACAGGTATGAGTACATAGACATTACTCATAAATTTCTGTCTTATTTAATCACCTTTACCCTATCATGTAGGCATTACTGTCCTCACATTTTATTTCCTGACCTTAGTGTCACAGGGATCATAAGTTTCATAGTCAAAAATGGAACCTAGTTCTTTTTACTGTAATTCTCCTGCCTGTTCATACACAAGCATCTTGTTACCCATGGTGATCTCATCAGTTAATGCTCTCTATTCAGAGTTTTAAATATGTGTAATTACTACTTCTAATAAAGCTGTATTAAAACAGTTTTGAAGTTAAATAAATTAGATAGTATGTATTAAATCACATATGTGTAGGTTTCCCAACATTCTTCTTTCATTTTTAACCTGAAATAGAATTCTTATAGTATTTTTATATTCCCTTGCTATAACAGTACTATAATTTCTATAAATATCCTGGTCTGTCCCCTGCCTTTAGGAGCTTAAGAATCAGATACAGAGAATATGAATCATACATTGGACATAATAATATTATAGAGCACCCCAGGGGGCCTGGTAGATCAAACATAAGATGCAGTTTTAGAAACTTGAGTGGAACATCTCTTGATATCTCATGCTTATTCTATCGTATGTCTTTCTTATCTTGTCTTGTCTTTTTCCTTTCTCTTCTTTTCTTTTTCTTTTTTTTCCTTTGTGTTGCTTTTTTTCTTTTTGAATTACATAAGACTTCTCTTCAGACTTCTTTAACTACCATCGTATCTGTGTCCTTAGCTCCACCCTTCAGCAAATCTGCCAGTAAAAACACTGTGAATTCGCTCTCTGGTTTCGCCATGAGAAATTTTTCATTTAATTTCCTCCAGAACATTTGCATCTTTATCTTGGGGCCTGCTCTTCAAATAATCCTTATTAATTGGAATAAACGAGATGGTAACATTTACAGCAGGCATTTAGGAAGATGCTAAATAAACTAAATATTAGTTTTGTTTTCCTTTCTATTGCCTTCTCTTCTGTTATGACATTATGAGCAAAAGGAGCAAATAGGAAACAAATGCATTTAGTACTGACTTTCCTTTTGCTTCAAATTTTCCACTTGAAAGAGGAGATGTTGATTTTTCGATCAATATAGAAATAGTTTCATCGACTAGAATCAGTAGTCCAGCTAATAGACTTAGATTCAAATGGATTTATTGAGTACATAAGCACTATATATACGTCATCTCTTGTACTACTTACAACTATCTTCTTAGTTTCTATGATCTGAATTGAACAGATAAAGGAAAAGAGAACCAGAGACTCAACAAATATTACCCAAGTGAATAAATGGTAATGCTAATTTAAAATTGAAATTTTAAGTCTCTCTGACTCAAAAAACTCTCAGTAACTTGACCTTTGGCATGTTGCTTTGAGATTCAAATTTCTCAGCTGAAAAGGAAGGTAGATGGTGGTCATTCATTTCATTCTCAAGTATTTATTGAGTTATTATACCCTCTTCACATGCTATATACAGAACAGTACACTAAACACAGAAATGAAGTTCAGCCTAACAAGGTGACAAATATTATAATTATACTGAAAAATGCATAACTAGAAACTGATTCTCAATACTGGGAAATGAAAATATGATTCTTTATTTAATTTCTATGGATATAAGGAATATTGGGATTTGGGATGGTCACAGAAGACTTCCCTGAAAATTTTACTTTGAGGGCACAACTGAAAGATAAGAGGAAGTTAACTGAACAGAAGTGGAGTGGGTAGGGTTCCTGGGAAGTTCTATGGAGAAAAAGGTGGGAGCAGATGCTGATGGCAAGGTGATCGTAATTTTCTCAAGGTCCTGAGTGTTGTCAGTGGAGCTGGCTGGGACGTAGGGGAGATTTCCCAACAAAATCTTCCTCACCAGTGAGGTTGTTCTGTGGTTTACAGTGAAAGTGAGGCCAGGCCAGCCAGCAGAGAGTGCTTTGTAAACGAGAAAGCACCATGGCAATGTGAAGGTTTGTGGGAGTTTTTGCTGGCTTCTTATTTTAAAAATCTATGATGCTTTTCCCAAACTATTCTTAAAGTCTTAGCGTAGAGTGGAATCTTTTCACGGCGTGAAATTGAGGTTTACAGAGGAGCTTCTGTTTCAGCACTGACAAAGCTGGAGACCAAGTTAGCTTAACTCCTGATAGGAAAACGTACTTCAGAGCATTTAAAACGCAGCTTCCGGCTCTCCCTCAAGAAGCCATCTTCACCCCGACGATACACATCTGAAGTCTGACTATTCATACATATATGCTTCTTGGCTAAAGAGAGGTGAGCTAGAGAAACCTAGGCTGTGTCGCGGGCAAAAGAATGGAGGAGAATTTTCCCCAAAGGAGAGTGGAGGAAGAGGAAAAATGAAACCCACACGCTGGTGACTGATGTGTGGTGGCTGAGCGGTCCTGTTGGAAAACACAGCACGTTCCCGTGTGGGAGCTTCACCGCCTTCTTCCAGGTTTCATTTCTAGTGAGGACTAGACACACCCTCTCTCCACAGCAGAGCAAAAGGATGGACACCCATCTGCACCCCAATCAAAACAACTTTCTTTTACTGCTCGTAGGAGGATTGCAATCTCTTTTCATTCGGGAGTGTCTTCCATGAGGATTTATGGAGCACTCACTCTGTACCAGCCACTCTACCAGACACTGTAGATTTGGGGACAATGAGAAACCATTTTTGACTTCAGTCTAGTGGAAGAGACGTAAATGGAAATAAATACCAATCACAATAAAGCAAGGATAGAGAAATATGCAAAGCTCTCGAAGAAGTGAGGGGAGAAAATAATTAATTCTGAGGAGAGCATGGTAACATGTGTCAAAAGGGAGGGCCATTTCAGTTGGATCTTGAAGGATAAGTGGAGTGCAGTAGCCTGGGAGATGAAAACAAGCTTTCTAAAGAAGGAAAGAACAGGGGAGCCAATGAGATTTGAAAATGCATCATACAAAAAAAAAGGCTGATAAAATAGTTTGGGCCCAGATTATGAAGAAAGGTGAATACTCTGAACACAAGATCAAATAACACTCTTGACTTGTTTCTTAACATAGTTTCCAGTTTGTATATTTTCTAGGCTGAATAAATGTCCAACAGCCAAGGAGTCATTGGTTTCTGCCACTAAATGAACCAGTTCATCAACATGGGAAATCTTTTGTGACATTTCAGAAGGAAAAAGAAGGGAAGGAAGGAAGAGAGAGAAAGAGGAAGGGAAGAGGGAGAGAAAGCAAGAAAGAGGGAGACAGAATTAAGCCACAGCCCATAAATGAAAGAAAAGAAGGAAGAGGAGAAAATAAAGAAGGAAATAAAAAGTAAGAAATCATTTGGGTCCACTGCCAACAAGAGTTAGGAAAGCTGATTTCTTAAGATAAACTGAAGTAAAACAAAATATGCTCCATATGTTGTAACTGTACACTGAGTTTGAGATAAACAAAAACATGTTTGGAGAATAGCTGCCATAATTAAAAAGAAATTAAAAGAAAGAAAGAAAAACCATCTGGGGATAGATACATGTTTAAACACACACGCGCGTGCACACACACACACACACACACACACACACACTACACAGTGATTCCAAAACTTGAAGTTTTTATTGATTTAAGTAAACCCGCTTGTTGCAAAAGGGCATTGCACTAGTCTTTGCCCAAAGCACCCCATGTTCCACACTGGAGCTATACAGGGCTACTCAGCATTGCTCAAACACTGCAAGGCTTTCCAAATTCTGTCCTTTGCTCCTGCTTTCTTCTCTGCTGTGAATGTACATCCCCCCTTTTCCCTCAGAACAACTCCAACTTACCCCGAGCAACCCCGTCAAGCGTCACGCACTCCCAGTGGTATGCCTGACATTTGGCATAGTTCATAATGGCTTCTTCATCTGTGAACTTAATGCAGGTCAATCTTTCCTGTGGCTGTTGTAGCAAAGTATCATGAACCGGGTAGCTGAAGCCAACAGTTTATTGTTTCGCAGTTCTGGAGGGAGGCTAGAAGTCTAAATGAGAGAGCCAAAGTCAAGGTTGGTTCCTTGTGAGACATCTGAGGGACACTCTGTTCCAAGCCTTTGTCCTGGCTTCTAATAATGGCTAGCAATTCTTGGTGTTCTGTAAACTACAGATGCGTTACTCCAGTCTCTGCCTCCATCCTTGCGTGATGCTCTCCCTGTGTCTCTGTGTCTTCCCATGGCCATCTTCTTATAAGAACACCAGTCACGTTGGATTAGAGCCCCATCCTACTCCAGTATGACCTTAAGAGTCACATCTGCAACCACCTCATTTCCAAACAACGTCACTTTCTGAGGTGCTGTGGTCAGGACTTCAACATATGTTTTTGGGGACACAATTCAACACAAAGCAACATGTCTAGTGCAGATCTGGTTTCGCTAAAGCAGTCAGATGTATGCGTGTCTATGTCCCCCATCCATGAAGTAGATGAGAAACTCCATTTCAAGGTTGACATATATATTTTTTTAACCTTGTGTTTCCAAGACCGAGCATAGTAAATCCATAGTTAATGTTTTCTAAATTGAATTAAATATGGAAAATTATAGGCAGAGATTTCTAATTAAAGCTGAAAGGAGGTTAGGAGGCAGTTAAGACTACATTTGAGGGGAAACAAGGGACATGTGGTGACTTCCCAGATGGGGAGTTCTTCCCTGCAGTGGGCAATGTGACAGAAGACTCTTAGCTGGAATAACCTAATGGGACAAGAGTCTGAAAAGAGAAGGCTCATGTTTGACTGCAGTTCTGTGTAGGCAGCTACATAGAGAGTATTAATACTGTCGCTTCTCTGTTTGCCTCAGTTTATCCTCAAAAGATGAGAATTTGATAAGAAGGAATGATTTTAAATTTTAATGAAGATACAAACTTTTTTTCAAATGAAATTTTGCCCAAAGTCCCAATTTAAACAGCAACTCTGTCTGAAGCTACTAGCCTGAGTTTGGGTGAAGAAAGTGAGCCTGAAATGCCACTGGCTCAGTCAACTCCAAAGAGTCCCCACAGGATGTGCTAAAGAATTCTGAAAGTATAGATTTAAAACCACTCAGGCAGATAAAAGTGCAGGTATGGTATGCAGTTGTAGATACAGGGGGTCATGCGTAAAACAGAAGAAAAAGAAAAAGAATAAGAAAGAGACAAGGAAGAAGGGGAAGGGGGAGGAGAAGAAATGGAATAGCTTATTAGAAAATGAGACACTAGGGAGAGAAATGAGAAGGAGAGACAAAGATCTTAGGAAAAAACTTACTATGGCCATAGAACAATATTTCCAATTGGCCTTCCAATTTTATCTTTATAGTCATATAGTCAATTTGAAATTACATTGGCTATGGTTTTTTGTTTATTTGTTTGTTTGTTTTTTACAAAGTCATTGCTGTTTTTAAACATATAACTCTAAGATCACAAAGCTAACATGGTCTAAAGGAGAGACAGAGAATGTTGAAGATTACTTGCTTGTGAGTTTCAACTAACAGATCACAGGGAGATGATGGATTTGTCATACTCAAGTCAGTGCTATCTAAAGCAACATACCCTAAATATCCCTTCACAATTTTTTCTCCAGCAATTATGAATTGGTTAAATTTCGCAGGGCATTCATTTTGTTGTAGGCTTCTGTTCCTTGGGGCATGCTGATCCTTCATTCTGAAGTGCCCAACATTACCTTCAACCCCTATTCTTCTTCCCAAATGTAACTTAAGCTTAACATTCTCCAGGAAAACTTCTCTGAGCACTCAGGTCCAATCAACCTCACCCTCCTCCACGTGCCTCTGCTCATCCTCTGTGTACCCTGGATGAATTGATACAGCCGAACCATCACACTGACTTGTAAGCTATTTATTTAGTTGTTCCTTATTTTCAAATAATAGGTTCTTCTGGAGCAGTCTTATCTGCAAAGTCTTAAAATTATTCACTGCATCTGGCATATAATAGGCATGAACAAATGTTTGCTGAACAAATTAATTAATGTATAAGGGAGGCTATTTCAAACTTTTAAAGTTTTCAGGTAATCTTGGAAAAGTATCAAGATCATTGTAGGCATAATTTGAATGTCAGTATTCAATTTAATTTGTATAAGAGAAATAAAATACTGCAGTCAAATCTCTGGTTACTTTATAGTCCTGATTCAACACAGTCATGAAAAGGAAACACTGAAAATGGACATTTTTTTTTTGAACCTCTCTTGGAAATTAGCCCAAGAGCCAAATGTTTTATCTTAATGGTATGTTTTTCCTCTCATACCACAACTAGTAAACATTTCAGATCACACATACATACAATGTTTGTTTGTATTTACTATAATTCCCTATGCGACTCCAGATGCTTGGACCATTGAGGCATCTAATACATGTTTGATGAATTAAGGAATAAGTGAAGGAACACTTGAATAAAATGAGCTAAGATTCTGACATCCATTAGCAAGCTGTTACCAGTTTTCATCTGCCTAATTTGAATGCAGGCCATCCATTTGGAGAGAGAATGGAAAAACGTGATTCAAATAACTGATCTGTTCAATGTTTTTGAGTTAATACTTAAAATATCATCCCTTTTAAGACATTCAGTACCGCATGAGGTAAAAAACTGACTCTGGCTCCAAGTCAGTCCCCACACTGCTCTGTGAGATTAACTTTTTAGCTAAGTGGATTGAGCTTGGTCCCACCTACATTATCATAGTCTGACTTTATGGAATATAAACTAGATTTCCTGTAGGTCCAATAAAGTCCAACATGATTCTCAAATGATTACACAAGTGGCTGGATTATAATATTTGTACATCTCGGTCATGTTTTCAATTTGATATCTTTGGTAGGCAGACATCATCTCAAAGTTTTAATTTAAAGGAATAAAATTCTGTTTCTTTGATTAATTTCCAGAGAAAGTTGTTGAGAAAAAAAAACTCATTCTTTGTGCCTCAAGCAATGCACCTCTGGTTACATATTTCTCTTTCACTCTATATTCAAAAGGTCTTCAATTAAGTGGGGACCTCTTTCTTAGACGAGAGTTTCACTGAGTGTTCTTTGAAAGTGGAGCATGCCTCTGGGGGTAGACGTGGTAAGAAATCTCACTTACTACCTTAAGCAGTTTATCAAATGTGTCTTCCAACTGTATGTCATATTCCCCTGACAATTCTGGCAAATTAAGTATTCTCCACCTTCTTAAACTCCCTGTTCACTTTATAAATCATTTCCCTGATCAATGTCAGGTTGACCTGCCACATCTGATCATGCATTTATACAGCAGTTTAAAACTCAAAGTGCTGTTTTTCATCTGTATTACCTTGATAGAGAGTCTCAAGTCTTAGAAAGGCATGTCAGATTGATTTGGGCTCATTTTTCAGAGAGAAAAATTGAGTTTCAGAACTTTCAAGATTTATGAAAGGATAGATAGTAAAAATGGATAGAATTGTGTCTTGAACCTAAGTGTTTAATTTCTGATTCAAGGCTAATTGGTTACACCATAGTGCTCTAATGGGTATTCAAGAGACAGCTGTGCTTGTTAAAGCTTTTTTTTTTTCTTCAAAATATTTACTGAGCATCTATTTGCAGATATGATGCTTGGTGTTGGTGTTAGAATGGTAAACAAGCCAAAATCCCTTTCCTTATAGCAGGGGATAAAAAGATGTAAATAATTGCAGTGCTTGCTAACTCACTCAGAAAAGCAAATAAACACATATAATCACTAATTGGAAGAGGTCATCTTCGCTTTCGCCACCACTAAGATATTCAAACAAAAAAGAAATAAGGGCTTTATCTATGGGCTGTGGTCTGCAGCTAGAAACTGTTTTCCTTTGATGTAATTCACTGACCGACCAGAGAAAAATGTGACACTAGCTCTAACCTCACCAAATTGCCGTCAAGTACAAATTAACCATATAGTTAAGTATTAGGGGCTACCATTACATCAGTGTGATGAGTTGACTTTTTTGCCCAGAAATTTTCATTTCTATAGGACTTTTAATAACAAACGAGCAGGAAGCCTTTCCAGTTCCGAAAGTAAGACAATTTAGATTTTTGCTCACAAATGTACTACATGAAATGACTCTGTTTCAAGTCAGATACTGATTTAAAAAGTCATAGGCATCCCTGCTCTTTCAGTCTTGTGTCCTCTAAACTGTTTCTCCATAAGAAACATCAGGGGTTTCCATGCCTTTCCTTGGTTTCAAGGTCTCTGGTTTATCTTCCCTGGGTTTTTAAACAGAAGAACTGATATTCATCTACTTTTCTTTCTTCTGGACCATGAAACAGCACATTCAGTATTTGGGCATGCTGGGGAGAAAAAAAAAAATAGCTTGGTTCATTTATTGGGTTTTCTAGGTTTGGTTTTTCTGACAATGATTTAGGTCATTTGTCCTGGAAATAGTTTGTCACTTTTAGGATAGTGGATACAGTTTAATTGCAAGAGTATGTGTTTGATAGACCATACAGTAGAACATTGGAGGCTGAAGCAGACAAAATTGGACTACAGCTGGCTGCAAAGGCTCGTGCAGACACTAGAGCCAGTTCAGTGTTTCTGCGGGTGGCGGAAGGTGCAGATCACCTGCGTGTCATCCTCAGTTGCCAGAACAGGTATCTACACACCTTTCCCACTCTCAAAATTAGAGAGATCTGTAATTGCCTCGCCACTTTTGGGAGCAGACCCTCGGTTACTATTCAAACTTAGCATGAAACATTGTCTTGAAGAATTAGAGAAAGAAAATATGAACATTACTATTTCTTAACATAACGGAATACTCTTCCTGTTCAAAAGCAGGATCAAATACTGTTAATGTATATAGTTAAGAAAAGAGCTGGCAGTTGGATTACAATTTATGAGACACAGGACATGTGAAGAATACAGGAATCTTTATCATTTTTGTGCTATGTTTTAAAAAGGATGTTTGACATAAAAATAAAAATGGGTGTTCAGTTTCAAATCATGTGTATACAGGTATCGTCTAAACTCTTCGACTAGGTGTTTGTTTTTCATGAAATATTGAAGTATTTTAAACTATTTTAAAATATCTTCAATGAGGAAAAGGTCGTAGAATAAATTCACATAACGCGTTTTTTTTTTAAATCTCTAGTTATATCGCTACTGGGTGCAAATCATTGCTCTAAGCCTATGGGGAAAAGTGAGCCAGAAAGTAAACCATCCTTACAGAAAGCCTATTTCTCTGTGACTGAAAAAAGCAAGCTGCTCAGTCTTCAGCCTCCATTAAAATATACCATAAACTTGGCATGAAAATGGAGGAAAAGCTGAAGATACCTTGGGGTATTGGCTTGATATTTAAGAAAACATTCAAAATTAAGTCTTTTAATCAATTACCAGACCACCTCAGTGAAAACGTACTACTTCCAGAGACCATATTTATCATTTAATTGGAGTTTTTACCAGAACCTGTTTTTCCTTATGTCTTTTGTTTGCCAAATTCCTCTTGCATTACTTTTCAATGGGAGGTAGCCATTCTTTCCCAAAGGCTGTGCTCAGAGGGTGAGGGGGGAAAAAACACCCCACTTCTACACCTTTTATTTACTTATTTTGTTTAATTTTTAAATAGACCTTATTTTTTTAGAGCAGATTAAGGTTCATAGAAAAATTGAGCAGAAGGCACAGCATCACCATACACCCCTGACCTCACACATCCGTAGAACCCGCCGCCAACATCTCACACTGGGATAGTATATGTTTTACAATCAGTGAACATACACATTATTATCACACAAAATCCATAGTTTACATTAAGATACACTCTTGATATTGTATATTCTACGCATTTGGACAAATGTATATCTACCATTATAGTATCATATAGAATAGTTTCACTGTCCAAAAACTCCTCTGTCTGTTCATCCCTCCATGTCTCCATAACCTCTGGCAACCACCGATCTTTTTACTGTCTCCATATTTTTGCTTTTTCCAAAATGTCATATAGTTGGAATCACGCAATATGTATAACCTTTTAAGATTGGCTTCTTTCACTTCATAAAATACATTCAATTTTCCTTCATGTCTTTTCATGGCTTCAGAGCTCATTTCTTTTTAGTGCTGAATAATATTCCACTGTCTGGAAGCAACAGTCTGTTACCCTTTCACCTACTGAAAGATATCTTGGTTGCTTCCACATTTTTGATAATCCGAATAAAGCTATAAGCGTTTGTGTGCAGGTTTCTATGTGGACACGACTTTTCAACTCATTTGATTAAATACTGAAGAGGGCACTTCCTGAATAGTATGATTGAAGAGTTTGTTTAATTCTGTAAGAAACTGCCCACTGTCTTCCACAGTGGCTGCCCACTTTGCATTCCCATCAGCAATAAATGAGAGCCCTGTTGCTCACATCCTCTCCAGTACTTGCTGTTGTTACTTCTGGACTTTGGCCATTCTCATAGGTGTGTGCTATCCCTTTACTGTTTTTATTTGCAATTCTCTGATGACAAGATGACATGAAATATCTTTTCATTTGCTTATTTGCCATCTGTATATCTTCTTTAGTGAGGTGTCTCTTCAGATTTTTTGCCCATTTTAAAAATCAGGTTGTTCATTTTCTAATTGTTGAGTTTAGAGGAATTTCAGCTTTATAGGAAGTTAAATCCTGTCTTCTTCTGCCAGGTTTGGGACATGAACAAGTTAGGAGACCTCAGGGGTAAAAAAGGATGTTTCTGCAGTTATAAGCAGGCCAGGCTCACTCTGGAAAAGCAAACTGGATAATTATTGGTTCCTGATAGCTGTAGGCATGCTAATAAAGATAATTAGGCCTTTCTGGCATACAAAAGTCAAAATTATAACCCCAGAGGATACACAAAATCTTCAGATAAAGATTTAAAAAAAAAAAAAAAGCTTATAGGCAAAGAGATCAGATTTGTGATTATCAGAGATAAAAAGGGGCAAAGAGAGGAAATTTGAAGAAGGTCATCAAATGGTACAAACTTCCAGTTATAAGTCACATAAATACCAGGGATGAGAAGCACAGCATGGCGACTGTAGCTAACACTGCTGTATGATATAGATGGAAATTGTTAAGAGGGTGAATCCGAAGAGTTTTCATCACAAGGAATTTTTGTTGTTGTTTTTTCTTTTTATTGTGTCTATATGAGATGATGGATGTTTACAAAACTTACTGTAGTGATCATTTTGCAATATAAGTCAAATCTTTATGCTGGACACTTCAAACTTATACAGTGATGTTTGTCAATTATTTCTCAGTAAAACTGGAGGTAAAAGATTTTTTTTGAGTTTTAGTGTAATTTAGGACTATTTTATTAACACACCAAGAAATTCTTCGTGTGTTAATCAGCAGCTCATACTATGCTCATGTAAATAAACCAGGCAAATAAAACACCAAATAAATCATACCGATTTGGAAGATTATTAAATTCATGAAACCTGTCAAACCCTTGCCTTAGGGACAAGAACTTAACACAAGTAGAACTAATATTTTGCCCAGCCCTGTATTCTATGCTAGAGATGAAGAGACTTGCACTCTGAGAGAAACCAAAACCAAATAAAACAGACCAAATAAACACAGAAAACGACCATTCTGTCAATCACAAATCCCCCAAATAAAGACAACTTTCAGACTTTTCCTATAAATTTCTATCTCACCAATGAAAACATCTTTAATCTTTCAGATATGAAAATTATGCAAAAAAAAAACCCTTTCCTTCATGAGAATAAAATTTACAATATTTTTCATCCTCATAAACTCTTTTTTCTTTTAATTTGTATTAAAAATATCTGTCAGATTCCACATTACGATTACAAAGTAAAATCAATATTCAAACGTAAAAAAACTATTAAAATATCTTGGGTCATTTAAAAAATGTTTAGCATACAACCCAAGTTATTTATTCATTTGGCATGTTTCTTGAGCACTTTCTTTGCACCAGGCACTAGAGATAATTCTGTGAACAAAAATAAAACGACCAAAACATAAGGAGATAAACATGAAGCATGATGGCATTTCAAATCATATAGTTAGAAAACATCTCTCAAATACAATGAGAGCTGAGCAGAGATGTGAATAAAAGACAAGTAGAAAGACAAGTAGGAAACTGGGGAGAAGATTTCTAGTATAGCAAGCATCCAAATCCCTAAGGAGTTTGCCATTTTGAAAGAGCAGCATAGAGGCCAGTGTGACCACCTCAGAGTGAGTACAGATGAGGGTAACTTGAGATGAAGCCAGAGAAGTAGGCTAGGGCCAGATGACATACAACTTTGTAGTTCATGACCAAGATTTTAGATTTTCTTCAACTGTAATGGGAAACCATTGGTACTCAACACATATTTGTAATTTATTGAAGCAATAACATCTCAGAGGGGAAAAACATCTTAATATTGATATACATTTTTAATGATCATCAAATCTAGGATTTTTCAATCTTGGTACTATTGACATTTTGACCAAATAATTCTTTGTCGTGTGAGACTGTCCTATGCATTGTAGGATGCTTAGCAATATCTTTGGCCCCTATTCACTCTTTACCAATAGCACACACCCTCCAATTGTGGCAACCAAAACTGTCCTTAAACAATGACAAATGTCCATCTGCCCCAGTTGAGAACCAGTGATTTAATCCAAGCCATTTTGCAGATTTAGTAGCTGTGAGGTTAAATCACTTATTTAAAGTAAACAAAGCCAGTTCTACTATTAGAAGTAGAACTAATAAAATAATGTATGTATACACACACACACATTTTTACACACACATAAAATACTTTGTCTAGTGTTTTTGACTAATCTTGTGTGTTACCTTTATTCCCATTTATAGATGAATAACTTGACCTTAAGAAGGATGAAGTGATTTGAAATCAACTAGTGACTCAAACTCTCAGATTTCTAAATCTCTGTCTACTTCAGTAATAAACTGTCAACCTTGTATGTACTTGAGATGACAATGACTTGATGTAGTCACGAACCAGAACTTCCTCTTTAGGAAAATGTCACTCAACACCAATTCAAAGGATAGGGATACAGGGACTCTTAATCCTCCAACCCCACTTTAACCAAAAAGAAGAAAGAAAAACAAATTTGGAAGCTAATGTAAATTCTCATTTCCTTTTTCTAAAATCTAAAAACAGTATAAAACACCTTACTCTTTGACTAGGCCATACACCGGGGCGGCTGTGTTTTGACCAAAGTTTGTTTTAAAGGAAACGATTAAAAATAAGTCTTCAATAAAGGAGGAGCTTATTCTTCTTATTTTTAATTCACCAGATATTTAATTACTTCAACTCCCAAATGAACTTCAGGTAGATCCAGGAGAAGGATTTCAAACCAAAACAATTTGTGGGGGTTTAGAGTTTATTGGGCTGTTATTTTTTCTATCTCCTCCTGAGATAGACCAATGTGTTATGGGGTGAGGGAAGCGTCTCTGTCTACAGTATAGTACTGGCCCTGACAGGCATTTCTAAGCACTAGAGGACTGGCATGAGGAAGGGAGGGCAGAAAGAGTATGGAATAACACCAAGGTAGTAAGAAAGAAGAAGGCTGGACAAAAACTGTAGGCGCCCCGCTCACATCACCTCAAATTGACTTCTACACAGCAAGAGGCTTGCTACACACCCTGGTGTCTCTGACCAAGGGCTGCTTTTCATTGCTACAAAATACTTACCCCAAGCACACAACAAGCCAGAGTACCAGAGCTAGTGCTTTTATCCAATAACGAGAGCTTAATTAGTCAACTCCTGTCCCAGCTTGCTTAGCCCTTGGCAAACTCTGAAGTATATTCTACACATTCTTCCGAAGTGTCCTAACAGGATTGAATTCCAGTTGTCCACAGTGATAAATGACTATATAGCTCATCTTTTTGTGGCTCTTCCCCCATTCTTGCTTACTCCCATATTCCCCTAAATGTGTTTCCTGGGAACACCTGCCAAATCAACCATGTGTACTATTATCTTGGCCTCAGAATCTTCTTTTGGGGAAACCAAAATTAAGAGAGAAAATTATTCCTCTCCTCACTTTTCTCTCATTCAAATATGGCAGAGCTAAAAGCCATGTTTTAAGGCTCAACTTACATCATTTTCTACAACAAGCCTAGAAATGTCATTCTTTGTGCCTTCACAATTTCAGTTCTTTCTGCCTTGATTATCTGTCTCCATCTTTGTCCATTTGGAAGATCAGCCTCTAGAAATCCAACCTAAGTATCACTTACTCCATTCAACTTTCTCTGCCCCTTCACCACAGTGTTACTGCTTTTTCTTGTTTTCCCTTGCTGACTAAGCTTAATTTGTTCAAAAGAAAAAATGCATCACATATGCATATAAGCAAAGCCAAGTGGTGAGTAGAATTATTTGAGAAAAAGATTAATAACATAACCGAAAGTGTTTTTTCTTTTGTTCAGTGTCACTCTGGGAAAATACTTGTTCCTTTCAACTACATAGAGAAGCAAAGAAAAATGAATAACACACTTTTCCTCTGCACTCACTTTCTCTTTATGTTTCCCAAATATTTTCTTAATCAAATTATTATTCTGGCACTATTTACATTTTTAACATTGCTTTGACTAAAATTCATAGATAATTTGCAAATTTTCTCTTCATAGACAACACATCACAAAGATAAGATCAGATGCACAAATAGGAAATAAAAGGAAATTAGGGCACACAATAATTACTCAAAATTGATTGCAGATTTGACTTAATTTTTTTGTTTTAAAACATTTTCTCGTAGACTCTAGATAGAATTTTTACTAAATTTCTTATTCAGTTAACTTTTGAATATGAGTGTTGAAAGTCTGCACTTTGTGGAATTCACAGCCATCATTCTCCCAAATTCCCAGTAAACTACCTATTATTTTAGGTGAGCTTTCAGGCAGGTGAAATGAAGGTATCAGCATCTTGTAACATTGCCCTAGCTAGAACAAGTATGAACAAAATCTTCCAAACATAGCTCTCCAATTTAATAACATTCATGCATAATTCTTATAACATGAAATGATAAATAAGCAAAAACGAGTAATATCTTGGAAACCATGCCAGTAGATGGAATGTAGCTTATCCATGGTGGCTCATTTAAGACCAAAAGGTGGAATGGGTAGATGGGTAGAAGTGGCATTAGCTCAGCAAACTGTATAGTAACTCATACAAATCGGAGTTTTCCAGGCTGACATGCTATTTATGGTGCATCCTCTGTTAAAAGTGGCCTGGTGTTAGTGCTAAATATGAGTTCACACAGAACTATCTGCATGGGGTGACAAATGTTCCAGTACAAATTGAATGCGGCTTCTGCTTTTGCTTTGTTATGTTTGCACACACAAGTAGAGCTTCCTTCAAATTCATCTTTCACAAGGAAAGTGAATTCGGCTAAGCTGGAGAAGGATAGGACCAAGTAGTTACTCCTGAGAAGGAAAATTAATCCTGGGAACAGGTGGAAGAGAAATCCACAAGGAAGCAGGGTGCAAAATCGATATATACCTGAATTCATGTGAGACAGAGAGATGGAGAAGCCTTCCTCTGTGTTCCCAAGGTCATGAACATGAGCTGGTCAGCATGGACTGCTTACTCACCCTCTCTATTCGCTAGAGTGCCAATGCTGAGACAGAGCAGTGAGCAAATCAACCCTCACTCTCTTTGCCCATGATGGTACAATGGATTTTAATGACTGCTTCCACTTAGCTCCTCCCTGGGCTACACAAGAACTCTCCTGGGCAGAAGAGTGTGAAGAAAGAAAATAAAGTGCCTAGCTTTCTTTTCCTGTAGCATTTAGTTGCCCTTCCTGCTGGAGAAACAGGTGTTCTGCATACTGGAAAAATCTGATAAGTAAACATCTAAGTACTCAGAGGACTTGAGACTGACTTTTTTTTCTTTTTTACGAAATGATTTATAGAAGGTTCCCATTCAATAACCAATAGAGAAATAGCCAAGTATGTTTATTTAATACTATAAGTAAGGCAAGGGGGATTTCATAAGCTTTCACTACATATCAAAAATGAAGGTAACAAATGGATTATGACTAGATCATATAGGCATATTAAATAATTGATCCAATATTCAACTTGATGGTAATAAATTAGACTTTCTAGAATGTGGCCTTTCTTAGAGTGGATTTTTCTGGAGAGTCAAGCAAACCAAAAACAACAAAACTTATCTACACAGAAAACCTGAAAAAAGAATCACTAGAGTCTAGTGTTTGGGATTCTGTTTAATTTCAAACACCCAGTCACAATAGCATTACTAAGTTTTTGTTCTCCTTTTTCCTCTTCTCATGACTGATTTATCCATTAGGAGAATTGCCAGTCTAAGAATTTCAAATCCCATTTCTCCATTTCCGAAAGAGTATTTCTAAATTGTTTCTCTGCTATGATGCATACGATGAATGTATTGGTCACGTGCCATGACTTTTCTAACACCGACATGGTGTCTCCCACATTGAGAGGCCTCTAATTCCATCCCCTGTTGGAAGGATAACCTTGAATCCAGGCTTACTGAGGCTCGCTTCCAAGTTGATCCTAATGGGACATTGCATTTGAGAGCAAAGTGTTCTTATTTTGGATAACGGCAGGATACAGTGGCCAAAAACGTGGATCCACATCCTCTCTCCCTGGAATATCTTCACCTAGGGAAGGTACATTCACTCCCTCATCTTTAAAACAGGGCTTCAAAAATGTCACCATAATAATAAGCCTTTTTCTAACCACACTACTTAAAATATTTTTCCCTAGTACTCCCTATCTTCCAGGCTTACTCTTTTTTATCTTTCAGTACACTGTGCATTAACTTAATTATTACATTCATACTTTTTTTTTCGCCCCCACAAAAAGGTGAGTTTCCATGACAGCAGAGACTCTTGGGCCATTTTGTTCATTGCTATTTCCCTGGCACCAGAAGATTTAATACATGTAGAAGGAAAATGAATGAGAATTGCTATTATTCCTGTTTTATACATGAGAAAAATAACAGTGGGGTTTAAAAAGAACAATCATTTGTCAGAGGGTGTGGCTAGCAAAAGGCAGAGCTGTTCTGAAGCCTCAGTCTCTCCCACCCCAAGCATAGGCCTTCCTCCTCACCTTACATTATTTCACAAGTGTTTTTCTGACTGTGATCATTCAACTGGCGGACGAACGTTTTGTTTGCTTGTAAGGAAGATCCATTCTTTGGGCTTCTGGTTCCATATCTCTTCCTTATTAGTGGCCTAACTGACAAAGCAGCTATCATCTAGGATTATATATTGTTTTAAAAAAAAAGCTGTTAATTTCTGTTGGTTTTTTTTAATGTTAGGATCACAAAGTACAAAACAAGCTAGCCAAATATATTTGGAATTATTTTGGAATCCCTGCATAATCCACGAGGAAACTAAATACAAATGTTCTAGTTATTTTACATGGGGTTTCAATAATGTTTGATGACTAGAGAGTCCACAGGGCGTTTTCAAAAATAAATAATGGGAAGTTGGGTCGAGTTAAGAGAGAAACAGTTGCAACCCCCTTTCCTACAATACTCAATCACAATAAGCTGTGTAATAAAGCTTATGTAAATGATTTGAATATATATTAACTTGTTTTTATAAATGTCATAAATATTTTTAAAAAATATTTTAAAATAGAAATTCTCAAAGTTCAAAATCTATGGAACAAACCACTATAACACCTAACCTTGTGGGGAAATTATTTTGCTTGGAGGAGAGTTATTCATTGAAAATAAGCCCACTTTTCTGCTTATATCTTTGAAGCTTCTCACGAGCTAGTCCCAACTTGAATTGACAATATGCCAAGTGCTTCAAGATGAAGAGGTTCTTTCTCTACCATCACTGCCCCCTCTTTCTAGAGTCAATGAGTCCACCTCCCACACATCTTTGGGACCACAAGATTCATCTCCTGTTTTATGGCAACAAAAGGACTTTGTGAAGACATAGGAACTTTGACAAAAACATCTTTTTTTGTTGTTATTTCATTTCAAAGGATAATACCCACTTTTGGACTGATGTTCTGACTATTGTAATGCAGCTCTAGGTTATCGGTGTTTCTTAGTAACTGAAAGGTTATTTGGTTGAAAATTAAATTTAAAATTTTTTGAAAAGCAAGTTGAAACCTATAAACATACTCATAGTAATGTACAACAACTTATCAAGTTCAATGTATTTAATGGACAGATGTTTAATCAATATAAACATGAACTATAAAATTTGAAAACACTTCAAGAACGACTTTCTCCAAGAAACTAAAATATGTGCCGTGTGTATGTACGTGGTTTTAAATTTTGAAAGTCTGAGATCTTAGTGTAAGAGTAGCTTAGTAACTTAGCTATTGCCATGTTATAGCTGCTATAATGGAAAGAAAGGAGGGTGAAATATAAAACCGCATGTTTGAATCGCGGCTCTTTCTTGACTAAGCTCTAAAATGGAGATTAATTATAGTTACTCTAAAGGATTTTTGGAACTTTTTGAATAATTATAGATAATTGATTTTTTTTTCTAAAGTATAGAAAGTAAAGCTATGAGGTATTGTTTGAAAACACAAAAGTTAAAATGGCAGAATTTTAAGTTGAGGAGTGATGCTGTGGCATTTTTTTTTTTTCTGAAAAGAAAATTATTTAATTATGTAATTGCAGTCAATGTGAAGTCTATCAGAGAACTCACTCACATATGGTATGGAAATATGCTGCCTTTACACAGTTAGTACTGAAAATCTGTGGTATTGCTGGATAATCCTATCACAAATAAATTACCCAGGGCATTTTAATTGTTATGTGATACACTGTCTTCCTAAGATATTCTAAAACTTTACCATTTTGTATTTATAGTTGCTAGTACTCTCATGTATGGAAAAATGCTCTACTTATCAGTGAAGCAGTAACAATTTATGAGAGAAAATAAAGAGAATATATTCAATCTCTGATAACAGAGAGTAGCTATAAAAATGAAGGAAACCTTCATTTCATTTTAAACTGCTCTACATTAAACAATTATTGAGCATCTATTAAGTAGAATAAAGGATCAGTGAGATTTTGTGGTCACCCCTAATCCAAGGTTTCACATCCTCCAGTTTCAGTTACTCTTGGTTGGTTAACTATGGTCTGAAAACATCAAAAGGAAATTTTCAGAAACAACTGTAGGTTTTAAATTGTGTGCCATTCTGAGTAGTATGATGAAATCTCACGTCATCTCATTCTGTCCCACCCAGGACGTGAATCATTCCTTTGATTAGTGTCTCTACGCTGTATATGCTCCCCACTCATTAGTTACTTAGTAACTGTCTCCACAATCAGATCCAGTCACGAGATCACAGTGCCTTTGCTTGAGTCACCCTTATTTTACTTACTAATGGCCCCACATTTTAAGAGTAGTGATGCTGGTAATTTGGATATGCCAAAGAGAAGCCATAAAATGCTTCTTTTAAGTAAAAGAGATGTATGTATAGGGAATAAAAATGGTGTATATATAGTGTTCTGGATATCTGAGGTTTCAGGCATCCACTGGGGGGTCTTGGAACGTATCCCCTTGGATTAGGGTAGACTACCGTACTGTGAAGTTGTAGGGAGCCTTGAAGACTAAGAGTGGAGCTCATATATCATTTATATACTACTTAAAAAATTTTTTTTAAATATGATTAAGGACAGAAGAGGAAACATTGAAATCTAAGAATTTTTTTCCTAATTAAGGTTCTTTTTAAATCAAAGACCAGTAAGTTATTATTAGCTTCCCACTGTGGTTAACTGTGAATAAACTTTATAGTTAAGTCTCACAGATTGATAAAGTTTAGGCAACTGAGACATATGATACAGCTCTCCCAGCCTTATCTTACATTTGGATCTGTTCACCTTTTCAGAATCACTCATTATAAGATTGACAAAGAGCCCAGTTCTCTCAAATTTCCAGTGTTTACAATAAACACAGGAAGTTCATAATTCTCAGAATTAAGACTAACTTGGAACTTGTCTTTCATGGGATGAATTCTGCAATTTCACAAAGAGCCCAACCGAAAAATACTTGACAGAACATGCACACTAATGACTATCTTACTGATTCAGGCACCATTGATTTAGAATCTAGTCCTTCAGACATTATGTGTGAAATATATCTTTTGATCTACCTATGAAGAAAACTGATAAGCAACCAACAGCACAGATAAGAATTCTAGAAAGATATCTGATTACAAGAACAGACCAACTGTTTCTCAGATCCTTTCTAGGATCTGTGTTGTTAATTGGCGTAATGTTATTTTAAGATAATTACCATCCCATGCTAGATGGTGGTTATCTGTGAGTAATCTGAAAGCTTCTGAAAGACAAAGCAATGCAATTAAATATTGTTGCACACCTATACTCTAATTAACTTGTATAACACTATTCATCAAATCTTAGTCAAAATCCCACAAATGGAAGCTTGAGGGGTCAACAGGTAGGGCAGATCTTCCCATTGTCTATCACGAGCCTGAACAGAAAGCTGTTCATTTGGCTCAGCTTCAGTCTGAACTTTTGTGGTTGACTTCAAGGTAGAGGTTACAAAGACTTTCTCTCAAAGAGAAACAGATGTAGAAATGCTAACAGCTACTTGTGTGCTTTAATATGTTATTTTATTTAGAATTATTTGACAAACACATGAAGTATGTTTGGTTATTTCCACTAGATATTTGAATGAATTCATGCTTTCCAAGGTTAAGCAAAAATTTCAAGGTTGAATAGCTTGCACATGGTGAAACTCATCTATGAATCTCCTCTGTAGTCTCCAAGATACATGTCTTTTACATCCCATCACATTTCATCCAAGGTACTGTTACTTACCTATGAAAACATGCAAGGGACTGGCCCTTCATTCAGACCTTCAGCACAACACATCACTTTTTATCACAGTGGTTTGCGTAGTTATCTCCTGCACGAAAACACAACTTCTTTATGTGTAACAGACCTTGTCTTCTTCAAATTAGTATCACAGAGCTTGGCATATCTTATTCCCTTATGTGGTTCAATAAATTTTGAATAAATTAATATATTCAGAATTAGAAGAACGAACCCAGAAGCCAATCTTCAGTTTTCTGGGAGTGATATGGTACATTAGCAATGCTTATTTAAATAAAAGAACAACTCTATAGACAGTATTTCAATGCTGCTGATATTACTTGAATTAAACATAAGTTGACCTGTGTGTCCCATACAGGATGTGGCAGACAGAATTTCAGAAATGACCCCCAAGATTCAATACCTCAATCCCGGAAGCTGTAAATATGATCAAATACCTTTCTGATGATTATGTTATATTATAGGCAGAGTTGACCTTAAGATAAGGAGATTATCTGCGTGGCCTTAATCTAATTATATGAGTCACTTTAAAGGCAGAGAGCTTTCTCTGGCCAGTGGTAAAAAAAAAAAAAGAGATTTAACACTTGAAGAACTTGACTCATTGTTGCTGGTGTAAAGATGGAGGGAGACATATGAGTCTAAGAAATCTGGGTGGCCTTAAAAAGCTGAGAGTAGTCCCTAGCTGACAGCCAGTAATTAAACAGGTACCTGAGTTCCTGCAAAAAAACTGAATTCTGCCAACAAATAGAATGAGCTCAGAAGACCCCAAACTCCAGATGACAACTCAGCCAGCCAACACCTTGATTTAGGCCTTTTGATATCCCAGAGACTCTACAAAACTATAAGTTAATAAATGGGTACGGTTTTATACCCCTAAGTGTGTGATGATTTGTTACACAACAGTAGAAAACTGATGTATGGGATGATAAACTTTTTCATAAGAACTGATACTGAAATAAATAATATTCAAAATTCTCTTTTATGAAATTGTAATAAAATTATTAAAATGCAAAAAAAAGTTCAGAGAACCATCCCAATTGTTTCTAGGGGTTCAACAGGAAAGACCTTCACTTTGCAATTATAAATTCGCATTATGCAGCTATGGTTGCTTTCCAGCACATGACAATAAATGTATGCTCTAAGAATTGGATGCATTCTGCAAACTTTTGATAGGCATACATATTAAAGAGGCAAACGCCTTCTTTGGAGGAAGGGGTACATGTTTTAATGATCTCTGAAAGAAGCTAAAGCCTTTTCTTGTGTGGCCTTATGCAACTTCTTCCAAAACTTGCCTAAGACCCTGTCACGTTGAGAAAATATATGTGACTTTCTTTTATTTTTTCATGTGTTTTGAGTTTAATAACATATGCTGTTTAAATTTGGTTTCTATAGAGAGTTCCCTTTTTTGTCTCGTAAACAGTTGCAAAGGTTTACCTAGCTAGAGCTGTGTGGATTTTCTCTTTTTTTCTTTATCCTCTCACCCCCTTTGGAAAATCTGAATGGTTTCAAGGATTAGCAGCAGCTTAACTTCAGTCATGAGGTGTAATAGATAAATGCAGTTATTGTTCCATTTTGGCTATTCCGGGTAGTGTGAAATTAACCAGTTGCCTTATTCTTTTCTCACAGTCTGCATCTTAATAATCACTCCTATTTGTGTTTCATTGACTTGTCAGAAAATACCCGTAAATGAATCCTCAATATGAATTGAGGCCTAAAGGTCAAGCTATTCTTTTTCCAACTGAGTTAAATACTTCTGGAAAGGATAATAGACTTTTTTCTCTTAAAGGCCTAACGCATAACAGATACTGAACTCGTCAAATAACATAGGCTGTATTTTGTGGTTGCTAGTATTCCCATTTTTAAGGTTAGAGCACTGATACTCAGAGAGATTGAGACTTACCAAAAAATGTACAGCTGCTAAATAGAGGGTTCGTGTGGAGTTTAACCCAAGATGATTCCACATCACTGGCACGTGAGGAGTTTTGGGCCTCCTAAACTGCCACAGGAATGCATTCTTTTTGTCTCCTAGGTAATACTCTGTCCTTGACTCTGACACTGAAATCTATTGTGGGAGAACAAGAAACTTCTTGTGATCTCAGCAACAAATATGTTAACAATAAAACTATAAATTCATCTGATAGCTTTTATGTTTTTAACCTAAGCCTCTTCTTGGAAATAACTTGTTCTATCATCCTCTCACACTTGTAGATATCTGCTGTTCAACAAGGTATTCTTGTTTAAATTTCTTAAAATTAAATACAAATTCAGTTCCTTATTCATACCAGCCACTTTTCAAGGGTTCAGCTGCCACATGCAGCTAGTGAATACCACTCTGGATGATGCAGATTTCTAGAACATTTTCATCACTGCAATAAGTTCTATTGGACAGCACTACCATCCAGCCAGCATAACACCAGTTAAGCATTTGGCTATGTGCTGGGTATGCACTGGAAATTTAAATTTTTAAATAATTATAGTAAATATAGAAAGTATGTCCTTTTGAGCCTAAGGTTTATAGCATCTCAAAGTTCATAGTTCTTTTATGCTACTAAAAACATTAAAAAAGTGGCTTTTTTTTTTTTGGTTTGTTTTTCAGAGTTTCTTGTAGCAGGCCCTACCTAGTTCTATTTTACAAGGATATGGGAAAGAACCCTGAATCTCCCCTGATCACAGCTTTAACACTCTCACAGGCTTTACTCATACATCCTCTTCGCTGTCAACATAAATTGTCCTCATCATTTTAAATTTTCTTCTTAAAATCAGTCTATCAAGAGCTCATTGAATACCTCAATGTGTCAGGCACGGGACTAGGGATTCTTGAGCTACAAAGATTAATTAGATAATAACTCCTAACCAACCTTCGCCTTTACTCTTAGTTAATGCCTGACTATCCTTTGGGTCTATGTCCAAACACCATTTCTTTTGGGAAGCCATCCCTGGTTCTTTAGAAATTAAGTTAGGCGCTCTTGCCCTGCATACTCACTACAAGCCAAACTTGTCTTATCATAATAATCAGCTTCCTTATTATCAGTGTAATATAATCATTTGCCTTTGCTCCCCACTTAAACAGTGAACATCACATGGTTAGGAACTCTGTGTGCTGAGTTCATCACTGAATTTCTAACTCCCAAAACAGTGCCTGGTGTTGGGTATGGATTTTTCAATTGTTCTATTCTTGAATAGTTTTATTTTTTTCTTCTTCTTCTGAGAATATAGGTAAGAGTCAGCTTTTTTGACACTGTATTATGTATCCCACCTACCAATCACAATATATCTCTAACAAGAGTTTAAAAACATTCACTTTAGTTACCTTGAGAAAAACACTATGTCTTAATTGTGCACTTTAATGTAAAAAAAGTAAAGAGTATTTTTCTAGGAAATTGAAGGCAACAGGAAATAACATGCTAAAAAAAAGAGCATTGGAAGAAAAAGACCCAAATTTTCAATTTTTTCTCTGCTGCCAAATCTGCTGTGTGATCTTCGATCCATCAATACATCTTTGTTCTCTAGGGTCCTCATCTATAAAATGGGTATAAGTAGGTCTACCCCACAGGATTTCCAAAAGAATTCAATTAAATAATGCAGGACTCCTATCAGTGCTGGCAGAATGCTCAGCAAATGTCAGCGCCTTACCGGTTTTCATATATTCAGGGATTGGCCCTGTAGAAAATGATTGGTGGTTTGCTTTGTTTTGTGTTTCTTCCCCTTCCTCTTTGATTTCTTTTAGAGGTCCTTTTAATTTATTTGACTCTCTTCCTTTTTGTGTGTTTCTTAATATCTAATCTTCTTCTTTCATTTCATTTCTCCCGTGATCGTATACTCCCTTTATCTAGCTCAGCTGATGACACACAGAGCATAATTGAGCATTGACCTCTGGCAAAAATAAGCATCTGTCTTGCACATTTAGGATATTATGTTGCCTGTAATCCCTCCCAGCTCACGACTTTAAATTACTTTTGAAATTTCTGTGTAATTTCAGGTTGATAGATTAAAATTGCAATTTTATTTTGGCAAATAATGTGTTTTTAAATGAGCTGTTCTCTATGTGTATATTAAATAGTTTCTTATATAGTAGAGTGATTCTTTTGTTTGCCCTTGACCACACTAGCAATTAGAAAATATGACTTACTTGGCAAAAATTCATTTACTTTTTGGAAGAAGCTTAAAATCTTACATTTTATTTGTATTGTGTTCATATTGTGTAGGTTATAAAGATACTCTGATTCCTTTGCTTTTATTTTATTTTTGAGGGGGAAAAAAAAACAAAGGAAATCCTTTATAGCTGTTGCTTTCTTGATGGTTATTCATTTTTCTTATTTTCTCTTTCTTATTGATGTGTGTTGTATTCTGAATAATGGACCCCCAAAGGAGGCCACATTCTAATCTCCCGAACCTGTGAATATTTTATATTTCATGGCAAAAAAGCAAGAAAGCAAGAAAGCAAGCAAGCAAGCAAGCAAGCAAGCAAGAAAGCAAGCAAGCAAGCAAGCAAGCAAGAGAAAGAAAGAAAGAAAGAAAGAAAGAAAGAAAGAAAGAAAGAAAGAAAGAAAGAAAGAAAGAAAGAAAGAAAGAAAGAAAGAAAGAAACTTTATAAATGCTATTAATTTTAGGATATTGAGATGGGGAGATGATATGGGTGAACTCATTGTTATCACAAGGGTCCTTATAAGAATAAGGCAGGAGGAAAAGAGTCAGAGATAGAGACATGACAATTAAAGTAGAGGTCAGAGTGATGAAGGGCCATGAGACAAGGCAAGCAAACTGATTCTCTCCTGATGCCTTCAGAAGAAACAGACTTCTGACACCTTGATTTTAGCACTGTAAGACTCATTTGGGATTTCTGACCTTCAGAGATGCAAGATAAATTTGTATTAATTTAAGCCATTAATTTTAGATAAGTCATTATGGTAGCAATATAAAGAGGATTTTTTTCTTTGATAGTTTCCTAAGTCAAAAACCAGATAAATCCCCGCCCCCCAAAAAGGTACCTTAAACATCAAAGTGGGTTGCTCTTGTATTTGAGTACATATCTTCTTACCAAATTATTGTACCCGAGCATTTGAGCTGAAGAAATTTTTTATTCCCACAAAGAGGAGGTGGAAACCAAGTACTTTCTGGAATGTGAATAATAAACACATTTGTATAATCCTCTGAGAACTAGTACACTGAGAAAAAATATGTATTTATTTTGCAATTGATCCTGAGCTAATATGCAAACTTTCTACCTAAAGATCATTTGAAGAATTTTTCTCTGCCAAAAAAAAATTATTTGTTGGCAGATAGACTTGGGAGAGTTTAACAGAAAAAATGAATGAGGTTGAATCAAGTCAGTTTTGAGGGCTACAGATAGGGACATTCTTAAGGGAACAAGAGAGACAATTTTAAATTCTAAAAATAGTCAAAGTGCCCCAGTAAGCATGTGAAGCCCAACCCCTTAGAGGTTAATGATGATCCTTTCTTCACTAGCTTCACCGACTTTTTATAGTAGTGCTAAGGAAATTTAATCAAATAAAATAGATTGCTAACAGTTAGCCTGGTTACCCTGAGGGATCTGTGAAAATGTGTTTGGAACCTCATGTGCCATGTACTGGCTCAGTGTGTCTTGGCCATTGTCACTGACTCTCTTGGGCTCATGGATTAAACCTCCCTGCATCTGAGAACACAGGGTTTTGAATATTCTTTCCTATTCTAACCACTGATTGACGCTATGATTTCATTTTAACTTACTTTACATCACATATATAAAAACAATCTGAGGGAAAACTAACAAACTCTTGCTAATACATAGCCTCCCCTCAAAATCTTCCTTGACCTCTCTAAGCTAAGTTATGTCTTCCTTCTATGTTCCATTAACCTCAGCAAAACTTTGTTATCCCCATGGTCACCTTTTATTCAAAATATCTCCTTCTGAGTCACCTTTCTCTTCTGGCTGTAAGCTCCCAAGGGTATAGACCAAATCTAATCAGTTTTTGTTTATTATAGGCACTTGAATAAATACACAGTAAGCCCTGAATATACATGTGTTGATCACATCCCTTCCCCAGTCCATTCTTTTAAGGTGTTTAAATGATTTCAACTGGAAACATGAAAACCTCTTGCTGGGGTTATCAGATGCCTTCTCTGAGTCAAGCAAAATATTCTCAGCTTTCATTTCTCATTTTCTCTCTTCAATAGTGACAGTTTCCTCATAATGCCAAATTTTCTGTGTTGCTTTTTGTTGTGCATTTGGTTGGTTGCTTGGTTTCAAGCATATCAAAAACCCTTATACAATAATGTCAAACACTCTTTGAAATCTGCATAAATAAACATCAAGGGCACATGCTTTCCATCATTATCTAAGTCTCAGCCAAGCTATCAGATTATTAATGATTAAGCCACTTTCTTAGCAGAGATCATAAATTTTGCTGAAGCATGAATTTCCTTTGATAAAACAGAGATAGACTTTGCCTTTACCATCTCTAAATAATCTGAAAAGTGTGATTCTGGTGTTTATCTATCATGCAAGGCCGTATTTGAACCCTAGATCTTGCTGGTGGAGGCTACCTTTGATAACTTAGATAAGCAGATCGCAGAGAGGGCTTGAAACGAAGGGAAAGAAACCCATGTGTGCTTAGAGTGACTGTATTTGGAACTCATATTTTTCTCAATGGCTAAAGCTCAAATAAGTATGCTTTTGATGAGCTGCCATTTTCATTCTCTGGGATGTGCCTACAATGTGCCTTTAAAAATGTAGTCCAAGTTGTGTATTTCTGGGTATCTGGCATTGTTTTCCTTGAATCTATTTTAGTGGTTAGTCACTGGATATTCTGACAGCCTGTCTAATTTCTCTTTGTCAATCCATCCGATGACCACTATAATCTGGACATTCAATATGTAATACAAAATTAGCTAGCAGTGTCACTTAGGCTTAGTCAGAGGAGTATGACCATTCCAATGCTTTAAACTAGAATCAGAAAGCTTAACCTTGGCCTGGGCTGAGCCCAGAATCAACATGCAGACTTAACTGACTCATTTTTTAGGGGCTCAATTTCCTCATCTCTTACAGTTAATGGGAAATGTGGCCAACTCAAACTATGTAACTTGTTACGATGTAGGCGTCTAGTATTCTAAAGAGTTTGAGCAATTATTCCTCTTCCTGACTGAAATATACTTGGCCATCTAGTTCCACTCTGTAGGAGCATAATGGTAGGTATATAAACTTACAGCTGAGCAAGACCAAATTAGGAAGATTTTGCTGGTTCCTTTCTCAGAAAGAAAGGGCAGAATAACTTTTTCCTGGGGTGATTCTTGGCATAGCAGGACTGAAGAACCAGAACCCATCTTTCTCCTTGGTTCATGCCATACTCTGCCTAACACATCACTGTCTTTTATAATCTAAGGGACTTTCTCACATCCATGGAGACCTCTCTAAGTACCAATTCAAAGAAGCTAGACTGTCATTCTGTATCAAATCACTCTATTTTAACTCTCTGCTTGGAATTTATTGTGTGATATTTTTCCCTGTATATTCGTGTATTATTTTATTCTTCCTTTAAAATATAAGTACAAAGAAATCAGAAACCTTGTCATCCCAGTTTATTATTGAATCAAGAGTACCTTAGAATAGGTACTTAGCAAACAACAGTTAAAATATGGTGAATGTTATTCATTCTTGAAGAACATGGAATATAGCTAAAATCTAACTGCTTCACACCAAAACCTGCCATCATCCTGCAATACCAGGATGTAATAGAGATAACTTACCAATGCAGTACACTTTCCATTCACTCTCTTCCCCAACACCAGTGGTTGTCACCATCACTCTGCTTCAGTGACTACTTCTATGTCCATATCCATAGTCTAAGAATCACTCTACTTTGTTCTACATTTAAACATGCAAATGACTAGATTACTTCTTTAAACCTATTCTCCTTTCCTTCCATTTCTCTCCTTTCTTTACTCCCACTCATGGCTTTTGCATCCCACTTTTCTTCTATTCTATCACTAGACCCCTCCTGTCTTCACCTCCTGTTCCATAGTCCATGACTTCAGCAACAAAGTTCCTCCCTTGATCCTCTTTTCTTTCCTATACAAATGAATCACTCATATTTTCAAATATCATGGAACCATGGATTTCAAATTCATATAATCAATGTTAACCTCTTTCTAGAGTATTTTCAATTAGTAATTAGACATTCAAGCTTGGAGCTATAAAACAGGAATATTTTAAGAAAGAGCCTGGATCTTCCATCATTTAAAACTTGGTTGTCTGGCACTCACCAGTTGTTCTTTTCTAGCCTCTTCTCTCATCAACTTCATTTCTCATTATTTCCTGTTGTGTTCTCTCAAACACTGCAGAGATTATCTGCCATCATTGCCCCTTGGAAGAGCTCTACCCAAATTACATATGGCTTTGCTTGGTAATGTTCTTCCCTAAACCTAACCACACTTGTCAAGAAAAGCCTTCCTGCCTTTGAGCACTTATTTCAAGTGGTACTCAAAACTTTGCTTATTTCTGAAACAGCTATTTTATTTATATTATAAATTTTTTCTTTTTATTTTTTCTGATAATCTTTTTCTCTTGTTTTTAAGATTGTCCAATTACATTTGGTTTTTAGTAATTTGATAATGATGAGAAAAATAAACATATATATTTATTATAAATTAAGAATTTTTTCTTTATAAACTATTCAAACATATTTTTAGAATAGCACAATATTCTTAGTTTATTGAAGTTTCCTCAGTTGTATAGTCTCTGCATATTCACCTACTTCTTAGAGGCAAGGTTGAGATCTAGTACATATGAAATGGAAGGAAATGTTACCATTTTTAAAAAACAAAATGGGAAATTCTTAAAACAATATGGAAGTATTAAAATACAGTGGTGTGCTGGTAATGATTTAAAAAACAACTCTCTGGAAAACAAAAACAAAACAAAACAAAAACCCTGATGTGCAGCATTTGCTGATTTCTGTGGTATAAATAGTGCCACTGATTTCAAGCTACCAACATGACTTCGCTGAACACAGAATTAGAAAGAGATGCATGGTAGTATAGTATTATAAAGTACGTCCATCACAGAGATACAGTAGTCATCAAAATAACTCAGAAACATAGATGATAGTGAAAAATAGTAAAAAATAAATTTAAAATTTTGAATTTTGAGTGTTTACTACCTTTATTTTTAATATGATGTGTCAGATTGTAAACTGATACCTAACATAATCTAATTTTCTGCAATGGCAGGATTTAACTACTGGCTTGAAAAGTTTGTGAAAATTTGGCTATTGGTTCTTGAAAGCCAGTGTGAGCCAGCTCAAGTCACCATTGAAAATATTATAGATGTCATTGTACCTGTACCTATTGATGCCACAGTACAGAAGGGTAAGTGTTGTGTGCCAAAGTTGTTGAGAGCAAATGCAAATTTGGGGGCAACAATCATGAGGGCATTTCTGAGAAAATTTCTAGAATGTATTTGTACATGACATATAGATATTACACGTCTTGTTGAGGTTTAATTGGCCATAGTTTTCTTTTTCTTCAACACTCTTCTTCAGACCTAATCTCTGTCCTTGGTCAGAGTATCAAGATAAAACAATAAAATTTTGAGTTACTTTCTGTTTTTATAACAGTTCTATTTTAGCATTAAAAAGACTACATTACTATTAGACTGTGCTCTCATTATTAGATTCAATATCCTGTTTAATTTCCTGCTCTTTCTTTTTCCTTTTATTTTTTATTTTTATTTTTATTTTTTTGCTTTTCCCCCTCCCTTCTTTCTTCCCAGCATTTGTCTGACCCAAGCTCCATCACTTGTTGTTGGGGAAGAAAGATGTGATTAGTTTCTTCTCTGGCCTTTTACTTCCCCCCACCCTCTACCTCATTCTCCTTCTGTTCTTGGTCCTCTAAGTCTTAAGCAGGAAAAAGAAAGAAGAACCAGAAACACAAAATGACTTTTTACTTGTATGATGTTATTCACACTTCTCTCCCAGCTCTTGAATGACTTTTGTCAAGCAGACACCCAAATACATGGTCATTGCATTTTGGACCCCCTCTGCCCTCTTCTACCACTACAGCTGAGGATGGTCACCATTCTCTGAAAGAAGTGATGCAATATATATCTGGCTAACTTTTTTCAATTTCCTCTCAATTTCTACTCCAGTGACACAGGTTGTACAGACTCTTTTTGCAAAAATGACCTAGACCTAGAAGATAGCCCTTTTAGCCAAATTCCTTTCAAGATGGTTTAAATGCAATCCCTGTACTTTTTATCATGATTACTCTAGCCTAAGAAAAACATTACCCCTTTCTTCTACATAAAACCCTGGAAGTGCAGGCTGCTTACAAAAATGTCTTTCTAATATTGTACTGTCTGATGGTGAATTAAAACAGAGCTACAAATTCCTTTATCATTAATTATCCAGACAAGAGGTGAGATGCTAGCTTTCCTTCTTTCTAACAGTTCCCACTCTATATATGTGTCTCTTCGTATTCTCCTTACCTTTCCTGATGATAGGGTAAAACCTGTCTATTCTTTCTCTCAACAGAAGGAGAAAACCCAAACACAGCATTTCCTTCTAGGCTGAAAAGTTTTCCGCAGAAGTACTTACTCATAAATTTTCATGAATGCAAGGCTTGTCTTCTATACAAGATAGAGATAAGTGATAGCTAATGGACTAAATCAATTGTTTGGACCATCTATTAGCAATTCCTGCATGTATAGTTGAGAGCTTCTCTCAAATGTAAGATACTTTGATACCATTTGTTTTCACCTTTGGCACCTCAGTCAGAATTTCCAGACAACAGGAAATGTTTTACTTAACCTTCTTTCTCTCTGCTCTGGCTTTTATAGGCCTGTTAGGGTATGGAGGATGGATGGGTATGAGTACTTTAAAGGGTCACAGCAAGACTTAGATGGTATTAGATTTATTTGGGGTTGACAGGATTATCCAATAACATAAACTTCCATTGTTCCTGTGAAGAGATCAGGGATAGGTATGAAGAGGTAGCCTGAAGCACAAAATCTTGGAGGAAATTGTATAGCAAGGAATAATAAAATATGAGGTGTATATGCACATTTGGGGAGGTTAGAAGCATCATGTTTTAGGATTTGTATCTTTAAGACTTTGAACAAAGGGCCTGTACTGGTGATCATGAAAGCACATAATTTACACATAAGCACAGTCAAAGTTAGATTATATTTTCCCCAAAGATGCTCTGTTGGCACCAATTTGTATTATCCTTTTAATGGTTACTTGAGATGCTGAAGAGTACTCTCAGTGACCTGTTACTCATAGAAATATTGGAATTAATGTTTGAGTAAAATGATAATAAAGCAATATAATTATTATTAAGAAGGATTACTATAATTAATTACATAGTTAATCATATGGAGTTAATAACACTGATGGTTAACATATATTGAGAATTTACTACATGCCAGGCATTTTTCTAAACAATTTACATGAATAAGCTTGTTTAATTGAGAGCGAATATTATTGAGCCAGAAGTGTAAGATGAGATAAAGCATTTGCAATTATTTCTCTTGTGTTTCCATCCTTGAGGAAATACAAGGATATCAGAAGGGCATCTTGGAGGCTGATGACAAGTAAATGAGGGAGCAGAACTTTGTATATCCATCCCGTCCTAAATCATTCAGCTCTAGACTTCTGTAACTTTTACATGCTAAGTTTTCACCCAAGATGTTTGTCTGCCTGAAAGGTTTATAGTGGACATTTACTCCCCCTTTTATATTGACTGCATCATTATTTTATCAAGAGAATCTCTCCCCTCATTCTTAGTCTATTGGGATGAAGCAGACATAATATTCCTTCTATTAACAACTCATTGCCAAACAACATTAGAGTCAATCAATTAGAGAGGGCCATCTCCTAGAGTTAAGGGTATATGACTGAAGCCCAGACAACTGGCTACCTTTCAGGACTTTTATTGAAACTACTGAAAAATGACATTCCTCTTTTTCTGGTGCTATGACTAAGCTACTGAAAGTTGAAGCCAGAGTAGCTTCTGGTAGTCATCTTATGAAAACAAGAGGAAAGTGTGTCTAAAAGTAAAGTTCTAACTGGAAAAAAAAAAAAGACAAGAGAGAAAGATGAAGTCTCGGTGATAGCGAGAGAGCCTTTGGTCGTGGTCAAGCTTGACCATAGAGCTACAATTTATATGAATCATTAAGGTCTTTTTTGCTCATGCCAATTCAAAATAAGATTTTGTCATTTGCCATTTGATAGTTGATAAGTTTCTGCTAATACAAATTTTTTCTTTTAAATCACTTGTCTAAAATGCACAACTAGTACTCAGTATCTCCATCTTGTTCTTTGGGTCATTCATCCTATTTGATTCTTGGTATTTAACAGATTGAACATTACACAAGTAACTTTGAAAATCAAACTTGCGTTTTTCACCAATTAAAATTCCTGGTACACTTAAATGTATAAGGGAGTCAGAGCTTCTAAAATGGTTTAAGTCAAATTTCTTAATTTTTGTCTACAGGCATGTCTATTTAGAAAATGTGTTATTGGCTGTCCTTTCATAATTAAATATGTTACCCTAATGTGTCTGCGTGACATTAAACATCTGCAAGAATAGTAAAGATTCTACATTTGGTTGGAAAGTAAAAGTAAATCCAGCATGTCTAGATAACATCAAAATAACCAGATGCTTGACCAGTATTTTAAAAAATTTCCTCCTGATTTGAATGCTCTCAAGTGAACTGAATTAAGCCAACTGAACTCTTACTGTGCCATGTACTGAGGGACCCTCTCATGTGAGTTAACCATATAACTCTTCTAATAATCCTGATCAATTGCCATTAATATCTCAGTTTTTACCATAAAAAAAAGGAAGCTAAATAAGGTAAAATATTTCACCCAAAGATGCACAACTAATAAATGGCAGAGTTGGGATTCAAAGTCATGTACACTCCAGCATGCTGGTATTGTGCAACATAACCTCCATTTATACATGTTAAAAGTACACTTTATCATATTTCTCTATCGACCTAGCTGGTAAAACTTTCCTGATGCACTATGACTACATTTTGCTGGTGTTGTTGATTTTTTTTTCACATGCGTCCATTTAATTTTTGAGTTGCTCATTTATACAGGGATCTTTCTCATCCTTCAGAGCTTCCTTCATGCTAATTAAGCATGACCTTAGACCCAACATGGTTTCAATTTATTGAATCTCTGTTTTCGGTGTCTGTGAAAAGAACATTTTATGTTATTAGTTTTATTTCCTCTCATCTGCTCCAGCACCACAATAAAAAACAGACACGTGACACAAAGCAGGTCATGCTCTGTAATGTGACAGTGGCATGGGCAGAATAGCATATTTTCCTGGAGTCTTTGGGTAGTTAAATACAATGGGTTTAATTATACACCATGATTCTCAGATGCAAACAAACAAACAAACAAACAAACATATTATTTAGCTTTATCAAAATAAAACTTTCTCAGATCTTCCAAGGAACAAATATTTCAGGAAATTGTATTTCACATATGCATTGGGGACCCAAACTCTATGCTTCACAACAAACACATTAATGCCAGAGCTTACATAATGCACAACACTAGAGGACAAGGGCCTACAGTTTTCTATCTATTCTGATGACACAGAAATGTTGCTGTCAAGGCTTGTGCAGTCTGCTTGAAGGTTGATGTTCCACTTCTACGCTGTCCACCAAAGCCCCTTTCTCTGTGTCACTTGACAACTACAACTATCCTTGGAGCTCCAAGGCCTGATCCCTACCTGTTTAGTTCCCAGGTATTCTTGTGACTCATAATCTAAGTTAATATTTGTCCCCTGTATGGTTATATGTCTTTTTCATTCAGGGAATGTGCCTCTTTTATCAATTTCAAGGCAAGTGAATCAATATATATCCATGGCCCAGACATTATCCTTTGAAATAATACAGTTCCAACTCCTAAGAGTCTCAGCCTTCACTATTTCTGTTACTCCAGCTCTGGGCCAGTGGACGCACACTTCAGAGCAGAAGAACTTTACAATTCTTATGATGAAAATGGGGTAAACTGTTAAATCTCTGACAGTAATAGAAACAAAGTAGAAATTATCTTCCTTTGTAAATCATACTCCTACATTTTTAACCTTTACATTTGAAAAAAAAATTTATATTTAAGATAGATGAATGATAATGGCCAACATTTATTAAACACTTATCAGTGCCAAGCACTATTCTAAAATCTTTACCTATAGTAGCTAGTTGTACAACCAGATTATCTGAGAGAAGAATGTTCTACACTTTCTTTTACAGATGATAAGATGAAGGCCTGTAACTTGGGCCCTTAGGGGATGACCCGGAGGTTGGGTCTGCAAGGGGCAGTCTGGTCCTGGGGCAGGCCGACACTTGGGCCTGTGGGAGCCAGCCCAAGGCTGGAACGTCAGGAGGTGGCCTGGTGAGGGTGCAGACTGGGAGTCTGGGACCAGAAGAATCAGTCTGAATTCTTGGTTCATGGGGCTGATCTGGCACTAGGGCGGGCCAGACACTTGGGACTGTGGAAGCTGTCCTGGTGCTGAGGTGGCTTGGAAGCTTGCATCCATGATGACTGGTCTACTGCTGGACCTGGCACCGCAGTTCTCAGGTGCCCACCTGGAACCTGGGTTCATGGCAACTGATTGGGAGCCTGGCATCACAGAAGCTGACCTGAGCCGTGGGAGCTGGCTTACACAAGGAAGGCTGGGAGCCTGAGTCTGCAGGGGCCACGGGAAGTTTCCAATGCCCCTGTGGGTTGGGGGTCTGTGTTCATGGGAGCACTCTGGAAGCCTGGAGCTGAGGAAATGACTGGAGCTGTGAGAGTTTCCTGGGACCACTGAAGCCAGCAGGTGCCAGGGGAGCCACAAGCCCAGGTTCACAGGAGCCCATTGGGAGCCTGGTGCCACAAGAGCTGCCTGGGCTGCTGGAGTCATCTGGGGGGTATTGGACAAGGAAGGCACTAGTGTAAACTGAGGGCTTGGGTTCGTAGGAGCCAAGGATGGATGCCTGGGGCCCAGTTGATGCCTGGGGCTTCTGGAACCATCAAGGTCTGGGATGATTGCGGTCTCCTATGGTGGCAGGAGTCAGCCTGGATCCAGGCTCTACCAGGAAATCAGGTGCTCACTTCACTCTCTTTCTTCTGTGGGAATAGTGTTTCTCCACACTGGCTGCCTGGACTTGGGAAAGGAATGATGGAACTAGTGCATATCTATTTTTCCTACCCTCCTCAGTGCATCCTTTCTTACTTCCGTGCTTCATGCAAGTGTTGTGACCTCTTACTTTGAATCCTTGGCTCTTGTGAAGGTATTTTTGTATGAGAATAGTTGTTTAAATTGATGTTTCAGTTGTAGCGGGGAGGCGAGCAAACACTAGAAATTCATGTACTTTAACACTAGAAATTCCCTTATTTTAAGGGGAAGGATGGTACCTTCTTTATCTTCACAAATCTCTAGTGTATACGATGCCTCACATACAGAGTTGCTTAGTAAGTGTTTATTGACTCCAACAAGTATAAATATCTATAATAAATTCCATTTGTGAGACATTAAGAAGCACATTACATCTAGTTCAGAGATGTATAACTTAAGATGTTCACGAAGAACCTGGGCCTGACTCAGAGAAAATATAAAATGTTGATAAATAGCATGTATGAAGAAATGAAATTTATTTACCTTTGTACTCCCAGTGCCTTTCTTGTGCCTGAGAGATAGTAGAAACTCAATAAATTCTTGTTGAATGAACTAGATTTAAAAGCATGAAGAGGCTTTTATGTAATAAAATATAGATAATAAGGAATATGGATTTTCTAAGATTTATATCTTAGTGTAGCCTTAGCTCTCTCCTATAAAACAAGTGCTCAAGAAATGTTGAAATAAATAAAAATTTTATATTATCTGTCATAAATGTCATAAATGAAGATAAAGAGTAACTGAGCAGAAATAAGTGTACTTATTTTGAACTACGATGAATTGTGAGATAGAGTATGGGAACTGTGCATGAAGTTCCCTAAAAAATAAAGCAAGTTGCAGTCTCTCTCACTTATATACTTGCTTTGCTCCAGCCAAACCAGATTACTTAAACCTCCTCACTTAGGTTATAGCATCTTGGGTCTCTAAACCATCACACATGGGTTCAGGCTATGTCCATCCCTCTAACTTCACTCAGCTAATGCAGACATTCTCCCCAATCTCTTGTCAAAAAGCCTCTATACAATTTAGAATGCCTTCTACTGCAATTATTTGACATCTTGTGAGATTTCATACCATAATTTTCATGACACTGTACTTTCGTTAGTTTAAGGTATGTAATAGTTTGATAGAGACCATTAGTCTATTTTTTGCTTCTGTGGCCTGTGCATTTGGTGTCTTATCTAAGAAATTATTGCCATATCCAACATCCTAAACCTTTCCTCTATGTTTTCTTCTAGGAGTTTTAGAGTTTTAGGTCTTACATTTAAGTCTTTAATTAGTTTTGAGTTAGTTTTTGTCTCTGGTATAAGGTAAGGATCCAACTTCATGCTTTTGCATGTGAATATCCAGTTTTCCCAACACCATCTGTGCTTTTACCGTGTATAGTCTTGTCACCCCTGTTGAAAATCATTCAGCCGTATACACGAGAGTTTATTTCTGGGCTCTCTACGCTGTTTGAGTGGTTTATATATCTGTCTTTATGTCAAAACCACACTGTCTTGATTACTGTTGCTTTATAATCAGGAAGCATGAGGCCTCCAACTTTTTTCTTTTTTTTCAAGATTGTTTTGGCTATTCAGGGTCCCTTGAGATTCATATAAATTTTAAGATAGCTTTTTCTATGTCTGCAAAGAATGTTATTGGGATATGTATATAGATCGCATTGAATTTGTAGATAACTGGTTTGTATGGACATTTTAACAATATCAACTTAACTTCTGCGTATCAAAGGAAACAATAGAGTATAAAGGCAACCAACAGAATGAGAGGAAACATTTGCAAATCTTACACCTGATAAGGGGTTAAAATAAAAATATTCAAGGAACTCATACAACTTAATAACAAAAACAAAACAAAACAAAACAAAATCCAAATAACCCAATTAAATATTGGCAAAGGACCTGAATAGATAATTCTCCAAAGAAGATACACAATGGCCAACAAACATATGAATAGATGCTTAGCATTATTAATCATAAGAGAAAGCAAATCAAAGCCACAATAAGCTATCCACTTCACACAAGAGTAACTGTCAAAAGAACAGAAAATAGCAAGTGTTGACAAGGATGTGGAGAAGTTGGAACATTTATGCACTGTTGGTAAGAATGTAAAATGGTATAGACTTTATGAAAAGCAGCATGGAGTTTCCTCAAAATATTAAAAATGGAATTATTACATGATCCGGAAATCTTACTTCTAAATATACAATCAGAGGAATTGGAAATAGTATCTCAAAGAGATATTTGTATACTGATGTTTACTTGAGCATTATTCACAATAGCCAAGAGATGAAAGCAACCTAAATGTCTCTTCACAGTTGAATAGATTAAGAAAATGCGGTGTATACATACAAGGGTATATTATGCAGCCTTAAAAAAGAAGGAAATCCTCTCATATGATACAACATGGATCAACTTTGAGGATATTATGTTAAGCAAAATAAGCAAAGGGGCAAATACCATGTGATTCCACACATCAAGTATCTAAAGTAGTTAAAATCATAAAAACAGAAAGTAGAACAATGATTGCCAAGGGCTGGACGAGGAGGGAGAGAAAATTAGTATTTAATGGGTATAGTTTCAGTTTTACAAGATAAAAAAGTTATAGAGGTCTGTTGCACAAAAAATGTGAATATACTGAACACTACTGAACTGCACACTTTAAAAGGGTTAAGATAATATATTTATTGTTTTTCTACTGCAAAAAAAAATTAATTAAACACCTTTCTATGCTCTGGCTAAGGAAATAGTCTCCATAACCAGGAAGTTAAAGGCCATAGCTCTGGCTTTTGTTGTGAATTTTATTCCTTGGAAATTCACCTTGGTGGAAACACAGGGTGAACTAACACTTGTTCTTAGACCCTGGCATTTTCTGAATATACAATTACATGGGCCTTATAACAACAAGGAGTTGGGGTTCTCTCAAATCAGGTAGAACTTAAAATAAATTAAAAGATGGGATAGGATTTGTTTAAATGTCTCTGAAATATGTATCAAAATATTAATAGTACACTTCAGATGTACTCAAGTTTCAAGTTTCAGATTTAAATATCGTTTTCACACATTGTAAATACCTTGAAATGGTAAGAGACTTTCTAATTTATAAAGCTTTCCCACACGTGTTCTCATTTAGTCATCACACCTACCTTGTTAGATACACAAGGAACATATTATAATCTCTTTTTCATAGATAAAAATACTGAAGCTGAAACTCAGAGAGGTAGTGATTTTCCAAGGTCCTACACCTTGGAAATATCAGAGCTTTTACTTTCCCTATGGTTGTCTGGCTCCAGGTGACACATTCTTCTCCACTACCAACATATGTCACTGATTGCTCCTATCTGTCATCTTTCAGGAGGTAGGAACTCAAGAGGCCAGTTGAAGAACAGCCCTTAGAGATAGCATATAGGAGCCAAGAAAGGTGACAAGCTCTGTGGTGAAATTCAACTGAACTGTCTGAAAGTTCTCTTAGGTTACTAAACACACAGCCATTGTTTATTTGAGCAACAGGGAAGGCTGTGCTCTAAGGTAAGTTGTTCAGAATGATTTACTGAATGTAAGGATTTACTAAAAACCATCTGCCAAGGTCAATCTAACATAAATATAATAATAAATTAAGTCTAATTTCATGCAGATAAGCTTTGACAAATATCACTACAATGGTTTTGGAACACGAGAATGTGTTCTAACGCAGTCTTGCTGTCAGTCCTTTAAAACAAAGCTTTGTGAATCATGTATAAGTACAGTTTGTCCTAGTAGCCACTGGAATTTGCTCACACATTAAAGCTTTCTTTAGAATGCTGAGTTCAGTTCTTAAAGGTTCTTGGCATTTGTGTTTCTGCCCTCATAAGACAGCACTTCAAATTTTTTCCCTCTTTGGCTCTGTCTTTCTTGTTTCTCTTACATGTCATTATTTCATCAAATGTATGTACTCAGTATGATTTCAATTTTGTTTTGTTTGTTGGGCCAGTGAACCTGGGTAACCCAAGGCACATGGCCAAGCATCTGGTAACGATAAATTCAACATTACAGTAGAAGAAGATCAAGGATTCTATAACTATAAAGTAATATGGAGAATATGTGGTAGCTATGAAGAATACACAATTGTATGTTTGCTTCTATGATCGCTGTATTCTCTGAATTGGCAGAAATGTCAAAAACCCCTGATAGCGCGCTGTCGATACACTAGGCCAAGAGAAAACAGTACTTGCCCTCTGCATCCGGTCCAGATTTTAGTTTTGATTTATCATGTCTTCTGAGATCCTTAGAATCACATAACCCTAAAAACTGCAAATCAGATATATCCAGCAGGTCACCAGTTTAAAAGACAGGGGCAGACTGCCTTTATACAACACATCTTCCTTCTCGTAGTTATTAGATTCTGTTTTCACAGTTGGGGTCCTGGATAGATGTGGAAGAGTCATTGAAAGCTTGTTTTTCCCTAGATATTAATTCCAAATCTTTCTTTCATTTTGGCACACTATATTGTTTCTAAGATCTAGGACAGTTTTAAGCACTCAATAGGTGCCAGTATATATTTGGTGAATGAATGAATAAATGAGTAATTTGCTGTCAGTTTTCTCTCTTTACTCCGTTGTACACCACACCGTTTTTTATGTTTGCGTAAACCTCTTATTTATAAATTGTGTACTTTTCACATTAAACTATTTAAATAAACCCTTCCTGTTTCAGTTCTCACTTATATCAGAAAGAGAGGCTCACTTGTCTCCTCTAGATTGTTTATACGAATTTCTCATTTTATTACCTTTAAATTTTTTCCTACCACTTTGTTATTTCAGAGTTCAAGGTTTAAACTTAGGTTCACTTTTTCTATTTCCAGTTCCACATAAGTCATTTTCTTTAGCTTACAGTATGCGTTTATTATGTTAGGTACCAGAGACAAAGCGTTTTCCATTTAGAAATCTATAAGCTAAAGCTTACAGTTTGGGGGTTTGCTATTCATAAAACATTCCTTAATAAAGTCCATTTATTTTTCTCTTTTATATTAGGATGGTAAGAAGCATAAACAAGGCTTAGTAAAAACCACTTAACAGTCTTTAATTCCATCTTCAGAGAAAAAAGATTAAGTATTATATCTCTAGAATTTCTTCCTGTCTTTTCATTAACAAGTTTTGATCCAAAGATAAAATATAAAATATTGATGTTCAGGGACTGCTGGCCCAATATATAAGGAAAACAGATTTATATTCTCTTTGCATAATTCATGGAAAAAATTATTTTGGCCTGAATTTATTGGCCAAAATATTGTCTCCTGTGTTGTCATTCCACATTGCACATTGACACAAATTTGGCCTCTCTGATCATTTCTGTTTCAGACAACCAGCAATATGGAAGGCTACTCAAAAGGGAATTGTTAGCTTATTTTCTAATTAGAACACACCGCACATTGAAGAAAAACACTTATTCTTCTGCTCTAGAGAAAGGAATTGAGAATTTACTGCCCTTGAAAAAGACACTTCATTTTCCCACATCTTTTCACTATCCAAATCCCTTTGCAGCAATAACAGCTTCCTTACAATTACTTGTTTAAAAAAAAAAAAAAAAGAACCAAAATGATATTTGTTTTCTTTGGCAGACGAGTAAGCCCTGAAAAGGATGTCCTTCCTCTCATTCGTCACTCTTTAAGTCTCCCTTCAACTCATAAGTTTCTGTAGGCAGCAAAACTTCTGTGATAAATCTTTTGATCTTTGTCTTAGCCTCAAACTGGAAACAAGGTGACTTGTCCCTGGGAGCCCATGACCACTTCCTTCCAGAATTAGTCATGACTCAGAGCACTAAATGAAACAGAATGAGCTTCCCAAGCATTTAGTACTAAATGAATTTGTATTTTATTGTGCATTTCATCTCTTTGTTGATTAGATCTTTTCTGAACATGTGCCTTATCCGGAGGTGAATACATGTTTCTTACTGTAGGTCTTCTCGAGTTTTGGTATCAACCCTCACATCTACAAAAGTGCAGGGCATTCGATACATGCTTTTTCATGTATTATTTGGTTGGGTCCAACACCAATCAGAGTAATAATTACAAAAATAACAATAGTAACATTGATAACCATCACAGGAGGATCTGATACATGCTAGACACTTGTTCTAGGTATGCCATGTGTATGTATGTATCCATACATCTCACCAACCTTGTCACATGCCACAAGGTCACATTTCCTTTCATACCTAAATTTTAATAAATTCAAACTCCTGTCTTTTTTTATTCGACCAGATTCCTCTCCTGGAGCAGTGTCTGATATTTTCCCCTCAAATATATGTATATGCTCCACAACTTTACCTCTTCTCTCCAGTTGGTCATCCTACTCTGAGCTGGATTGCTGAAAGTCCCCTAAAAACTCGTACCTTCAGGTTAATTGCTGCTAATTCAAGGCTATAGTACTTAAAAATTCCTTGGGTAATAGTTTTAAACCATAAATAAATATAAAACTATATTTAAACATACATACTATATATAACTATGCCTATAACTATATATAATTATATAGTTTGGTATATATCAAACAGACTAACAAACACTAATTAGTTGAACACATTACTCCTACAATCAAATATTTTTAAGAAGGAAGAACTAGTTCCACCCTCACAGTCCCTTCTAAACTGTTGCTGTTTTTGTGAGCTGAAGGCAAACTAATTCCCAGTAATAAGACTCACTTTTTATTTCTATTCCTTGGGGTCCGGATCCAACTTCCTCCTTGCCCTAGAGATAGAAGAACTTCCTTCCAAAGCTCAGGAACAACTCAATTCGGCCCCCAAGATGAATGTACATGACTACGTCTATTGACTTCAGGTGGATACTCTGGTGAACGTTCCCTCATTTGAAATTATCTCATCTATTTATTCAACAGATATGATAGTTTTCAGAACCAAACACTGTGCTGGATGGCAGGTGCTCAGTGATTACAAACAATAACAACAAAGTGAAACAAGAAAAGCATGTTAGTTGTTGTGTATCATATAGTCTCTTGGGGGAAGCCACCACTGCATATTTCAAAGACTGGACAACTTTATCGTAAATATGTGTGAGTCACAAGAGTTTTGTTCTTGTAGTACTCTCACCTTTTTCTTATAAATTTCTATACTGTGAAGGAAAAATCAGTCCTGAGTTTGTCTCTCTCTCACGCACACACACTTACTCCTCCCCAAAGCAAACATACATATTTGGCAATAAAAAAATAAGATTTAAGAAATATAATTATAACTCTGCCTGGTTCTGATGAACCAGATTATATTACCAAAAAGAGTGTTTAAACATTTAACTTTGAAGCATCTGAATTAACATTACTTGGCTGGTTGAGGGCTGACTCAAGAATAAAGAGTATTTATTTGCTTCATAGTTTCATAATTTCCATGATATTCTTTATCTGATAAAAATATTATCAAAAATTCAACTGTGAATGCCACCCAGAAAATATTATTATGTAATATAATGTCCAAAAATTATATAGGTGATTATTACTTTTTACCTTATTTTGGGGGAGGCATGGTTGTTATAAACCCAACATAAATGAATTGCCTTTCTAAATTCTGTAGACTATTCCTTTGCATACCTATTAAAAGGTATGCTTTAGAAAACTGAATATAGTGCAAAATATTAAAATGTCCCCAAAAAACACTGACTTCACTAACACCTCCATTTTTATCATTTACAAAAACAATCCTGAGTTGGTAACTAGATTTGAAACTCCCATTCAAAATGCAGCTGAATCTGCTCAGCCTGGCCTCCTGAAGGTCTGTCTCATTTGTTCACTTCCACTTTTTAAAAAATATCCCACATAAATCTACCTTGTAATGTTGCCTTTAAGCCCTTGTTACTTTTTCTTTTAAATAAATATTTTGGTAAGAATGTTTAAATTGAGATGTGCCCTCTCAACAGATTTTTAAGTATATAATACAGTAGTGTTATCCCGGACACAATATTGTACCTCGGTGCAATACTATTCAGCCTTAAAAGAAAAAAGTGGAAATCCTACAATAAATGACAACGTAGATGAACCCTGAGGACATTATGCTAAATGGAATAAATCAGGCGCAGAAAGACAAATATTGCATGATTCCACTGATATAAGGTATCTAAAATAGTCAAACTCATAGAAGCAAAGCATAGAATGTTGTTTGTCAGAGGCTGGGCAAAATGGGGAGTTGCTAAACCCTTGTTATTTTGACATTTTAACTTCCTTCTCCATATTTTAATCCTTGGCAATCTTTATGGATGCAATTTTGCTCTTTTAGCCTCAAGCACAGCTAAAAACTCTCTGGGTGAGGCTTTCTGAGAAGCAGCTCTGAGCTGGGTGATGTGTTTTGAGGGCCTCTACCTGCCTGGCAGCCCACACAGAGGAAGAAGAGAGAGGCTATAAGTAGCAAGGGTTTATCTTGTCTATACATTAACCTTTTTAAGTTTCCTGATCCCTTTCCTTCTCAGCCACACCAAATTCTCATAAAGTCAACATTGTTATGTACCTCTAGTTTTGAAAACTTAGGGACTTTAAAGTGCATTTCCTTATTTCTTATTTTAAGGTGGTGAAAGACCTACGTAAATTGTGTGATTCATGCAGAATAAGACAAACAACTAGAGCTAAAATCAATACTTTACCCCAAATTTCCTGGTTCCCCATTTTTCTTTAAGCCATTTCATATTCTCCTTGGGTCCATTCCTCAAACTGATGTAACTGGAAAACATTTTAAATCTTCCATTAAGAGACCTAAAAAGTTATTGGGAGATTACTGTATCTAAGTTCTAAACCTTTGAATGGCATATGGAAAATGTGCCTCAAGGAAGTTGTGCATATATAATATATGAAAGTACTTTGTCAGTTAGACAGTGTCCTACAGACGTGTAGGAGATAGCATTTGAACCCTCAGGCTCCACTCCAGTTGTTGCTTTTGAGAAGCCAGCTTGTGGAAGGCTTTGACTAAAATAGCCTGGTCCTCCCCTCAAATACTAGTTCAGGGGTTGGCCCACTTCTGGGCCTATGAAAATTAGTGTAGAACTTTTCCTCAGATGTGAGTAATGATGCGAGTATGGGCCCTAGGAAAGGCTCTCCCTTCTCTGAGATTATACAGGGTGTGGATATAAGACCCGGAGCTTCTACAGTTTTACTACCATGAAGGAAATCGGCCTAAAATTGAAACCACATACTCAAGAAGGTAGAGCCAAGAAAATCATTGAGAACGGGAGTGTACACACTAACAAACTGGGCTATATCCTGCCCTGCCTCTGCCTTTTTGGATATGTGTTCCAGTAAAATTCTTTATAATTTTAAGCCAATTGATTTGGAATTTCTGTTTCTTGAAATCCCAAACATTTCAACTTATTGAAAATGAAAGGGAATCGGTTTTACTCATGTTGATTATTTGCATTCAGATACCAGGGCGAGGGGATATGAAGGGAATGCCTGTTTTTATCTTCACTTTTTCACTGGGGTTCTACGTGGAATGCCAGTGTGTCAGGTGTGCGTCAATTGGGGCCTCTGCAGATCTTAATCCAGATCATTTAAGCATTGCCTGAGCTCTCGCTCTCTCTCTCGGAAGAGATGGGGATATAACCTTTTGCTACCTGAAATAAGCACAGGGGGAAGGCTTATTTCCAAGGGAAGATTATAAGATCAGTAGATTGCTTTTCTCCTCTGCTGCAATACCCTTTATATCAAGGGGAAATTGGAACAGAGGTCGACATTTGTGAGACATGATTAATGGGAATTTGGGTTAGGGATACATTCAAATTGGTTTCAAATCACTGGAATCAATTATGCGATTTTTGAAACATTCTTTACAGGTACAGTTCTTGCTACCTGTCCAGTATGAGACTGGGTCATCACACACAGACGTGCAGGGCTAGAAGTTGCACTGCTAATGTTTATGTAGATGATGTTAACTTGGTAACACGGACGTATGTTAATATATCCCATGGAGTCAGGCGACAGAAGTTAGGTTGGCAATGAGACGACAGACCAGGTGTGAAATGTCTTGCTCCAGAAGCTATTCTGTGGCGAAATCTTCAAATCACCAAATGTGTAAAATTATAAGAAGAGGATTTAGTTTAATGACAACTAATCAAAATAGAAGCTCTCTTCTGTTTTTTTCTTTTTTAGTGTTCATGATAAGGCTTTTTAATGTTTTACAGCACGATTTATAATATAAAATGAGAGTATATTTTATGGGAAGTTGCATGTTCCGTACATTCTAAACATACATAAAAATTCAACCTCTCATGCTATAATTATCTTTTAAGATAAAATTATCTTATCTAGCTAGAAGGCTAAATTATCTTTTTCATTATCTTTATAGAAACAATATTCCAAAATTGTTAAGTTATGGCAAGTTAATCACAACTATGCAGCCAAAATACAGGGGAAATGATTATAGATGAATGTTAATCAATTAGTTAATTAAAATATTGTTTGTTACTTTTATGGGTTTTGTGATTTGGAGAAAATTTGTCAGCTTTCATAAATTCTAATTTGTTTTATTTTTTTCTTAGCATAAACAAATATTTGTATTTATATCTAATTATTAAGTTGTAATTATATTATCTTTCCTAAAGAAAGTCCCCCAGAGTGAGCACATATCAAATTCCACAAAATTTGAGTTTTCCCCAATGTGTGCTCTGAAAATTACGGAAGAAAATGATAAATTACTCAATTACCTGAAGGATGAAAGAAAGCTCTTATAAAGAAGTTTTGTTTAAGAAGTAGAGGAAACAGAAGAGAGGAACATTCGTCATTAGTTCAAGAGTCGCTGAAAGGCCTTTGTTGTATACCCTATCTCAAATTACACCCCACCCTTACCCTGTATTGTCACTTTCTACCCCATTGCTCTATCTGAATTGAATGTCATTGCTTTTTACTTCTATTTCTTCACTATAATATAAGGTGGATTCGTTCCACCTTGTCCATTACTATACCCCCTAGAGCCTAGAGCAGGGCTTGTCATATAGCAGGTGCTCCATAAATATTTGTTGAATGAACTGATGAACGCCCTAAAGTTCCTATATTACCGTGAACTTTTCAATTCTCGTAATTCAGTGGAAGAGAATAGCTGTTAAGATATTTGAACCTTTCCAAATCTCCAGCTGAGTTTTATTTCTGTTTGCTCAGCTTTCTGAATCCTATGGCAGTGTAGTTTTATCTTTGGTCATCGGACACACACTGAAACATAACACACACACACACACACACACACACACACACACACACACACACAAGATGGAATGAATCTAGCAAACTAAAAACTAAATATGACTTGCTCTACAACCATTTTCAGAAACACAAAAAAGACTGAATACAACTAAACTAAAAAGGTACATCTGGGGACCATATTAAGGCAACATCTTGACAACTATTAATTTAATGGCAAGTTGTGCAGGAATTTTCTGACAAAGCTCATGAATCCCAGAATTAATGCAGATAATATTTCTAAAATCTTAAACGTCAGCCTGGTACTTTGTTATAAGTTGCTTCGTTTAATAATGTCGTTTTTTTTTTGGTGGAAGTTATGCTTTGTATTCGTAAATGGGAAGACCCAAAATGTTCTTCTCAGTTACCGGCAACCGTCCAAATAGCCATTATAACTGGACAAAGATTTTCTAATGCCAGCTTGGCAATGCCACTAAACCTTATCTATCTTAACTTTTCCCATCAGAGAGTTTTGAATCTGAAAGAGTCCTTAGTAACCCCTGTGAAAGAAACAGATGCCTATGAGCTAGTCATTCCCCATTTTTTTCTTTGCTAATATGTTACCTCTTTGCGTTTGGAGTGAAAATGTGCCCAGATTCGTGTTTGTTTTTACGCTCCCTTTTTCAGCTAGAGGTGGCCATGTTTCATATTTCTGGTCACTGATATGTAAGACCAAGTCTAATAAAGTTTTATTTTTAAAAAATTATGTAACCTAATATAAGGAGCTAGCACAGTAGGCAGCACTGTTTGTCCTTTCTACATTCTACCTTGAATGCAGGCAAATGTTTGGAGCTAATGTTGCCTGTTTTACAACAACAAGGTGAAAAGCAAAAAGCTTGACTGAGCAGGGGAGGGGCAGAAATCTGGAAGAAGCTTAAGTCTACAAGGCGTCACAGAGCCAGTGGCCTGGTGTTGGACTGTTCATAGTCAGACTACTTATTATGTAAAAATACCCAAAACAACAACAACAACAACAACAAAAACTTATTTATAAGTTCAGTTTCTACTAATTTCAGCCCAAAGGATTCCTGTTAGAGTTATTAATTTTATTTTTTAGGAAAAGAAAACTGAGCATCAATGAGAACAAGCAATTTGGCCAGAGCCATGGTAAGGAACACATTACATAAGTCCCTGCCTTTTCTGGGGTATTCGCAAGCACATCCTGTGCCCACTAAAATCATGATTCTGCTTCACCTTCCTGTTGCAGGCAAGGAAACAATGAAGGCAGCAAAATACTCAGAGTGGAAATGCAGAATTAGTGATAATTATAAGGACAGTTGCTAGACTACAATACCATATAATATCTGTTACGTACAATAGTAATTTTTTGATGATTTTTATGTAACACGTTGGAGCCAAATTACTATCATCTGCAATAAAATATTTATTCGTTATTGGGTCAAAACATTGGGATGACAAGTCAAAAATTCTACCATTCATCAAGTTATTCTTTATCCTCATCTCTAATTATCCGGCTATCTGGATGTTTTGGCATCATGTAAATTAAACTAAGTTAAGTATTGCATTAAGGAGACAATTGTCTTCTAAATTTGAGCAATATGCTTTTTCAGTAATTCAGACCTTCGATTTTTACTTTTCTTCAGGCTTTTTTTTTTGTCTTAATAAAGGGTCCCAGAAGACTCTAGATTGACTTTATGTCATCTATGTTTCGATTCAGTCTTGTTATTAACTTATGCTAAATCAAGTGGAAGTTTTCAACTGCTAACACACCTCCTTACAAAGGTTTTTCTCTCACTTACTAGGGCTAAATCCCATTTCCAGTCTCAGCTTTCCCTTTGTCACATTTTCATGCATATTACTCACAAATAAATAAATCTTAGTAGAGCATTTGGCATCTGTATCTTCCTTCATGAAAACACAGTTCTGAGATTTCCAATTACACATATGGACCAGATGTGAAAATGACTTAAATGAACAGGGAATTCAGCATGGTTTGGCAATCCTGGGACATATATCGTATCTCTTTTATACTAATGTTTCCTTTATAATTCCCAGTTGCAGGACAGCTGCAAGAGCCTGAGCGGTCAGTCTTGGCATGTTCTTTTTTTTTCTTTTTTGTGCCCTTTTCTGCTTTACTCATTCAATGAAGAACCTAAAAATGGAGGCAGACCGGAAATAGGACTTTCTGACTCACCTCTAGCATATTAATGCAAACATATGGCATATATGCCACCTCTCCTTTTCTTTATGCCCATGGTAGACAGTGAGGGTCAGTTATGGCATTCTTTCTGCCTCAAATTTGGTTTGGAATTCTTCTCAACACATTATAATTCAGTCAGCTCAAATTGGCACTCCATCTACTTGCAGTCACTATGACCTTCTTAACTTAAAACTAATGTACATTTTCTGCATTTATGTCCCCACTATCATGTATTCATTTGGAATAAAAATACTGAGTAATTTTTTTTTTATCCATAACTGTGATGGGAAAAAAGAAAATTTGTGTGTGTGTGTGTGTGTGTGTGTGTGTGTGTGTGTGTGTGTGATTTCAACTTGGAAGGAATAATGACTCAAATGGGAGAAGCTCCAAAAAAAATCACAAATTTATCAACCTCTTTTAATCTTTATTTCTTTAAATCAAAGTATAACTACTGCTTCTCCTACCAAACCTACTATGACAACCTCACATCCATCTTCTTATATCCACTGTTTCTCTGTCCATTCATTGTTATATGCAGTAGCCTAAGAAGTTTTCAATAATGTATATTATTAGTGTCACTCCTGCTTTTAAAAACCATCAGTGAATCTCATCACATATATAACAAACTTACTAATTGACATGATCTACAAAATCTGCCATAATTTGGGCCCTGCCTTTATTTTACCTTCACCATCAAATACCCTTTACTTTATTCACTTCATTCCACCTACAAGGATCTCCTGTCCCTCAAACTGCTACGCTGATTTCTGCCCAATGTCTTCTCTTTCATCCATGCCTCTCTTTAATTTATATTTATCAAGTACTTAATATCAAGCACCCACTTCCTATTTACCTGGTTGTTTCCCACTTATATTCAGATTGCAGCATGAAAACCACTTCCATGAGATTTTATGTGACTATGACAGAAACTTCTAGGTGTTCAGTAAAATCTATTTACTCTTTTTCTTGGCCACAGTTCTATAATTCTCAGTCTGTTCTTGCATCTCCAGTGACATGTGACTACTATTCACCTATTAAGTGAGTGGAACTGTGATATATCATTTCCAGACTGAAATGTTAAAGATGTAGGAGTGATAGAAGAAAAAGACCCCACATTTTCTAGCTTTTAGAGGCTGTCCACTTCCCTTGGTTCCTATCCCCTATCTTCTGACTTACACACACACACACACATTCATATGTATATACACACACACACATATATATGCACGTATATATACAAATACATATATATACATGTATTTTTTTAAGACTTTTAAGCTCCCCACAGACACCAATTGAAAATGGACTTTAGCAGTGGTCTACCCCTTAATTGGGGCAGGGTCCCAATGCCTTCTTTAGATGTCATTGTTGAGGATAACACATGAGTAATAATGTTCCAGAGGGCATCACCAAGGTCCAGGGAGAAAAGTGAACATTGGAGTTGCTCCCAGAGAGCAGAATAGAATTGAATCAAGCAACTTTTCCTGTGCTGACGGAGAAGCCTCAATATCTTGAGGCTGTGTTCTCTCCCCCCAGAAAATCAGTGACTGCTGTATGTCTCTGCTCTTATGTGATCTGTAGTATCTGTTACAGCTGTGCTTTCTCTTTTACCCATGGTTACATACTAGACATGTGGGAACTGCGTGAAAGATTCCACCTGCAATCATTACCATGGAAACTGGCCTCGAGTTAACGGAATAATTCTGTAGTATTAGATCCAACTTTTTTTTTCAATTGATTGGTTTTGAGTCCAAAAAACAAGATTAGTTACAAAAACTGGGCAAAGGATCACAATTTCTAATGAGGCTATTGCCCTTATTTTCCTGATCATCCCTCTCCGTTTTCTTATGATCATACATATTGACTAGTAACCTTGTTGGCCACTCATCTGTGGTAGAGACACCATGTTCTATTAACCAGCTTTATAGATTTTGTAGTCAGGCACCCCTGGACTCCATCTGACAGTGTACGTGGTTTCTGATGGTTAAGCAAAACCACATGACCGCTATTGTTTTGGGGTCTTATCAATTTTACTGTATTATAAAACTCATTTCTAAAATGGTATCTCCTATTGTCAATCAGGGGCTACTATTGAACTTCTAAATTATTTTGGTGTTCTATTCAACGGTGCACTTCCTTTTTATTGCTTTGGTAAATGATATATCCTTTTTGTTTTCCCATGGAACATAGTCCTCTGGTGAGTTCTCTGACTTTACATAAAATATTCACTTTAGCATGTCCATATCTTTGAAACACTAAACATCTATCATCTCCTGCAGCAATTTTGGCCATAGTTTTCTTCCATTCTTCCAGAAGTCATTTTTGTATTGTGTTAGTGACATCTTTTGGTGTTTTTACTTGGATGTTAAATTCCATATGTCAGAAGCATGTTTTCAAATCGATAGCTCTCCCTATTCAATCTTATGTTCCAGTCCCCTCCATCAAACTCCTTTGGAACATACTCCCATGCATTCTTTCCCAGCTCCTGCCAGTACCTGTTGACTAGGTCCTGCAGCCTTGGACTGTAGTCTCTTTTCTCCCTTATCAAGACCAGCACATCCTCTACCACTTTATGTTGTAACTTGCCTCAATTACTGGCCTAGTGTTGAGAATGTGTCATTGTTTCAAATATATGATTTCTTATTCATAAAGTTTCTTAAAGATTGTTATATTGCAGGAGAAGACAGTCCATACCTATTAGACATAGAGATGTGGACAATGGAGTGTGTGTGAGTGTGTATGTGGGAGTGTGTATAAAAGTACATGAGGGTGATGTGACAATTTGATTAAATGAGCATTTCATGTTTTAGGAGACTGATGTCCTATTTGAACTAGTGAAGTCAGTGGATTCTTCTTCTTTTTCTTCTTCTTCTTCTTCTTCTTCTTCTTCTTCTTCTTCTTCTCCTTCTCCTTCTCCTCCTCCTCCTCCTCCTCCTCCTCCTCTTCCTCCTCCTCCTCCTCCTTCTTCTTCTTCTTCTTCTTCTTCTTCTTCTTCTTCTTCTTCTTCTTCTTCTTATCATCATCATCATCATCATCATCACCATCATCATTATTACTACTACCACTACTACTATTACAACTACTACTGCAAGTTAATTGACATTCAAGGACTGAAGAGCAATATCCGAAAATTATTATATATTTCAATCTGGGTAATTTTAAAAATAGGATTAATGCAATATAGTCACATTGTAATTCGTGATCCATTCTGCCACCACAAACTCAGGTACCAAAACAGACACTCTGTTATAAATTATTTTATTTTTCTTAATTTAATATTTTGTTGTGTTCTTTAACATTATTAGAAAAATACCTCTTATGTTTCTGTGAATATTTATAGTGAAATCTGAAGCCACTCAAAAATAATTTTTGAATAAATATAACCAGTTTTCAGGTCTGATTCCAATAGACCACACAATAAGCCACAAAACAATAAGCAATTGACATGCTGACGTTCTCAGAGGACAGGTTACCTAAACTTCAGTAAGATGAGAAATAAGAAAATTCTTCAGAAATAAAATTCACATGGTTTATAAAACTTACTATTTTTTTTCTACATGAAAGCGCATATCATTTTTCCTTATATTCCTTTCTTAGCCTTCAACACACAATCCCCATTGTGTGTTTGTCTATTATTCCTTGATTCCCAGGCTCTTTATAGAGACTGAGCAATTACAGAATCCTGCATCAAATCTTCATATGCTGTGAATGAGAATTTCAATGAACATGTACTTGGGAAATGAAAGACAGATGATCTTCCAGTCTGCATTTTCTTTATTTCTTTTGTCAGCCCAGAACTGACTTCACATGTCCACTCCATTTTATTCATATCAATACCCTTGCATATATTTCATAAATCTTTTTTCTCTTTCACTTAAATGTTTCACCAATTCTAATTCTCTGAATGTCTCCTTCATTGAACTCCTCCTTTAATACATTTCCCTCTTCACCTCTGTAATTTATTTCTCAATAAGTTCTTCTCATATTTATTCTCTAGATTTTTCTAAATAAAAATCCATATCAAGTAGATCTTTCTTAATGATAAAACAAACTAACAGTTTATTTTATGTTTAAATCCTCACTGACATCTGAATTTGAGTCATGTACCACACAGAGGCACTAAGTGGTTAATGTAACCAGCCCATTCCTCTCATCAATTTTTACTTTCTTAAACATGGGAAATCCAAAAGCATTTCTGGAATTGAGAAAGAAAAGAATAACAGAACAGTGGAGGGGTGAGAAGTGAAGAACGCACTATACTTCCTTTTTGCCATAGCTCAACTGTAGAAGTTGAGAGTCAAGTAAGACCTGGAAGAAGGAGAAATTTTGAACTTGAAAGTTTCTTCTAAAACTGAAGACTGACCAGCTGAGACTTCAGTAGCTAGGACTATCTGAGATTCTGTCAAAGGCAGAGAAGGGTTAACTGACACAGCAGATTTGAGAGCAATTTTAGGGGAAAAAAATTAATTCTGTACTCAACCAAGTCCAGCATTAAAAATATATGTAGATATTAACATAAATAAATACATAAAGATAGAAAAAAGTATTTTATGAAATAAAAAGTAGGCAGGAAAAATACAGTATCTCAGATGTACTATTCAGTGGTATAAGTCAAATAAAAATTGACCAAATCTCAAACTTTATTGAAAAATTAAGAATAATAAGAAACTACTACATTGTTGTGAGGGTTTGGTAAAAAATAATACATTGACACATCTTAGCACATTACCTGGAACATAGAAAGCCCTCAATTCCTTCTGCTTTACTTCTCTCAAAATTTTTCACCTTTGTATATTTTTTGAGTGTATCCAAGAAATACACTAGAAACATGTGAGATTTATCTTTCTCTGTATCTTATAATCCATTAATGGACACAATGTGATCAAATAAAACAAGAAAAAGCAACAAGATTATCATCAAACACTAAAATATGGTTTAAACTATAGTATCATTTTAGAAATGGAGAGAAAATGGAGCAAAATGTGAACTAACACAACACATTTCCTAGAAAACAAACTAAAGTTCAAGTCAACAAGAAGACTTGTTTTTCTTCCTGTGGCTCTTTCCAAGTTGAAATACACTCAGAGCCCTTTCTGAAAACCAAGAAACTTAAAGACTGAAGGAGCCAACAGTAGATGTCATTGTATTAGTTTGTTATCCAAGACACAGATCTCTATTACCCAAATCCTTACAGAACACGCCTCACTGGTACCCTGTTTCAACATTTGCAACAGATTATTTGGAAAACATTGTTGGGGGCAAAGCCACATCTAACAACTCCCATTGCTAGAGCATCAGTTTCTGATTTTAATAAAAACAAGATTCTAAGCCTTTGGACATCAATTTATGGCAATGGGAGCTGTAAATAAAGTATAAGACGTACTTCCACTGAGTTTATTAATGTAAAACCACCATGAAATCAATGGTTTGCTTGAAGAACTTGGGTTTAGTTTACCTTGGATTAAGAAAATGTTTCATCTCATTGTGTGTGAGAGCAGTAAATATGCACATATAAAGAAAAAATTAATAATAGGAGAGTTTTGCAAACTTTTTGACTACTCCAGGCCTCCAAAGAGGCTTCTCTTATTGCCATTCCTCAATGCCCTCTTCTCAACCAAGATCAATCTTATTTTTCCTCTTTTATGATGCATGCAGAGTCAGAGTAAAAGCAAAGAAAGCTAGAGAAAGAAAGTGAGGTTGTAGAAGTAAAGTCAACTCATTCTGTATTATGAGAGAGAGGGAAAGACGAGAGAGAGAGAGAGAGAGAGAGAGAGAGAGAGAGAGAGAGAGAGAGAGAGAGGTGGTGAAAAAGAATCCAAGTATGAGACAGAATAAAAGTTACTTTAATTCTACTGGAAAGAGAAATATTGAGGAGGGCCATATGAGAGTCTCTTGAGTATTGCGTATGACAAAAAAAGAGAAGAGAAAATGAGATATGAGAAGTGTTGCTGAGGTTATGAATTAGATATGCTTTAATGTCTTACAAAGAAGATGAGTAATGCCTGATATTTCTTTGCCCACATTTGGTCTTAGCTCTTGAATTGTGCTTTTTGAAAGCAAAATCATTTATAGATTTTTTTTTGTATTTCTGTTACATAGGATACCTTTATATCAAATCACCAGAAAATGATTTTAATATCCTTTCCTAATGCACAGAATACTATTTGTATGCTTACACATACAAATAGCATTCATTATCTATAATGGTTAAGTCACTGGACAAGAGAACACTTGTGAGAATCTCTATGCACTAGATGAACATAGGATCTGGTATGTAAATGAGGAAAATAATCACATATAGTAGGAAGAGAGAAATAAGAGAAGAAGGGATAGGGAGAAAAAAGTCCAGATTCAGTGAATGAAATTATGGAATGACTTGGCAATTTAAAAGGTTCAGAAGAACTTGGGACACAGAGAAACAGTGCCTCAGAGGCACGAGGCCCTTCCTAAAATTAGATCGATCCAAACTGAGAGAAGGGTCTGGGCAACCAAATGAGTTCTTTCTCTTCAGTGACAAAGATCTGTCACATGTTCAACTTCTCTATAAGCTCCAGCTAGGAGCTAAACTCCATCTAGGCACCTTAAATTTTTAGTACTTTCACCATAGTGAATGTATAATAAATATTTGGTGAATAATGAATCTTCTCTCATAGAAACCACTGCATCCCTCCACCATAGTACTGACTATGAGAAATTAAAAGGAGCTAAGTGTCTAACTCAACTTTAAGCTCCCTGTGCTCAAGGGCATTATTACATTCATCTTCGGTGTTCCAGTTGGCATAGTCAGTGTTCAGTCAGTGGATGCTGAACTAAGCTGAAAAAGAAATATGTAGAAAACAAAATCTAGCTTGGTTAAAAAGCAGAGTGGGTAGACGTGGCTATAACCAAGTTCACAGAGTCAGGCAGGAAAGGACTTGCAAATAGATTCAGGTAAATCCAAGCTTGTTGTATAAGACCTCATAGTCTTGCAAAGTCTGCTATTATTAGCAAAGTAGCAGTTGTGTGCTTAACAAAGTATGAGGTGTTATTGCTTACGCCATCTTCTGGGTCACGATTTTCACTGGTTTTGTCAGAAGACATTGTCAAGTACAATTAAGATTATCCGTAGAGTCTCTTCTTTTAACTTGAAGTTACTTAGAGGTGAGTCTAACTTTTGTATAGTGATACCTGAATCCTTCACTTAAGTAAGAGATACTATTTCAAAAGAGTTCCTTTGAAAGACTGAATCCTTATTCTAATAATACATTATTTTTCAACATCTTTTGGAAACTTTTTCACAATATTTAAAAAATCTTTTTTTTTTTTGTAGGTGAATATCATTTTGAAAATAAGCAAAAGTTTTCCACACTTCAGTCTTACAAACAAATGTGGATAATTATACTAAGTAGTGCAGTGTTTTGGAAAGAAAACAAGGTATACTAATGAAATGACTGGTATTTTGGAGTTGCTTAAAAGAGGACTCTGAAATAAGCACCTTTGGAAGTCACAGAAATATTTTTATCACGGCAATATTGTGAGAAAAAGTAAAATGCTTTCTGAGGGGATTGTATTGGAAACCACCACTCATGTGAATACTTAAGTTTTGGCATGTTTGCTTGAAAACAGTCTTGGAACTTTAAAATACACTCTTTCCAGGTCTGAAAAATGTCTGAATCCCATGTATTTTTCATTTTCCTCTGTGTGCTTATATAAGGAATGCAAAAAATAATAATAATAAAAGAAGGAAGAGAGTAAGAGAAAAAGATGAAGACTTTTGCGAGTGCAGAGACACTGACAAAGAGGTTTAAGTTAAACCGTTTTTGAAATTTAGAAAACCACAAATGAAATGATCTCTAGGGGGAAAAGTGGAAGTGAGCAGACCTATCACCTTCCTGTGTGAACTGCTGTCCTAATGGGGTTTGCAAATCCCACTTTGAGTAGTTATCTGTTAAATATTAAGTCATCTATTAAGTTAGATTAAACCAGAAAGGAAAAGGCATATAGCCCCACCCCACTCCTGATATACCCACTGGCTAAGTTGTTTGAGCCATCAGTGCAATGAAATTGTATGATAATGAGAAAAAATTATTGTTTTTCCATTTCTCAAGTTTAGGTATAAATAGTTCCCCTAATCTGTATAAACTGTTTGGAACCATTGAGCTCTCTCTGACTAGTTACAGGTTAAGACCTCTGCCCTCTGCTGGAAAGTATTATATTTACATCAGAAATGCACCTTATTTCTAAATTTATGGAACCATAAAATTATATACTAATCACAAAGTGGTACATCTTCCTTATTTAAATATATTCGTATCTTTAATATTTATAAAAAATTTTCTATTCTTGGATTATTTATTATTAATGTAATCCATTATTAAAAATATATATTTAAGTACTCCCATACCACAAGTCCTCTGTCTTTACACTGGCAGGACAAGGAAACGAAGTGGAACGGTTCCTGTCCTCTAGACTTGTGTGTACATACATGTACACCTTAGCCACTAAGCATTTATGATAAGTGAGCATTTGAAATGTGGCAAGTCCTGATATTGAAATGTACTGAAAATATAATATACACACTGGATTTTGAGAACTTACTACAAAACATATATATTAAATATTAATTGTTTATATTGATTACATTTCTTTACATTTGTTTAAATGTCATTTATCCTAATTACAGTTTGTAATAATACTTCGTGTATATTGTGTTAAAATGTATTATTAAAATTAATTTACTATTTTTCTTTTTTAATGTGGCTACAAGAAAATCTAACATTAAATGACCTTGATTATATTTATCTAACATATAATGACCTTACATTATATTTCAGTTAGACAGCATTACTCTAGAAGCTCTAAGAGAGTGGCACAAATACATAATTGACCATATAAAATATCAGCGTAGTATATATAATAAAAGAATATACATATTATATCTGTGTAGTTCTCCTGTGATAATACTATTGTACTATTATTACCATTATTCATTTGTTATCTTTTAGATAATCAAACTGAAGCCAGAGAAGTTATGTACCTTGACCAAAGGAGAAAATTCAGGATTTGAACCCACAGATGTGGGTTTTAGATCCTGGGCTTCTCACTACCACATCCCACTACCTCTGTGTAAAGAACAACAGCACATGGACTAGGTCACTTCATTGGAGTGAGATTCAGAAGTGACTTTCTGGTGTCGCTGGTATCTGAGTTGAATTTTTAATGATGAGTAGAAGTTAGTCGGATAAACTTCTTTTTACATGAACTAAATCAATAGAAAAAAAGAATTTTATTTGAGTCCATGTCTTTTAAAGCTGTTCTGAAGAAAAGGGAGCAGTATCATTCTTTATCTCCAGACACATCAAACATTTGAGTGCCTATTTAAGCAATTTGTGATACAAAAAGGAGGAGGAAGAGGAGAGAAGGAGGAGAAGATGAAGAAGAAGGTGGGAGAGGAGAAGCCATTCTTGCCCACAGAATATTTGCATTTGGCTTAAAGTGGTAAAAATCTAAGCTTCCACAGATCCATCCCTTTAAAACTTAAAAGCCAATGAGTGTATGACTTTTGTAAATCCCAAAGTTGGCCTTTCTGTTCCATGTCTAAGGAGATTAGCTAGCAATCAGTGTACTTCTGATACCCCCAGGAGAATTATCTATGGAAAATCAACTTCATGGTGAGTCCCTAGAAGGTTAGCATACTGACAAACTAAGCTAAAATAGAGGTAGTGAAATACTTGTGTGCTCCAGTATATGATGCCCCTCTGTTTCAGGATCTGGGATATTTCCTGCTATTAATAAAAGAACATAATTTTGAATGATTTTTTAAGAAGGTAGTTTTCCACCTTGTGCTAAATCTCGTCTTCCAAGGTCAATGTTTGTGTTCGGGTGAGGAGTTGGGGTATATGAGGAGGGAAGAGGGGGCACTATTACTTGTGTGAAGATATATAGGGCTTTACTCTCCTTACTGCCCTAGAGATCTGCTGTTTTCACTAGAAAAAGAGATGTGGCCCCTAATCATCACCAGAAAAGGGGAAGTCAGGGCCAATTGCCAAGAAGATTTCTTAAGAAACCTAAATTGGAAGTGGGAAGAGAAAACACACAAACAGAACGTTAGGATGATGATGGAAAAAGAGCAATGCTGAAGATGCTATGTGCGTGTGAGTATAGCTTTTAACACCATCAGCAAAGTCTACCTGAAAGGGATGAGCCTCAGTTGAGGTTGAAAGAGGGAGTAGAACTTAGTCTGGAGCAAACTGGGGTCAAAAGAATACCAGGCAGTGGAAAAAGTGTGAAAGATGACTCATGTGGGGATAAGCAATTCAGTATTTCTTAAGTATAGAGCAGAGGGAGTGGCAGATAGATGCGAGATGAGGTGGGCAAACTCGGTTCCTGAAAGCCTTTCAGTCCCTTTTAAGCATCTTGAATTGTATCCTTTCAGCAATGGAAATCATTGAATTGTATTGGATGAGTGAAATGGACAGAGTCACATAAAGAGAATAATTTTGTTTACCTCCTTTACCTTGCTCCTATACTTACTCCTCCATTCTAATCTAGCCTGTTTGTTATGTATCTTCCTCTGGTCTAGTCAAAAGACCCCACCCTGTTTCTAAAAATAATTAAGGTATTATTATCCTTCCTAATTTACTTATCCCATTATAATGGAATAGCTGGGGAATTTGCTAGTTGCCAAAATTAAAACTTTCTATCAACTAACACTATCTTATTCATCATTCATTGTAACCTTTTTGATATGGTGAAAATCTTCATACTCTTAAACATATCCTGTGAATGTTTACTGATCTTCTTGGGTAAAGGTTAATAAGTGTTAAGTAAGATATAGGCCAACACTCTTTTTTTCCATTGCTTCTTATGACACAAGTGCCCTTCTACCCCAAGAAAAAAGAGAACAGAAAAATATCTTAAAAGCAGGCAACACGTCTTGCATCTTTCTCCTTCTTGTTAAACACAGTGCATTAAAGGACATGCGTATTCAAAAAATAAGAGAATGAATCAGGGTTAGGAAAGTGAACCTTACTGTCAAATACTGCCACCTGTTATCTGTAAGTTCTTGGGCAAGACTTTGAAAGTCTTCTCCAAGAATGCGATGTTAGAATACTACCAGCAAGCATACACTGCACACTTGCTATGTGGCACAAATAGACATTCATCAAAGTCACATGCCAAGAAAGTAATGAAGTTCTGGTCCAGGACTTGTGCTTTTACAGCACTACATACCTATCAAACGTATTTGTTAGAATTACATTGGTGAACAAGTATGTGATCTTCATACACTGAAAACTAGAGTTCAAATTTAGGTGGTACCGTTGTTCGGTTGCATCTTGAGATGATGCTTGTCAGAGTTTGTAAACTCTAGCACAAAGAGGTTTTGAGGAATGTGAGTTTCCATTGATTTTTCCTTAGAAAGCAGCTTCTGTCCCTCTCCCTGTAACCCCAGTGCAAGAAGGACTTCAAAATAGCTCTATTTTTCTCTTCCTACAACCCTCCTTTTAAAAGAATTAAAAGAAAATGCAAAACTGGTGCCAGATGTTCCATGGCTGGGTTTGAATGCATCTCGGTTTCCTGCATATCACTTATGCTTTGAGAGTACGTCCTCGCGGTGTTCACGTGCGCCCCATCTGAAATTGCTTGAGCAGTGAGGTGGGATCAGCACAGCATCAAAGCTAACCCCCTGGCCTCATTTCCGACTGTTTAATTTCCCCTCCCAAAACTCACAAGGCTTTCCTGTGTTCAGGCGCATGTGGTCAAAGAGATCGAAGAAATGGTGGACGTATTAAACCACACCCACTCGGAGCCCTGAACGCAGCCCACACCTGAAGTTTCCTTCTAAACTCCAGCGGGACGTTTAAAACTGAAAGCATTTCAAGCATCTATGTTGTGCCTATCTAACCCTAAAATAAGTGAGAAATTCAAATAAAAATTGTCAAATGCCTCACTTGTCTGACACAGTGTAGACACAATCCGGTGTGGATTCATTACCCTTTCGATCATCCGCCTGTCAGAGAACCTGAAAACAGAGAGTGGCTTGGGGGACGAGACCACAGACATTCAAGATTCAGGTTAAATATCAAGGGAAAGTGGTTATAAAATAAGTCAAAGGAATATATATTATCCGACTTTGTAATAATATGTCAAGAACAATATTACTTTAATGAATACTCAAAAGAATCTTCAGTGCCTATAAATTTTATCTTTATTAGTTTCTAAATTTCATTTTATCCCCTCTCCCATGAGTTATAATTTCTTCTCATTGCTTCACTCACTTTATAGAAGTTTTTTGCTACCAAATGATTTAATTTTTATGTTGCTGGGTCTTCTTCAGGAAATATATGCTAAACAAAGGGTGGATCCTTAGTCTCTCTGATTCATCTCTTTCCTGGAAGAGTGTCTATCACACAGAGTTTGCTTTCAAAAATAATATGCTAAATATTTAGGGAGAATGTTATTATAAATCTTAACAATTCTTCACAATCACGCCTCAGTTGCATCTCTGTAAAGCCTTCTGCAATTCACCTACTCCTAAAAACAACAATGACATATAAAGTATCCAAGTTGTTGCCTAACCTATGCTTAGCTCTCAACAAGTGGATGCAGTGATTATAATCGAGGGCCTATACATTCTTTAAAACAACCCTACAAAAAACAATAAACCAACAGTGTATGCATCATCATCCTAACTGTATGAGGAATTATGAGGCCTAGAGATGTAAAAGCTAGGTATATTATATAATATACATACTATATACATATATAGTATACCTGTTAGCTCTAAATAATATACATACTTGTATATATACATTCATGTATACGTACATGCATGCATGCATGCATGCATACATACATACATACATATACACACAGGTATTTAAGAGCTAATATATATATTCAGGTATTGTTCTACTTTTTCAATGTTCATTTATTTAATCTTTAGATGAAGCCTGTGGTTTAAGTGCACTTTTAAACTTGAGGAAAGAAGCGAAGAGCCAGTAAAGGGATGTCCCAATTCACAGGGTTACTCAATGGCGAAACTGGGATGGGAACCCCACCTAAGCCCGGGCTCTTACCCACGACACCACATTGCTTCTCTGAGGTTTCTCTGAGCAGCCAGCCCTGAGTCACACTGCTGGCAGAGCAGCTAGAGTCTGAATCGTGCCCGCCTAGCATTTTCTTTAACATCATATTGCCTTATCTAATGCCCCTGTTCTTTGAATGTCAATGTCACTTTACATTTTACAGTTGGAAAAAAAAAAA
>CM053511.1:9305161-9391651 GCA_028627145.1 Eidolon dupreanum
ACAGTACAATACCATAAGACCAAGGGAGGTATGTTTCTAAGTGTCCTAGAATGTTATAAGACCGTCTTCCTCAAAATGGTGTTATTTCTTCACACTAATGGAAATTCAGAGTAGTATTATACTCACTACCTTCCTTTCAAATTTGCTCTCACTCCAAAACCTGTAAGGTACAAAGCCTGGGTCAATTACTGGGCCTTAAAGTCTTGATTAAATTTGTATCTAGGAATTTCATCACCCATATGTACGCATGGTGTTTTTTGGAAGTTGTCCACACAAATAAACACACAAGTGCACACACACACATACCATATTTGCATACATTCCATATACCTTGGACATCTTATTCTTGGAAAATTGATATGTTTTTCTCCTAAATCTGAAGGTTTTTGTTTAAGAAAAATAATTGTTAGTAAATGTGCTCTTGTTATATAAATAGATGATTGTTAAAGCCAAGGAGGCCACTTGTGAATCAAAACTCTCATGTTTTTAGCATTCACTATTCCTTTTAATGAACCTGAGGGTGCTAGTTATCTAGATAGGGATGTCTTCTGTATCTTCATCTTCATTACTTATACAAACTAGTAAATAAGATTGGTCATTCGAGAGAAGCCTGTTAGACTGCACTTTAAGGTGGCATTTATCCAATTATAAAATTCATATTTTACAAGTTTTAAACCAGCTGTGATTTTTAACTGTGCTATTATCTATCACATATTTCTCAAACTTGTCTGCCAAAAAATCATGTTAAGACTTTGTCAAATTATTTGGTGAAATTCAGATATATTGCTTATGAAATTTACCCTATCTACTTATTTGTTAAGTTTCTCATGAAAGGATATGAAGCAAATTTGGCCTAACTACTCATGTTAACTCAGATGATCATTACTTCTCCTTTTTAGAAGCCCACACAAATCTGAATTGTTCATTCTAGACTTTTTGCCCTGAGATACACAAAATCTATCTTTTCTAGAATCCATATTTATTCTGGTCTCTAAGATTTCTAAGATTACCTGTTTTCATTCTGGGACTACACAAACATTGTATTTTTGGTATCACATCAGTAAATCATGCCCATACTCCAAAATGCATTCGAGTTTGTATTTATTCCAAACAGCCAAAGTCTCTAACACTGTCTGATATATTCAGAGCTTCAATTTTCACCTATTCACATATGGTCTATTTGTCCCAATTTGGTGATCATACTCTTTAATAAAGATCACTGTATATCAATTAAGATGTTCGTAGTTGAAAGTAACAGAAATTCCAACTCAAATTGCCTGAAATGGTCAAGATATGTGTAAATTTCAGAGGTGGATAAGACTTTAGGATTTGTTAATTTGTAGTTCAACAGTATTATCCTGATTGCCTGCTTTTTATATCTTTCCAATCCGCTCTTTATATTAACATTATAATAAGCCTACTTCTGTTTATAGTTGTAAGATGACTGCCATAAGCAGTCTGAGTTCCATATTTTCTTAGAGGGAATATTAAAGCTTTCCTCTAGAATAATTGGGTGTCCATATGTTACAATCTTATCCATATATCAAAGTGGTTCAGTTGGATTAAGCTAATTGGTATCCATTCAGAGAGAAAGCAGTAGGGAGAATGAACTTAAAAGAAAGTATGATTATCTCCTAAAATCAGGATTTTCTTAGTAAGAAGGTGAGGGAGATGGCATAAATGTTGGGTAGAAAACCAAGAATGTTCACTTTAGAAAGTATATAAGAAATAGAGAGATTCTGCTACTTATTTGTTTATTTAATTCTATTACTCTTTTAATTAATACCAGTGACCCCAAACTGTGGTCCTAAAACTTCCTCATTATTTTTCCCACACCCAGCAAAATCTGAATGTTTTTATCAACTATAACATATAAAAAGGTCTCAACTTTTTCTAGACTGTCATGTTCTAGTCATTATTCTTAGAGTTGAGTTCTAAATTTGTATTTATCATTAAGTATTTTCCTTTTTTCAATCGTTTACTCATGGCCATTTAATAATGTATATCCAAACCTTCTCTCTTGCAGGTGAATTAATAATATTAGTGCCCACAAAAGCTAATGGCTTTCTTAAGGTCTTTGCATTTAGTTCATAATAGATGTGGGGTTAGAATACAGGTTTCTGCTATTTTGACCATGACTGGCCCCAGGAGTAACTGGTTCCATTCTCAGCGGCCTCAATGAAAGAAATCTATTCTTCTTGTCCACCGTACACCAAACCTCTTTGTGAAAAGTTCCACAATGAGTGAGGAGTTCCAGAATTATGCATCTCTCTTATAATTAGCAAGATCAAATTTTGTCCTCAAATTTTATGATTTTGAGGAAACACAAGAAATTTTGGTTGAGCTGAATTTCATTTCTACCATTTACTTTAGCAACTTACTGCACTTCAGAGAGGTCCATTTTCTCCTTTACAAATTAAAAAATTATTATCTGAAATACTGGTATAATGAGTCAAATGAGATTAAAATAAAGAACTTTATGCATAATAAGCAATCAGTAAATGATAGCACTTAAGTGGTAGTTTTCACTGCTGCTTCTACTATTATCTACGTATAACAAATATTTTAGTCAATATCCCTGAAGGCGTTGAATTGTTTCCCTACTTTTCTCACCCTTGTTGATAAACTTTTCTGAGCCTAGAACCTGGTATGAACTTCCTAGAATCTGCCTTAAACCATCTTTCTAACTTCTTGTTTTCTTCAAACATAATTTCATGACTTAAAGGTATTTTAATGAGTGCCTTACACAGGTTTAATTCTTTATAACACTTTTCATCTTTTCATGTTTAATCATGCCATTCTTTATAAGAAACCCTATGAAACAGGCACAAGCACACAATTAAAGTGAGTTTGGAAGAGCAATAAGATTCATTCATCAAGATCTAATGAAAAAATCCTCAGACCAATGGCCTTTCCTTACCTCAAATACAGCAAGATGAATAAGAGTAGTTTAGGACATAAAGACTACAGGATGATGGGAGAAGTTATATTTCCAGTCAACAGCAAATCCAAATATCATCAAAATTAGCTAAAATCACCAACATGTGCTTGCCCTTTTCTCCCCTAAGACTACAAAAAGAACAGAAAATAGCCTTTAATGCAAATGAAGTATTTTCTATGAAGACATCATATAAAATATGATTCAGCAGAGCTTGGAAGGGTGAATGGAAATTGACTTAGGAGAAGAGTTAGAACAAAATAGTATACCAATGAGAAACAAACTGTTTGTTCCACAGGAAACAGACCTCAGAGAATAGAGGCAGTAGGCACAGAAAGGAGGTGGTGGTGAAGAGGCTGGGCTAAAAACATGTGGCTTGTTTTAAAGTCTGGGAAACTGTCATTTTTATTCCTGTCTTGTGCAGATAACTGACAACCCCTTGTTTCCCTCCATAAAAGAATAGAGATATATTCCAGAAAAAGTGAACTAAGGAATCTCTTGACTTCAGGAAACAAAGCTTAGAAAAGGGAAATAATGACTAGAACATGACATTTCAGATGGAAAACAGGAGCATGAAGTCAAAGGACAGATCCTGAAAGGATAAGACCTTGGAGTCCCTTTTTTACCTTACTCGCAGGAGATCTGTGTCCTTCTCTGAAGATTCTAAACTGCCCATGGAAGAGACCTATTAATTCTGAAATTTGGGTAAAAGCCTTTAAAAAATGCTAGCTGTCCATTTGATTGACTTCTTTTTAATTTTAATTTTTCAATTAGAGTTGATATTCAATATTATTTTATATTAGTTTCAGATGTACGATATAGTGGTTATACATTTTGTAATTTAAGAAGTAATCTCCCCCAATTTGTCTGCTCCCCACCTGGCACTATACGTAGCTATCACAGTATTATTGACCATATTCTCTATGCTTTACTTTATATCCTTATGACTGACTATTCTCTAACTGCCAATTGAGTTTCTGCTTTTTAAAGTATCAAAAATAAGTTTCTGCTTTTCAAGAGCTCAAAGGTAAAAGTAATTTGGGGTGGTAAGTTTTCAACGTAAAATACAGAGAACAACAAAATAGAAGGAAATCAGAACTACGTTTAAATGACAGCTCATATTTCAACAGTATCAAAAGATGTATCAATGAAACAAGAAAAAGATGAAAGAAGTAAAGGACTAATAAAAATTAATTCCTGAAGAAAAAATATAATAGACTTTGTTTTCAAAATCAGTGAAAATAGCGAAAGAAATAACAGAAAATGTGCCAAAAAACTAGAATAAGAAAAGCAGAGCTGGACAATAGGAGAAGAAAGAATGAGTACACGATTATGGAACAGAAAGTTTGTCCACCCAGTTAGCAGAGCCAAACACTGAACACGGAGAACTGCAGTGGAGAAGCATTGGCTATTTTATTATGAATGGCGCCATCAGGAGAATGGGAAACTAATGCTCAGAAGCCCGAACTCTCGAGAGGCCTATTGGGTTCAGATTCTATGGGGCAAAATCACTAGACCGTGTGTGTTAGTGGTTCCGGGTTGTGTTGAGAGCTGATCGGTTGGAGGTGAGTTAAAGGCAATGAGTCTTTTCTTCAGGTCTGGAGAAAGAGCTCTGAGAGCTTGTGCAGCACCGATCTGTCCAATCTCATGGGAAAATAGCCAGAGGGATCATTCCACTGTAGGGCTCAGAAATGAAACTGAGGCGAGGATGTTATCTTTGGCGCGCCGGAGGTTCAACCGTGTGACCATCAGTCAGGTCTCGGTGACGTCTGTCTTCCACTGTCCCAGGATTGCCGACTATCCGAGGGAAAGGCCAGGCCTCTGAGGGGCAGGTGGAGGGAAACATGATTTCCAGAGCTAGGATTTAAAACTAAATTTAATCAAAGTCATAAGGACCCTCGATTTCAGTACTAGAAGTTTAGTTTTGAAGTACCAAAGTGCGACTAATAAGTATCAAAGAAATAAAATGCCTAGAAATAAAATGTAAAGCAAATTAACAAATAACAAAACAAAATATCTTTTAACTGAAAGCCATGAGTCTCTGATTTGAAGGGGCCCACAAAATTGAAAACAAAATAAAATTTTAAAAGGCACAGATTAGAACAACTATTTGAACTAATTGGGAAATTTCAAAAATCAAGGTTAAAGAAGTAGATTCTAAAGCCTTCCAGAGAGTAAATAAGATTTTGTCACATACAAAAGGATCAGAAATTTACATTCAAAAGCTTTTTATAAGAACAGCATCATATAAATGATAATGAAAGCTGAAAGATGATAGACCAATACTTTCAAAATTTTGAGTGAAAATAAACGTCTACCTAGAATTCTGTTCTCTTCAAAACTACCAACTAAGAGTAAGGGTAGAATAAAAATATTTTCAAAAGAGTGAAATAGCAAAAATATTACTTCCTTGTATTCTTTCTCAACCACCTACTCAAAGAAATGTTTCAACAAAATAAGCAATTAAATCAAGAGAAAAGGTGTGAGATCCTAGAAATAGGCAACCTAAAACAAATAAAAGGTGAAAGCAATTCCCAGGATACTGGGAAGAAAATTCCCAGAACAATCAAATAGCTGGCATAGACTGAATCAGATCCAGATTGCAACAGAGAAAAGAGGACCCCAGAAGATATCTCTAGGAAAAATAGATCTGGTAGATTATGAAGCTGGTTTGAACTTTGTGAAGATTCTTATTTAGAAATATTTTACAGAGCTTATTTCAGATGTTGGAAGATTTTGACAACTGTTCACACTATGAGAAAATTATGCAATAACAAATGAGGAAGAAGAAGTTTAGGAAGCTTTTCAAGATGGAAAAAATGTTATTCTAGAGACTACTTTTTTCAGCAATGAATAACAAATGTGTACATAGTTATAGTAACAAAAATGTGGAATATGAATTTAACAAATATTTTAAAATACATTTACTGTTAAAATGTCCAGAAAGAATTAAAACCCTCAACTTTTTAAGTAAGATATAAGTAGTTATTGTAGTAAGATGTAAGTATTTAGTAAGAGATGGCAATATTAGATTTTAACTTGAAATGTAGAACTAAAAAAAATTACCTAAATCTCCAGATGTAAATGCTATTCCTCAATTTACGTATTTTCATGTAATTATTTATCAATACAAGTGGGAAAAGCAATTATAATGTTCATAGTATGATATTGTTTTTAAAACAAAACAAAAAACTCTCTATGTGATATGTATGTATATGTATCTGCATACAAAGAAAAATCTGGAAAGGTATGTACCAGATTATCAACACTATTAACCAATAGAAGCAGAAAAGGGAGCAACTTTCACTTGTAACTTTTGTTTAACATCTGAATTGGAACTTTAGAATGACTTACTTTTGTAGTTAGAATTTTTATTGGACCTTATAGAAAAGATAGGGAGAGGTTGAAAAGTAGCAAAACAGAACCCTCCAAATAGCAGAAAGAGAAGATTGATCCTGTGTCATAGAGCATGATAGATGAGTCATCTTTGAATTCTGAGAAATGAAAAAAGGGACTCCAAATTGTCCAGCAGTTGTGCTAGAAAAGGCTCAGATGCAAAGACACTGATATTGTCACCTACCTCCTTTTAAAGTCCATCCATCTTTATCAAGTTTCTATGGCTCAGGTCCTGTGTTTGGTGCTAAGGAGTGAAAGTAACATTATATCTGTTTTAAGGCATCCAAAGTTGGCCTGAGAGTGAACTTGTAAACAAATATAATGTTATGTAATTCCATTCTGTTAGACTGCTTTGTAAGTTGTAGAGATATAGGATATTGTTAGTAAAAACATCCAATGTTTTTTAAGCATATTCCATGAAACACTCTTTCAAGCACTTTAGTATAATTATTGTACTTATCCCTATAACAATCCTCAGAGGTGAAAACGTTTGTTATCTAATTTTCTAGATAAAGAAACTACAGTTTATAGATGATGAATAACTCTCTCAAGGTTATACTCCAATGCACGCTGGAATCAAGGTCCAAACTTTAGCAAGTTTGACTCAGAAGCCATCCTCTCAAACATTACACTCTGTCTACCTCGATCATCTCACTGTTCCTAAACACTTTTAAATATATTTCTTTGATTATGTCTGTAGCAAAAGGAAAAATATTACTAAATTATTTTTCAATAGAAAAAAAAAATCATGAGCTTCAACATTAAAATGTCACTCTAGCGAGAACAAAAGATGGGGTTGGAAAACCAGGTCTCCTGCCCCAAGTCTCCTTTCCTCCCTACTACCGCATTCCACCTCCCTTAGTTGGGTATCATATGTCTATTCTCTCTCATTTAACTGAAGAGAAGATGCAAGAGTTTATTTTCCTTTCTCAGTTAAAATAAGATTTTGATTCCAAATCCAAGGATTTCTAACACTGTTGATTTCCTCAGCCAAATTTGCGACTTCAACAGATGTAGATCTGAGGACTTCTGTAGAAGCCCGGATGGGTTGCTCCAAAAGAAAGAATTAACTTAGGATGTGCTAAGCACATGGCCTGTGCTTTCTTGCCCAACATATGGGAAATGGACAGCCTGAAGCTTGTCACCGGGGCAAAAAGGAAAACATAAATAATGTCACCCACAACGTAATACAATTCAGGGGAAGAAATAGGGTCAAGTCATTAAGGAGAAGATGAGATCATGATGTTTTAATAAGGCAAACTGTGGCCAGTGGAAGACAGCAATGAGAAGTGCACTGGGACACTGTGAGCCAGTGTGTATGAAGACAGGGGGATACAGAGCTTTCTAATTGAAACCATACCCCCAACTCCGGAAATGAAAGCTCAGCTCTCAAGCAGTAATGCAAGAAGGGCGAATGAGATTCTAGAGACAGGAAGCGGACTGAGGAAGTTGTAAATACAGTGAGGGACAGAGAGTGGCACGTGGCTTGAAGAAGCACCCTGTAGTCAGGGAAACAGAAGACAGCTTGGAAACAAAGCTGAAGGAAAACAAAATGGCATCTGGGTAGTCATCACCAGAAATTCAAAATCCAAAGTCTAAGTCCTTAGGAGAAAATCAACCTGGGAAAGAAATGTCAAAGCACAAGGGGAGAAGAGGAAAAGGTTAATAGAAAAAATATTTCAAGTGAAAAAATATTTCAGTTTGCTTCCAAGGCTGTTGAACTGAAGTGTGTGGAAATCCACATGTGCTGAGGGAGATGGTTCTCAAGTGCTCATGTGAAACCCAAAACCCTCTTGATGTTCCGCCTGGAGAATTCTGTATTTCCTTGTTTTGACCTACAGCCATGAAAACTGTCCGAGGACCTTGGGCTGAGGCCCTGAGAGATCTCAGGTTTCCCTAAATACCTTTATAACTTTCAAAGAACTACTGTACCTCAAATGTCTCCCTCCCCCACTCTCACCTTCCACACTCATACCACCTCCGACACCAGCCCTGTAGGGATAGGCACCTCACCCTTGATGTGGAAAACTCAGAGGTTTGGCAAAAAGTTTTCAAAAAAGCTGAGACCTCTTTTATAGTGAGTTGATTGATTTCATGAGACAAATATGGGCAGAATCCATACAGAGAGATGATATTTTACTGGTCAAACCACTGCAGGACCAGTGGATATGAGATTCATAGAAATGGAAAATAATATAAAAATAACATATGTACTAGTCACAGTTATGCTCCCAAAAGATGAATTAATTATTTGTTTTACCTGCTTTCCCTATTAGCTTAACCCAGAACCAAAATGACTATTTTAGGTTCTGAGTCTTGCCTACATCTAACTGAACTCTATGGCGGAATAACTATGCAAATAACTCTTTCTTTTAAAGGGAAAGTTGAGATAAAGGGTAATCTTTAGAGTTGTTTCAGAATTTCTACTGATCGTTTTGAGACTGATAAATCTCTGCTTTTTCACTCATTGCTCCATTTTTTCATCAGTGATTAACGAAATTAATAGTCTAGGCACTGTGTTGAGTGCCGGTGATTTGACGGCAAAGACAGACATGTTCCCTGTCGACTTACATTTCAGAAGGGGAGACAGACTCTCAACTAATGGCTTAATTAGAGTGGCAATAAGTGCCGTTAGAAAAATTCAGAATATCTTCTGAGAGCGTACAACAGGAGTCATGACCTACTGGAGAGAGCAGGGTTCAGAAATCTCTAAGAAAGAGACATTTTCGCTGAGACCCAAACATAAACATGCATTGCTAGATATCCTCAGGGCAGAGAGGAGAACACAGGGGCATTCCAGACAGAAGTAACCGCTCATACACAGGATTGTGGCATAAAAGAACAGATGTCATTTTTGTAAAACTGCAAGAAGCCAGCAGAGTGCAATAGGAAGAGGGACAGATTGCAGATGATGAGGACAGTTGTAGGCCTTGGTAAAGATTTTATACTTTAGCTTCATATCATTGGTAAGTAATGACATTTTAGCAAAAAAAAAAAAAAAAAAAAAAAAGTCAAAAGTTCTAATTGTCCTTTTAAAATGTCTCTGGTGCTATGATCATAATTTTAGCTCCAATTTCTTTATTGTGCTGTGACCTGATTTTTTTAAGGGAACTTCCTTGTTACAAGAACCATCTTTGTGGTCAAGTGATTGGGGAAATTGCCTAGTCACAACCTAGAAGAACCATGATCAGAGAATAAAGTTATATACTTACACACACACACACACACACACACACACACGCACACACATATACACATATATATAAATGTAATCCCACGATGATATGTATATATACATTAATCAAATATCTATATAATATAAAGATATATAATCATATATGTGTGTGTGTGTGTGTGTGTGTGTGTGTGTGTGTGTGTGTGTGTATATGGAGAGAAAGAAAGAGAAAGCTAAAAAGAGCTCCTTGCTGTTACAGATGGAGGGTTATTTTATTCCTCTTCATATTTTCAAGTGTCTTGTGTAGTACCTGGCACATAGTACATATTCAATAAATATAAGTTTAATGAATGGGGGAAAAACTCTACTATTTAATGTACATACGTTCAACCCCTAACCACAAAAAATTTTTTCAACATATACACAGACACACAGACACATGTGCACATGCACACACACACACACACACACACACACAGTGAGAGCAGAGAAATTAATCTCCATGCACTCTAGAAAAGCTCAAAAACATTGCACATGAGAAAAAACAATCAAGGTGCCAAGCAACAGAGTCAACAGATACATGAATAACTTGCAATACCATTTAAAGGACTCCACTGATGTCAGAGTTGATGTGAATTGATATTACTGCCTGACTGCTGAGACACATCAGATATCATCCACACTTGAGCCCGCAGAGTATCAGGAATTCCTACTATTAGAATCATTCTTAAATGATGCAACAAAACCCTGTTCCTCCTCCCAGTTAGTTGGCAATGCTGCTGCTTCTGAGACTTTCTCACAGACTTTCAGGAGAAAAAGTCTGTCTCCTCTATGGTCTCAGGGCATTTGTTTTATAGTAAGTACCATCATTTCACATTACTGCAATTTGCCTCTAGAAATATTAAATATATTTAATAGAATAGACGCATATATTTGTATATATTTCAACCTCTTTAATTATAAAAATGGTTTTTTATGTCACATGACTTCCCCACAAAGAACTTGAATCAAATAAAACACTGTCTGTTTTCATGTTCAGTTAGCATGGTGATTTACTGGAAAGAGAAGGACCCCTTATCATGTTTGTCCCCAAGCCTCTAGCAGAGTGTCTGATACAGAGAAGAAACTTTATACATATTGGTAGAATCCATGAATGAATTGACCCAGGTCTCCTTTTTCTGCCATCCCTGAGAATATGGAATTTTAGCACTCCCAGATCTACCTGCTAGCCGAATCATCTTCCCTTTCCACCTTCATAATCATTTCTCTAACTCTGAAGTCCAACCTTCTTTTTTTAAATCATAAAATCAGTGAATAAACTAAACTCCAGGAGATTTAACTTCCTATAAAATTTTAGCCAAGTCATTAACTCACTTCCTTTATCTGCAGAATTCCTAATAACCAAAGGGCAGCTTCTGTATACTTCCTTAGATAAGATGATAAAGATAATAGATCATGTTTGGGAATACGGTTGTGTTGCATAACGATGTTTTGATTGACCATGAACAGCATATATGATGGTGATTCCCTTAAGATTATAATGGAGCTGAAAAATGTTGCCTAGTGATGTCGTAGTCATGGTAATATCTTAATACAATGAAACATTCACATGTTTGTCACGACGGTGGGGTAAACAAACCTTGCTCTGCCAGTCACACAAAAGTAGAGCACATACTTTATATGGCACAGTATGCAATACTTGATAATGATAATAAGTGATTGTTACTGGATTATGTATTTACTATACTATACCTTTTGTCATTATTTTAGAGGGTACTCTTTCTATTTATTAAAAAAAAAAGTTTGCTATAAAGCAGTATGCTGGGTTATATCGGCAGCAACCTCATGTATCTTGTGTTTACTGCATCTCTTGTGCTTGATTTAATCTCATGTTTTTTTGCTCGTCGTTGCCCCTAAGCATACAAAATCCACTGGTAATATTGCCAGTATGAGGTCATGTCTAGTCATTGACCTGGAAGTGAAATTAAAAGTGACTAAGGACAATGAAGGTGGAAAATCAGTGATGGTTATTGTGATACCAGGCAGGCGTGTCCTGTTTCACCATAGACACCACCTTGAAGAACGAGAACAAAGTGACAAAAGCTCATAAAGAATATGCTTCATTGAAGGAACAAGACTCACAAAATTTGGGAAGGGCCTATGCCAGACACGGAGAAACTTCTAATAACCTGAAATGAAGACCGGACACAGAAGCATATCCCTCTCAGCTCCACAACAATCGTGGCCAAAGCAAAAATTTTGTGATATTGGAAGAAAAGGCTGGATCCTATTATGATGTTAAATTACTGCTATCTCTGGTTGGTGTAAACAATAGTTGTTATTCATTGCATAATATGAAAGTGAGTGGTGAATCTATACATGCTGATGTGAAGGCAGCTGAAAATTTTTTGAACACTCTAGATAAGCTGATTCCTGAGGGAATGACTTGACAAAACAGATATTCGACATGGATAAAACCTTTCTATTCTGAAAATGGATGCCTGAAAATACTTTCATCTATAAGGGAGCCATGTCAATGCCAACTTTCAGGTGTTTAAGGACAGATGACAGTCTTGCTTGGGGGCAGCGATGCAGTCTACAGATTGAAACTCTTTGTGATCTGGCACAGTTAGACCCCAGGGTCTTCAAGCATATCAGCAAGCACACACTGCCAGTGTACTACAGGAGCAATCAGAGGTCATGATTGGCCCAGCTTCTGTTCCAAGATGTCCTCCTGTATTGCTCCACCAGAGAAATGAAGAAGTACTGTTTGGAGACTAGCATACCTTTCAAGATTCTGATTATTGTTGACAATGCTCCTGGACATCCTCCTTTTACTGGTGATTTTCATCTCAGTATCGAAGTGCTGTTTGTCCTTCCAAATACTACCTCTTTGATCCAACCAATCAAGGAGTTATAGCAGCTTAGAAAATCCACTACCTGAGGAAGACTTTCATCTAGGCTACTGATGAAACCGAGAAGGACACTGTTGTAATTCTGGAAGGATTGCAATGTCTATGACTTCATCAAGAACTTTGCCATGACTTGAAGTGATCTCACCAAGGATTGTATGAATAGCATCTGTAAGAAGACACTCAAGAGGTTCATCCATGACTTTAAAGGATTTGCCAAGGATAAGGAAGATGCAAAAATCAACAAGTCTGTGGTTGAGATGACAAACGATTCTAATCTGGGTGTGGATGAAAATGACATTAAGAAGCTCCTAGAGGTGGTTCCCGAGGAAATGAATAATGAGGAGTTGTTGGACCTCAAATGGGAGTTCCTAGTGGAAGAAGAGGCAAAAGAAAACTGCAAAAGAATGGGGAAAAACCCTCAAGAAAATTCAAAGTGAAGGATTTAGCAGAAGTTTTGTAGACCTCAATGAGCTCCTTAAACATGAACTCCACCACCAAAAAGTTTTCATTAATAGAGACAAATATTCATAGTGTATTATCTGCTTACAAACAAATCTATGATGAAAAAAAGAAATAAATAACTAAGCTATCATAGACATATTTCCGAAAAGAGTGATACCTCCTTAAGAAGAACCTCATGCAGGTCTTTCAGAAGGTATTCTAGAAGAAGGCATTGTTATCATAGGAGACAACAGCTTTGTTTGTGTTATTGCCCTGAACATCGTCCAGTGGGACAAGATGCAAGGTGGGAGACAGTGATATTTATGATCCACACTCTGCGTAGGCCTAGACTAATGTGTGTGTGTGTCTTAGTTTTTTAACAAAATAAAGTTTAAAAAGTAAAAAAAAATAGAAAAAAGCTTATAGAATAAGAATATAAAGAAAGGAAATATTTTGTACAGCTATACAATATGTTTGTATTTTAAGCTAAGTATTCTTATAAAAAAGTCAAAACATTAAAAAAATTAAGATGTTCATAAAGTAAAAAAGTTACAGTAAGTCAAGGTGAATTTATTATTAAGGAAAGAAAAATATTTTTTGAAATTTACTGTACCATAAGTGTACAGTGTTTATAAAGTCTACAGTAGCGTACAGTAATGTCCTAGGGCTTCACATTCACTCACCATTCAATCATTGACTCACCCACAGCAACTTCCTGTTCTGCAAGCTCCATTCACAGTAAGTGCTCCACACAGGTGTACCATTTTATATCTTTTATGCCATATTTTTACTGTACCTTTTCTATGTTTAGATATAAAAATACTTACCATTGTGTTATAATTGCCTATGGTCTTAAGGACAATAACATCCTGTACAGGTTCATAGCCTATAAGCAATAGGCTATACCATCTAGGTCTGTGTTAAGTATACTCTATGATGTTTGCACAATGCCAAAATCACTTAATGATACATTTCTCAGAACGTATTCCTGTTGTTAAGCTATGCATGACTGTACATGATAATAGCATGTCACTTCTTCCTAACCTCCTTATTTAAATTTATTTTTATTGAAATATAGTTTATATACAATATTATATTAATGTTTCCCCTATGTTCATGACCCAGGCTTGTCCCAATAATAATACTGATATGTCTGGAAGCAGCACTTATTCCAAAGCAAAGAGAACTGACGTATTCTGGGCTCATATTTCTCCTTCTCTAAGATTGACATAGATACCGATGAAATTATATTCTACTTTCTATGCAGGCTGCTAAAATGAGAATGCCAGTAGCCACAGATCCTGACACGTGGAGAAAATGTGTCTGCAATAGGAAAGGATGAGGTCGGCAAGCAAAAAAAGCACAAATGGGAAAGAATAATAGCTGGTGGTTTTGAATGCTAGGGTTCAGTTTTTCATGTTTTGATTTTTACAGTTTCTCCTTCAATTTTTGTGACTTCACCTTGATATTCTTCCCAGATATGTAAACCAACAATATTTTTTTTGCTAAAGAGAATATAAATGTATATTTGTCATTTAATTCCAAGGTGTCTTGACTAATAATGAGAACAATGATAACTTTTGCACATCATGGGGCCCTCAGTGTAACAGAACTGTAGGTTCCATGTTGAAAAAATGTAGTTGGAGATGCAGTTGCCACTTGGACTATCTTGGAAACTCATGAATCTCCTTTTCCTTCATCTGTGTGGTCCAACCCACATCTCCTCAGCCCCTGAGGTATTTGAGATGTCCTTGGCACAAAAGGCTTGGTGTTTTTTACTTCCTTGTGATGACATGGCTCATCTGACTTGGCTCCAACACAGCAACCTGGGAGAGTCTTTCCACTTGGATGACTGCTAGTCACAATGCATCAAAAAGAATTTTTATTAAAAGAAAAGAAAGCATATATCATTTATTACTTACTTTTTCAGTAGGAAAACTACAGAAATTGCAGAACTGTGCAATTTCTACATCCTATAGATCTCAAAGGAGAACATCTCAATGTCATTCATAGATCCTGAAGAAACTTTTTTTTTATTAGGAAGCGCTAGATTAGTTTGCCCCATATGACTCTACTAGGTGACTCCAGAATCTTCTTACTTCCTTTGAATTCTCCAGTTATTTAAGGAATCCTTAAACCTTTTTGAACCCTAAGAATTTTGTGTACAAAGCTTTAGGCATTTCTGTTATGATCTGGATAGATATTGTAACCTTTTCAGTTAGGCCATTCGGGCTAACGTAGTGTCTATTTCTAAATTTTCAAACTGTCTCTTGGAAGCCTTTCCACTCCCCTTCTTCTTTCTTATCACAAGAGTTTAGAAACAGTCTTATTATAGAGTCAATTACAGGGTTCTTACTTTCAACCGAAGGCCAGAGGAATCTCTTTACCAAGGGGTTTATAAAGTCTGACAAATATTCCCAGTTTGTTTTTATGAGAAAATGGAATAGAAAAATCAAGACACTTGAACTCCAGATAGCCATCGTTGGGTAAACTGCCCAAGTGAAGTGGATGATACATTTGAAGCCAGATTTTGTCAGTGAGCTATTATCAGAGATGGAGGTGTACACCGCTGACAGGTACTGAGATACCTGATAAAATACCCTTTTTCAAAGTAGAAGTCTTGCTTTAGCCACAAATCTCTGCATGCCCTCAGTTCATCAAATTTATAAACAGCAATTATATACAAGTTTACTTCTTTGGTTTCTGTATAAGTGTGTGTTTGCCATTAACTACTGGTGTTTTTAGATTTTTAATAACATTTATTTTTTTGCCAGACGTGATAAATAGTCATTGTAGGTAAATATCAAAGTCAGAGGAGCATAGAGAGAAATTTTTAAAATGCCTATATTCTCACCACCAAAAATGGGAAAAACAACTATTCATATTTTAATGTATTCTAACAGGCATAAGTTTACACATATATATATATATTCATATTTGTATCAAAAGTGGGACAAAATGTACATATTGATCATAACCTGCTTTTTTAGGTAATACAGTGCAAGCATCTTTCAATTATTATACATAGGTTATGTCAATAGTTAAGCGAGTCAAATATCTGTTTCTGTGACCATAACAGTTTCCTCCTCTTACATGTTGATGTGCCAAGATCACCTCTCAGAGATACTTCTAATAGTTGGTGATGGAGATGTGTGCAACTGTATGTATATGTGAAGAGGTGAGGGATAACTGTCATTTTATGTCAAACTCATGTTCTACCTATTCCTAAAAGCAATTCCTAGAGAGGCCATAGACCTATATTTTCTTTGTGATTTCCTCTCTAGTGAAACTTAGAGAAAAATTTTCCCCTTCCCGTAACCTCTGACTTCTTTGTTCTCAGTGTCACTGCTGATGGTTTGTAATGTTGGTGGCAAAGGAAGGAAAGCGTTTATTATTATTTTCCCTCAGGCCCTGCTTTGTTAAGGCCCCAGGGATGTGTTGCTTTGTTTTCAGAATTGAGCTTTATGTATATTTTGTTAAATTCCCTCGAAGTCATTTAGACACCAAGGACTAGAAAATGAAAAATGACTATTATTGTTACCCTATTTTGCCCAGGACCCTGAGCCGCCACATGTTTCTGACTTCCCAGACAGACTTACACACCTCCTTCACTGGCCATGAGCCAAAGGACAGAAGAGCTGTTTACTCATTTACAACAATCACAGAGGCATGCATGATCCTGAAAGAACTGAAACTTACAAAAATTACTTTAATTCACACATGCACTTTCCGGTTTTTGCAAGATTGGAGCTCTAGTGTCTGTCCTTAAAGCCATAACTATTCAAGAAAATAAGGGAAAATCTTAGTCAATTTGCCAAAATAATAGTTTCCTTGACACTAAACATAGACATTTTGAAAGAATCCAGACAGTGAGTTCATTTATTTATTTTCATACAGATGTTTGTCATGTGGATCCAGACCCTGATGGTTCTTACTTTATTTGGTTTCCTTTAAAAATCTAAAATCAATCCACAAATAATTATTAAGTATCCATTGTATACAGGAGCCTGTGCTAGATGCTTTGGAAATATGTTTATAAGTGGTTTAGTGTGATGGGAAAAATTAAAATTAAATAAGTGCAGTTAGAAACCCTACGACCTTCTTTTGCTCCTCAAAAGTGATGGTATTATAGACAAGTTAGTTATTTCTTCAATCTCTTTCCTCTTCTGTAAAATAACTCCCTTGCCTTTTCACAGAGACATTGTGAAAGTGAATGGGAGGATGTGTGTTGAAGAACTTTATATGCTGTGATGTGCACATACAAATGAAAATGATTGCCGATTATTTGTAAAATATCCTCTCTTAAGCTCAAGGGACTTCTAGCCTAGTTGGAAGAATCAGAGATACACACATTCAAGAATTTAATAACAATATAAGAGTTAAATAATACCAGACAGAGATTCAAAAGATCTTGAAAACAATGTGTCATTAAGTGCCAAAAAATAGGGACTTGAGCAGAGAAAGAGAATGGTGTAAGTTGGAATCACAAAGGAACAAATGAAGAGGTAGTCAAACCACGATGAGCGCTCAGCTAAGCATTCAGACTGGGAGTCCGTAGAAAGTCAAGTTAGCACAAAAATGACAGGAGTGCTATGCTTTAAAAACCAAATTTCTAACATTCTGGTAAACAGCCTTAATACACAAAATGTTCATTACAATTTCAGATCTTCAAATATGAGTGTCAGAAAGGGAGAGAGTGTTATTCAAGAATAAAAAAAGATGCTAAGGAATCAGAAAACAGTTCAAATACTGACTGCCCCTTCTTTGTTGCATCCCTGACTATTTGCTTGTTACTGTGCCTCTCTGTGCTTTTGTCTCCTAAGAGTAATACTTACCTCACAGACTATGAAGTTTTAGAGGAGTTAGCTAGGCAGAGGTTGAGTTTTATGTGAGAGAGGGTAGGAAGATGCCAAAGAGAGGGAACAGCATGCCCCAACGCCCTAAAGACAGAAACAATTTTGAGCATTGGGCAAAAGAAGAGGAAGCCAATGTGTCTGCACATTGGGTGGGTAGCTTGCTCTGGAAGTGTAGGAAAGAGCCAGGGACCTTTGTAGGCCACACCGAATACTATAGACTAGATCCTAATGAGTGGTTTACAAGCCAACAGATTATTTAAAGGCATGAAGGGCTGGTAGTAACAGGAAAGAACCTGTTTGCAAACATGGGAGATTTATGTGATGTGCACATCTTTATTTTGGCATATTATAACTGGAGAATTAGGCCCACCTTATGATTAATATATTAAACTAAATTTAGAATTAAAGACATTGATAGTCCAATAGTAATGACTTCCAATAATTTTTCATCTTGCCTTGGTCATCTTCCATTCTCTGAAATGATAGTTTTAACACTTATCTTCTTCAACCTTGCTAGAAAATAGAGTAACCTGGATTTGCAGACCTGGAGTACTAACTTATGTTCAGGGGTTTCTTTAATAGTGGGCTTCCGGTTTGGATGGGGGGTTAAGGATTAAGGATATATGTATTCAGTGTGACTGTCTTAATGCTTGGTGGACTGAAGTGGAGGTCTTCAGCTCCAGGTCACTATTTTAAGCCCTTTTTCTTTCCACCATAAGGAATTGTCTTAAGATTTTAAATTCTCTCTCTAAAAATTTCAGCAGTAGAAGTGGCCAGATGCACTCGTCACATAACGTCCACTGTGCATGGTGGTTAGGGACCTGGAATGTGGCTCCCCAGCACCTTGTGTGTAAATCCTCCTTCTGTAATTATCTGTGTGGTGACATCACGACAAATGCTTAACCTCTCTATGCCTCAGTTCCTTTTCCATAAAATCTGAAAATAAAAATAATAGCATTTATTGCATAGGTTAGTGTATTACAACAGTTAGTATGTATAAAGAGCTTAGAATAGTGTCAGGCATGTAATAAGCACCATTACTAGTACTACTACTATTATTACTGTGGCTGAGATAAATTGTTCTTGAATGTGGGGTAATTGGGACAACCAAATGCACTCATAAATAAACACATTTTATAACTGATGACCCCTGCATCCAGAGTATTGAGGGATTCAGTCCAAGTTCATTGCATAAGCAGTGTAAACCCATGCCTCCCAGATTTCAGACCACTGCTCTTACTCCTTCTTGCTCAATCTTTCAGATGGGAAAACTTCATAATGAGATTCCATTGGTGAGATGTAGAAATGTGTAGCTGTTCTTGATTTTAAATGATTGGTCAAACTTTGAGACAAACAATAGTTATAAATAGTTTTGCCACTTTTTATGTACCAGGCTCTTTAAGTGAATTATCTGAAATCTTTCAGGGTACAAGTTGTTTCATATGATATAAGAATAAAGTGAGATTTCAGGTCAAGGACCACATAGCTGGAACTAGAATCCAGACCTTTTCTAATATATATTCAACACAGATAGAAAGGAGGGAGTGGGAGAGAGTCTATCATTTGACCTTCTGGCTTGTTTCTTGTCACCTTTCTTTATCTTGTTGTAAAAAACTTAAACTATATCTGCCTTGAACATTAGGGCACCAGTAAAAGGAAAAAAACTAACAGTTCCAAGATGAAACCCACCCAAAGAAGTAAACTGTGGCAGGAAGTAAGAGCCAGGTATCCCGTGATCTGAAACGTGCTTCGCTGTGGCGCATCATCCAGTTTCCTCACAGGTTTTATGAACTCTTCATACTGGGCCCTGACCTGCTGAGTCACTTTCCCGTTGCCTATTTCAAGAGTTCCTCCTGTTACAAACATACTTATCTGTAAGCCATAGCTGTCATTCAGCATGGAGGATGCTATTGACAGTAAATGTACCAGATCAATATTCAAATCAGCTTCTTTTTAAGGAAAATTTCGAATTAAATATTTACTCACTATACTAATCTACTCCTAAAATGAGAAAACTTTGGTTGAGGCTGTTGATTTTACTTTCATTACCTTTAAACTTTTTTTAATTGTAAATTTTTAGTCTGTTTTTTTCATCAAATAGTAGATCTATGTTTAAAATTATGATCAATATGCTAAACAAGAGACAGATAAATGGAAACACCAAAATAGAAGAAGTATAATCTTCCTGGCCATCTATGACCATAAGTGAGACCATAAGTGAGATGAAATAATTTGAAAACAAGATATGAGATGAAAGGGGCTACTCCCTTTTTTTTTTTTTTTTTTTTTTTTGGTTGATTTGTATAACTGTGGAAAGAAATTCAAGAAATTCTGAACAAGTAGTTTGGAATTATGTTGAATTCATAGCTTACCATAAATACATTGACTCAAAAATCTCAGATATAGTAAATCCTCCAATGATGAACAATGGTTAGGCATTCAACTTGGTAATCAGGCAGATTTAAAGATAAAATTAGGATGACTATCAATCAGGTATGCAAGAGATAGAAGTTCAGGTTAAATGACCTGTGGGTAGTTTTTTCTCTTAGGTACATAATGATGCAAAGCAAACAACCCTGAATGTTTTAAACCCTCTTCACTTCTCTTATCTAGCACCACTACTACTTTTTATAATATGAGTTAAGAAACCTATATTAAATAAATTACTACAGAGGTCAAAGGACTTCCTAATTGACTTCATCAGAATAGGTAGAGATATAAAATTACAGGACAGATGCTAGGTCTAAACATAAATCCAGAGGTAAAAGGTATACAATTGGCGACTCTTTTCAGCTTAGGGCTTAAGTATATCATTTTATTTTTTTGTTTACTCTTTGTTCTTTTTGGTTTTCATTCTTCTGTTTCTTCTTTATTGCCTTCCTGTGGGTTACAAGTACATTGTTTAGAATCCTACTTGATTTATTTAGTATTTATGAATATATTGCTTTGTATAGTTTTCTTAGTCTTTGCTGTAGGTATTACAGTATACACACATTAAGTTATTACTGTCTACTAGTGCTGACATGTTACCACTTATCAGTGTGCTGAAATCTTCCATTTTGGCCTATTTTTCCCCCTATTTAAAAAATATAGTTATCTTAATTATTTTTTCTACATGCATTGAGCACCAAATCACATTATAATTTTTGCTTTAACTATTAAATATGATTTAAGAAAGTCATGAGGAGAAAGATAGTTTATTTTATTTATCCTTATTTCTATCCATTTCTTTGTTCTGTCCTGTTCCGTTCTAAAGGTCCAAGCTTTCTTCAATCATCATTTTCTTTCTGTTTAGAGAATTTCCTTTAGCCATTCTTTCAGTTGGGTCTACTAGCAACAAATTCTCTTAGTTTTCTATCATCTTGGAATTTTTTATTCCTCCCCTCCCACTTTATACTTAAAGAACGTTTTCACTTACTGCAGGGTTCAATGTTGATAATTTTTTTTTTCAGTACTTGAAAAACATGCCATTTTCTTCTAGCCATGACAGTTTCAGATGAAAAATCTCTGAATCGGAATTAATGTTCCTCTATAGGTAGAGTCTTTTTTTTTTTTTTCTGGCTACTTTCAGGATTTTTTTCTTTGTATTCAGTTTTCAGAAGTTTAATTATGATGAGTCTTGATGAGGAATTTTTTGCATTTATCTTATTTGTAGTTAACTCAACTTCTTGAATCTGTAGGTTTATACCTTTTGCCAAATTTGGAGAGTTTTCAGTCATTATTTCTTCAAATAAATTTTTGGCCTCATGTTCTTCTCCTCTTTATCTGGAACACCGATGGTATGAATATTAGAGCTTTGCTATTGTCCTACAGATACCTATAACTCTGTTCTTCTTCTTTTTCTATCTTTTCTTCATTGTTCAAAGCAGATAATATATATTGTTCTATCTTTGAGTTCACTAATTTTTGTCTTTGTTATATTCTATTATCGAGCCCACTCAGTAAGATTTTTAAGCTTATTTTTATTGCATTTTTCAGTTTTATAATTTCCACTTAGTCTTTTTTATAGTTCTTATTTTTTGGGGAAGGCTTTTTATTTTTTAATTTTTTTTCAAGAGTATTTGAAGTTGCTAACTGAAGCACTTATATGATGGCTGCTTTAAAATCCTTATCAAATAATTCTAATATGTGATTTCTTTCAATATTAGCAACTCTCATCTTTCTTCATCCATGTTGTGACTTTTCTGTTTCTTGGTAGAAAGGATGATTTATATCGCAGCTTGGACATTTTGGATATTATGTGAGGAGATCATATTTAAATCTTTTTTGGTAGGTAGTCACTCTATTTGGGTGTAGCTCATAGGTAAGGACTGTGGTTCAATATCAGTGCTTGTGCCAATTTAGTTTCCAGAGCCCTCTAAGGTGCTATTCGGTTCTAGGTGACATTGGGACTCTGACTTGATTTACACTGGTATTGCCTATGGAGACAGAATATGCTTCTTTGGACCAAGTACTGCTAGTTTGGTGGTGGGAGGAAAACTCTGGGCTAGGGGAATGGAAGGCTCTTCTTCAGGTTGCCTGGTGCTGGTGAGTTCCTTCTTGGTCCCTGCTGGTGCCACCCATGGGTAAGAAAGGAACCTCCCTGGACTGCTTGGCGAGGGCTGAGATGTCGTTTCCCTTGGCTTGCTTTCCAGGCTGGCTAGAGTCAGTAGGGCTCCCACTTGATCTGCTGCTGTTGTCAGGGGAGGAAAGCATTTATCTGACCCACCTTCTGCTGGGTAGAGGGCCAGGAGATCCCAGGACTGTGACACCCCCCACTACCAGATGGAAAGTTGGGAGACATTGGACCACTGTGCTTTTTCCTTAAGTTCTGGGGTCTCCAGTCAGTTCACCTTCTTTGTTCTCCTGTAGTTATCTGCTGCATTATTTCCAGGTGTTTTTAGTTGTACATAGCAAGAAAAGCAGAGAAAAGTGAATCTATGCCATTTTTTCCCCAAATCTGAAGCCTCAAAAAGATACTTTAATAATAACACTTATAATTAGAAGGGAAATCTTATTTCATTTCACACATGCACACCAGCATTTTGTTAGTCCGGGATGAAATGTACCTTTCCTCGCACTAAATCTTAGAGAATTGTTTGTATCCTGGTTCAAAGTTTAGAACTGTTGACTAGTAAATCCATGTAGCATAGAGCATAGATAGTGCACCTTGGAGGGTGACAGTCTAGGTTATTTTCAAAAGCTGTAGCTATATTTTCTTGGCTAATTTGCTTGTCCACTATGTTTTCATTTTCATGAGCTGTAAAAGGGAAAAATAACTATCATAAAAGATTATTTACTGTGATTACTCAATGAGTATATAAAATGCCTTTTGCAGGGCCAGCTATATAGCACATAGACATTCAAAACATGCTAATTTTCACAACAAAGGAAATCATCAACAAAATGGAAAGACACCCTACTGAATGGCAGAAGATATTTGCCAATAATAGATCTGATAGGAGTTAATATCCAAAATTTATAAAGAACTCACAAATTAACTTAAAAAACCCCTAACAATCCAATTTAAAAATGGGCAGAGGACCTAAATAGACTTTTTTCTAAAGAGGATGTACAGATGGCCAATAGACATAGGCAAAGATTCTTGACATTACTAATCATCACAGAAATGCAAATCAAAACCACAGTGAGATAGCACCTCACACCTGTCAGAATGGCTATCATCAATAAATTAAAAAGCAACAAGTATTGATGAGGATGTAGAAAAAATGGAACCCTTGTGCACTGTCAGTAGGATTGTAAATTGGTGCAGCCACTATGGAAAACAATATGGAGGTTCCTCAAAAAATTTAAAATAGAATTATTGTATGACCCAACAATTCTACTTCTGGGTATTTACCTGAAGAAATCCAAAATGCTAATTCAAAAGGGTATATGCCCATTATGTTCATTGCATCATTATTTACAATAGCTAAGATATGGAGGCAACCTAAGTGCCCATCAGTAGACGGCTGGATAAACAAACAGTGATACATATATATAATGAAATATTACTTGGCCATAAAAAAGAATGAAATCGTCCCATTTGTGACAACATAGACAGACCTGGAAGGTTTATGTTAAGTGAAATAAGTCAGACAGAGAAAGACAAATATCATATGATCTCACTTATATATGGAATCTAATGAACAAAATAAACAGAGAAACAAATAAAACAGAAATGGACTCATAGATGCAGGGAGCAAGCTGATGGATGCTAGGTGAGAGAGATGTTGGGAGGCAGGGTGAAAAAGGGGAAGGGATAAAGAAGTACAAATTGGTAGTTATAAAATAGTCATGGAATATAAAGTACAGCACAAGGAACATAGTCAATAACATGGTAATAACTATGTACAGAGCCACTTTGGGACTAGACTAGTTGTGGGGAATCACTCGTAAGTTATATAAACATCTGACCACTCTGCTGTACACCTGAAACTAATATAAAATAATATCAAATGTCAGCTGTAATTGAAAAATCAAAAAAGGCGGGAATGGGAGGGAGATAAAGGGGAATAAGAGCTTCAAATTTCCAGGTGTAAAACAAATCATGGGGATCTAATGTACAGCACAGGGAATACAGTCAATAATATTGTGACAGCATTGTACGGTGTCAGATGGTTGCTGGACTTACGATGGTGATCACTTTTTTAGGTATATCAATGTTGAATAACCACGGTGTATACCTGAAACTAATACAATATTGTATGTTAGCTATATTTTAATAAAACCCTTTAAAAATTAAATCAGAACTGTGACCTATTTGATCAATAAGAATTTCTAATATTGTCTATGAATACAGAATAAATCTTTTTTAAAAGAAAAAAATGCTACTTCTTTTGTAATATTGTATCAGCAATATTTTTATAGGCCTGTAGTTCTTTGTTTTTAATTACACACATCTCAAGGCTTTTTTCTTTAATAATTCCATATGTTCCAATATCTGATATCTTTGTATCACCTAGATAATTACTTCTTTCTATAAAAATGCTGCCTTGAAGATTTTTCTTCATGAGGGCTCCTCTTTGTACAGCTCTCTCTATGCTTTTAACTTCACTGCAGCATAAGAAGAAAGTTCATAACCATTGTCATACGATCGCCTCGTAGGGTCTAAAGGAATACTGAACAGAGTGTGGATAATATCACTCAAGCCTGAAAGCTTGGGATTTTATTTATAAACCATTTGGTTTTCATCACCCATTGTTATGTAGGACACACACACTCACCCACACACACGCGCGCGCACACACACACCCCAAATATGACTCAATTCTAGTTTGAATCCTCGAATGAAAAATTCTCTGATAATCTGTGAATATTTCCCCCAGTGCCGAGAGGGCACCTTTATTTGTTATAATATTTTTTTCCTCAGGGCTCTGTGGTCTGGAAAGGGAAACTGAGAATATAAATGCTATTCTTAGCATTTTATAAAGATTGGTTGAAACACAATCCAAGGCTTTCCAAGCACTTGCCTTCCTTAACACATCTGGCAGTACCCTCTTTTCTTCTGGCCTGGCCCTACAAGAAGAGCCTTAGATAAATAAACTGAAGCATACATGTGGTCGCCAAAAGATCTCTGTGGAAAACAGGATCTAACCAAAGCAGCCCCAGGCTCTCTGTGCCTTTGTCCACTGCCTCTCAGCAATGTAAGCTACCTACACATGTATATGGCAAAATCATTGCTATTCTAGCTGGGTCCACATTTTCCCTGAAAATAACTCATGCATGGGAATAGGTAGCGAAGGCCCCCAACCATCTGCATTTCTTGAAGGAGAAATATATTATTAAGGTCCCAATCTTTCATATGTATTTAAACCAACATTTATTGAGTCTTTGCTTAGTATTTGAATTGTGGCATTTTAGATTTTAACAACATAAGCAAAGAATCTTGAAAAGGAACTTATTGGCTGAGACAGTGTTTATGTGCATTAGAATAAAGGTAGAAAGAAAAAGGAAACTAGTATTTATGGGACACCTACTGTGTAAAAAGACATGAACCTACCAGAAAAAAGCCTATTTGTCAAAGTAATTTGCAAAATAAAATCTTGATAGAGGGACTGTGGAATTGGAATGCTGGTGTTATAGGTAGAAACTTATTGTTAACTCTCTCCTGGGATATAGATGATGAAAAATGTTTTCATATGAGCCTAGATGTAAAGAAGAGATTTCTAATGAATTAGGTATCTTGTATGTAATAGGGCTATGCTAAGAGGTATTATTTTCACTTTACAAAATGAGAAAATGAGTCTTAGAGAATACTAATATCTTTAATTCATTCACTATCCCCCTCATTCATTCATTAGTATTTTTTCAATGTTTATAATATTCTAGGCACTAATTCTAGATATCAAGAATAGACTGTTGAATACAATTAACAACTTTCCTCTCCTCATATAGCTTACATTCCATTGTGTAAAGACAGATAATAAGTGAGATAAGTAATATATAACATATTGGATGGTAGTGATAACAGATAAGAAGGGAAAACCAACATAGAATGAGACAGAACTTGTCGTGGGGAAAGATCGTGATTTTAAATTAAGAAATGTTTCACTGAAAAGGCAACATTTGTACGAAAACCTGAAGGACATGAAGACATGAGCCACATAAATATCCAAGGAAAGAGCAATTCAGACAGAGAAAACAGCAGTCATAAATCTCCACGATGAAATCTTGAGGAATGCTACAGAGGTGAGTATGTTTGGAACCAAATGAACAAGGGAAGTGTAAGATGAGATTAGAGAAGTAAAAATGGCAGCTGTCAGTCAGGTTATGCAGGGCGTGGTAAGCCATTGTAAGAACTTAGGCTTTTACTCTGAGGGAGATGGGACATCATGGCATTAGAGCGGCACAACCTGGCTTGCATTTTGACTGGTTCTCTTTGGCTGCTGTGCTAAGAATAAACTGAAGGGCAATGACAAAAGCAGGGAGCTCGTTAGCAGGCTTAATACCATAATTCAGGTAGCTGTTGATTATGTCAAGGTCATGTACATAGTAGTGGCAGAGTCAGCATTTGAACCTGACAAGTCTGACTTTCCACTGTGCCCGATGTCACTTCCTGGGGCAGGTAGACCAAAGGTCACTATAGATGAATGTTGTTTACCTTTCCATGTGTGGCCAAGATAGAAAGTTACTTTGAAGTCTGCGTTATTTTGGACTTTTAGTTCATTTATTTTTTTAATATATTAACATATAATTTAAAATATGTGAAAAAAATTACATAAACCTGATACTCTGATTGGCTTTGGTTGGTTTCACTTCCTCAACTTTATCTGTTTTCAGTATAATCGCAAACACTTTTGAGCCTAGTAAAAACCCCAACTGACATCCTGTCTGGACTTTGTTAAGTACCTTTTTTTAAAGCTGATTATCAGCTCAGAAACAAAAGTTCCTCTTCCACTTAAGTTCCACTTAACAGCAGGAACCAAGGAGATACCCCTTCACAAGGAATGAGCAGATAAAACATCATGGTCTGAAAGCCAATTGTTTCACAGCAACCAATCACATTAATTTATTCCTGTTAAACAATTTCATGGGGGAGGTGATTCGGTATAATTTCCTCTTCCAGAAATGGCTGTGGGATCTTAAATATCATGCTCATTTACCTTATTTTTCTTCATCTTCAAGACTCTACTTAAAATGGGAGAAAGATAGTAATTGTGCGTTGGATAACAGACTTCTGAGACGAATATGAAATTTGAATGGTGCATTTTTATATCCCCAGTGAATCCTGTTTTAGTCATTGCATTGGACTGTATCAAAGTCATAGGGCAACCAGCTTATTTTGTTGGCACCACTTCAAGAGAAGGCCAATGGAACCAATAAATTCAGGACCCTATTTCATGACCTAGATCACTAGATCTCAAAATGGACCAAGAAACCAAACCTACACAATCAGGAACCTTTGAAAAGGAACTCCAGAGTTTGTATTTTTAACAAATCTAGGTAAATCTGATTAGTATCCAGGTCTGGAAGAAACTCCTGTCAAGAAGGACAGGCCCAGGATCCACTTTGTGTTGGCTATTGGCAGCTGTCTATGTGTGTATATATATATATATATACATATATATACATATATATATATATTTTTTTTTTTTAAAGAAAAAAAAAAAAAACTAGATTTAGATTCAGAAGACCTCATGGCTTCTAGTTTTGCCACCATCATATTTTGTCTCTCATCATGTTATGAAGAATTAGGGATCATTGGATGTTAGAGCTGGAAAGAAGCCAAGCTCCTAAGTATATACTCACTTCATAGCAGTGAAGTGTTTCTTGACCTGTTTAGATGAATCTCGACCTGTTTAGATGAATGCCCTAACATCAAACAGTAAATTTATTCCAAAGATGACACTAGGGCCAAGTTTTAATGAGGCCATAAAGTTTCCTGTTCTAAACGGTAATATCTACATGAACTTCAGTTCCTTTAAAATAATGATGTAATGCCTTTTCTATATCCTTCACAGGTGTATTATAAGGATCCTATGAGAGATTTGATGTGAAAGCTATGAAAACATCACTATAGAAAACCAATACGTATTAACTATAGTAAGTGAGGTCATGAGTGGATAGACTCTGAATTGTCAATCCAATTATAATCATCTTTCACATGTGTGGTGAAGAGCCAATTTAACTTGGAGAGGAGGGTGGCTTCATCTTTAGGTGTTAACAGAGTACCCTGAGCCCAATGGTTTTAAATGACATAAGCTGATAGATACTTTAAGATCCAACAAGCTGGCCCTAGAGAGTTACTCAGGGTGGCAAGAAGTAGGAAGAAGGAATACTGATGGCATCAGTAAGAAGCACAAAAACAAGAGCTGTGTGAATCAGCTCATAACACAGCACCACTACCATTTCCAACCCAAATCAGATAACCGCCCTGGCTAATCCACTTTTATCAAAGTGCATGTTGGTTTACTTTATTGTCACCACATCCTTTGTGGCTGCTTACTTAAGATTAAAAATCTTATAAGAACACTGCAAATAATGTTACATGTCAATTATACCTCAATTTGAAAAAACAGTATAAGTGTCTACAGAAAAAGAATGGTTTAGAGTGGGGGGATTGTGAATATTGTCCAATTTTCTACAATCGATATGCATTTTTTAATAATCAGAAATAGTTAATAAATGTTATTTTAAAAAGAAAAAACACTGCAAATTCAGAAAAATGGAAGGGGGCTCAGCTTTTTTAGGCACTGGACTAAGGTTTTGCCTTGGATCACCCTAGTCTTCAGGCTATTGTCACACAAAATCACGTAAGACTGATGTGTTTTCAATATGGAGACTGAACTATGAGCTTATTCATTCACTAGTTCATCAAACATTTATTAAGCATTATTTATGTCAACACTGTTCTAGAGTATGCAGACATAGCAATAAATGGGAGAGCCCAAGGCCCGGCTCCCATTCATAGGTGGCAGAGGTATAGACAGTGATAAAAGACAAGTATATGGCACTTTAAAAGCAGTTCCTATTTATTTAAGGCCCTACTATATACAACTGAAACTGAACTAGAAACTATATATATGTCCTCAAGGCAATAATATTAAGTTCTGTTTTTAATTCTAATTTCACGACGTGAAAAATGAGATAGAGACAGTTGATTAAGTTGCCTAAAGCCAATAGCTGGTGAATGGTGAATACTGGATTCAAACCAAAATCACAAGACTCTTGAGACCACCAGCTCCTAACAAATATTTATCTGGCACTTAACTAAATTTTCATGACAAACAGCACACTTAACAAAATTATAATCACAAAGACTCTGTGAGAAAGACAGGTTGGCTTTCTTCTACAGAGTCATAGATATGACTTTGCCCAAATGGCTGGAAGGAATGTGGAATGAGTCCCCAAGAAAAGCACTGGAGATCTATGACAACTAAACATAAATATTAGAGAGAAAGAGAAAAAAAAATGGTCAAGGAAATAATCTGATCAAGTAAAAGCCTTTCTCCACTACTCTGTTGACATTTTCACTTTCAAAATGCTTAGTATAAAAAATAAGCTATCAGAATATCTCACCTGTAAGTGATCATACCAAAGCCATATTGTGAATAAAACATGTTTTCCTTAGAATTGAACACGAACTACATATATATTTGATTGCTTCAAAACCTCTGAGTCTCTCACTGGGTATCAAATAGTTTTGAAAATATTAGCTCAAAAGAGGAAAAATGTAAGAAGCGTAATATCAACTAGGGCGTCATGGAGTCTGCATGGTAGTTTTAGTCTGTTTAAGTCAATTCTCTTTCCTGGCTCCCATTGTTCTCATCTGTGAAATGGTGATGGTTTACTAAATAAACTCTAATTCTGTGAATTCTATGAAATAAAGAATCCTTTGACTAGGTGAATCAGTATTATATTCACAATGAATGGTTTCATTTTTATTTGATTATTATAACACCTTAAATTCAGACATATATTTACTTATATAGGTAAAAAAAAAAAACAGTATTTCTCGGATGTTTACACACCTGATAAATGGAGAGGATAGTGCTCAAATAATTCAGGTGTTTTCTATTCCACTCAAGATGGGTCTTTTCCATCAGTAGTTATTGATTGACTAAACTGAGCAAGGCATTATATCTTTTCTGTGATGATTATAGAGATGGAGCAGATATTATCTACTGCCCCCAGTAACCTATAGTCTAGTAGAAGCAAATACACAATTAAATTAGAAATTGAAATGATATGTATTATACAAAAGTTAGACTTTTATCTTAGGAGAATCGGGGAAGTTTTGTCAAAGGAGAGGTTTGAATCAGGTATTGGAAGCATGGGTGGACATTAGCATGTTAAATGAATTGAAAGGGTTATTTAAGATAAAAGCACCAATGGAGACCAAATTTTAAAAATGAATCATCAGGTTTATATGAGCAACAGTCCAGCTGGAGCTAATGGTGCCTGAAGGAGAGCAATGCCTTCAATTCTTGAATTAAAAGAAGTTATCTGAAGAATTTAAATCTATTTCAAACATCATCCTTTCATGATGATTAAGTCAGAAAGCCAGAAGAAGCTTTTTGAGAAATTCTTGAACAGAATCATTTAAATGCACTATCATTCTTTAGAATTTATTAGCTGTTCCCACCATAATTGATCTGTGGTATGTAATTTACTTCAGAAAATTGCTTCAGTCTAAACAGTGTATGTGTGTGTGTAATCTCTACTCTAGAATCGATTACTTGATCTATGGGAATTTACACCCCAGGGTTTTGACATCATAAACCCTATCTCAGGAGAAGCTAACCACAAAGCTCTCAACTCTTCATCTTCATTTAAGACCAAAGCTAATATTACTTAACTTGATATATGTTAAAGGGGGGTTTTAATTAGTGAAACCAGAGCATCATAGATATGAGAAATGAGTATTGATAAAATTAATGCAGTTGACTATATGTGGACTGGCTAGAAATATTGTAGACACACTCTTATTTTGCAGAGACAAAACAGATAAAGTGTGAGGACTCTTTTCAGCCAAGTGCCTATACCTGTGAGAATAGAACTATAAACTTAATTTATAAAAAATTATCTGGCCAGCCTCTGATTTGGACAGTTCATGGGACTCCAGCCAAACTTTTCATCTATATCCTGGTGAGAATATGGTCCCACCTGCCTCAGGTAACATTTTTATTCAGGGTGCTACTAGAGCACCTAAAACAACAGAGAACTGGGACTCCATCTAACTTTCATAAGAAGTCATACGACTTTCTGCTGTTTACTAATAGATATCAATATGTGTAGCTAGATTTGATCCCAGACTTGCTTGTTTTCATTTTAACCTAGTAGTGAAATCATGAAGAAAAGATCCCACCATTCTAACGTATCCCCAAAGGCTACTTACCAAAACAAAACAAAACAAACAAACAAACAAACAAAAACACCCCACCAAAAATTGAGAAAGCCAAAGTGGTTTAGGAAAATTTGCAACAATAAACTTCTGAAACTCCAGGACCAAGCAGAGTCCATCAATAAAGCAAATACTGCCAGATAAACTAAGGGATAAATATTAACCTGCCTTTCCATGCTCTGATCCCAGAGGTAAATCTCTTCTGCAGGCTAATCTTAGACAAGTGAGAAGGAGTCCAAATTGGACTGAGCCTGGAAAGGGGTGATTTATAGCAGTAGCTAGTACTTAGTGCTCTAGATGTGTTGTGCACTGCTCTAAGCTCTTTATAAGTATTAGCTCATTTAAACTTTAAAATAGCTCTGTAAGTTTATTTTTCCCAGTTGAATAGGCAAAGAAACTGAGGTATAGAGAAGTAAATTGTCTACCTAAGGTCATATAGCCAGGATATGGCAGAGTCAAGATTTAAACCCAAGTACCTCAGTGTGTCACTAAAGTTCTTATCCTAATCATTGCATCCTACCGCCTCACTTTTAAGAGAATATAAATGTCCTAGGAGGGCTGGTCTCCTGGCATCCCTCCCCAACCAAGGACCAGCAGGTCTGGAGCCTTTCCCAGGAGCTTAAGCTTCAGTAATAATAAGATGCCTTTATTGGGGACACAATATAGGTTTCAAGTTTTAAAGCATTTTATTTCACATCTCTTGGCTCATCCTTTTCTCATAAAATCTCATCCCAGGAAAGAGATAGAGAAGAGATTGTTGCCCCTACTTTACAGAAAGTAAAAATGAACCTTGGACAATTTAAATCAATTGTTCAATGCCACATAACTGGAAAGTGATAGAGTAAAGATTATAACCCAGTGGGCCTAGATTATAACCCAGCCCCCAGAGTTATCACTGGGTGGCTCTTTGTGGTAACATATTGTTCGTTGACACCGCAAGGTCAACTACATACAAATTATTTATTTTATGTATATATTACTTGATAATTTTCAGGAGAACTTTTCTGTATGCCATCTAATTTAAGTATTCACATAAACCTAGCATGTGGGGGCGGTGATAAGGGGCTTGATGCCATTTCTGTGGGTAAGAAAGTTCAGTCTCACAGAGAAGATTCTCAAGCCTGCAGAACTCGTGAATATGTACCAGAGACAGAGACAGAATTCAAATCTTCCAACTCTAAATCCACCCACAAATTTGTATTCTCATTGAGACAAATTTGGAGCTGCAATGTTGGCAACAGGCTTCATAGCTAAGCGTCTTCTACATTTTATCCCCACCCCCCTTTCTCTTTTTTCCCCCAGACTACCCCCATCTCTCTTAAAATCACCTGTCCCTTCTGTTTCACCATAATGTTATTACTATTCAGAGCTAGCAGAGAGAGATGACTAAATATTCTTAAAATAGAAAACATTTTGTCCAGAAACACGTGCCGTGACTCCTCACGAGGAAATGTGGAACTGATGATGTGAGTGCAGGAACGCCTTAGGACTATTTAGCAACGGTCTGCAGTACGCAACTACACTGTCAGCGATTAGAGGTGATGACCTGATGTCACCGTACTTTCCAAAATTATTGGCTCTTGAAACGTTAACAGGAATTGAAGTTGGTGATCTCAGTAGATTGGTTGAAGAGGAAGTAGAGCACCAGATGGCAGAATTTCTGTTTAACAGTCACTTAAGACATGAGAAAGTCTGTAATATTTGGGTTCCTGGTTTCTTCGTCTGGAAAATGGGAGTTAAAGTAACTAAACTTAACAAAAGACCGAACCAATCTATGGCTGGTTTGCCTCATAAATCTTGAGCCTCTGTGATCCAACGATAATGCTGTACAGGCACCTTGGCCTTCGCCTTAGCCTTTTAGTTGAGGATGAGGTGATTTATGATGGAATTTGCATAGGCAAACAAATCCCCAGCTGCAAACTGCCTGCCCCTGAGTTTCATGGTTCACTAAGGATTAAGATTCTTGGAGCTCCTTCTGGGTGGCTAGAGGCTCTGACAGATATACTTTCCCAGTTAGTTTCCTGACTGTGGTAGGTATCCCTTCACTTAGTGGCGTGATGAAGTTTGACTCTACCCAGGAGGAGTGAATTAAAGATCGTGGGCTGCGAAGCCTCATGTTATGTGGAACTTAATTGCAAGGAGACTTTCTTAGGGGGAGATTGCTTTTTTTGCAATGTGGAGTAGCTAGAGGAGGGATAGCAAATTACCAAAGATAAGACCATGACTAATCTGCTTGCCTTGTAAGGATTCTACGAGTAATGAACTTTTCTAAAAGGATTTGGTGGACTTGAGAAGAACTTACTGATAATACTTCATTCATGAGATAGTAGGACTAGATTCAGAGAATGACAAAATCTCGGGATGGTAAGGAATGCGTTACTTGAAACTTCCATTTAATATTCTGTTCAAACAGCATCAAGGTGACATTGATACTTTCCGTGATACATAACACAAATGAAAAGTGAAGTAGATTATTCTATTATCAGACAAGTTGGAATCAAATTTGTTACCTTAACACGGAATTTTGTTTCTCCTAACATAGCTACTAAAAGTCGTATAAGACAAGCTGGGTCCCACTGACATGACAGATCTTTCTAAACTTTTCTATATTAGAAAACTCTTATGTAATTCTATGTCTTCTCTTCGTTTTATTTACTAACATCAGCTAATTATACTGCTCCTTATACTACATGATCAGATCTCTTTGCATACATATATATATCCATAAATATACATATATATGTATATATATATTATATGTGACATCCATCCATATATCCATACAGGTATATAAGATTTATATGCATATAGAATCAGATAAGAAGTCTAAATGCAGATTTCATAGCTCTTAATCCAGCAAAGATTTTATTATTACCTTTGTTCACTTAGCAGCTGATGATCTCCTCAAAGTCATTTCTAGAATCATAGAATGCGAAAATTGAAAGAGATGTTGGAAATCATCTAAAATTCTCCAGAATCTTTTGTGCATGAGATATTGAGTCTTTAATATTACTATGAAACTTACTTCATCTGGCTAATAATCACACAACTAAATTCACTGGAACTACAATCTCTACCAGCCTTTTACTTAACATCAACAACTGCAAAAAACGGTGTTTCACAAGCAAACACCAGTGGCCATTTCCTGTTCATGTACACCCATCTGATGGCAGTGACCCACTGATTTTATAATTTTTAAAGTCTATGGATAGGTCACTATAGCGCATTATTCCTTAAAGCAAATAAAGAGCAATGGATATTAGAGGGAAAATTATGACTAAATCAAAGAAGTATATAGTCTAGGGATTGAAAAAAATTTTTGAAAATATCTAGTCAACCCACTAGAAATCTGAGTCATTTCTACCAGATTCTGGTTAGTTAGTAAGCTGGTCTCTATTTAAATATATCCCATTATTGGAAGCCAGTGCTTTCGAGGCAGTGTGCAGCATTTTTATATGCTCTGGTTGTTACAAAAGGCTACCTAAAACTGAGCTAAAATTGTCTTCCTGAGACTTTTGGTGAGGGAATCCAGTTTTCCTCTTTGTCACTCATAAACTGTTCTATTGTCGACAACTTAACTGCAAGATCAGAACATCATTCAAAGGAAATTGGTCCTGCACTAATGCTGGTCAGCTAGGTAAATTATAGGCAGCCGTATGGTCAACACTCAGGAGTTATAGTGGCTTGTCACCACTGGCAGAGTGATTTCTGCAGGGGCCACCTCATTATATGGGAAAATGCCCTCAAAGGGCAAGCCTGTTTCTTGTCCTGGCAGGCCTGTCACATCCGATGTTAGAGGAAACTGCAACAAAGAATTGTGGCTGAAAGAATTGTAAATTTTGCCTGTGGAGAGTCACTGAGGGCAATTCTCCTGAAAAGGATTATTTCTCAACTGCAGTCAGACTCTTTGTTATTAGAATTTAATTGATATTTGCTACTGGAGAAGAAAGCTGAAAACAGGATATAAGGCAAGCAATTAAAACTCTTTAATAAAGGGTAGTTAATGAGTTGTCAAATTTCATAGGCATTATTTCCCCAACTTCTCCCTTTTTTTTTATTTTAGGATACGTAGGGCTGTCTATATCCTGGGGAAATGTCACAATCACAAGAGAGGCAAATTAAATCAAATAAGGCCAGGCAGCTTTTGCACAATCAAACGAATAAAAATTAGGAGCCAAGGGACCCAGGAATTCAGCCCAGATTGTTCAATAGCTAACTTTACAACTCTCCTGGGGTCTTCACTGATTCATTCGTCAAATGAGGGTGAGGACTAGATGACCTATAAAGTCCTTCTTAGTCTAGTGTTCATATTTTATACAGTTATGTGTAAATTTAGATACATAACAGATAAGAATCGAACATATCTGACACAGAATGCCAGCATCCCCACTAATTAACTATGTAATGTGGGTTAAGTTTATTAACCTCTGTAAGCATCAATATCCTCCTTTGTAGAAAGGGTTAACATATGTATATCTCATAGGATTTGTTAGAACTAAATGAAAGGATACGTGTAAATTATTTGACCAAGGGCCTGGAAAATGGGATGTGATCACTAAATACTGGCTATTTTTTTTTAATATTCTGTTTCATGATCCAGTTTTTTTCAAAAAAAAAAAAAAAACTATAGCAATATATCCCAACCACCAGAGGGCACTGCAAAAAAACACAGCTAGATTTTTCTTTTAAACTGATTACACCTATTTGCTATTTGAAGCAATTGACTGACTGTTACCCATGAATTTCAGCTTGAGGTGTTTGATCTTTGTGTGCATTCTATGCTAATCTGACTCAATGAGTGTGAATGCTGTAATTTCTTCAGTCTAGGCTCCTCTACTTCCCTTTACATTCTTGAGGAATCTTCAGATGATATAGTACTCATTTAGAGAGAACCCAAAAATAGAAAGAAAAAAAAAAAGAGCAAATATTTATTGATTACCTACCATTGTCAGTCATTGTATTAACCATTGCAATTACTTTTCATAACACAAGTGGGAAAACTAAAACATTTAAGCCCTTTGCCTAAGTGGTAGAATCAAAGCCATGACTGCTTGACTCCAATGGCTGTGTTCTTTCAATTTCATCATGTTGCCTCCAATGCTATATTGGAATAAAAACCACAGGATATGCATCATAGAACAAGCCCTAAATGCCCATTATCTCATCTATTATCTAATATTGTATCAAAGAAATTAACTAAGGTAGTTATGTTATAAAAAAATAATAGAGGAAAAGGAAAGGTAAAAAATATATATATTTATAGATTAGAAAACTATGGATCTGGAAAACCTAAATAACTTAATACAAAAGCTACTACAAACAGGACAATTTAGCAGAGTAGAGGGTATAAAGTTGGCATAGAGAAATAACTCATATATACATATATACATGTACATATATGTGTATGTACACACACACACACACACAGACTCAGAAGGATATAATTGAGGGCAAACATAACTCAATAGTAAAGTAAAATAAAATGAATAAAACACATGCATAAACAAACAGAAAAGTAGAAAAGCTGTACTAGGCACACATACACACTAAAAGACATAAAAGTAAACTGAATAAATGGGAAAACATTCCATATTCTTGGTAAGGATTACTCAACATAATAAAGATGTCAACGTTCCCTATGTTAATTGTAAATTGTAATGTGAGTTTGATGATTATGTCTTCCTTCATCTCCCTGGAAAAATTGAATATAACATCCATCTGAAAGAATGAAAGAGGGAAAAAGGGAAGAAAAAGGTGAAAGTAGCTAGGAAAGCCTTAAAAACAAAAAGTAATGGGGGAAGGGTGTTGATCCTGACAGATTATTAAAACATATCATAAAGCCTTTTTTTAAAGTATGATATTGGTGCACAAATAGACCAATGAAATAGAATGGAAAACCCAGAAAAAAAAAATACATGGGAGGAGATTTAGTAAGTGATAAAGAGGGTATCTCAAATCAATGGGAGAAAAACGAGAATTTTTAATAACTTGCAGACAACTGGTTAGTCATAAGCACAAATATAAAATTGGAAATATTTTTCATGCCATGTAACAGAATAAATTCAAAGTGATTTGTATATTTAAATGTAAAACTAAAACTATATAAATACTCAAATAAAACATGGATGGTTTCCTTTATAACTGGGAGATAGAAAAAATATCTATTATGGCCCAAATCTAGATGCTCTAAGAAAAGTTTAATAAATTTGAGTACATAAATGTTAAAACATAGCTTTCTTTGGAAAAAAAAAGGAATAAAAAATAAAATGCAAATGTCAAACTGGGATAAATATATGCAACTTAAATCATAAAAGGTTATTTCACTGGTATATGACGTGCCTCTATTGAGAATGAAAAACGATCTGAGAGAAAACGAGCAAAAGATATGAACAGACATTTCACAGAAAAGACATAGGTGGGTCACAAACATTCTAAAAAATCAAGGTTATTCACAATAATATGAATTCAATTAAAACTACATTGGGATACCATTTTTCAATCATCAGATTAGAGAAAAAATCAAAAGTTTGCAGACATAATATTTGTCAAGGCAGTAAGGTACAGACACTCTTCTACATTGCTGGGGCATTGCAAAATGACACAGTTCCAATGAATGAGAAGTTAGCATTATCTAGAAAAATTCCATATGCATTTATATTTTGAGGCATAATTTCTATTTCTTGGAACCTGTCTCACTGATATCTTGGCAAATCTATGAAAGAATGAATGTCCAAGAATGCATGCTGCAGTCACAGCACTATGAGTGAAATAGTGAAAATCACCTACGTGTTCATTGGCAATCATTATGAATCAAACTGAAGATATAATGGAGTGCTCACTTCAGCAGCACATAAACTAAAATTGAATATACGATGGTACATCCACCATGTACAATGTAGTGCTATATAAAAGAATAAGGCTTATACCTTTATTGTCATTCCACAAGCACATACCATTAAGGTAAAGACCAAAATGCATTAAAAATATATAATATGTTAATGTTATGTAAGGGGAATATATATATATGGATATGTTAAAGAAATATATAATATATAAAACAAATATACATATGTGTTCACTTTCAAAAGGAAACAATGGAAGAATAAATCAAAACAATAGAAAAAAATGGTTATCTATCAGAGAAGGTAGAAAAGAGAAAAGGACCAGGGAAGAAAGACACATTTCTCTAAAATTAATCTTGTTTTATAGATTTGACTATGAAACTATGGAAATATTTTACTAGTTAAACAAAATTTACATTAAAAAAGTTTAACTCTAAAAACTAAAAGAAAAAAACAAACAAACAAAAAATCCACTCACTTTGTGCCAAATTAGTCATATAACCAGATAAAAAAATAATCATAGTTATTTAAAAAGACAATGTTTCGACTATATAGCTCTGATGAGGTATATCTAGAGGACAAAAAAATATAGCAAAGGAGTCATACATTGCACTCAGAAGTCACATCATTAGTAATAATATAGATTATGTTATTTTGAAACACAAATATACGCAAAGCAAATGAGTTAATATATCAAGAATCATTAAGAAATATATTTTCAAGGTGAAAGATATAAATATGAAATTAGAGCTTAAAATAATGTAATCTTTACTTTCAATTGGAAATTTTGTGCATTTATTATTTTTTTCTCTCTCTTAAAAGAAATGTATTCCTTCTGGTCTGTTTCAGGGTACAGAGCTAGAAAAAATAATAAAATGGGATTTTTCAGAGGTCAGAAGATGCCCAGAAGCTATGATAACATTTGGAAAAATGCTGAAATGTATGGATAGAAAATTGGTTGAATTTTATTCAGATTCAAATTACAAATTTGTTGTAATTTTATTATTACATTATAATAGCAATGTAAGAACAGACAATGCACTGACCCATAAATACCCAGACTGGCTAACCAAGCAGAAGACCACCTCAGACACATCCCTCCATTGTAGGTTAATGGAAGTCAGATTAATTAGTTGCTATGAGACCATATGAATCACCACCTCTGGCATATCCACCTAGTCAACAGATTCTTTTTCTAGCTAATCACTGAGAACTTTGAAGCCAAAATCACTGCTTACTTGGGCATTTTCATATTTAATATTGCATATTTGAATGTGCCCTATTTAATCAACATGTTTACCTATTAATTAGTCATCTAATAGTTCTCTCTCTCTCCCTTTTTTTAAAAATTATACTAGTGTTAGGAAATGTAAAACCGAGGAAGACAATTTTACACAAAAGGTGTGAGATATATCTTCAAGGTGATTATACTACAACAATGCCAGGTTAAAACTGTGACTAATTGTAATCTAATGGAATGAGTACTCTATTGAGTGTTAGGAGACTGCTTCTGAATTAAGATGTTGTATGATGTTGAGCAAGTCAATTGGGTAAATATTCATTGAGTATCCACTATGGGTTAAACATTGTTCAAAGTGGTACAGATTAACTGTAGAGCTAGACAGACAAGATCCCTACTCTTAAAAAGCTTACACTCTAATATGGAGAGACAGAAAATATAGATTTACACGTAAATTAACAACATTCCCAGTAAGTGCTGTGAAGAACATAGCAGATAAAAGAGAAGTGACGAGTTGGAGGAAGAGATGTTAATTGGATCTGTTGGTCTGGAAAGATCTCACTAAGGATTAAATGACAGGAAGCCAATTAAGAACAGATCTGGGCCATTTGTGACAACATGGATGAATCTTGAGATAATCATGCTAAGCAAAATAAGTCACACAGAAAAACTTGAAAATTATATAATTTCATTCACATGTGGAATATAAAACTGAAAGCATTAAACAAACATGACAAACAAACAGAGACTCATGGACATAGACAGTGGATTAGTGATTACCAGAGAGAAGGTAGAGAAGGGGGAGGTAGGTAGGGGTGAAAGGGTTCAAATATTTGGTGACAGAAGGAAATCTAACTTTGGATGGCAAACACACAATGCAATCTATAAATAACATATTGTTGAATCGTACACTTGAAACTTACTGGATTTTATTAACCAATGTCAATCCAATCATTTTAATAATAAAAAAAAAAGAATAGATCTGAGAGCAGAAGTCATTCCAGGCAGAAGAAATAATCTTCCATGAGTCAAGAATAAGACCTTTAGTGTAGAGTGCTAAAAAAGACAGTGTGATTGAAATGTGGTGAGCAAGAATGGAATTATTAGTAAGGGAGGGAGAGAGGGAACAGATCCTGTAGCACCTGCAAGACTGGATTTTAAGGGAAAACTTTTGGCAGTTTTGAAACATAAACTTGGCATGTTGTGATTACATTTTTAAAAAATCACTCTGAAGGTTTTGGATTGAGAGTGTATGAAGGAAGACAAGAGTGGCTAATGCCGTGGGTGAACTGGGAGCTGAAGGTAGTTTGCACTGTAGTAAGGATAGAGAGAGATGAGCAGGGCTTATAGGATGGGGATGAAGCATGGGACGTGGGTAAAGAACAAAAGAAACAAAAAATAAATTTTAGATTAATGCTTTGAGCAACAGGGTGGGTGATAGCAGGTAAGCCACTGACTTTCTGTGCCTGATTTTCCTCTCTCTTTTTCTTTTTTTCCAAAAGGATGTTGGGTGACATAACTGAAATATTTAACTCCAGATCCAGAACTCTGGATATGGACATGAGGATGTCGATTACAATTTCAGAGGGAGTTGATAGTCAGTGAAGATATCTATAATACATTTGTTTAAAGTCACAGAAATAATTTGCATATTTAAACTCCATACTGTTTTTAAAGCACCTGGATATTTTAAAAACTCTAGATGTTTGGCATCGTGAAGGCAAACTGGTCTTCTCTTGGGTGCCTCAAGCCTGTAAAAACTTTTCTTGCCTTAAGACTTTGTTCTTTCTGTTTATTTTCTCTGCTTGATATCACACTCAGTTCTTTGCATGATTGGTTACTATTTAAATGGATGAATGAATGAATTGATGAGTGAAACAGAATGACCAAATATCTAATTCACCAGGGTTTATAAAGTATAATAAGTCAAATATAGGCATTGACCTGAGAGTTATGGAGGTTATTTTTTTTTTTCACACCTGTCTTCTTTTTTTATGATTCTTTTTCATTCTTTAGTGGAGACTCAAGTGCATTATAGATCGTTCATTAAAATATGATCAATTAGAATGAAGAGAATTGGTGGGTAAAACATGCTCCAAAAAAAGGAAGCAAATTATGGGAAACACCCATTTCCAAAGGGTTAGATACTGGGTCATAACCTGAGTAAGCTTCTCCTGGGTATTTTGTCTATGCAGAAGAACTTTTGTCAACAGTCTTAGAAAAGAAAAGCCTATCTGCACAACTTCACAATGACAATCTCTCGAGGAAATCCCTGTCAGATCAAGAATACTACATGAGACAACTAGAATTTTCTGTCTCTTTTGATATTATTTACATATCTGAAGAATTTCTGGAACTTAGTAGCTGAGGTTTCCATATATATATATATATATATATATATATATATATATATATATATATATAAAATCTGTTTCCGTGTGTGTGTGTGTGTGTGTGTGTGTGTGTGTGTGTATCTGTTTTTATACCATTACCATACTATTTTGATGATTGTAGTTTTGTTGTATAGTTTGAAATTAGGGAGTGTGATACCTCATTCTTTCTTTCTTGAGGTTTCCTTGGCTATTCAGGGCTTTTTGTGGTTCCATATAAATTTTAGGATTAGTTGTTCTAGTTCTGAGAAGAAGGCTATTGCTCTTTTGTAGGAACTACACTGAATCCATATGTTGCTTTGGGTGGTAAGGACGTTTTAACAATATTAATCCTTCCAATCGACGAGCATGGTATACCCTTCCATTTATGTGTATCCTCTTCAATGTCTGCGGTGTCTTACAGTTTTCAGGGTTTAGGTCTTTCACCAGTTTAAATTTATTCCTAAATATTTTATGCTTTTTGATCCAACTGTAATGGGATTGTTTTAATTTCTCCTTCTGATAGTTTCTTATTGGTGTAGAAAAATGCAACAGATCTCTATCGATTTTGTATCCTGCAAATTAGTGAATTCATTGATCAGTTCTGATAGCTTTTTCAGTCGAGACTTTAGGGTATCCTATATCTAGTGTCACGTCATCTGCAAATAGTAGCTGTACATCTTCTTTTCTGATTTTGATGCCTTCGATTACTCGTTTTCTGCTGTGCCTAGGACTCCCAGTACTATGTGAAATAGAAGTGGCGATTGTGGACGTACTTGTCTTGTTCATGATCTTAGAGAAAAGTCAGCTTTTCATGATTGAAGACGTTAGCTGTGCGTTTGTCATATATAGCCTTTATTATGTTAAGGTATGTCCTCTATACCCACTTTGTTGAGAATTTCTATCATGAAATGACAGATTTTGTCAAAGATGTTGAGCTTTTTCTGAGATACAATTTTTATCCTTCATTCTTTGATGTATCGCATTGATTGGTTTACGGATGTTGAACCATCCTTGTATTCCTGCCATAGATCTCCCTTGGTCATAGAATATAATCCTACAATGTATTGTTGAATCCAGTGTTCCAATATTTTGTTGAGAAATGTGACATGCATGTTCATCAAGAATATTGGCCAGTAGGTTTCTTTTTTTCTAAGATGTTTGTTTGATGTCAGTATCAGGACAATGCTTGTTTTATAAAATGAGTTTGGAAGAGTTTCTCTTTCTTCAATTTTTTGAAATAGTTTAAGAAGGATAGGTATTAATTCTTTAAATATTTGGTAGAATTCACCTGTGAAACTATTTGATTCTGGACTTTTGTTTGTAGGGAGTTTTTTGATGACTGATTCAATTTCATTGGCAGTAACTGGTCTGTTTAGATTTTCTATGTCTTCTTGTTTTAGTCTTAGAAGTTTACATGCTTCTAGAAATCGATTCATTTCTTATAGATTGTTGAATTTGTTGGCCTATGATTGTTCTAAGTATTCATTAATGATTCATTGTATTTCTGTTCTTCTTCATTTGTTCTTCTTTCTCTATTCCTTTAGGTATAAGGTTAGATTGTTTTTGAGACCTCTCATTTCCTGAGGTAAGCCCATATTGCTATGAATTTCCCTCTTAGGACTGCTTTCAGTGTGTCCCGTAGATTTTGGGTCATTGTGTTCTCATTTGTCTCAAGGTATCTTTTGATTTCTTCCTTGATCTTGTTATCTTGTTGTTAACCTAGTCATTGTTTAGGAGCATCTTATTTGGCATCCATTTGTATGTGTGTGTGTGTGTGTGTGTGTGTGTGTGTGTGTGTGTGTGTTTCCTGTATTGATTTCTAGTTTCATACTATTATAATTAGAGAAGACTCTTGATGTGATTTCAGTCTCCTTAAATTTATTGAGACTTTTTTTGTGGCCTAACGTGTAGTCTTTTCTGGAAAATGTTCCATGTGTGTTTGATAAGAGTATATATTCTGCTGCTTTGGAGTGAAATGCTCTAAAAATATCAAGTAAGTCTATCTGGTCTAGTTTGTCATTGAATACTGCTGTTTTCTAGTTGCTTTTCTGTCTGGAAGATCAGTCCATTGATGCCAATAGAGTATTAAAGTCCCCCACTGTAAGTATATATTGGTCACTTTCTCCCTGTATATCAGTCAATAGTTGCTTTATTTAGGTCTTCCTATGTTGGGTGCATCAATGCTTACAAGGGTTATATCTTGAAGGGATCCCTTTATCATTATGAAATGTCTTTTTTGTCTCTTATTGCCTTTGTTTGAGTGTCTATTTTGTCTGATGTAAATATTGCTACCCCTGCTGTTTTGTTTCCATTTTCATGAAATATCTTTTCCCATCCCTTTATTTGCAGTCTGTGCATGTCTTTCAATCTGACGTGAATCTCTTGTAGGCAGCGTGTCTTGTTTTCTTTTGCCAAGAATTATAATCCCCTTTTTTTCTTTTTCTTCCCCAATTTAATTATTTTTTAAAATGACAGTTGACATTCAGTGTTCTTTTATATTAGTTTCTGATGTACAACATAGTAGTTAGACATTTATAAAATTTATGCAATAATCCCCATGATTAGTCTGGTACCCAGCTGGCACTATACATAGTTGTTACAGTATTATTGACTGTATTCTCTAAGGTAGACTTTACATCTCTATGATTACTTTGGAATTACCACTGTGTATTTCTTAATCCCTTCACCTTTTTCACCTGGACCCCCAACCTCCCCTCTCTTCTGGCAACCATCAGTTGGTTCTTTGTTATCTATGAGTCTGTTTCTGTTTTGTTCATTTATTTTGTTCTTTAGATCCAGCATAGAATAAGTGAGCTCATATGTAGTATTTGTCTTTCTCAGTCTGACTTATTGCATTTAGCATAATACTCTCTAGATCCACTCATGTCATCACAAATGGTGAGATTTTGTACTTTTTTATGGCCAGATAATATTCCATTGTATATATGTTCCACGTCATCTTTATCAAGTTGCTTATCCATTTCCACTGAGGTTGCTTTTATGTTTTGCCTATTATAGATAGTGCTGCAGTGAACATAAGGATGCATTTATCTTTTTGCATTAGAGTTTTGCACATCTTTGGATAAATACCTAGAAGTAGAATTGCCAGGTCATAAGATAGTTCTATTTTCAACTGTGTAAGGAACCTCCAAATTATTTTCCATAGTGGCTGCAACAATTTACATTTCCAGCAATGGTGCATGAGGATTCCCTTTTCTCTGCACCTTAGCCAACACTTGTTGTTTGTTGATTTATAGATGATAGCCATTCTGACAGGTGTGAGATGATATCTCATTATGGTTTTAATTTGCATTTGTCTCCTTGGTGACCCTGAGCATCTTTTCATATGTCTGTTGGCCACCTGTATGTCCTCTTTGGAGAAATGTCTGTTCAGGTCCTCTGCCCCTTTTAAAATTTGTTTGTTTCTCTGCTGTTAAATGATACATGTTCTTTATATATTTTGAGTATTAACTCCTTATTAGATGTGTAATTTGTGACTATCTTTGCCCAGTTGGCAGGTTGACTTTCATTTTGTTGATGGTTTCTTCGCTGTGTAGAACTTTTTAGCTTGATGGAGTCCCATTTGTTTCTTTTGTTTCTTTTGTTGCTTTTCCCCATAGAGACATATCCAGAAAGATGTTGCTAAGACTAATGCTAAAGAGTTTACAGCCTGTGTTTTATTCTAGGAGTTTTGTGATTTTGGGTCTTAAATTGAAGTCTTTAATCCACTTTGAATTTATTTTTGTATATACTGTAAGAAGTTGGTTTTAATTTTTTTCTTTTTTTTTTTTTACATGTGTCTGTCCTGTTTTCCCGGCATCTCTTATTGAAGAGGCTGTCTTTACCATCTCTTTACAATATACACTGTATATTCTTGTCTCCTTTGTCAGATTTATGGACCATATAGATGTGGGTTTATTTCTGGGCTATTTCATTACATTGAGATATCTATTATCATTAAAAATGCATGAAGTCTCACTGTTTTTCTACTCTCCATGTTGCAAAAACTTTATTTCTTCTTAAGGAGGAAGAGTTCTCAAAGAGAAGGCCTATGTCCAAAAGATATACCCAAATAAAACCTTGGAAACAGCTCAAGGTGAATATAAACATCCTTTGCAAATAGAAATGTCTAGTGCATGTGAAGGCTATTAATGCGAAACTTTTCTTGGCAGGCCAATTTCAAGTTCACCCTGTGGTACAAGTGCTTGCAAAATAGTAAGATCTATTCATCTCATCCTGCTCAGTACAGATGATAGAGCCATCTGACATATCATAAGGATTCATAACATATCATAGAAGTTCCCTTTTTTGGAGTCAAAACAACCAACAAGAATTTTCAAAGTCTGTCATTCGCTTTATTTCTCTTTAATATATAACCATTCTTATTTTTTCCCCAACACATGTAATGAGGTTTGATATTAAAAAAAAAAAGAGCTTTCTAAATATTGAGACTTGTCTTCAAATCATAAAAGGTCTATTTCTGACTAGAACTAGGTGTATACTAGCAGGATTAATGATTATTCAAGTGACTAGTTTTATATCTACCATTTCTTACCTTTCACTGTCTCTTTATCCCACCACAAACTATGCCTGTAACTTAGATTCTGACTTGGACCCTATAAGAAAGACTTTTGTTCAACATTACCCCACTTATTGGACTCATTCTTTTTTTTTTTTTAATAAGATAGGACTAAAATCAGAGCCATACAGAGCATCACTAGAAAACTTCCCCATTTGAAATTCATCCATTCTTTTAACTGCTTTGATTTCAACTACCTCTCATTTATAATTTTCCTCCTTGTCCAGAATATATTGTATTCATTTTCTAATGCTGCTCTAAAAAAATCCACTAATTTTGTGCTTAAAGCAACATAAATTTATTATTTCACAGTTCTGTATCTCAGGAGTCCGTGTTTGCTTGGCTGGTTTTTTTGTTCTGGGTTTCACAAGGTTTGAATCAAGGTGTCAGTTTACTGAGCTTTTACTTGAGAGCTCTAGAAGGAATCTGCTTCCAAGATCATCTGGATTGCAGGCAGGATCCAGTTTCTTATGGTTCTAGGACTGAGGTACCATTACCATGCTTGTCTTTAGCTGAAGGGACACCCCTAGCTCCTAGAGGCCTCTCCTCAGTCCTTACATGTGGGCCTCTACATCTTAAAGCCAGCAGTGGCGCCTCAAATCTTTGTCTCACTTGGAATCTCTCTGTCTTCCCCTTCTGCCACATTTTTGTTATTACTTGAACCAGAAAAATTTATCTGCTTTTAAAGACTCATGTGGTTTGATTAAACTACGTTGATAATCTAAGATAATCTCCTTACTTTATGGTCTGTAACCTTAATTATATGTGCAGTGTCCCTGTAGCCATGTAATATAAAACATTTACAGTTGCTAGAGATCAGTGTACAAGTATCTTTTGGCAGGGCAGGGTTGGAGAAGCATTATTCTGTCTACCACACATACCATGTCAGGAAATCCATTTCCATGTACCTAAACCTTTTATCTATTTATCCATCAAGGGTTAAAGAGACTTTGATTCTGAGTCCTAAATATCCAGAGAATTGGTGGAGGTTAGAACATGGATTCGTTTTAGCAAGAACTGGAGACAAGGCAGAAATTGAGAGGAGGTGAATTGGATGGATGCTCAGGATTATGGATTATGTATTTAGTCAAAGATAATTACAGATTATGGATTCAGTCCTAAGTTAAGGGTACTATACAGATTTATCTTCACTGATGCTTGGAGTTAAAGTCTGAATGGCAGAAAAAGATACTAAAGGAAAGGCAACAGGAATGCACCAGATATTGTTTCTAGAGATCACAACTTCCAAATGGTGATGTCAATGTAGATGATATACTTCCCTAGTCATACGTGATACCTACACTGGAAGATAATTGAATGAAAGGTGAGTGGTTGCTATCAGTCAATCTATCTCTGGGAACATGTGACTAACTAAATAAGGTAGGGTCTTTCTATCTTTTCCACAGTCCTCTTAACATAACATCTGACCTCATCATATGTTTCCCTGCAAAGTCTCATTGATTTTAATTTAAATAAAATTTGTGATTAACACTAAACTTGGTTAGACGGTACAATCTGAAGCTTATTTTTTTAACCTATCACCCATTCTTCTAGAGAAATAATTTTCCTTAGAAACATTGCCTTCTTAATCTTTATCTGAAAAATTTAAAATCTAGCAATCTAGGGTCTACAGAATACCTGACTCTATGTTTACCTTAATCCTAATCTAGAAGCCTTAGATGATGCTTGATACAGAGAGTACTAGAGAAGTCATAAATGACTAAGTAGAAGATCTTTCCTAAAGGGAAATGGTCACAATTCTTTTACCACCAGATATTGCTTAGTGGCTGATGTTTAAGCCAAAAGTAGCAGTCTGTTTCTTGAAAGTGCAGTTAGCAAAGATTCCTTAGATCTTTTTATTAGATGAATGAAAATTCCAGTAGATGTTTTTGTGTCCTCTGTGTGTTGACAACCATTATGGTTTTCCTGTGCACTGACCACTTCTCCTATCCTTGATAACTACATCTTGATTTTCCTTGAGAAAAAATACAAGTTCTACTCTTAGTCTATAGAGTTAGAGTAAGGATGACCCTATCAGAGCTTGATATATTTGAATTAGGTTTGGCCAATCAGAGCCAATGATTCTTGATTTTCTAACTTTTTTAAAAGTTTGGAGAACAAAGAAGTTCTCTTCCTGCTGGACTTAAGAATTGTGAGGATATGTACTGAAGCATTAGCATGGGAGAAGGAGAGTATAGGATCTATTCCACGATGTTATCACAGCAGAGGATGGCTACAGATTAAGTCCAATCCTTGCACTGTGAGCTTCTGGATCCAGCCAGTCTGCCCTTAAATTTTCTAGGTTTGTGAGCCAAAGAATTTTCTTTTATCCTTAAACTAGTTCGAAATGGATCTCTATAATTGTCAACTAAAAGCATCCTGACCAATGCACTATTCATTTCATGATATTATGTTTTACCCAAACTGTATTTAGATCATTATATTTACATTTGAACACCCATCTCTACTGGCTGATTGGAGGCATTCTGAAGGAGGTGACCAGCTTTGTTTAATACAATACAATGTGACAGCACCCAGATCAGTCAGTGCCTGACACAGGTGTTCCTTCTTAAAATATATACATATTTCAAGAATGGATGAGACGTCATTAACATTTTTTCTCTTTTTATCCTCAACTTTATTTTTTAGTTTTTGTTTTAATTGCCTCCATTGTGACTTCTTACCACAGAGTGATTGTAGTGGGTGTCCAAAGTTCACTAGAAGTCAGAAGCAGATAAAGTGACTGTCCACAGTTATTTAAATCCACCTGGTTATCTGTGATCCACACCATCACCTTCATCTAAGCAAGACAACGAAATCAACCCTAAGGGAAAGGAAATGAAACAAAACAAAAATTAGTTAAACTTGAAATATCAGCATAATTTGAAAAAAAAATATCCTAACTCAGTTCAGTTATTGCAAAATAATAATAATAATAATAAAATAGAGATTAGTAAATTTCTGGACAATTTAACTCAAAATTTCCCAAACTTTGACAGAAGAATTTATCAGATAGTACTGCTTGAGATCATTCCTATTTTGGCTCAAACACTGAATACATTGTCTAATAAGTATTCAACTCTCTTTTGTACTTTGTTGATGACAGATTTGCTAAATGAGGTTCTGGTAAATCATCTTCAAAAGAAAATATCTGCCCACCACCTCTCCCATAAAATGTTGATGAAACCCCAGGTTGCTGTTACCTTTTTGGATGATCTGTGTTTCCCAGGTGTTATTATAATTCAGCTATTCCATAAAAACCCAACTCGAGATCTTTTGTGGACAAGCTTCCAAAAACACAACTGCTTATAATTGGAATTTTAAATGCTAAAGAAAAGGAGCTCTATTCCCATCATTAACTCATTAATTAAGCCTCAAATTTCTAGAGTCAGCATGTTTTTAATCACCACATTGTACGCCTTTAATCCTGAGGCACAAAACAGTGCCCAGTACTCACATTTTTTCCAGTAACCTTTTCTTTAATGGTGGTGTTAGTTTTCCTTGGGAAAAAGACAAGTTTAGGGGTACTGATCTCAGGGCTTAAAAATACCATAATAATTTTTCATCAAGTTGATAAGTTTTTATTATGATTTATTTTCATAATATTTCACATATTTTGGCCACTTGATTCCAAAGGTCAATGTAATTCAAAATTGATGTTTTACATATCAGATTGAAGGAGGAAAGAAACTCACCCTCTGAAAGCATTATACTAGCTCAGACCACCTCACACCCCTGTTGATTTCTGTCAAAGCCCAGCCAATCAGCTCTAACGTCATTTCCATTCAAGGAATGGTCAGTTAAATCACTCCAGTCTTCTGTATTACATACAGAGTTCTCTTGTCTGCCAACATGAATGGTTGCTATCATTACATCAGCCTCCAGTGACTTTAATACATGAATGGCTAGCTTACAGTCCAAGAGTGGATTGGCTCTTCTGTCTTTTTTCAGAGGCATCTGCCAACCAACGGGAATAAGCAGACAAAGGTAGCTTTAAGAATTCTGCCTCATGCAATGAATAGGCAATGTCTAACAAGCAGCTCAAGATGAGACTGCAGACATGAAGAACTCCCATAAGCCTCTGAACCTCCTTTTAGTGAGAGCTCCCTCACATATAGATATGAAAGTAAATTGAATTGAAAGCAGAGCTGTGTCTACTTGACTTTGGAAGAGGATCTTACTGTAAGGGAATGGTGGAAACAATTCAGAAGCCATAGGGGTACAAGGATGCTTGTTATGTGTGGAGAACCTTGTTTACTCAAAGTGAGGAGAAAATTCTCTGTTAGCTCTTTAACTTGGGAGACAGAATATATAAGCTTCAGTTCTGCCTCAGATACTCTTTTCTTCTATTTTATTACATTTTTGTGTTATTCTGCTATCAAAATAATATCGCTCATTGCAGATAATTAGACAAATACACAAAATAGTGAAGAAACAGAAATCTATAATCCCAGTGAATACAATGAATTACTGTTACCATTTTTGGCACATTTCTTTTCAGTTTTATTTGTATTCTTTTGTGTTTATCCATGTGACATCAGGATAAAAATATGAAAGTATCCTTCTGTTAATATATTTTTATATCCTACTTTATGTTATTAGCCTTTTTTGACATACCATTAAAAGTCTTTCATGAGTACCATTTTAATAGCAAACTAGTACAAATAATTTAGAGAATTTTATACATGTGCTCTAAAATTCTATAATTTACTTAGTCACATCCTCAATAGTGAATATTTTATCTCGAAACATTCCAAATCATACAAAAAAATATGGCAAAAAAAATCTTTCTCTAACTTCGATGTAGACATAACTGTGTTCCCCAAGGTTCTGATAAATCCTTCTGAGGAATGTCTGCCTTGCTGCCACCTCCAATTAAAACTCATTGTCATAATAAGTCATACATATGAATAAAGGACAAAAACCATAGGATCATCTCAATAGGAGCAGAAAAATCATTTAACAAAACCCAATGCCCTTCATGATAAGACACTCAACAAACCAGAAGTGAAAGGGCCCTGCCTCGGTCATGTAAAGGGGATATGAACCACACTGCCAACTCATGCTTGGTGGCGAAAGACTGGATGCCCTCCCACAAGGCCATCCTTGGGCGGGGCGGGGGAGCAAGGTTGTGCATAATATACTTCAGATGTATTTTAGGAGGAAAGATGAAATCTACTAACATATACAAAAAGAAGAGCACTAAGTATTTTTTAAGCAATGGAAATATAGCTAAAATAAGCTTATAGCCTTTGAAAGAGTATATATATTTGAGAGGTATGTATATTAAAACCTTGTTTAAAATAAATTGGATTTATTCCTTCGAGTCCAAAGACTGAATACACTAAAATATTTTAAACATTTCACACTAAACAATGTGAGCATATTGGTTTATCTACAGCTCCTACTCATGTGTGCTATGTGTTTTACCAAGAGTTTTATACATTGTATTTCAGAGGAAATAAAGCGAGTTATAGATAAAGAATTAGGTAGATTCTACTGACGCCTAGTAAGTTTTCTGTTCATTTCACCAAGTTCGCTATTGAATTTAGCATGATGGCATTCAGCAAGTGGCTAAAGATTTCTTTATATCTTGTGCACTTTCCCATTTGGGTAAGAAATATGCCTGAGAAGGAATACACTTAAATGATGTAAAAAGAGAAGCAAAATGTCTGGCTCATGATCACGCACACTGAATGACCCATTGCCTGAAAATGGAAAAAGTGACCACAAGAATTTATCCTGGCAAATCTAGCCCTTCCCCCCACCATCTGAGCCTGACTATGTCAGATGCAGGGTCAGCCAACAGAAAGAGGAAGTTCTGGTCAGACGCACATTGACTCACTTGATAAGCTACTTCCTCAGATAATTTGCTTGACCAGTCAGAATTCTCTCATTCATTTTTATAGAATGATGGGTAAAGAAGGAGCCAAAATCCTTGGTGTAATGAAAGTAATGAGTGCTCGGGCATGGCTTTAGAATGACCAGTTGATCAAAGAGAAGCCCAAGCTTATCATACTTGTTAGCCACAAGATTGTTGGGAAGAAAAGCTTCTTGTAGACATTCTCACTCAAATGACCACATTTTTCTGACTATTCAATGAGGCCAAAGACACTTGTTATCTCCGTCAGCAAGGAGGGTAGATCCCTGAATTCACACTGAAAATATGAAAGCAGTCACATCTGGAGGACTTGGGCCCCGCCCAAGGCTCATATTTACAAGCCTTTGGCAATCTAGCCCTTCTCTGGAGCCCACATGGAAGCTGTCAGAGCAAATCCACAGAGGGCTGGTGATGATAAGCTGGACACGTCTAGGACTCTCCCAGCTACGTCCTATTGATCAATACAAAGCAACTGGGGCTCTGATGCCAAACAATCTGGAAATGAAAACACAAATTGTCTTCAGCCTGCAGTTCACCAGGAAAGGGTTCACCTCCCCAAATGCTCAGTGGTTGGTCTCTGGTTAGAAGAAAGAACAGAGATTAAAAAAAAATGCCGAAAGCTATTTTGTTCTGAAGTATAGCGGGCTTCTGAATATTTGAATCATCTGCCTATAGAGAACTTTCCTACATATCACTCAGAACTTTCCAGTATTTTAAAGACTACGATTCACCTAGATCCCGAACTGAACAAGAGATGTTGTAATTTTTTAAAATAGCTTAGAAAACTTCAACACGGTGGTTTCTCTAATTGTTTTAAAATTACAAGCAATCAATAATCATGATTTATAAGTGAGCACAGTAAGGAAACTGTAAGGAAATACAACCATGACCAAGTGAATTGGGCACTGTTAAAGGCACACACACTAGCTATGATGCTGCAGTCAATAAAACTGGAAACCGTTCACATTAGTTGCTGTAATTAGTGTAAAACAGGAGAACCAAATGGTCAATTATTATTTTTTTAATGTGTTATAACTTCAAAATCTATGACGGTCCACTTTTCTCTTGATATCATTTAGTTTGAAGATAAAGACATAGAATATAAAAATCAAAGTTGCAGGAATTCTGATTTGAATGAACAACACTCAAGACAGAACACCTCTTGTATGCCAGCCACTGTACTCAAGGCTTTCCAATTTGTAATTTTCAGTATAACATTAAAAATAGAATAGAATAGAATAGAATAGAATAGAATAGAATAGAATAGAATAAAATAATAAAATAATAAAATAAAATAAAATAAAATAAAATAAAATAATAAAATAAAATAAAATAAAATAAAATAAAATAAAATAAAATAAAATAAAATAAAATAAAATAAAATAAAATAAAATAAAATAAAATAAAATAAAATAAAAACATTTTAACCATGGGCACAGGCTGAGATGGCAACTGTCAGCCCCAAAAGTTGTCAGTCACTAGAAATGCTAAAGAGGGAGAAAGAAGGGCAGTGTGTTAAGGTTCCTTTGAAGGTGGTTGTTTCTGTACTGATCAGAAAATGAACTAGATGAAGTCAGGCTTAACTCCTAATAGAAGTTGAACTGAATCTTCTTCAACGCTAAGATTAACTCCTTCAACACACTGGCACAGAGACGTAAAGTTGCTGCAGTCCCCCTGAAACTATTTTAGATTAAATGTTTTCAAACTAATATCCCAGACTGTGTCTCAAATGTGAAGACCTCTTCCTTGCTATTAACCCTTTTCCTGCAGCCAACACCCCAACATTGGCCAACTTACCTCTATGTCTAAGGTTACTGAGTTCTCCTTATGGAACTTTTTTAAAATTAACTCTATTCATTCCACAAATATTTAGTTTATATCTGAGGCTTTTCCCTGAGAACCCTCCCATGAGAAGGAGATACAGGTTTTTGCCTATGAATATTCACCCCCTGCCTATGTAGTCTTTATTCCTTTATCCCTGGGATCCCCCAAGCTGCTGGAGGACTTCAGAAAGTCACAGAGCATAAATTGTAATGTTTTGTGACATTATATTTTACCTACTACAGTTTAAAGAAAAGAGGAAAAATAGAAAATTTTATGCTTGTTTTCTGGAGTGAAATTATGATTTTTCAGAGGAGACAAGGGGAGAATGTCTAGAGTATAGGTCATCCAGTTCAGGGCAAGGTAGCACAAAAGAAGGAAGATGTCACTATGAAGACAAACACACTAATATCTTAGCACAGCTAAGGGGCCTGTGGTGAAGGGAAGAAAATTGTTAAGTTGGTAATGTTCAGATGTGCTCATCTGTGTTCAAGGATAACCAAACGATCATTATATCTTAGTCTGGTTCTTAGGTTCTTTTTCTAGGCAGCCTTCTTTTACTGCCCATCTCCTGGAAGCCTCCAAATTCTTAAACCTACAAGCCTGTTTGTGTTCAAACCCAGCAGTGATTTAGTTTCTTTTAGGACTTAAAACAAATCTACCTTTTCCATCTCTTTGACAATGCTTCAAGGTCTTTAATTTAAGACAAATGAGGATAATAGACATGAGCCAAATACCCCTTAGACAAAATGTACATAATTGAATTGTGTTTTTAATACCAGCGAAATACCAAATTTCACTGTAGTGCAAATGCAGAGATGGCAGGAAAACAAGAGGAGAAGAGCAATCCGGACTAAGTCCTGTTTGTAAGGAATCAGAGGCTTTAATTAAAGTATTAAAGAGGAAAATGGAAGTGTATTGAGGACATTTAGAAAGAAACTTTTTCTATGATATAATTTCTGTAAAGTTAGAGACAAATACTTTTACTTTAGTCCATACACATAAAAGTGCTCTATGAAGCCTTTTCAAATCTTCAGTTCCATATTTGTACCATCTCAGTGGGACTATTAGGATCTAGTGCCAATAGTAATGGTTTGAAAGATAAAATAGTGAATGAATGAATGAATGAACAAGTGAGTGAATGATAAAGTCACATGATCAAACAGCTTTGTGGGTGTCTGTGCACGTGTGATCCATGTCAAAATCTCATTTAGATGTTCTTCAGACAAAACATCACATTATTAATGTTAATTTAAGACATATATAGTGGATGGCTTTGGCCATCCGTGATTGAATATTGAAGGCTGTAATTATTGCCTAGTCACTCGTGTCATGAAGTGATGAGTATTTTACTAAAGCACAAATTTGAATGACGTGTCCTGTGAAGTAGTCGTGAGTCAGGAGAGAGACAGCTGCGAAAGTAAGTCCCTTTGCTAGGGAGTGAGAGAGTTGAGCTACGCCAGAGGCCCTCACTTCTTCATGTGGCTTATCCTCCTTCCTCCATTTCCATTTCTAATGCCACAAATCTGCTGACATTGGAAAAATATCATTTTCTGCATAAAAAAAAATTACCCGACAGTAAACAAGCGAAAATTTCAAACACAATTTTTTATAGGCGTGAAGAGTAAGTGAAGAAGCTTTAGTGAGGTTTCCTCATAAGAAAAATAGACAGATTATATAAATTAAAGAGAGTGATGTCAAAGGTGGTGGTAGCCAGCATCTTTAATGTGTCTACTATATGCTCTTTCCAAAAACAAAAAAATACATTTGTGAAATTGTTTTAGCAAATGAGCTAGCCAATGCAAAGTTTTCTTGTTCAGTGAGTTATAAAATATTAGCAAAAGGTAAAAATAATTAACTTGGTTTATAAGGCTATTTTTAATGGAAATATAATTTAATAGAAATGGAATTGAACATTTTTATAGTTATATATAATCATCATGCATAATTATATAATCGCATGTAAATGTCACATATATGTGTATAATTATTGGGTGTAAAGAGCTCTCTCAATTTTTTCCTATATGTTACATTTTGTATGGAAAAAAATTTTTGCTAAGTTTTGTTTTGGATATCTAGAGATTTTAAAAACCTTGAGACTTTCCCTTCATCATTGTCACAGCTTTGCAAAGTGTCACTACTCTCTGAAATGTTTTCAAATATAAGAAGAATATCTACCAAAATATCTACCATAATCAGAGCAAATTTAGCCTAGTTAATTAAGAAAGGTATTTTATCTCCCTTTAGTATTTTATCTCCATTATGCATATTTGTTTATTCACCAAATGCAAAACACTAATTTATATCAGTAACTCAATCTCTACAGTCCTTATTTCTTCAAAGGTCCAAGTAAGGAACAATTGAATTTACGTTAACGAAAATATGTTCACCAGCAAAAATGTACCAAATACTTTGCTAGTTGATGAGGAGACAACAATAAAATTTTTTAAGTCCCTTTATGGGCAATATTCTAAAAAATGATCTGTGGTTGGTGTTGATTCATTTGAGAGAAGATAGGCCACATTATTTTCTTTGTGAATCACTTATCCGTCTATGGCTAAGAATCCTCATTCCAATAAAGCTCGTATTAATAGGCAAGCATACTGATTGGCACTCTCTCTCAACATTTATGGATGCTGGCAACAGTACGTGGAGATTTGGAATGTCTAGGAGGACCATCATTAGACAGCTCATGAATGATGGCTCTGAGGTCATCCAACTGTATCACGGAGAATAGGGTCTTAATTGCATGATTCCCCTGAACTGCATCCTACAGATTCCATTAAAAATAGTATATCTTTAATTCAAAGGGATTTGGTTCTATTTCCTATAATAATAACAATGCAGCAAAAATTATATAAAAACTGATTATCTGAGCTGTTCAGTTTAGATTCCACAGTAGTAGATCATACCATTGTTCCCATCATTTGCTGCTTTCCTTTTAGGAAGATTATGCATCCCCTTCTTCCTGCCATGAGACATGCCTGAACTCCCTGTGGGAGGAAGGCTGAGTCCACTGAAGTGGTCTTAGCCAATGGTCTTTTCTTGACCAATGAATAGATTGTGTCCAGAAGTGACTTGTGTGCCACATAAGCAGAAACGTTAAGAACTGCCATGTGATCATCACTGACCAAATAGGAATAAATCACTGCTCCCTCAACCTAGACCCCAAAATGAATAACATACATGGTTTGAGTCACAGACTGAAGCAGAGTTGCAGTTGACCTGTGCTGACATGGAATGTAAGTGAGACCTAAAATGTAATTGCTATAACCACTGAGATTTGGAAATTGTTTCTGTAGCATTACAAAGTGATAATTAACTGATAAACCACACAAATTAGGTTACTAGTAAAACCTAATTTTATTAGTTTGTGTTTTTCATCATTCTTATTTTATTTCACTTTTCGTTAATCTGTTGGTCATTGCTCTGCTGTTAAAAGTAAGAAGCCTGGTCTCTTCCTCTTGAGGCCTCCTTCTCAATCCCAACTTATCCTTCAAATTACTCAAAAACCTTGAGCAGTGTAATCTGCTCTGTACAAAGAAGACCAGTCCTCTAGGTGGAGAGAGAGTGAAAAAAGGAACACTAAAAATCTCCAGTAAATTCAGTAGCATTAGTGAAGATTAGATTTGTCCAGTCCATTGAATGTTTGTCCACTGATGCCATATTATAAATGTTCTCCTACATCCCTATCATAGGCATGTAACTCTTACTGCACACTCACTTGCTCAGCCATATTTCCACCCAATGCAATCACATGCTGTACTGGAGGTTCCCTTTCTTCTCTGGCCCTTGGCCTCATGATGAAATTAGACCACTAGGACACACCCCACCCTTGCTTCATGGGGAGCTTCCTCCACGTCATAACATCATTTTAATCAGGTGACCCCATCCCCAATGAGAATGTTCTGACATTGAATCACGGAGACAGTTTCAGATTAGCCCTATGACCCACAAACAAATGGTCTTTTTGCAACCATTCTAAAGCCCCCAGTACATACTGTCATTTGTTCACATAACTAAAAAGCCACTCTGGGACTATTCAGAGGACAAAAAATGACACCAAGATGCATGATTATGTGTCTCAGTGCATATAAAGATATAGATGGAAGCTTCTTTAAACTAAAAAATATATATCTTCTCAAGTTAACATATACCACTCTTGTCATCACAGATATATTACTATTACATCTCCAGTGTTTTTGCAGAATATCCGGCATATGTTATGTGCTAGAAAAATACCAGTTGAATAAATAGAAGAAATATCAATTGCAAAGCAAGTCAATAAGATCAGAAATGAACTAGAATTTCCTCACTTAATGTTAGTTGAACCTATTGTGACAAACATTTCACAATATATGTGAATGAAACCATCGTATTGTGTGCCTTAAACTTATACAGTGATTAAATTCCTCAATTTAATAAAAACGAAAATTTTTTGGAAAAAACTTATTCTGGAAAAAATGAAGGAATTTCTTCATTTCACATTTTCCCATATATAGTAATTTTCCCTGATTTTCTATTTCTTCGAATGTTCTTGACTCTTGAAACCTAAAATCACGATCTTTGGGAGGGCATTTTAGAGGCAATGAAAGTTAGGCAGGGTCTTAGAGTATTCAGAAAGGCAATTTGGACAAATGTTAATAAATGATACAAAGAAGAGGTAAAATTACAAATAACTATTATTCTATTTGTGTGAGGTTGTTATGGAACTGAGAATGTCTTTTACTTCCTCATCCTGAAACTTAAAACAAAACTTTATTTCTTTATTTCTACATAGAATTATATAGTAAAAGACTAAAAAATTTATCAACCAGGTTTTCTTAGATGGTAAAACATGTGAGATACCTTAGAGTTTAAAAAAACATATTTCTAACTACATCATTGAAATCAATAGATAATCATTAATTTTCCAAGTCTTTCTGATTTGTAAACATCATGTGAAAGGAAGTATTTCAGTCAGCATTTTTATTTCCTTGCTCTAAATTCAAGATTGCATGCTATTACATACTTGCTAAAAATTTTTTTTCAAAAATTTTTAAAATGTTATGATTACTTATTTATATTCGATTCTCTGCACATTATATTTATACTCACCATCCCTAGTGAAAAAATAAGTTGCCAAAATTTCTGGATAAATTACAAAAAGCAAATGACCATGAGCTATGATATACACACTGTCACATGTGCAAAATTCCTATTGTGATTCACATCAGGACATCTTAGATGTTGATAAACAATGTTTGCATTTTTCTTTTAATTATTAAAGGTCTTCTCTAAGATTTATAGCATCTAGTTAGTGATTTTGAAGTGAGAAAATTTGAAATCCAACATCTGTTTCTTGCTGGCTAATTGTGCAACCTTAGGCCCATGACATCATCTCTGAGACCTTGATTTTCATATTTGTAAAATAAAGATAATAATACCTAACTTGGGTGGGGGGAGTTTCTGTGTGAATAAGTAATAATATACATGTATTATTCACAACACTGATTTTAAGAAGCAGGAAGTGTAAGTAAGACTAGAAAAGTTTTTTTCAGTCAAACTAACCATAAAAACAAACAAAACAAAATCAAAACAAAAACACCACCAATGGAACCATACCCATGGATTCAAAACATTAGATTTTCATTCTGTCTTCTATATTTGCCTCTTTTTACAAGATTCTGAGTTCTCTTAAGTTAACCATCCTTACAGTATTAAAAATAAAACTGCAGCCAGCTATGGGCTTATATTCTCATAAATGTTATGAATAGAAAGGAAAAACATTCTTTTCAACTAACTCCAGTTAGAAAAACCCTGGGGAAGAAATGTGATTGGTCCTGCTTATGTCACATGCCCATTTTTTGACCAATCAGCTATGGTCAGGTGGAAAGAATCCTATGATTCGCTTAACTTTGTGATGTGTCCAGACCTGTAATATGGAAATGATGCATGATCTGGAACCAAAAAAGGGAGGAAAAGGTGCGAAACAAACCAAAGTAAAGTAGCAAAATAGTTTCTTCATTATTTAAAGCAAATGCATAATACCAGCTATGTACTGGAAAATAATAATATTAGTATTGATAAGATTAATTTTCATCTCCTGGACAAACCAATTAGTTAGTTTAATTTTGGTCTATGGGCCACTCATGTATGTTCAGGGTAGTAAGTATGAGAAGGATTTAAGAAAAGAGACATAAATGTGTTCAGTCAGAGCTTGCTCTGCTGATGTGGGTCATTTACGACATCTTTTCCCACAAAGGGGAGAGGGCTATTATTCTTTGAGATATCAATACACAGATTTGAAAATGAGAAGCTTTTGAAGGATACTAATGACTCCACTGACCCTCTAATTCAGAGTCAAAGTGAATTGCAGTCTTCTGGGAAGTGATGAGGTCATTTTGACACACCCAGCACTAATGAAAAAATCATTTCTGTTTCATCACTTACTAGCCATGTGCCCTTCATTAAGTTGTGAACCTGTCTGTGCCTCAGTTTCCTCAAAGATTACATGGTAATAATAATAATATCTAGATTCTCATCGAGTATTGGGGGCAATTAAATGAATTCATGTATATAAAGGACTTAAAACTTTGAGATTATCATTGTTATTATTATTAATATTACCATCATAAATGTTTCCTGAATAATAAAACTTGACTCCAGTGTTTAGGGGCATATGTGAAAAACTAATTGATTTTACAGAAAAATATAACAGTTTGTCATTTGCCATACCCCTAGTATAACAAGTCAACATGCGAATAGAAAAATAAAATCATAAACTAGTTATTGATCTTTCTTCTCTAAGTGTCCATATATTTGCAGTTGCTTAGGCAAAGTGTTCGGCTATGTGAACTATGTATATTCTGTTCAGAAGTTTAGCATGATGTAGCCACAACCTTTTTTATACCGTGGGAAAGTCAGAGAGAAAACCAAGGGGTTGATTCAAGGTTAATTTTAAATGTTGCTCTTTTGCTGATTTGTTTGAAAACACAAACAATGAATAAACCAAACAGAGGCTAGATAGAAGAGCTCTGTAGTAAATATTGTGACTTCCCTCTCACCCCCTTAAACTTGCTGTAATACCCCAATCCCAGTTTCTGTGAGGGTCAACTGCTAATGGCTCACGGGTGCCCCGCTTTTTTGGAGAGTGTGCCCCTGTCAGTTGCTTCAACTGGAGAGTTGTCCACACCGTAGGAGCAACTCAGAGCAAATGACTGACTGACGTGGTATAGAAATAGTTACTTCCTTGGCTCAAGTGACACAACACAGCTAAGTGGTTAATGATTCAAAGACCTCTTTCCAGTAGATCAGGCTAAGGCTACACTTTATCTGAGACCACTTTCTTGCTTAGCACTTTCTCTTTCTCTATCCTGCTTCACTCTGTTCCTAATAAACTTTGCCACCATGGTATCACTTTCACAAGAATTAGGGTCTCAGCTTCCAGGGAACCCAGCCTAAGACAATATCACACTAACCTGTGCTGTCAAAGGAACCTGCAGAATCATTCAAAGGCATCAACGTAATACCTCCGAGGAGAAATAGATTTCAGAAATGCAGTCTTTCAGAAAAGAACTGCAGAATTAATGATATGGAAAGTGACAGAGGAGATGATCACAAAACAAGACCATGCTTCAAGCATTGGGAATGACATATCCTGAGCATAATAACTAATGCTTAGTGGTTGCTGTTAGTTGATATGTTGGTTGGCTGGTTTGATTGACTGTTGCTGGAGATACGTTCATCATTCCTCTCCCCTTCTCATTTTGAAGGAATAACTCACTCAGGAGTTAGAGGAATGAGGTTCCCCACATCAAAATGCCTGTACAGAAGGAGAGGAATTCTTTTTCTGTGTAATCCAGAGACTAGGGCTGAGTTACCTAATCAGTCCTTGGTCAAGCAGCTCTTTAACCCTGGGCTTTGAAACTTAAGTCAGTTGCTAACAAATCAGTGGTCAAGTTCATTCAAGACAACCATCCCACAGGCAGCCATGATAGTGACCTGAGATTCCAACAGTGTCTGTGAGCAATAACTGGCAATGAGCATCAGAAACTCATTGCTCCTACTGCCCAAATTCTATGCTCTTTTAGTTCTCTGCATGCGCCAGGAACACTCACCCATCTCGTCATTAGCTATACAAGCTCCCTGTTTTTCCCAAAGCAGTCCCTTTTCCAGTAAAAATAGTACAATTGCTCTCTTTTGCTTAAAATTAAAAAAAAAAACTGACTAATATAATACCTGATACAGATTTGCACCATGCCAGGATTCTTTTTTATACATAAGCCAAACTATATGTTTCTAAGTATGAAGAAGAATAGAATCAGTTAACTTAAGAAGATTGATTCATTATCAACAGTAGACTGACTGACTTTGTCCATTATTGTTTTGCACTCTAATTTTTGTTGTCATGGTTGAACTGTTCACCTGTGATTAAGCCACCTGTGTTATCCTAGGTACAAGCAGAAATGACTACACATGGGTATGTTTTCAAGTATTATAGAGTTTCACAAATATAAATTACTTAACAAATAAGTAAATATCTGTTCACAACTTTTGGTAAGTTCTATCAATGCAAATATAGAACTAAATGATGAAGTATAACTAAATAGGACCTAATAGTCCAGGAGAGGGTACCTAGGCTCCCCTAAGCTGTTACTTGATGAGCACGTGCCATTTAGGCAAGCAGAGGAAACAGCATCATGAAGACATCAAGGTGGAAAAGAGATTGGTGCCAGCACATCAAAGGAACTTAGGAAAAAATAACATGGCTGGAGCAGCAAAGGGGTCAATGGCAGGCGATTGTTCTATGATGCTAGGCAGGAGCTTTGTAGGATGTACAGATCACATTAAGGACTTTTTCTTACATTTCTGAAAGTCAAATATCTATGAAACTCTTAAAGAACCACATTAGTAGTTTGCTTTGAGTCAGGGGTAGAAACTGACAGAGCTAATCATAAAGCTGAGTGAGCAGGCTGTCTTGACAACCAAATAACTGGAGATATAGAGAAAGTGGAATTGGGGCAGGTGTCTGCACTGGATTGTTAGGAAAGGGAGAAGCAGCAAGAGATGGCTTAGTCAGAGGGCAGGATCAAGAATCAGGGGCTCCTCCCTTAGACCCATAGGCTGGGAGGTCATGGAGAGGAGACTGGATCTGTATGGTGAATTGGACAGGCAAATGTGATCGCTGGCCAAAATAAGCCAGAGAATCAGAAGAGAGAGAGAAAGGAAAGCAGGAACAAAGTCAGGACCTAAGGCAATAAAGAAAGAAAATCCCAGGAGGGCAAAGCCTTGCTGTAGAGAAAGGTCAGTCAAATGTGTGCATTGTGCAGTGTTGGCCCAGATGGTTCACCTAGGCCTACAAAGAGTCCATCTCTTCAGGAGTGAGGTTTTCTGGTGACTGAGTTTCTTCAGTTTCTTCAGTCCTTAAGTTCATTATTGTAGTGTTCTTTCTCTCCTCTTACCTCCTATCTCTAACTGCTTTACCTCATCTGATCATCTGAGCCAGTTTCCAATTAGAAAATTTGACATCTGCAAAAATGTACGCGTACACACACAGAAACACACACACACACAAACACACACACACACACACACACACACACAGCTAAAAAGCTAAGACACTGGGAATTGCTGACGTACTTCAAGCTGCTAACTGCTTTTCCCAAAACTTCTGAAAAATAGGAGCAATATATTGAGGAAAGCTAACTCATGAAAACATCAGTTCTCTCCTTAATTCCACTGCATGCATGCCTGTTAATGAAATGCTCCAAGCCAGGAAATTAGGAGCCTTCGTTATCTTCGTATCAAAAAGAGTTATAGAGTTGTGCAAAGAATAAAAAAATATGAGCGGACAAACTCAAGGTTCTAGGGAAAAACCAATGAAATAAGAGAGCGTATTTTAGGAGAAATAAAGGAAAAGGCTTATCAGTGGATTGAAATTCGAAAAAAAATAAGAGATAGTAAACACTCGATTCGTGATAATGAAATTAAGAAAAACAATGATGTTGATTGTAAATTGAATGCCAGGGAAAATGTGTTGGCAGTGTGAGCTGATTGGATTGTGGAAGCTAATCTCCCAAGGGATGGGGCGGGCACTTCATCTTGCATATTAGAGGCAAAATTCTCACTGGCAAGAGTTAGGATAAGATGATCTAATAGGTCTTTTCCAATTTGGATTTCTATCATTTGGCAAGGGAAACCTAGCCAAGAGTTACACAATTGAGCATCCTTGCTAAAATAAATAAATAAATAAATAAATAAACACAAAACTATTGGGTGATGCAGATTCCCCCACCCCTGATAAATAAGTAAATAAATAAATAAAAGAGATAATCACACCACCAATAGAACCATAGGATCCAGCCCAGAAGAACAATTATTGACATGGACCAGGGATAAATAGATGCTTTCATTCCCCTGGTTTTCTTAATCCTCAAATCTGAATGGATGGGGGTGGCAGGTTTTCAGGGGTGCTGGAAGGCAGGGGCTTTGCATAATCCCCCCCTGAAGGTTTGCTCTGTTTGGAAGAGGATATCCTTTGAAGACGACTGGATCAGATCCAGCAAGTTCTCTTCTACTCCCACAGTCTTTTGCCCACTTTCCTTCACCCCTTCCTCTTGGCTCTACCCATCTCTGGGAAAGTGGGAGAATTACAACACACTTTATAGATCTTTTCTCCAAGAATCTTGAGTAGTGTATTATATCCCCATAGCGTGTTGGCAAATCCGAACCCTATTCAAAGAAAATCCACTTTGAAAACCGAGTCCGTAGAGATGTGGACATTCCTGGGAAAATACACTTTCTCCTCTTACTTTTTGTTTTCTTCTTTTATCTGCGGGCTTAAGTTTTCTGGTTTCATTATTTGATTCAGTGCTTCCGTTATTCTGTTTTTCAAAAATAACCACCAATGTAGACAGAACAGTATATTGTACAGAAATGCCTGTGACTGTTTTGACTGGCACAGACTGTCACTTAGGCAAACTGGCAAAATTAGGAGAAAAAATAGCTTATGGGTCTGTAGTTTGAGAACTAGCAGCAGCGAGTAGCAACCCCAGTTTCTGAGTCTTTTTCTTCCTTGCATCCTTGCCTTTATAAATGCCTATTTTGGGATTTTATCTCTGAATCATTAAAGTTAGGCAATCAGAAAAACCTGGCATGGATAGATCTTATTTTGTGTATTCTCAAGAGAACGCAACAGCTGCAAACTTTTGGATAAATAATGTTCATTTTCTAGACATGGATGGACTTTTCTTAAACCCATGGAGTCCAGGCTAATAATATTTTAAAGGCTACCTCTATTTGGCTTGCTTCTAGTATCCTTTCTAGGTCTGTTCAGCTCCTCATGGCCGTTAAAGAGTGACACAATTAGATGTAAAAGCTGCATAAAGGCAGTCACAAATCTGAGAGCAAGTTTTGCACAGATATTCATAAACCATTGGAAGGGCCAACACATCAAATGTCTGGCTTTTCTTCTTCCCTATCCTTCTGGAGGGAGGGGAATGGTTTTGACATTTTCTACAATTAATATGCATGACTTAATTTACTCATTTTCTTAATGAGTAAATATTTTTTAAATGAGTAAATAGTTTTACTCAATAAATATTTTTGAGCATCTGTTATGCACCGGGTAGGCTAGACCCTGCAGCACTATAGAATTACAACATTAAAATAAAACAAAAAGTACATTATTTTTTAAAAGATAGAAAAAATAAATTTAACAATGATGTTTAAAAGGTGAAAAGAAGTTGATCATGAAAGGAAGAAAAGATAGAAATGGAAGAAAGAGAAGGAGGAAGAATTGTCTCTTGAAGTAATTTAGTTCTTACTACAAACCACTAAAGAATGAAAAGTTAAGGTTTGATTTTATTTCCCTTAGAAAATTGAGTAAGTATCCCTCTACTTAAACTACTGGCTAATTTTTGTAAACCAAACATTTTCTGTGGAATAATCTCATGGCAGTGATTACTTTCGTTTTTGCGAATGATCTTCCCCAGTTGTCATACATACTTCCCAGTACACATCTTTTCTCTGCTTTAAAAAAAATGAATTAAATGAATAAAGATCGTATGTTTGTTACCATTTTAAATGGAACTTTATAGAAAATCCTAACTATTTTATGGGGCTTCTACCACTATTATTGCTGATTGTTTGATATCAGTCCATTTCCAGCTAATGATGACATGCACTCTAAGAAAGAAAATCTATCCACGCGACATAGGCATAATGCTATTCTTGGAAGTTATATTTTAAGAAAAATATAACTATGAGAGACTTTTTGAAACAAAAAAGCTGTTCGGTCTAAGGAACTGCTTTTTATATCACTTTAGAGCCTAAAATTACAGTGTGAATATGACCTAGCACCTGAGTTTACCATTAATAAATTGAGTCATCACATTTGGGGGCAACATTCAAAGTAAATTTATTTTTAATAAAATAATTTTAAAAATTAATTTTTAATTATTGATTTTGAACTTATTTTTTATATCACTCTTTAAAACCAAGCAAGTGAAAAGTAGTCCATTTTAAGAATATTTTAAGAGTCCAAGGAAGCAAAATACTGAGGCAAATTAAGATTATCGACCTTAGGTTGATGTCTTCACAACAATTTGGAGAAAATATTTAAAACTGGCATACTCATGTCGTAAGGAGTTCTAAGTTACTGCACTTATTGAACTGTTAAATTCATCAGTTCAAGAAAGATTTAACAAAGCTCAACTTAATTAAGCCTTACATATAGGAAAGTTTTCTTTAAATGTTTTTTCCAGAAATATATAGTTATGACAGCTCTACATAAGAATATTTTGGTAGAACTTATTCAGTGAATTTTACTCCAGAAAACAAGCATTCATTTTTCTATTTTTCCTCTTTTCTTTAAACTGTAGTAGATAAAATATGTCACAAAACATTATAATTTAATTCTACACTTACAAAATATGTGTACTTATTAATCTCATATATTCAATATTTATTAGATAGTCTCAGAACTCTACTCCAGGACTCACTTCTCAAAAAAGTCATGAAAACTGAAAAGTAATAGAAAAAAACAGGTACTGCCTATTTTTAAAGCTCAAAATCCATCTTTCTCATAATATTAATTGTGTTTCCCTATAGGACTTACCAAGTGGGCCAATAGTGACTATATTTAAAAATAATCTATAAATTGCAACTTTTATTTTAAAATAAAACATTTTATTATTGTTATTTTATTATTTATTATTATTATTTTAAAATAATGACATTATGACCAGGGATTGATCTATTAAAATTTTAATGCTCATCTTAAGGTGTTGTTGCGAAAGTGACTCTGAAATCTTTTAAGCAAATTTCTCATTTAGTTAAAGTCTCTGCTTCTATTTTGCACAGATCAATGGAATTAAATAAAATGCATTAAAAAGATCACTTGAGTTGAGGGGAAATTTGAAAGAGACCATTCTATCCTTTATCCAGCACAAAATAAGAGGAAGAAAATCTAGGTTTTGTTCATCACTGGCTAAGAGGGAGTTTAATAACCCTAAAGGAACCATAGTGTGATGATTTTACCCCCCGTCACACATTTCATACGATCCTGGTCACTGTGGCTCTGCCTCTGTGGGTCTCTCATCTACAAGCTGTTTCTGAAGCAGAGCATCTTCAAAGGATTCTGACTTGCCATCCCCCCGCTGTACCTAATGCCACTTTGTCAGCCCTTCAGATCTTGTAGCTGTCCTGATGGAGTCTGGGTCTCCATTTTCCAAAGGAGTTTTCAGTGAACCGTAAACTATCTTGCCATTGGCTATGTCTGTAAACCTTGGTGGGCTGGGTGGATCCAAAACGAAAAGAGGATGTTTTCTTTTTCCACTGTTTAAACCTCTTGTGAGTAATTCCCCACAGCTGTACATAAACACCCCCTTTCTGAGTGGGGGGAAAGAGGTCTCAGTACAGAACAGCTCTCTCTGTTTATCAAATTAAAACAAATCATGGCAACAGCTCCTCACTCTAACCAAAAGAGAGTCTCCTAACCCCAATGTGTTTTGGAGGGGGCTTAATTGTACTCTGGAGCTTCAGACTAGACTTATCCTGAGTTCTCCTTTAAAGATGAAAAGAATGAAGAGAAGAAAACAAGTTGTAAATTATACATGTAAACCAACTGGAATTCTTTTCCAGCTATTATGAGATTGTTCAACAATTAAAAAGTTATAATTATAACCTCAAACAATGTTTGACTGGGCTGGCTGCCTAATCAGGGAAGCTGTATTTTTACAGCAGACTAAGCATATTACCGTTAAAATAAATGTTATTGGAAAATCAGCTCTAGAGAATACATTTCTGCCTACAGAGAATTGGTGGTTATTTCCAAAGATGCCAAGAAATTCAGTGCCACCGTATAGAGGGTGTAAAATAACGCCTATTGGATTGAACAGAAAACATTTAGGTCTGTTTGCAAATAATTGCTTTGTGTAAGCAGTTTTAAAACATCACCACAAGAATTTTCTAGTTTTTAGGCCCATTTGTTCTTCTAGTCCAATGTGGTTAAGACAAAGGCTAAGTGATTTTGCAAGGTCATGCATTAGTAGCAGACTTTGAAGTCACAGATTTCTCTGCATAGTCCCATCATAGTCCTTATAATTACAATAATTGACTTAATTGTCTGACTTCATGCAGAGACTGAGAGATCATGAGACTGAATACACTCAGCCTAGCACACTGCTTAGTTAGGGGTGTGTGTGTGTATGTGTGTGTGTGTGTGTGTGTGTGTGTGTGTGTGTGTGTGTGTTTGGTTCTAGTGTAGTGCATCTTGCATAATAGATACTCAAAACCCACTTGTTGAACAAATAAATGAATGAATTCAAACCTGAATGTATAATGCCCCAAATTATAATCCAATGAACTTCCTATTTTAACATTATTTCCAGGAAGTAAAAATGATTCTGAAAAACAATAACCATAGTGGTAACTGAAATGTGTCTATGAATTTATAGCTCAGAGACTTCACTTGTATCATCTCATCTTTTCTTCATATCAATGTGAGACAGAAAGTTCAGGTTTTATTAGTAGCTTTATTTTATAGATAAGCAAATTGAACTGCAACAAACTTAGTTAACCTAGTTAGTCAGAATCAGAACTTAAAACTGAATTAAAATCCTTGCTGATACAAAGTTGGCCCTGAAGTGCAAGACTCAACAGTATGTGGCAAACCCAAGAGCCTGGTTTTAAAGATAACTTCTTTAAAATAGAAACAGTTATCTTTTTTTAAAAAAAAAAAGATAAACTCAGGAAATAAAAGGTCCGCCCTTATTAAACGGGTTATCATTTTAAGTCCCTTAACCACATTGACCTCATTTTCTCCTTTCCTAAACTAAGGTTGATAACTTCCAATTTATAGGATTATTAAAACATTAAAAGAACTGTTAACATGCTTTTCGAAATTTTATATGAGAATTTTGGTTACGCTCCAAACCAAGATGAATGTCTTCACTTTTGAATACATACTTCTGCCTAATGAATGAACACTCTCCGTAAATTATCTGAGGCAAGACAGCTGGTGGTTTCACCACAACCACTGGGATCACTCTGACTATATTTACATCTCGTGCTGCCACTTAACAGCTGTGTGACCTAGGAAGTAGTTCAATCTGCCTGTACCTCAATGACCTCACCTATTACACAGCCATTTGACATACCATGTTCTGAATAGAATACCTGAAAGGAATGATTGGTACTTACATATTAAAGACAATGTCTGATACATAGTAAGCATTTAATAGATACATGATTGATGGGTTTTTTTCTGATGTACAGATCAGGAGCTGTGAACTGGAAATGCTCTTAAATTTCACTTCAAATTGATATTTAGTAAAGATATATCAAACACCTGTTACATGCCAGCCATCGCTCTAGATAAGTGAAGTCCATTCTTTAACAAGACTATACTTATCTTTTTTATTTTCCACTCTAGAAATAAGAGTAAAGGAAACTTTCTCCCCTCTGGGGCTTCAGAGGGCACAAGTTTAGTCAATGGGAGCAGGAAAAGAGGGGAGGTCCTTGTCAGCTGTGGAGTGCTGTGATTAAGAGATCCGCCAGGCCAGGCCTCAGCCGTGACAGTTCATGAAGGTTAGGAGTTCACTTTTCCTTAATTGATCCCAGATTCTCGTTATGGACAGTCTTCGTTGGTGGTGGGCTTGCCAGGCAGGCTGCTCTAGGTATCACATCAGATAACAATGACTTCATTTACCCCCTGGGCATGCTCAAGAAGCTATACTCTCAAGCTGCTCCAGTTCTTCTTGGAGAAGTTTTTCCTCATTCATGAAACGACAAATGTAATACATCCAAATTTGCCTAAATTGTTTACCTCGAGACGGTGGATTCAGCAGTGCTGTATTAGTTACTGGACTTTCAAAAGGCAGAAGATTGTATCTGGAAGAGGGACTGAGATCAAAGTGTTATTAAAATGCATATATATGACCTAACAAAAGACCTCCCTTCTTCCTTGAAAGGTTACTATCAGCATCAAGATAGATGAAAGACATCAAGTAATATTTTTCATAACTAGAGTTTTTTATTTTGAGAAAATTATAAAAATCACATGCAATTAAAAGAAATGAAAGAGAGATATCAAGTCCCCTTTACCTTGTTTCCTCCAACAGTAACACCTTGCAAAACTGTAGCACACTATTACGACCAGAAAATTGACATTAATAAAGTCCACCAATTTTATTTAGATTGGATCAGTTTTACCTATACATGTGTATTTAGTTCTATGCAATTTTATCACACGTGTAGGTTCATATATCCAGCACCACTGAAGATACAGAACAATTGCTGTTACCATCACAAGGGTCTGTCATGTTGACCTTTTATAACCTTGCACACCTCCCTCGCCCACCCCCACTCTCACCCAGCACTAATCCCTGGCAACCACTGATCTATTCTTTGTCTCTATAATTTTGTGTTTTAAAGAGTTTTATATAAATGTAATCATACAGTAACTTAGGATTGCCTGAAAGTAAAAGAAAGCAGCAGCTGGTATCATTATTATTTATGATAATTTTACTAACAATGATTATGTTATTTCTTATACCAACCATATTTTTTAGACAATTATAATTTTTTGTAAACACTATGTTTTCTAGTATATTTGGTGGGCCCATTAAAAAGGAAATGGTATTAAACGGTAGCTGGCGAGAGGTTAAATTTTCTGACAGATTTTCCTGTGGGAAAAGGCTTTGTTTTGACAAAACACTGCTAAGGAGAAAACTGGAATCTATAAAACAGAGCTGTTCACTCTTTCTAGAAGTTTTTATTATCAGCTTTATGAAAATAACCCACTGGCTTTTCCCAAAAAAGATTTAAATTTATCTAAAATGTGGTGTATAATATAGCTTCAGAATCTCTGAGATCAAAATTGATGTTTTAAGAAGTTGATGTTTTAAGAAGACCAGATGCAGCAAAATCTTTTCACAATAATTCTGAGACAGGTCTCCCTGAGGAAAAAAAAAAGATTAAAACAATTGTTCTGATAATACAGGCAAATTAAATCTATCAAACTCTTACTATTATATAATTATCATAAAACATTTTATTTTGGGTATAATATGCTGAATTCTGCTAAGCATGGTACATAAAATTTAAGTCTCACAACAATTTATTATAATTAGTGCCTTTTATCCCTTTTTATTAATGAGAATATCAAAGCTTGGAATGATTAAATAACTCTCTCAAGGTCCCATACCTCGTGAATGGCACAGCTAATATTCAAATCATGTTTATCCAGCCACGGTTGTTTTTTTTGGGAGAGGAGATATTTTACCCTATTTCGTTTTTGCTTTTATCTCCAAACTAAGATTCAAACTAACAGAAAAGTTGTAAGAATTGTACAAGAAACACCAATATACCCATACCTAAGTTTATCAATTGTTAAAAATGTATTGCATTTTATTTTTGTTAAAAACAATTGTTCCAGTAATAGTCTTTGCAGACATATTTCCTCAATCCAGGACCTAAAGATTTAGTTTTTATGTTTCTTTGGTCTCCTTCGTACCCAAAGCCCATGTTCTTAGCCACTGAAGTGTACTGCCAAGCACCTGTAGCATAAATTAAATGAGGAAGGAGGTCTGAAGACATTACGGGGATAGTTTTTCCCCATCTCTCCCTTCCAGGACCAATCAAATATTTAATTTCCTATTTTGCCACTATAGAAGGTGCATTTGAGCAGAGTGTTACTTTCTTCAGCAAGATTTTTCTATTTTGCTGTACATTCAGATGATAAAATATAGACACAAATTTTATTTTATTCAAGTATGTAAGAGGCCAGATTTCTTATAGCTTGCAGAGTCTTTGAAAAGCTTTTAAAATATGCATCTCAATTTGTCATACTTCATGCAACAGCAAAGAGTCAAGTTCAAAGAACACCCAGGACTACTAAACATTCTGATCTTAGAATGAGAGGACTTGGATTTGAATCCTAGATTCAGTGTTCTCTAGATGTGTCTCATTAACCTTTACTTGTCTAAAGCCCTTTATCCTCATTTGTGGAATGGATACCTGCATTACCTTACATCGTGTTTTTATGTGGATGTAACATAAGTGGCAGTAGTCAGCATAATGTCAGGCACTCGCACGCACTGAATAAGTATACAATATTCAGATGTGTTCAAGTCAAAATGAGAGGGTCTGTTGAAAAAACATTCCCACACCACATCATGTCTGTAGCTTCTTTCCCATTAGGAGTTCCATCTATCTTTCTGGGGAAAATTAAGTTTTAATAGTCTTCCATGTTTTCCATGCCCTTATCTATTGCCTTATAGGAGTTGTTGAATACAGAGTCCACTGAGAGATACAGCATCAAACACAAGTCTTTCGCCCTCATTTCCATGTTGGATTACCACTAGAATTATGGCTAATCAAGCATCTCAGCTTGTGGTTAGAAAGTTGTCTTTTGGGTTGGCCACAGCTAATTTTCTCATTCTGTGGTTTGCTGTGGTTGATTGTGTGCCATATTCTCTCCTGGGAAACTATGTCAATACTCTGTATTTTATAGTAAATTCCTGAGATCAGTTCCCATTCTCACTCTTCTATCTCACTTTAGCTCCTAGAGAAATAATTATTTATGTGTTGCCAATTTTCTTTTGTTTCCAATTAAACAATGATTAATAAAATCATTTGTCTTTGTTTTTATCATGGTTTTATTTACCCTTTCATTTATTTAAAACTTTTATGAAGACCTGTTTCCATCATTGTGCAAGGCACGTTAGATACTGTGGTGGTTAGTTTTGTGTCAACTTTATTAGGCCACTGGGTGCCCAGACAGTTTGTCAAACATTATTCTGGGTATGTCAGTGATCACATTTTTGAATGAGATTAACATTTGAATCTGTAGACTGAATAAAACACATTGCCTTCCCTAATGTGGGTGGGCCTCATCCAATCAGATGAAGGCCTAATTAGAACAAAAGAATGACCCTCTCCAAGTAAGAGGGAACTCCTTCTGCCTGACTGCCTTCAAACTGAATCATCAGATTTTTCCTGCTTTCAGATGTGAATTAAAATGTTGACTCTTCTGGGGTCTTGAACCTGCCAGATTTTGACCTAGATCTCCATCATCAGTCCTCTTGATTCTCAGTCCTTCTTACTTAGGATGGAATTCATATCATTGGCTTTCTTGGGTCTCTAATTTTGCCAATTCACTCTGCAGATCTTGGGCCTAATTTGCCTCTACAGTCATGTAAGCCAATTCCTTATAATGAATCTCTTCAAATGTATATACATACATTCTATTGGCTCTGTTTCTCTGGAGAATTTTGACTAATAAATAGAGTTTATCTCATTTAATTCTCATTCAGAGCTAGTTATTCTTGGCCTCCTCTCAATTTGGAGGACACTGGACCTCGGTGACTTTGAGGTACTTACCTAGGAACACTCTTCTAATGAACACCCATTGTCTTGCTGGGGATTGTTTATTTCAGCATCCCTTTCCTTTGTATAAAGAGAGATGAGTAAGCAGAAGTTGCTATAAGCAGCTTTAATCCTATAGAACCAAACCATGTGAATTCTCTGTGTTCACACATCATGTCAAGGAAGGGCACAAATTTTGAAGGATATCTAAGATATCAAAAATTTTGTTTCTGCAGCAAAAGCTATGATGTTGACTTTGGACATTGATCTGCTGCCCAGGGAATCACACTACCTTCAGTGTGCTATTCACTTCAGTAAAGCAAATTTTAATTACCACAATGGTATGATTATTTAAAGTTTATAATCATTTTAATGACTTTAGAAAATATATTATTTACATTTTTTACAGTGTTTAGACTCTATCTGCAATTCTATCCTAGTTTTCTTTGTCTAGAAAAACTGCAATTTATCTTTTAAAACATTTGCTACCCAGATCTAGATGCATACCTAGACAGTTAAGTCTAGGATCTGTTCACTTTAACACATTTATTAAACAATTTATCACAATTATTACAGCTCTCTCTCCCCAATTAGACTGTAAACTCCTAGAGAACAAAGTCTATGTTTATTCATCTTTGTTTACCAGTGTTGCTTTAACACTGGGCACAAAGATGATGCTTAATCTAGCGAGTGAAGGGATGTTTTTTTATTCCACAAACAGTTATTGATTATATTATATGTTTTTCAGAGTATTTTAAGCTTCCAGTGATAGATAAAGAGGTGACTAAGGGACAGTAAATGACTCAATATTCAAACGCATATTGTCTGAATAAACATACACACACATAGCAAAATTTGTATGCAATATATGGACACAGAGAACATCTTACTGAACTTTACAGAAGTAGCATTTTTTTTTTTTTCAGAAAGGCTACTTACTGATGACATATATATGTTTGGAAAATTTAGTTAAGAATAAATAAAGCCAAGTTTTTTTTTTTTAAGATAGATGTATTATTCACCAAATTCAATAAAAGCTTTGCCAGATTTATAGCCAATAGATTGATTTTATGTGTTCTGTATGTCTTCTTTAAAACTATTAAGGACATTCAAGTACACTTAGCAATTTTTGTTAAATATACAGGTTATTATAAACAAATTGTAATACATCAGATTCCTTAGATCTATAAATGATAATACACAACAGGATGAGGAATAAATATAAAACCTTATCCTGAAATTCATTTAGTTTGAGGTCCAAACATTTAGAAGATATTTCATAGCAGTATATCTGAGAAAACAAAGGCAGAGATTTGAGACAAAGAAGCTCAAACCAGTGGTAACTGGGGAGGAGGAAGAATGAGAGAAAGATATCATTTCTAAAAAAATGAAAGTAAAGAACAAGACAGCCTGCCAAGGAAATGAAACTTAAAATCAGGCAAAGTTGTTGTTGTTTTTTCAAATAGAGATTGAGATTTTAGGAAAATAAAATCAACAGATAAATCAACAGATACGCACATTTGTTGGGAGTGGAGAAAACCTCTTAAGTTCTCATAAATTGCTTTAAGAAGGTAAGAAATTTCCTGTAAACTTTGCTTGAATCATAAACTCTTCAAAGACTCAGCTGAGAATGAGGACAAATACAGCAGATATTTAAGAGAAGGAAAAGTGTTTTTTTATTAAAACCTTTCATATCATAAAGAACTACATATCTTCACCAAGCATCACCATTTCCTGTGTAAATAATTAAATGCTTTTACACACCTAGGGAATCAAGAATATGGTCAATATGGGAATAAATACATTTGAATCTATTTAAAATATACATAAGGAGCCATCCATTCTTCTTTCAACACTTATTGTCATGTAACAACACCCCAAAAAACATACTCAATAAATGAGTCAATTCAACCATCATTTAAGAGATGTATTTTCATTTTTATTTTTATTTATTTTATCATTTTTTTGGGCAAGGCAACCCTTGGTTGACCTCACAGATTGCAAGGACCTTGTTAGTTTACAATCTCTTATTTTTTTAAATTTATTTTTTACTCCTACAGCACCTGGTCTTAAGTGGTCTCCCTTCCAAGTACTAACCAGGCCTACCCTGCTTAGCTTCCAAGATCAGACGGGATCGGGCTTGTTCAGGGTAGCATGGCTATAGACATATATATGTATTTTTAATATATAAAGTATATGTATTTATATATTATATACTTATATATAATAGATAACATAAATTTATATATGTAAATTTATATAATGTATAAATATAATAAACACATAAATTATATGTTTATATATAATATGTAAACCTATACATGTATGTATAAATATATTTATGTTATATATTTTAGTTTATTCATTCATTTATTTAATATTGACCTTCTAAAATATGCAGACTCACTGCTAGGCCCTGAGATATTAAGGTATATAATACAGTATCCTTTCCTATGTGAATAAGAGCTTTAGGAAAGAAGATAGGCATATAGATTCTGGAAATAAAACAATAACAATTTATAAAAATAGAGGAGAAATAAAATAGTTATATCTGCAGTAGGGAGAGAAGATGTGCTCTAGGAGACTCTATTCAAGCTGTGCCTTAAAGTGGTGCTTGCTGTAGACTTAAAAAAATTGCTAAACCTGTAACCATACTAGTCAACTCAATCATACAGAAAAAGAAAACCAACCCAGTTATTGGAAAGGCATGTTATAATTACTGTAACTTAAAATTTGCATTACATTTCCCCAGTCATAATTACCTTTTCTCTCCTCTCGATTTGTTTTGCGTAGATATACAGTTTTATCTAGGCATATGACTGGCCAGTTAGAAATTATATTTCTCAGCCTCCTCTTCAGTTTGATGGAGCCCATGGGATATAGGTGGATGCGCCATTGCAGCTTCCATGTCACTTGCTTAAAGGATTGCTTTTCCTCCACTGTCCTCTTCTCGATCTTCCTATACGTTTTCTCCTTTAATCCTCTTGAGAGCCCTATGAAGTTGGTTTTATCACTTTTTCTGTTTTACAGATGCAGCCACTGAACCCCAGAGAGGTTAACTAACTTACTTATGGTCACACAGATGTTAAGCTGAATAGCTTCTACTTGAACTAAGCTTTATATTTGTCCAGAGCCCACTTTTTAATCTCCTCCCCATGCCAAGCAACAAAAATCAAGAAGCGAAATACCAGCCTTAGCTCTCATAACACTGTTAACTTAGACTTCGAAATGTCCCCCAAAAGCCTTGTTCTACACAGTTCAGTACTGAAGGTGAAGGTTTGCAGACTCCAGGCCTTCCCAGCTTGACCTCTCAATGTCCTGCAGTAGCCAGGTGGGCTGTAGCTCCAGCTTTTCTCCTCTGGGGAGAGCTCCTGGGTGGCCAAGCAAAGCCTGTGGGCTCATGCAGCTGGCTTCTCTGTCGCAGGCCAAGCAGCTGGGCACGTGAGCTGTTCCAGCAGCCTGTAGTCAGATTGCATAAACTGCGGTATGTTCCTGACAGCTTTGGGATAGGCTGGGTCCCTTCAGGAAATGAAGGGAAAGCTCCAAGTGAGCTTGACAAGAGCTGCTCTGGGGCAGGAGGCAACAGATACTTGACCTCATTGAATTTCCAATGCAGTTCCTTTCAAAGGCACACGCTGTGTCTTAATCTTCTACAAATATACTCTTTTGCCTACCACGGTGCTTGTATGTGCTCAATGAAATTTTGCTGAGTGAATGAATGATTGGAAAGAAGAGATGTGATTCTATTTGCTATTAGTGAGGGCAATAATAAAATAGATTTTTTTGAGGGAGTCTTTTCACAAGCTCCTTGCAGCCAGTGACTTTCAACTGCCTGTCTCTTTTACAGCCCCTCCCACCTGCCACACCCTCTCTGCCACTACTCCATGCTCTTGACATTTTCCACCTAAATCTCCTTTTCCCATAAAATTTACCTCTTTTTGGTCCATTGTTTTAAGACCATGCTAGGAAATCACTACTTACTTGATTAGAATGAAATGCAATTCTGTTATGTTCCTCTTTATCATCCTAGAAAACATGGATAACTCTTAACGTTATCTTGCAGACAATTTCTGATTTTTGCTTATTTGGGGTACTACCACCAGCCAATAGAAACATATTTTGACAAAGGTTGACTCTTACAAAATCTTCAGTCTACTATCTATTTTTTCCCCTCATTTAAGATTGGCTCTGTTTAAAAAAAAAAAAAATCACAGATGACCTCTACAATCTGATGAGGAGCCTTACAAATATAAATACATACATAACTATCATGTATGTATGTCCACACAGACTTCCAGGTATTTTAGTATGGAAGTATGCTCCACATATGGAAGTATAGTTTCATCAGAAATTATAAGTAAATGTGTCTCAAATGTGAATGACACTAAAAGTTTCAGTCTGAATTTTAACTACTCTCAATTCACGATGAAATGCATATCAAGAATGTTTTCTTAATGAAAACACTAACTCAAAAAGATATCTGCACTATCATGTTCATACAATCATTATTTACAGTAGCCAAGATGTGGAAACAACCTAACTGTCCATCAACAAATAAATAGACAAAGAAGTTGTGTATACATACACAATGAAATATTATTGAGCCATAAAAAATGGAGAAATCCTGCCATTTGGGAACAACATGGACCTTGAGGGCATTATGCTAAGTGAAATAAGTCAGAGAGAGAAACATAAATACTCTATGATTCTACTCATATGTGAGATCTAAAACAAAAACAAAACAAAACTCATAGAAAAAGAGACCAGATTTGTGGTTACCAGAGATGGTGTGTGGACAAAGGGGAAATTGTAGGAAGGTGGTCAAAAGGTACAAACTTTCACTTACGTAAGTCCTAGGGATGTGATGTACAACATGGTAACTGTAATTACTATTGCTGTATGATACATAGAAAAGTTGTTGAGAGTGAATCCTAAGAGTTTTCATTACACTGAGAAACTTTTTTTTTCATTTCTTTTTATTGTATCTGTACAAAATGATGGACGTTAACTAAACTTATTGCGATAATCATTTCAGAAGTTCACATTATGATATACATATATATGTAAGCCAGATCTCTATGGTATATACCTATAACCCATAAAGTGATATGTCAATTATATCTCAATAAAACTGGGAAAAAGTTTTTCCTTCATAATGTAAAGAAATTTGGAACCGTATATTAGAATCAAGTTTTCAAAAAGATGTAGCTGCAAAAGTTTTTTAATCTACATTTGTTTTCAAGTCTACCTTATTATGGTAGAAAAATTAATAGTAAATGTGTTAGAATAATATAATTAAGAATGGCTTTTCTTTTTTGTTTCTAGTTATTCATTGTTGTAAAAGTGACATTGTTTTAAAATTCTCACATGATACATACACATTTTCCAGTCACATGCTTCACTAATGGTTAATATATGTCCCTTGTGATTAAGTTCTGTTATTTTAAGAAATCATTTTGCAAATATTTATTAAGTATATTCTATATGCCAGGCACTATTCCAGATATTTGGAATATAGATGTAAACAAAATGAACAAAGACTCATCCTCTTATGAAGCTTACTTTCTCTAGAGGGAAATAGACAATAAAGAATAACTATAATGACTAGTAATAAATAGCATGTTAGAAGATACAACAATCTATGAAAAAAATAGAATAAGGTAAGGGTACTGGAGGATGCTAAAGATTAAGCTGGGGATGTGATTTTAAACAATTTTAAAACAGGGTGGTTGAGGGTAGGCTTCATTGAAAAGATGAGATTTGAGAAAAGACTTAAAGACAATAAGCAAGTCAGCTGTGTGGCTATCTGGAGGTAGATCATTCCAGGTGTATAAAACAGACCTAAAATGAAATATCATGTCCTAGGACAAGCAAGGAAACAAATAGAGCAGGAGTGGAGTAGAGAAGAGCAGGAGATGATGAGGACGGAGTGATAATAGGATTTGTGAGCCTATTGCAGAAGACAGATGGTGTCGTATTTTGAAAGTAGAACCAAAAATATTTCCTGGAGAATTGGAAGCAGAGTATGAGACAAAGAGAAGAAGCAAGGAGGACTTTAAGGTTTTAGTCCGGGAAATTGAAAGAGCAGCATTCGCACTAAAAATACTTTTCGGAAACAATTATTTTTTATTCATGATATATTACAAACATTATTGCATAGAAATACCTCATTTTTAATGGTGTCCTAGTAGTCTATTGCATGTTTACAGTATAATTTGTTTAATCAATGTATGATTGCTTTTCTGCATAAATTTTCTTCTATAAAGTTTTTAAATCATTTTTAAAAATCTAATCTTGTTACTTTAAAAAAAAAATAGGGCAATGTAATGGGCCAAATCTACATCTAAAGACCTAGTAGTGAATCTTTCTGAAATCTTGTTAATTAGCAAAATGAGACATTTATATGTGTTCTTGATATTGTTATGTCTTTCAAATTTTTCATTATTAGAACCATATATTCAATAATTTTCTTTTTTTTTATGACATTCCCTCTAGTTAGAAGTCTAGAAGTAAATAGACAGTGAATTGGAATAACTGATATTCTATTCATGGAGAAGCTGAGCACCCAGAAAATGAAACAGAGAGTTTTGTAGAGAAAAAGGCCATGACACAAGATAATACCCAAAAAAAGAGTTCATAGTAATTCTTAAGTTTTCTTATTTATTACACAAGTATATTCTTAGCCTGGCTAAAAATGGTGAGTTTATGCTATTTGTCACTTATTAAAACAAAAAATATATAATTTATAAATCCATTTATAAATTTTACCATTTATGGAAATGTAGACCTCACCACATAAATTCATTTTTTGTGTTTTTGTTTTTTTATAATAATCAAGTGATATATCTGTCTTTATCAACTAAAAATAACTCTATTTACCAAGAACAGAATTTATTTAAAACACTTAATTAATAACTATATAGCCATTTTCAGCTTTGGTCACTACAGAGCTGAAAATCACTATAATATAAAATGGTTTGACTGGAAATATTATTAGAAAATTAGCAGAAGGACCTTTATTCAAATATTGAGTAAACTAAAGGCAGAAGACTAGGCTATGCAAGACTTGTTTGTAAAAAGCTGCCATACTGCCATAGAAATGAACCAAGGTTTATATGTTTGTACTAAAAACCTTCAAACAGAAAAATCAAAAATATTTTAGTAAAAAAATATTTTAAAATTTGTTTGATTTAACTTCCAAGATAAAAAAATTAATAATAGTTCAAATTAATTAATAATAGTTCAAAAAATTAATATAGAACTTATCCATAAGAAAAGTACTATGCTAAAACTTCAAATTTAATGTTTTAAACTTTTACTAGTGACTATATTTTATGTATTTTTTACTAAAGTGATTGTGTTTTATATTTTTAACTTAAAGTAATTACTTATTAATATTTAATTGTTTTAACTTTTATGAGTAATTGTTGTAAATTATGTATTTTGTATGTATACTAAAGAGTTATCTAACCCTGTGTGTTTTCATTTGATTTTATAAATATATGAAATTGTATATTAAACTATTTGAAACCAAGCAATCAAGTTTAAAGGAGGATTTTCCATTTTGACTTTAGATTAAAAAGTGTAGAATGGTTAAGTTTATTTCACAATAGGTAACATGCTTGAAATTCAAGAAAATCAAATATATCACAAATCTCTTGACTCTGCTTTAGATCTTGGTCTTGAAATGTTCCCATGCCACCTGTCTATTCAGTACAAATAGAATTAACATTCAATGGAGAGATAACCATCTTTGTGGTCATTATGTTTAATTACTTTTAAAATCTGTTGGTCACATAGATGAACATGGGATAAATAATAGATAATATGTAAGAAAATTAAGATAGAGATACTTAGATGATATAGTTGGTCAAAACAATAATAATAACAATGACAACAACAACAACCTTTACCATGAGATTACATGTTGCTAAATTTTTCATAGTTTATGTTATCACAGATTTTATAACTGGAAGAGACATTTTGCAGTGTCAAATGTCTTTCCTGAAATGCATGATTTGTGTCTACTCAATAGACTCCAATATAATTCTGTAATCTAATAAAGGATATGCTAGAGCAATATAATTATTATCTATTCCTATCAAGTTACAGGTAAATAGTATGTTATACAGTAAAGAGTACAAACTATGAGGAAAGACAAACTTGATGCCAATGCCATTTATCCACTTTCTGACTTAGGATGGTCCACTTAACCTCTTGGAGTAAAGGTCCCTCTGATATAGAAGACAAAAAATCTATATTATAAGAGTAGTGAAGATATGAGAGGTTTAGCACATACTGCTGTTTATAGGTGCTCAGTAAATATTGGCAATTTGGATCAGTGGTTTTGTTACTGAGAAAGTATTCATCATATGAAAATTAAATTTAAGAAATCCATTCTCCCAGCAGATAAAAATAATAAAGGAAAAATTTTGATCATCCTGGTGAGAACATAAATTTATATTTTAAGAGAAACAAATGATAATCATGTAATAAGTAAAAAGGGTATTTATCCAAATAAACCAGGCATAAAGTTTATAAAAGAGAAGTATCCAGAAAAAAGGAAGGACATAAGAAATAAAAAGAAATGATCACTTTTGGCTATATCTTTGGGTATAGTCTATATACACAGAAGAATGCCTAAAAATCACCATTCCAGGAATATGTGATAGTGCTCTTAGAAATACAAGAAAATCACTAAATTCTCAATGCATGTAACAGGTCTGCACTTTAACAATGCACCCTTACTCTTCTAGAATCTTGGTAATTATTTATTAAAGTGAGAAAGTAACTGCCTACCTTCAACGAAAGACTACGTGGCTACATGTTCTTTTTGGTCAAACATCAAAGTTTTGGTAGGTCACTAAAAGTATTATGATAGAGCAAAGGGCCATATGTTTTGTGTGTGTTCCTGGAATATTTTTCAAATACTGGAATTTGAGTAGCAAACACAAAAAAATTTAAAGTTGAAAATCGATGAAGAATCAATATCTACAAAAGTATTCAATTATTCACTTGGTCACTATTCAATATACATCACAATTTGAGTACTCTCATGTATTCATGAAACAAAAATATTGCATATTTTAATAAAATTGTGATCTACCATTTCTCCTTCAGTTGTACATTATAACTAATAGTGTCCTAGTGAAATATATTCATATTTATAGAAAAATAAATCTATCAAGTGATAAAAATTTGTCAGTATGCTTTTGTAGAATTCATAGCCCTATGGTTAAGAACCACTAGAGAGCATATGATTTTTTTTAAATGTTTGTTTATGTATTAGATATATTCAAACTAGAAAAGTGAAGTTGAGAACTAAAGCAATTTCTTTACAATTTAGACCAACATTTTGGGGTAAAAGAAGACAGAGTTTTTTATATATTTTTGGTTTAAATGACAAACAAAATAATAAATGAAAATCAACTAAGTTAAAATATAAAACATATGCATTTCCTACATGGAGAACAGAGGAAGAATTCTTCACTCATTTTCACTGTAATAAAGTCTAATAGTATTGTTTTAAATGTTCTACTCAGTTATATTTGTCTTAAAAGTAATGGCTATAAGAAATGGGGAAAGAAGCTATAAATGAATAAATTCAAGTTTTGCTAACAAATAAATCAAAGGTCATTAGACTTTGATTGACTACTTAGCTTAAAAAGAAAAAAAGCAGCATATTTCAGATAGGAAAATTTAGTATATGGATGGTGGTAGGTTGTAAGCAGACAGATTACCAAATAGTGCCAGATTATCAACAGTCCTAAACTGAGGTTCTAAAATCCAAGTTCAGGCCTACCATATTCTCAATGGCTTTCCAAATTAACCCAATAATATAATTAAACAAGAAAGATGGGAAACCAACACTTGCTGAGTATGTGTCATTTACCATGTCCTTTCACATATTTCTATTAGTTAATAATAAAATGGATGATAAGAGTGGCAGTGGAAATAAAGGTTAAAAAATTACTAAACATGAAACACTAAAATTTTTAAAATCTGAAGTGACTTAAGAGAAATCACAAAGGAAATCACTTATATCTAAAACTCCTGCGGTTTACTCCACTCTCCATAAGGCTATTAATTTAAAATTTCTCTCTTTCTTGGAAATCCAGCACCTACTACTCCATGAAAGCTTTGGAGTGTATATAGCTTGTTTCACAATATCCACTTGATTGGTGTTAAGTTGATGAAACATCTGTGCGTTGAGATAAATTTTTCTTTTTTAATCCAACTATTTGTCCTTGACTCCTGTACTCTAACTTGGCTTGCTTTGTAGAGGTTATTCAACTATAGTGACCAATTATTTGACCCAATATCACAATGAACTTGGAAGGTTCTAGATAGCCACTAATTTTGTCATTTTCAGACAATTCCTGTGCCAGTGATAGCCATGTCTTAATACAATTGATCACTGTTTTTTGAGATTATTACTTGAGATTCTACCCTGTGATCCATGAAGAGTAACCATTTATATTCTTTATTTCCTATGTATTATTTTCCCTAATTCTTTTCTTCCATCCAATACTTAGACTTATTATACCACAATATTTTTCCCTTGTCTAAATCCCTATAGCATTTTTGGACTCAGTGATTTATTGAGAGCTTACATTGTGCCAATCTTTCATTGTTTCATCTTCCTAACTAAATGCTTTTACAAGATAGGGACCAAGACTTATAATTTAGATTCCTAATGTCTAGCATTGTGAATCGTATCCTGGAGATACCTGATTTCATAGTGCCAATGACGACGATAATACTGTTTACATTGTTATTCCTTCCTAGTATTTCAAATACTGTTTCTTTCATAAGGTTGATCTATTGTTTAGAAATCTTGCAAATGGCTCCTTTCTTAATTATTTATCATTTTAAAGGTTGTGATTTGTCACTTGGGAATAGATTTTTTCCTGTTCTCTAATTTTTTTGTCCTTTTTAGAAATTAAAAAAATGGTATTCTTGTTACCTGGATTACCAGCTACCTGGTTCTATGATCTTGAATATTAGAAAGAGGTTTTATGACATCTGGACTGGGTTTCTTAAAGCTAAATTTATTCATGGAAAGTCCAAGACTTCAAGTAAAACTTCTAATTAACAAATATAAATTTAATTATATTTTTCATTCAAACCAGACCAAGGAGAGAGAGTATAAGTGGTGCTATTTCTTAGATTATTAATTAAGGTGAAGAATTTAACATTATATATACTACTTAAACATGTCATTATGTTTAAGTTAAGTCTGGAGCCCACACAGAAATTACCTAGTCCTATCAACATGTTAAGGATAATAAGGCAGATTGATAAGAAAACATGTATTTTCTCAAAGGCTGAGGAAACCCTGATCGTCTGTAGTGAAGGCTAAAGGTCTAGTTGTGAATGTGTTATTTAAGCTTCTCCTGGGAAACAAAAGTAATTGACCCTGATCAAGTTCACACTGACAAAATGTTGGTTTATTTTGTATGTGTCATCTTAAAAGTCAAAAGCAACAGGCATGTTGTTTCTCACATCCCTAATACTTATTTGCCACATAAGAACAAACTGCCACAAATTGACCCAGATATAACTTGACATGAAATTTTATTTTTCACCAGTTCCAAGTTGGCTATGAAATTCTGGTGAAACAAAATGTCAGGGTGTGGTCCCTTTGCTTACACTCCCCCTCCCCTTTCTTTCTACAGGGGTCAGCCAGAAACAGGGAGTGGTCACAATTCTAGAGTAGTAATTAGGAAATATGCAACTCCCTACTTTGCCTATCACTTCTATGGTGAAGTCTCAAAGGGTCACTAGAAACACCAAGGATTTTCTGGACTTTTCTCCAATGCTAAATGTTTACAATCTGACCATGCTCCGACTTCTGCCTCAGACAGGGAGTGAATACTCACTTGGAATATTTAATTCAATCCAGACGTCACCGTGATGGTGTCTCATCTAGAGGGGAGGCAGTCCTCCCATTCTTTCGGGTTAGGTTGGTTTCGCAACTAAGAACACATGGGGGAGGTAATTACAAAGGCTTTCTTTTCTGCCAGATATATCTGAATCAGTTCTTTTACTATCTGTCTGGTGATTTGAATCCCTTATGAATAAACTAAAACCCAAGATTTTATCTCTGTTTCCTTAGGGGAGTATTAAGAAGTTTGATGCCATACAGGATGAACAGAACATGTTAAATATTTTTAAAAGAAAAATCTTATGCAAATTAATTCATTTTGAAAGTTTCAAAGTAGGTTTGAGTCCTCCAAATGCAATAAGTTTTATTTTTGTTTAGTCTACATCTCAGATTCTATCCAATTGGATGAAGATGCTCTCAATGAACGTTTGTCACCAATTTTGATGATTAACAACAGAACAGAAAAGTGAG